>CM062600.1:82985922-83649256 GCA_031468815.1 Morus bassanus
ATCAAGCAACTTGGACATTTCTTGTTCCAAAACTGCAAGAGTAATCTTGCCACTTTGTTCTAAGGTGCTGAGAAATTGAACCACCTGGCGAATGTATGCTCGGCACTTCGGTGTTGCATCCTAGTAATCAAAAGTAAAATCAATTACAAAAAAAATCATGCCTAGAACTCTTTCCACGTTCCATAATATACAAAAGCAGAATATCGCAAATGACAGGAACAGCTCAGAGACACTGCAAAACCAGTTCAACTTACAAGGTGGATGTGACTATCCGAAGATGCACCAAAGCCTGCTGAGATTTTCAGGAGCTTCACTATCAGTTCAGCTGCAGCATCCTTAGCAAGGATAACAGAGGGAGGGTAGTGACTGTTGCAGTAGCTGATGATGCTTTGATAAGATGAGATGCCCACAAGCTGCCAAGGAAGGGAGCTAGTCTGTCCAAGAAGATTCATGAGTGGTGATTCCTGAAGGTTTAAAGACATCAGTCTAAGCTCCACCTTCTTTGCCATTTTAAATTAATATTCACAGTACTCAGTATTGGAAGGAGGCCCAGACTCCAAAATTTGAAGGAGATGGAGCAGAAACCCCACAGAAATAGATGACCACTGGGAGTCTGGCTGAAAAGCAACTGCTCATTCAAGCAGCAAGCCAATGCATGTAGGTCATCCCCAGCATTCATGTAACGGTACTCAGACCGCTGCAGCAGCTCTAACCAAACACAAAAGTCAATGAGAGACATTACATGTTTACATGCCAAATTTTAAAAGACAGCTAGAAAGAAATGGAGACCCTACAAGGTAAAGTCAGTAGAGGTTTAAAAAAAGCATTAAAAATTATTAAAAAAAAAAATTAATCTAAGTTCACAATAAAACCAGGGACAGAAGCTGGGTCTCTCAATCTTCCATTCAGTGAATCATCTACCAACCGGGGGGGCCCCTCAAGTGTTTATTCTCTACCGTCCTGAGCAGTACAGCAGCCTACAGTGTCCACAACTTGCACAGGCAGCACAAGTATGCAGATGGAGAAGTCTCCCTGTCTACAAGCAGCAGAGAGTCTAGCCTCGGCTACCACCATCCTCCTCGCAAGGGTTCGTATACAGCTGCAGTACAAAAGGGCACCCCCTGGACACTGAGAAGCATCAAATTTCTACATGTTATGGAATGAACAAATACTGGAATTGTGTTGACAGCCAACACAACCTAAAGATTTTAAGGATCCAGAACTAACCCAAATTAGACTACATCAATAAGAATGTGACACTGGTACATCAAGTACTTCGAGTTGCTCATGCACTGGAACACAGTGCTGAGAAAGTTTGAGATTTAGGTCAAGGTGTCACAGGAGCATTCTGGGATGTAAAAAACGAGTGACAGTGTGTCAGTTTAACACATTGCTGGAGGCTAGGAAGGAATTCCTGAGGCTGACTCATACAATGTACAAACAGATATCTTTTGAAGCTTGAGAAGCTTCTGATAAGTAAAATGCATTCAGGTCAGAGCATGTGAACTCTGGTAATTTTCCTGAACTGGAATACAGTGTTGATCAAAGGCTGCTGGTGACGTCTTGACACAGCATCTCATAATGCCTCAGAGGAAATGGAAAACAGAAGACACTGCAAGTGGGAGAATGCTGGCAGATGTGAAATGGGACTTCTTGAAGATTACCTAGCCTCTCTGGAAGAGTCCTCCAGAAGCAATGGAGTGAATCAGACTGTGCTAGATTTACCCACGCAGAGCTCTTAGTAAAAGCAAGGTTTAGAAAGTTCATCCTCACATCCAGTGTTTCTCTTCCCTATTCCTTCAAGATGTTGTTACATCATTGTCACTTGTCATCACATCATATGGAGTTAGGAGGGGAGCATTTTATGGTAAGAAATAAATGTTTGCAAAAGCATTTCTGAGTAAGGACTGAACAGCACTTATTTATAACTCCTGAGAAAACACGTTCAAGCAGACAAATAAATATTTTCTTCTTAGACAGCTATGAAAAAAACCTACACTCAGATCAAGTGCTGCTCCTAACTTCACTCTAATCCCATTGCTGAGTTGCGCTTAACTCAGCCAACTTGAAGTGTGACCAGAACTGAAGATTAGGTTGGAAAACATTAGAGACATGCACATTAACAGACAGAGCCAGGCATAAGCTTTTAATAAATGAATGATTCTTACCATCCCTCCACACATTCATGTTTGCCACTCAGAAAAAGAAGCAAGGCACAGCAGAGATTGACGTGACCAGCCATGACAGAATAAATGTGACTCGATGAGCCTCCTGACTCTTCTCACAGCACCACAGGTGCTGCAAGCATGAACACCGCAGTCAATGCTGCTCCTGCGCTCAGGGCAGACTGCCTGAATCAAAGGGGGCTGATGCTAGACACCCTTTTTCAGTCAGGCTGTCAGAATAAGCTTCACCTTAAGTTATATATAATATTGCATATATATACAGAAATATGCAAATATATATATGCACATGTATTATAGGTGCATATGTAAATTCTTGCTAATACTACCTCTACTTTGCATGTGCTTATAACTAAGGCTCTCCAAAACCAGGAAAGAGAAAAGGAAACAGACATTTTAGCTAAGGGCTGGCCTAAGAGACAAGATAGACACACTATGCAGCATCCCATACTTAACAATGGAAACAACTGCGGAGTAGTTTTACATTACAACATTTTTTTTAAACATATATATATGTTCTTTCCAAAACCCAGAGAGTCAATCTGTAACTCCAGGAAACTGTCTGTATTTATTTGCCTACTCTTTACAACACTACTGAATCACAGCACCTACAGAAGCTTCTTAAAATGAACAGCAGCTCTTCTTTTCTCACAGAAGTTATACCAAATGCCTCACATAAGGACTTAATCTTGGCCATCTCTAGAACACTATTTGAGGTATTTTACCTAGGCACTTCCAAGATAATTATTCTGCAAGTCAGAAAGTCATCACAGCCTGTGTCCTTAGTAGCAAAGGATTTTTATTCTGCTAAGACAGACAGGTATAAACTTTTTAAAAAATTACCTCTTTGCCTATAAGTTGTTTCTCCTTTGCCAAAAGGACCATCATATACAGCAAACAGACAATCATGTTGTGAGTCTGAGGATGAGGGCTGGGATTCCAGGCATCAGAGAGGACACTAACCCAGTTTATTTCACACAAAACATAACCCAAGAACAAGAAACAACTCTTGGGGCTGCCTCTTTCAATCTAGGAAAGAGAAAGGGAAAAAAAAAAAAAAAGACAGGTACATAAAACAATGTAAGATATAAATACATTCATACTTTTCCACTGCTTAGCCAACCATAAATCCACAGAAGCATTTTAGGTCAGCAGAGGAGTAGAGAGACACTGCTTCTCCATCATTTTGCCTCCCACCAGAAGAGTTGCACATATAACTTTCTAAACCTCTCAAACAACCAGTACAGAATACCAAGCTACTGCAAAACAAAAAGAAATAACCTATTACAAACTCTTTGCTGCATGATTGGATCCATTTCTCTTCACTCTAAGAGGAATTAATAGACTCTGAGCTTGTTTAGAACTGCATGAAGAATGCATCCGAAACAGATAAGTGATAAATCCTGGAGCTTTTCCACACCTATCTGCAGGTTTACTTTGTCTCAGACAACTTGGAAGTGAGAACAATATGGCAATAGTAAAATATATTAACTTTAACTAAATACATATTAAATATATATCTAATAAATGAGACAGAGCAATGACAGATTACAAAGACTGCCAGCTTTACAGCTCCCCACAGCTTTGTATAAGACTCAAAAGCACTCCTTCACAAAAATCAATCACAGGATGAGCAGCTGTGAATATACTACAACGAGCTTTAAAAGCTTACTTGCTAAAGAACTGTCTCCAGCTCTCCAGTTATTTTCAAGGGCAACACTGGTTATGAACTTAATTCAACAGATGCCAATGTACTCACTTTAAAGAACTCTTCCATAAGCATCTGGTCTGGATGCATTTCCTTCCATGGAAGCCTTCTGAACTCAGTATGGAAAGTATAGAGAATAAACTCAGGCATTTTGGGGGCTGTGCAACATTCACAGTAGCGCATTAGATGTAACCAGAGCGCCCCATGGTGGCTTGGCAACAGCTTATCTAGATTCAAAGGATATAGTGGAATTAACAACAAAAAAAAAATCAGGGAAAGCTTGATTACAAAAGTCCAATTTTGAAGATGAAAAACCATAAATGCAAGTTACACCAAAATACATGTGTCAAATAAAAAAAAAATATGCACATTTGTAAGCTTCTAGATTTTTCTTCTCCAAATCAACATGTGGGAGAGCTTATGATTTCATGCCCTGCCTCAATCTTTTGAAGAGTTGCTGGACAATAATCTGAAGTTATATAATACTCCTTCCATGTAGAACTTCACTGTTTTTATGTAGGGTTTTTTTGTTTTGTTTTTAACAAAAGATCTTATGAATCTGGAATCTTCTAAAACACGCAACGATATGTTAGTTTTATTTATTTATTTCTACGAGGTAAGTTTGAATCTAGTTCATCCCTAAAGGTTGGTAAGTGGTATTTGTGAAATTAATTTTTTTCCATTCCTCTAACTACACATTAGGCACAATAAGCAATGCTAAATAGGAGCTCAAAATGATTGGTCCTGGAGATTAAGTTACCCCCAAGACTAGCAGTTGAGACACAGGTATTGGCCATCGTGACATGCTGCTGCATATGTTGTACAGCAACAACATACAGATCTGGAATGAAGTCATGCGCTTCCCATGACAGCACATTTTGTTTTGCTTTCCTTCACATCAACTTCATTATCTGACAGATATGCATTTATCAATCACGTTATCTACCCTTGCAAGGGAGAGAAAGCTGTTTTTTAAAGTTGAAATAAAGAAATGCTCCTGGCACCACTGCAGTGATCGTCTTGGCTAAAAGTTATAACAAACAAAATCCCCTCACGTCCCCCATCTCAATCAAATTCTTTTTCAGTCTGATAGAACACAAAGTGCCATTAAAACAGCACGGACTTCACCCACCTTTAAAGCTCTCGTGCAAAAGCTTGATGCAATCTGTAAACAAACAGACGACGGTGGACGCTGCAGGAGTGTCGCTCTCTAACCAAGGGTAGCAGGGCTGGTTACTTAAAAGAAGCAGTGAAGCAACACAAATTTCAGTGCTGAGTTACCAGACCATAAACAGATCATAAACACTTAAATGATTTAAACATTCTAAAGCACAGTAAAGCAATATAATAGGTAGTACACAGTAAATTAATATAGCAGGTATCAGCAGTCCTTTCATTCAAACTCAACTCTTTAGAACTGCCTGTTTCTTTCTTAAAAGAGGTACATATTTTAATGTCACACTGAAGATCCACGATACCACTGAGTAAGCAAAATTACTTGTCTGATATTTCATAACTGAATTAAATACCAAAACACACGAATTTCTGAATGACAGCACATACCATCTGCAGTCAGCCTTCTAATTAAATGTTGGAGATGCACTCACAGCTCAAAAAGCTTTTGGCTTTGGATGAAAGTCAAATTTAAGTGTATAACATAACAAATAACTCTCCATGTGAAGACAGAGGTACACAAGACGAATGACCATCACAGGACTGATTTGGTCCAAGGTTTCTTTAAGTACCGCTGGCATCGGGGGTTGTATTTGTTTGGCTTTTTTGTTTTGTTTTAAACTAAGTAGGTATCAGTATTACAGAAGCTAAAAAAAGAAAAGGAATCTAGAATTTAAATTTGAGTGTTTCCAGAACTAAGTGTAATTCATATTTTTCTCATCTCTGCTTCCTGACCAGAGCTTGGTTATATTTCTTGTCTCTAAAACAATTACTCGGTCCAACTCTTGGAAAATTTGACTTAAGAAACTCATGAATTAGTTCCGTAATTGTTAAGGATATGACACAAGTCACAGCTACTTTAGGAAGGTCACAATAAAGTCATGAATTAGAAAAAAATCAGATAACAATGAAAGCCATTCTTACAGGGTTAAAGTCCTTACTCAAGAAAAAACTCATTTAATTTTAAAATGCAATTTATACCTTGCATCTTCTTTATCTAAGACCAGTATCCATGGTTTAAAGAGTCCAGCAATGACTGAATACAAGCACTGCAATGCTAGAAGAAAACAAAAACACAGAAGTTGCTTTTTTTCCCCTCAAATTAGCAACAGTGAATATATTACACTTTTCCAAACTTGAATACCATGTCCTTTGCTTATTCCATTTAATCAGTTCTTCCTGGTAAAAAAAAAATTTAAAATACAATATGCTTATTAGTAACTCTAGTTAACAATATGATTGTTTTAACAACAATCATAAGCATTTTGCATTGTTTAGATGTTTTACTTATATCATTTTAATATCTTTAATATCACTTAGTATCACTTTACCCCCATAATCTCAGATGTGTTAATGATGATTCACACTTTAAACCTGCATATGCTGAAATAAAAGGTGTTCCGGCAAATTTTCTCCAAATCAAAATCACACCATGATGAAATTCAGTAGTCTCTCGTTCCCAAACCTCTGCTCAATGCAAAAGACTGTATTTTTCTTTGAAGAAAGATCTTTTCATAAAATAATTTTAAAGCAAGCTCAAATATAAACAAGCTTCCTCCCACAAGCATAAAGTCCCACATGGCCATGAAGTAGCATCAAAATTTCCTATCTGTATTTTAACGTTCTCATCATTGTACAAATGCAGAGTAAGAAGATTTTTACTGTATATTTAAATGGTCTTTAACAGAGGAAATTAGTGAAACTGAGTGCCTGTTCTTAAGTAATTTGCTTTTAAGACACACTACCTGCTAGAATTCTGTTACTGCCAAGAGGCTCTTGGGCTAAATTGGCAACTTCGGTGTCAATAAGTTGTTTAACAAGATACTCCAGAAATTTATTCACTTCAGCCACATAAGGACTCCATTTTGAAAACAGGCCAAAAGTCCTGAAGTCCACTGAAGCCAGTCGGAGTTTGCAGAAAGATGTGGAAAGCCATTCTATTGTCTCTCTAACCTGTAAAAAGAAGGAAACTATTAATGAGCTACAGAAAGCCTGCACAGCAGTGTTCTTTGCCACTGGTGGGCATCTGTTTCAGCTGAAAAACATAATAAACCAACTGAAGAGGCACCCACCTGTTCTGCAGAGAGGAGAATTTTTGCAGCATCCCGCAATACAGGACTTTCAGTAGAATTGCTTTTCTTGAGGCTTCCCTGTTCAGTCACTGGTGAACTACATCCCAAAGCTTTAAGTGATGCCTTCCAACAGTCAGGGCTTAGAAGCTGCTCTGATGAGCCTTAGCAGAAAGAGAAGGAAATGCATTTGTGAAAACTAGAATTGTATTGGTTACTTTCTCAATACAAGTCAGAAAAGGTTGAAATTAGAGCTACTTACTATGTAAAAAAAATTAGCAAGATTTTGAAAGCCCCAAGTTTAAGGGTTGAGATATATTTAATTCTCAAACATAAGTAATTTAACAGTCCCTTTTGGCACCTACATGCTCTCTTCTTTGAGAGTTTCTCAGGCACTTAGTACATCTCTGGCTACAAACACATATTAAGAGACAGTTGCTGCCTCAGCACACATGGTTTGACAGAAAGGAAGTACTTTTGTTGTCATGTTAGAGGCACAGCAGATTATAAGTAGTATCTAATGTCAACCAGGACATTTTCAGCAGATTTCAGTATCAGTCCCAGGTCTCCATAATTCCAGGTCTCAGTTTGATCATGAAGGGTGCTCAAGAACAAGGATGCTGCATTACAGACTGTGGCATAATTATTGTGCTCCCTTTAACAGAAACCTCTCCACCATCCTTCTCCTGTAACATGGGCTGAAAATCTGTTCTCACTGATGCGTGTACTTTGATCTGCAGAAGCGTGTTGCTTTTTAGGAGAGCTACAATATGTCTAATAAAAACATGTCACATAGCATGCACATAAAAGTGCATATAGAAATTTAAGAAAGTTTAAATCACTCTGTATTAGTTGCTATTTAACTCTACTGCATGCAGTTCATATTTTTAAGCTGGAACAGTTCTGTACAAAAAGCTCTGTATGCAACAACTCAGATACTCACTTTGCACGAACAATCTTAGGAAATCGCTATAGTGATCAGGGAACTGATACTGGAGAAGGTTAGTCCAATGCTTGCAGAAGATATTAAATGGCATCAAAATATCTTCTTCGGGTTCAAGGCCACATGCATTGAGAGCCAAGTGAATAGACTCCAGAAGCTTGGTACGTTCAGATAGAGGTGGCTTAGCAACACTTAACCATTGCGTAAGGTCAAACTAGAACAGAGGACAGGAAGCATTTGTAAGTAGAAGCTTTAACAGCTGCAACACCTTTAGGAGAAGGGAGAAACTGTCAGGGGAAAAAAAATCCTGAGGTTTTTATATATTTAAGAAAAACCTAACAAATTTGCACCTCATTAGCCCTTACTCAAAACCAAGGTAACACTCTCCAAAGGTTATTACTTAGCATATTGCAGAAGTCCCCGAATTTATGAAACAATCCTTGGCAGGGGTTCTCAGAAACATGAAGACATGTATGAATTTCCACGCTCCAGCACCACTGCCAAACAAACACTTAGAAGCATTAGACTGGGCTAATCTCCATAGTCCATAAATTTTCAGGTGGAGGTGCAAAACTTTTGTAGCTTCTAGGCCATCTGTTCAGACCTAGGTCAGCAGGGACAATGCTGATCACTGCCACTAAGGACAGCTGAGAGTCATGCCCAAAACAGACTGCCTGCTATTCACAGCTGTCAAACCCTGTCTCTGTGTAACTGATGAAGAGAATCAGTGCGATATCAAAGCCTAATTATAACAGTAATTTCTCCACTGACAACACATGCAGACAGTATCATGCAGCCCTGAAACAAGAGATGTGCAAATCACTTGCTCTTACCTAACTCTAGGCAGGAAGGACATGGGTGCCAAACAGTGACGGAAGATTCAGACACTGTTCCAAATTTTTTTTTGTTGCTTTTATTTTTAAGATACCTGGGATTCACTGGCTATTTTCATGAATGTCTCTGCAGAGGTATCAGGCAGAAGAAGCCATCAAGAGCCTGCTTTAATTTCAAGAGTAAAAGCGCACTGAAGAGTAAGCCCTAGGAAGCACATACTGATACTATCTGGGCTAGGAAATGGTAGTTAAAGCTTCCTATTTGCTTTTGCCTCCAGCCCATCTTGAGCTTAAATACAACACATACCATTCAGGATGAGCAACATAGATCTATAGAACCTGTCAACGTTATTTTGAAGTACCAGATTTGCACCTTTTTCTTCTTTAGCCTAAAGTCACAGTCTTTAGGGAAAGAACTACTACAAAAGCAACGCACAAACCAGATGCAGTATTCATGAGTACTTTACCTTTGTCAGTAGCATGAAGACAACATCGCTGTTATCCTCACTCAGAAAGGCCACAACTTTTTCATATAAAGCCACAAATTCACTGGGAGAGGCAACAGGAGTGAAGTAAGGAGAAAGAAGAGTACAAAGCCTTCGATTCTGCAGGATCGTCTGGAGGAGACGTTTGCACTCTGACTTGGTCCCACTGATGAACACCTGAGGAAATTGGGAATGGTGAGAAAAACGTTCCCAATATTAATCTATTGGAAAACACACCTCTTAGAGCTTTTTATCAAGGCAAGCACAATTTTGGTCCTTTTTTAAAAAGGAAAGTTTTCTCAAAAACGACAGACTGTATGAGATGAACATCAACTAAACACTGCTGTTTCACAAGACATAATGTAAAATAAACATGTTTCCCTAGCTCACTTAAGAACAGCACTTGTGACCACACATGTTGTCTAAAATTACCCAGAAATACAATTTTTCTGATGGGATAGCAAAAGAAAATGAACCCAGATTTCAGCAGTCCTGTCTGGTATTAGGAAAAAATTTAAACAGAACTATAGCCATGAAGAGCTTTTCAGCACTTCAGCTGTTAGAGGCACTTAAGGACACCTGCATATGGAAACAAACTGTATCTAAGAGATGAAAATAACTACCTGGACCCAAAGCACAGGCTAATGCTTTTTCTTAGAGCACCCACATAATGTGTTCCCTGCGGGAAACATTACCACTGTCAACAAGCACTTACGTTCTCTACCAGCATACTTCTGGCTAACTGTCTACACAAAGGATACTGCAAGGTTGTAGGAGAGGTGTCTAAATACAGAGGTTGACAAGAGATACATTGGCTAGAATGTGATCGGTAACAGCAAAATATATACCAAAACACTCTTTTATGCACTGGAAGTACCTAAATTTTAGTTACCTGTCCAAAAATCCAGCCTACCTTAGCATTTAACTAATACAGTGAGCATTTATTAGCACTAAGCAGGCATCTCAGAGCAACCGTTTTTATTTTGCTTATATACAAGCTTAAACTCTCCTAAAGACTGTGTATATCATACAATTAGTTGCAAGAAAAATGGAATAGAAACCTAGAAGTTAATCTTCAGGCTTCCAAATGCTTTAGACACCCAAAATCAGTAGGCAATTGGAATAAGTATTAGGCGTCCAAAAATCAGACAATTAACTCACTTGGCCTAGAATCTCAATGCAGGACGTGAAGAACTGTCTTGTGGGAGGATTGCGTTGAGTTTCATCACACACATATTCCACTAATGTAAAAAACAAACTAATTCCAACTTTCTTAATTGCCGGCATAGGCTGCACCTTGTAGATATTTATTAAGGCCCTGAAAAAAAAAAAAAGAAAAGAAAAGAAAAAAAGGCAGATTGAATTTACGTATGGAAAATAACCTGTGACAATAAAGAAAGGTTTCTTGCCGATATGTAGCCTTGAGATGGGTATTCCTGGCTTACATAATAATCAAGCATGAGCTCATAGAATCACAGCATGGTTGAGGTTGGGAGGGACATTTGGACCAACCCCCCTGCTCAATAAGGGCCACCTACAGCTAGTTGCCCAGGAGTATGTCCACATGACTTTTGAGTATCTCCAAGGATGGAGACTCCACAACCTCTCTGGACAGCCTGTGGCATCCCTCACAGTAAAGAAGTGTTTCCTGCTGTTCAGAGGGAACCTCCTGTGACTCAGTTTGTGCCCATTGCCTCTGGTCCTGTCACAGGGCACCCTTGAAAAGAGCCTGGCTCCATCTTCTTTGCACCCTTCCTTCAGGTATTTCTATACATCAGTGAGAACCCCCGGAGAGCCTTCTCATATCCAGGTTGACCAGTCCCAGGTTTGGCTCAAATAATTTTGCTGCCTGACATGGGTACCGGCAAACCTTAGAAAGTCTCCATAATCAAAGAGTGATCATCCAAAGATTTTTCACAGCATAGTTCCAACAGATTGTTTCTCCCTCAAATCATGTGTTCATCATGTTCTTAGGCCATCCCAACTATATCTGTAGAAAATTTACCTCATTTTACTGAACAGGCTCAGCAATAAAAGAATTAAAACAGAATCAATCTTTCCTTGTGTATTGCCAAGTAAATGTTTTACTGGGCTCAAACCCCCATCTTCACTGAGTCTGAATTAAACCATCTGAAGAACATGCAATTCAACAGATGTAAATCCCAAGAACTAGCTCATTCACAAAATTTTTCAGATTAATGATTAAGAATGAATGTGTAGAAATAGTAAGCAAATATTTTTTACTTGTACAGTGAGTATATTCTGTAGGAAACCAACTACACTAAAAGAATCCCATCAGAAATTGAGGAGATTGAGAAGAATGGTGTTGCAAAACTGGACCTCTGGCATGAACTCTAAAAGGCCTCCAAGAGGAAGGCGGCCTTGGACTAATCCATTTATTCACAGCCCCCCCAAAAAAAGCAATATTATATAGTCCTCTTCCACTGCACAATTTCGTTTCACATACTGAAAAGCTACTTCAAATCACAACTCTATTAAAGAGCTATGTCCTGCACTTTAACAGGGAAAAACCTATAGAGAGAGATACTAAAAACTAGTTTAGCCTATGGCTGAGACAGCTGTCGTACAGGTTTGCCGTTTCCTGAAGTTTAACGTAGCATCCCTGTCATCACTCAACCTGCTTTTGCAGGGTTAGAAGGCCTATTCTAATGCAGAAAACAATAAACTGAAGTAGAAAACAATACTGTGTGCCCTGTGGAGGCTGAATGATGAGGAGTTAGCTCTTCTGATTATACACAGTTATTCCTTTAGAGGTCTGTGTCACAAACATACAGGTCTCAGGATTCCAGCTCTGTTGTCGACCCAAGCTGATAAGCATTACAAAAAACACACAAACAGGTTGCACATTAACTCTAATATACAGAAAAAGAAATATAAAACATCACTACCTAAAACAGTGTCTGAACAACCTACGTTATAAAATTTTCCACATGTACTGCTGCTTCCACAACACCCAGAGAAGGTGGCTTCGTAGCTTCTGCCTGAAGTTGTCTCACTTCTTTACGCAAAGCATGAAGCTGCTGGCTCACTGCTTCATTTTTATGTTTCCCTTCAAACTGAATGACAAAAAGACACATATTCATTTCAGAATAATATTTTTTGCTAAAAAAGTCTTTGATGTTGCACCTATTTGTAAAAATGAAGCAGAGCCCAGTAAGGGAACTCTGAATACAGATGGTTTTCCCCTGATAGTTTTGATCAGATTTAGTAAATCATGCCCAAGCACACATCCTTGGCCATATTCCTATTTAATTATCATACACTAATATAATTCGTGTCTTTTCTATAAGACTTTCAATCCACAGAGACTGTTCCTTAGAGGCGATCAAGAAATTCATATACCAAGCAACATGGGAATACTTCTATAAATGTTTTCATGCTTCTGCTCCTATGTGAGCATATTCCCACATTCACACATTGGGAAGCAGTTTAGAATGGGCACTATGAGCAAAACAAATTTTATGCAACAACTTATTCTTCAGCTGTTGATGTGCATGTCCTTTTGAGCATTACGTTACATATGTGTGTATGGATTTATTTAGTTAACAGCTATCATTCTTGTAACTATTCAGACATTTCACTTTCATTATCAGTGTCCAACAGGCCCAAAACAGAAGTGATGCCATATCTCTAACCTGGATTGTTAGAAGAGCTGCTCCCTGGCAGCCTTTATTTGAAGTTCCCCGGCACTCCAAATGGAGGGTGATCTGCTCTTCCCGATTGACATAGAGCTTAGGTATGGTGTCCAATATTTCACCATTGAGAGCAACATGCTGCGATTCCCAGAGAGCTGCAGTTCTGAAAAGCATTTATTAATAAAAAGTTACCAAAATCTTTACTGAAAACAGTAATGCTAAGAATTTATAAGCAAGAGATGAGACTTCAATTTAACGTGCTGGACAAAGACTGGTGACGCTTGCCTAGAAAACATAAAAAGGTTACTAAAGGAAATTGAGTTAAAACTTCAAAGTAATAGCACTTCAAAGTAATAAAGAAATAGGTTCATAAGAACAAAACTACTCAAATTTGCATGAGTTCTTTTTAATTACTCTGTATGACAACCGGGAAGGATATTAAATAGATCACTCTCTGTAGAAAATGCAATTTTCCACCAGACAAAAAAGCTGGACTGTGGGATGATTCAGTCAACAAAAAAAGCCCACATAAAATTGCTGCTGGAATTGTTTAGACACATCCTCTCTTGGGCTTAGCAAGTCGGTTGTTTTTTGGTTTTTCTGGGTGTTTGGTTTTTTGTTTTGGTTTGGTTTTTTTGTTTTGTTTTGTTTTAGTTTTTTTTGTTGTTGTTTTGTTTTGGGGTGTGGGGTTTTTTTGTTTGTTTTTGTTTGTTTGTTTGTTTAATAATAATACTGATATTAAATTACTACATTGGGCAAGAACAGCTATAGTTTCAGCAGCTGTGTTTGAAAATACTTCAGCTGGATTGTCTTAGTAGAAATATTAAAAACAGAAAGTCTCTTTTTCCACACACAAAGCTAATGCTCCCAGAAACCAGGTTTCTCCCTTGGAGGTTCCAGTGCTTCACACTGCAGCTACTACATTAGTGCAAAAGGGTTAACTAACTTATTGTCAACAAATCTAGGCTAAGGGGAGGCTTTATATGAAGAATTATGCCAAATGAGAAAAGAAACCATGGAACTTAGATGTCAGCTGATGTAATCTCAGTCATTAGATAAGGCTTTTGTGGTCTTATCTTAGTTAAAGGAATGGAATAACAACATAATAGCCAAGAAAAAAACCTAGAACAAAACAAAAAACAACAACAAAAAAAAACTGAGTCAAGAAGCAGAAGTCAAGTACTGACAGTCTTGTGCCAACACCACAAAATGAGGCTGCTGTAAAGGACACCTATAGACAGTGCTAGACACGCTAGTGAGGCAGAAGGAAAACAGCTATGTCTTACTTGGCATGTCGCTGCAAGACATTAAGGTCCATGCGCATGAGCTGAATTGCTTCTTTCTGACTTACTAGACTGGCAGAGGAAATAACTGGCACAGGAGCTTTCATCGTCTGGAGTGGAAGAAGGGGCTTGGGAGTATCAAATTTTTTCAAATTATTCATTATCCTCTCTTTGGCTAGAAAAGAAAGCAGAAGCAAGTTTTGTCAATAAGAAAAGTTTAGGAGAAACTGAACAAACATTATTTTTCTGCATGAAACATTTTTAGCAGCAGATATATTTCTCAGGATTCCTCCCTTTAAAAAAAAAATCCCTGAACTAATCGCCCTATTTTTGTTGACAGAGTTTATTTCACACAGCTAATTTACATGACTAATCCAGCTCCACCACACAAACATTAGGACCCAAGGATCCTTACATCCAAGGCCCCATTGCTTTCCTTGTTTCCCCCAGCTACTCCTACCTTCTAACCTTCTAATTATCTTCTTAACACCTGTCATGGTTTTAGCTGGGATAGTTAATTTTCTTCACTGTAGCTAGTATAGTGCTGTGTTTTGGACTTAGTATGAAAATAATGTTGATAACACACTGATGATTTAGTTGTTGCTACGTAGTGCTTACACTAGTCAAGGACTTTCCAGCTTCCCATGATCTGCCAGGTGCACAAGAAGCCAGGAGGGGAGGGGGCACAGCCAAGAGAGCTGATCCGAATTGGCCAAAGGGATATTCCATATCATGTGACATCATGCCCAGTATATTAACTGGGGGGAGTTGGCCCCAGTTAATATAACACAGCACTATACTAGCTACAGTGAAGAAAACTAACTCTATCCCAGCTAAAACCATGACACACCCCATTTATTCCCCTCATCTGACAGAGACTCCCAGACCCAGTCTGCTAAGCCAAATTCATCTCCCTTTCCCTACAATTCGTCTTCATCTCTAATCTTGTCAGCTCAAATTCCCCCTCAAAGTGCAGCCTCTCTTCAGGTCAGCTCTCTCTGCCTGTTGATTCCCATTTAGTTCCTTTGCCCAAACAGTGACAATTCACCTATGAAACTATTCCAGTTTCCTTCTATTCCCTCCCTCCCCTTTTTTAATCAGCCCCAAAAAAATCCAATCTTATCATATCCTTAATATACCTACCATGACTATTATCCCTTTTGGTGCTAGAACAACCCTTTAACCATGCCAAAATTCCAGGGAAACAGCAAGGAAAGGCATTGGGAACAACAAAAACAAAAAACAAAAAAGCAAACAAAAAAAAACCACCACCAAACAAAAAAAAAAACCACACACCAAAAAAAACCCCAGCGACAATCTTTCTGTTTTCAGTTACAGTGGTTTTTATCTTTGCTTGCAGTTGTCTCTATCTAAACTTAGGGAAAACTCAGCCTGTCTGGAGTATGCTCTGTGTGCAGGAGTCTTTGGGAAGCTCACCCATGAAGGTCTAGGCATAATATGACCTGTTGATCTGTGATGTGGCAAACTTTAAACCAAAAACATTTATGTTAGCCTGTCATGTGGGCATCTAAGCGAGAATACCACGAAAACTTCATGCAAGATACTATACCCATAGAAAACAAACTGTATTAACATCTTTATTCAGATTTCATTATGTTCCTAAAGAAACCAGTGTACTAATAATTCTTTCTGGCCAAGTTTCGTTAATAATATTACCTCTTACCTGATAAAGGGTTGGTGAAATCTCTCTGCCCTGCAGAAATAGAAGTTGTATGTGATTCAAGCTGAACCGGCAGCCAAAGGTTTAGAGCTTCCTGAAACTCATGGTGTATGAGTTCAACATTGACATACTCCATCCACAAATCCTAAAGCACAGAAGAATTAAATTATCATTCCCATTCTGGTCAATACCATGTACTGTGCATCCATCCCAATAGCTGGGGAACTAAAATAAGTACATAAAACTAGACCCTGCAGTTTTAAGTCATAGGAAAATTATTATTAGGAAAAAAAAATCTATACTGAAGAAAAAAAGCTGCAGAATTTTTATCACACATACAGATAAGCCACTGAAAAGCATTTGTGACACTTAGAGAAGAAATCTGACAAGCACACACAGTATAATTTCTAACAAATAAGAGAGAAAGGGTACAGATTATTAAAACTCTATTCCTAAAAAAGGAACACAGAGGAAACCAAGATAGTCTAAAACATCATGGCATGATTAACTGTAATCAGGCTAAAGCAGGCTGCATTTCCAGAAGTCACATACAAGCAGGCATGAGGAAATGCCTTTCCAAAATCTCCCCTCTCACAGGTTTTTTAATTATACTAACTCTTTAGGCTTACTGCACAGAATAATATACACTTCCCACTCACTAACTTATATTTGACTCTGACATATTACAGACTACCAACATGAGCAGAGTTCAGCTTCCAATCTTTTGTCATTTGAAGTTCCAACTTCAGTAATTCTTTAAAATTATCTTAGAACATAAAAAGAATTGCTGAACAGTACAGAATAAGAACTGTGTTCTCATTAAGATATTCAAGAAATCTACTCATGAGTCCTCACTCAAATATAAAGGAAGACAGTCTGGGATAGCACAGGACTTTTAGGAAAAAATGTTAGAGCTTTAAAGCTACCATACATGCTGTACGCATATTAAAGACCAGTGACACCAAGTCTCTCACTACTTTAGAAGACCCACTTTAACAAGTGAAGTAAATTTTGGATCCCAGATTGCCAATGTCATTGGCACTCTACCTGTTGATTCTGCATGACTTTAGCAAGTCTATGTGCATCATATTGCTTTGGTAAAGAAGGAATGTATGTGTCTCCTTTCTGGAAACTCTCTTCTTCCAACCACAAAACGAAAACATTACAAAGCCTGAGAAGAAAAACAAAAAAAGGAAAAAAATAAATCAATGTGAACTTTAATTGTATGTTCAGCACGTATTACACAGTAGTCTCATTCTGGAGTTTAGAGTTAAGGCAACAAATCATGCTATGAGGTGACACAGCTGAAAACATAGATGTTCAGATGCTTTGTGAGTAGTGTACTAAGTGTCAGTTCAAAGACCAGCCAGCAATGGAAAGAAGCTATTTAGAAAAATATGAAGGGCAATAACCAAGAGTAACAAGACAAATTCTGAAAAGAAAAACATTGATGCAAATTAGCAAACATGACCCAGGACTGGAATTGTCTCTTACATCAGGGAAGCATATTGACAACCCCATTCAAAAGACCAACAAACAAAAAGAGTCCATCTGAGCAAGTTTGGCTTCTCACCCCATGACTTCTCTAGAGTATCTTCCTGTCAGACTCAAATTCATAGCTAGTTTATTTTCATTTTCTCCTCTGCTAGTACTGTACTTTAACATAAATATACCTCTTTTCTCAACTGACATCACTCTACTGAGGGGTACCGTTTTTATAATCATATCACCCAAGCTTTCCTGATTAAATACAAGGGACAACTAGATACCATTAAAACTTTGCACTGTGGTATGAAATACCACTAGCAAACTCCTGTTTTCTGTATCAGTGTCATTGGTGAAAAAATTGAAGTAGTCTAGATCTAAGTCAGCCCTTCTGAACTCTACCAATATTTTCCCTCCTGTCTAGGTGGTCATTAAACTTCCTCAGCATAAGACCTAATTGGCTGTAGAGCAGTCTGATTTTATGTTGGAGTGGGGAAGTCCTCTGCAATGAAAGGCTGAGAAAATATTAATCAAGTTCCACACAGTGAGCATCTCTGGATTATTTTTCACCTATAACCGAGGAGGATTTATGACCTCCCTTGTTTGTATAGTATCTATTGATTGCTGGGGGAGTAGTAACTTAAAAAAAGGTCAGATCCTGTATGCCCAAACCCCCTGAACAAGGGACTCTCCTCAAATAATCCTTTCAACTACAGTTTCCAGGAAAATCCAGATACTGTAATACTGCAAGTATTTCTTAAGGTAGACTTCTCAAACCAAAAGTCTCTGTGTAACAGAAGCACAGACTTCCGAAGAGCATAACTACAATTTCAATGTGCATGAGATACGTGGCTCTTAGAAGTCACCACTCCTTCCAAAAATGAGCATTCATCATCGCACTGTGAGTTGCAGTTAAGTGACCCGGCACATCTCCTTAGCCCACTCCAACACAAGGAGTCTTGCGCTAACATTTTGTTTAAGGAGACATATCACTTTCCAGCTGGCACAGAACACACTTGTCACAGCTCAGCTTTAGTACGATAACTGAGTAAACTGCACTAATTAAATCATGTGTTGAAATACGCAGTAAATTCCCTGAAGAAGCAATCTTATTCAGACTTAAGCATGGGCCCTAGCCTGTGACAAACATGTATGCACACAAAGCACTTTACATTTATAGCTAGTGGTGTGCATAACGGTAGCAGATATGTCTAAACAACAAAGATTTTACCAGTATGGGGATACCATTAATTAAAAAGCAAAGCTCTCCCCTAAGGACGACTCTAACAACAATGTTTTATTTTTAGTAGTAAAAGCAGACCCCGCCCCCCCAAACCAAACAAGTTCTATCAACCGCGCAACGGATTTGACCACAGCTATGCACATAACAAGTGCCTTCGGTGCATATCTAGGTCAGCCAAGGTCACATCCCTTCACATCTCCCGCAGCTAAGACTGCGCTCTAGTAGTTGCTCAGGTGGTTGCATTGAATAAGACTGAACTGGGTAGTCTTTCTTTACCTGACAAGTTCCTTATGCAGTTCTGGTGAAGTCAGGTAATCTGGTGAGCAGCTCGCCTTCTCTGGTGATCTATCACCGCCCTCTGCGGGACTCTCCACTCTTAGTGCTTTACTGGCAGCATGGTGGAAGTCTGCTACCTCTGTTAAGCGCTGCTTCATTTCCTTCAGTAAGTTAATATGAGCTGCGCTCTGGAAAAAACGTCTTCCAATACAGCCATCTACAGGTAATCTACAAATGAACAAAAAAAGCACACAAAGCCTTGTTCTGAGTGTCAAATCAGCATCTCTGCAAGCAAATTGACTCTTCAGAGAAGCTGCTGGTACCCACTGCTTTTGGATGCAGGTTTAGTGTGAGGCACTTATTAATCTCACTTGCAGCGCAAACTTCTTAGTGCTTGTTAATCTGCTAGAGCGCTTATGATCAGACTCACCCATACTGTGGTCCTGGTCGGTGAAGGTAAAGGAGGAAGAATTTCTGCCAGATCAGTGGCATGAGAGGGTGATCAGCAGGGGTAGCAAGGGCCTGGTGAGCCCAGCGGTAGATCATGAGTCTCTGAAGGGAAGGTACAACGGGCAGCTTCAGCTGCGTCTGTGCTTTCTGCAAAAAGAACATTTTCAGAAAAGTGTTCTGCCGCAGTTCCCTGTAACAGGTTGTCACAGCTTAACCCAACAGATTTAACACAGCGTGAAAACTCAGCAATTATGGAGGAGGAATCTTTGGAAGCATTCACACATCTGTTAGAGGTCTTGGTGGGAGAGCTGCCCAGCTCACAGTTGTGTTGGACAGTTGTGTTAAAGAGACAGTTGTGTTAAAGAGCAGTGCTACACCTCTGATGCTTAAAAAAAAAAAGCATGAATGGGAGGGCTATTGTGATGCAAGGCCAACATATGGGCCACTGGTGTTAATTACAGTTAATTACTGTTCTTCCTCACAGGGTTAAATGTTCCTGGTTTAGACTTTCATATAACTGGTGGTGTTAGAGGACAAAGCAGCAGCAGTGAAACACCCAGCACATTCCAACCAGTAAAAATAAGTCTTAAGGCACAGAAGGATGCAGAATCCTATAGCGTGCTGCCACCTCTAGCTTTTTGCAGACTACATTCCATACAGCCCTATTGAAAATCTAAAACGTAGATTAAAACTAATGTGCAGAAAGAATACAGAAGGGAAAAAAAAACCCTATCTTTTTGGAAAAGCAGGACAAAGGCAATGCAACGCATGAGCAGCAGCACTCTGTTAGCATCATGGAACACTACTCCAGAGACCCACTAAATCATTAAAAAGTCACTAAGCTCCCATGGACTGTGCCCGAAGCAGGGGAAGGGGAGGATTTTCTGAGTTCCCATGTCTCGGCATAGACCCCGGCACTATCTCATCCCCCACGCTAGGCCTTGGGAGCCCTCACCACCCTTTTCCACACACTCCCCACATACTATCTCCCTGTTTTCCAGGTAAATCAAGACATGCAAGCCAAGAAACAAATGTTTTCCAGGCTAGTCTCCAAGGATGCAAGACACATACCAGTCTGGACACAGCCAGACCTATTTTCATAGAGCTTCATAGAACGTAGAGAAAATAATCTATTTTCACAGAGCTTCTAGATTACCTTTTTCATTAAAACACACTGAAACAGTTGAGATGAAGGATGTGTGAAAGGCTACACTCAGACTGGACAGCTTTGGTTTCCACTTGCTTCATTCCAGAATTTCTAACTGAATTTGGGCAAAGAACCTGGAAAATGCTGCAACATGGCTTAAAGCACACCTGACTAAGTGCTTTGTTAAGGGAGAGACCTAAACAGTTCTGAAAGTCTTGGAAAATAATTCAGCAAATAAAGAGAAAAGTAAAGCCCAGAATTCTGCAAAATTAAAATAATCTGAGAAATGCTCTTTGAAATATAGACACTTTCTCCTACCCGTAAAATAAGTATCTGCACTCGCCAGCTCAGTGGTATAGAATAAATCCACTGAAGATCATAAGGCATTCAGATGACCCAGAAAATCATGCAAGAGCACTAACTAGTGACTGAAGTTTTCTGTAAATAATGGCATATTGAAAACCAGATACTTCCATGGTAGTTTTAAGTGTTCAACTACAAAATGTAAAAGAAAACTTCCCTGAGGTATATTTTCTCCTGAAAAGCCAGATAAAGCATTAGTTATGCTTTTATCCTGGTAAGAAAAAGTAATTAAGATAAAAACTAAACAATACAAGAGAAAGCTTTTTTCCAGTAGTTCTGTCTAATAAAAGAGATGAACAGCTCTCTCACCCTCAAAGCTTGGTCAGGAGTTAAAGCATTAATAACCAGCTCCCCCTCCACAACTCTGCGAAGCTGTGAATCTTCTTCAAATATTGACTCCATATTTAACACCATCCATGAAAACCACACCTGTAAAAACAGAGTAACAGAAACATTGATAACAAAATGGCAGGGGTAGGATCAGGAAGCTTGCTGCTTTCTTAAGAGAAATATATCTTTGCCATATTCTCATTACAAAGTTGCAAAAGCAGTATCGTATCTCAACAAGAAAATTGAAAACCAGCTTCCTCCTTATACATGTTCAAACGTCCCCTCTATATTCTGTATAATCTTGGGAAAGAAAGGGGAAACCACGGACAACTGACAGAATTATCCAGAGAGTTCTGAAGAAAACCACCTACTCAAACCCTGTAAAATAAGATCCCCTCTCTCCCACCTGCACCACACATCTCCATTTGGGGTACTGCAGGGGTTTTTTTCTTTTTGCTTGAATAAGGAACTTGCTTAAGCAGAGAGAAAGCAACTAGTATTCAAAATATTTATCAGATATAGACCCATCTAGTAGAAGAGTCAGGCTTTATGTATTTTCTCTCATTAAATATATCAAGAACAACCGAAGATTAAAAGAAATCTTAACTAATAAATCCTATTACATGAATTCTTGGTCACAGATCAGACAAGCTTTCTCTGTGCAAAATGTCTGTGTTCTTTTTATTGTAATAAACCCACAGCATTCTCTTAGGCTAAATTAGGATTTTATCACAAGAAAAAAAATCACAAGCACAGGGACAGGAAGAAAGAAGGAACAAGAGAAAATCTGCAAAAATCTGTGAAAACAAAACAAAAAAAAACCCTAAACACCCATATATTGCTTATCCCAGGGTTGTTCATACAACACCGTCATACCACTTACCTGAGACGAATTGGCATTGCCCTCAACAAAGGAGGGTGTCACATTGCCTGCCACAATCCAGCTAACAAGCGAAGAGAGCAGACCTTTGTCACAATGATAGCCCAAAGCATTCTACATGGAAACAGAAAACATTTGGGGTTTTTTTGTCAGCAGCCTAACAGATGATTTACAAGCTACAGGTATGACACCTTCATCCAGGTTCCTTCCTGCTTCATGTTGCAACCTCCCAACCTTAGCTCAGCCAGGACCACTGAAATGCCCTGCTTGCACTTTATTTCTTTTTTGATTAAAAGACTTTGGTTTATAGTGATAGTCTGTGTTTTCTCAGGAGAGGATGCTCTATTTTTGTTCTAAATACACTATTTCAACATATGAAATGCAAAGATGACAAACTAAAATACTATGACAGAACTCATATGAATGAAACCTGTGTTCCAAATAGGTTTTAATTCTTCATATTATTATTATTCAAATATCAGATATTTCACTAATTGATCTACTCAGAAACAAATCAGATAATGTAACTCCATTACTGCTCAATCATGACAGTTCTTCTTACATTTCAGGAAAACATTCACATCAAAACTAGAACGAGCAACACATGAACTGACCATTTACTCAATAGCCACACCGTTATACACACCTATTTACCTTGTGTTGTTGGTAAAGCAGCTTCTGTACACAATCCTCTTGACTGTACTGAAAAGCAGCTTTACATAAATCATCCAGCAGGAAGAGTGTTGCCTGGTCCCTGTGCCACAGCTGCTGGCTGGTGAGGACCTGAACCCAGAACTCCAGTACTGCAGCTGGCCCCACTCCATGTGGCTGGTCACTTAGAAAAATGTGAGTCTGCCAAATTAAAGGGTAAAATTATTCAAGGGATTGCAGCTTCAATTAGAGGATAAGAATTTATTGAAGAACTGATTAACTTGCATAAGACCGTGGGCCTATCCTTAAAATAAATAATTTATAATGATGCTCTCTTTGCCTATGTAAAAACAGCTTTGTCATCTCCAACCTCCAAAAGAGATTCTGCAGCCCGGAAAGCTGAGTATCTTGTGCAAATCAGCAAAAACAGATCCTAAGCCATAAGCAGGATCCCTGTGACCTGCAGGCATAAACGGCACCTATTTCTGAAGTGTAGCCTGCTGTTCCTGCAAAAGGACTTCCTAGGAGAGGTATGCTTCCCTTTAGTCCTTACCCCTCCCTAATGTTAGTGGGCCTTGGTTTTCGACCTCTCTGCACTTAGGAAAAAAACCCAATAGTTTCCCAACACAGCAACCTTTTTCCATAGCATAGCCATAAATCAATGGTCAAATGCAAAGCATTCAAACATTAATATACCTGCTGCGTTCCTCAACTAAAACAAGTGAGAAAGTAGTGCCGCATATTACATTCTCTTTTTAGGCAGTTTTGACCTGGTATAAGAAAATGCATTTTCCAAGAAGTTTGGAAGGTGCATATTGTTGTTATGTCCAGCATCACATGTACTGCCAGATTTAGGCAAGTTTAAGTGAAAGCATTTCAGGAAACCAAACCCAACTATTCATACCCTATGGCTACATAACTGCCAGATTCAATATCCTTTCTAACTTTAAGCACTAACTCAGTCAAAAAAGCCTACCTGTTTTTTAAAAACTTCCCACCATGTCCCCTTCTTTTTTTTTATATAATCTTCTTACCTGTATCATACTACTGAGCAGCTTAACATTTTCCCCATAGCTCACTCCTGTCAAGTGCTGTGTTACTTTATGGGTAACCTGCTGGGTCACACCTTGAGGGACTCCACTATCCAGATGAAGGAACAGTTGGACGTAAGGTAAAAACCTAGGGATGTCAACACATTAAATTAATTTTAAAATTTCTCCTACAGCATAATATACAAAAAAGCTACTTCTAGACAATTTAAAACCACTTCAACAGCACTGGTGACACCCGTATACAAGGACTTTGATTCACAACCATGCTGCAGATTTAATTGCTCCATTTTAACCACATCATAGGCACAGTATGAGCAGTTCATGGCAGGCTGTAATTCAAGGCAGCTCATAAGGACTGAATACAGTTCTTGACCAACATCAGCACCCAAATCTAGCCCAGGAATTGTTTGGGAGACTGCCAGGTGGCCCAAGCCAAAAGCACCCCAGGGACCACATTACTAATTTACCAGGACAGACAGTTAAGGTCCAGTACTTCAGAATGCTCTCAGCTGTTGCTCAATTTACCAGTAGGGACACAGTTAAACAGTACTGCATGCTTATTTTTCTTGCTCATCTAAACACAACAGCTGCTTGACAGCTGTTTGAAGACCACTTCTGTGGCACAGCAGCATCATCAGCGATGACTGTACATGAGAGGTCAGTAGGAGACACTTCTACAACTACTTCCTCAACCACAGTCAATGTCAAAAAGTAGCTCAGCAAACAAACAAGACATACTTCCCCATCATCTGCATCACATTCTCACTGGATGCAAAACCCAGAATGAAGCCTCATAAATTTATCAGTTAAGATTAACTTTCATTGTTCTTTATAAACAAATGTATTAGGAACATATAACGCTTACTGTTCATTCTTCAGGAGATAATACTGGCAAGAGTAGAATAAGGGTAAAATTTTATCCAGCACATGGACTACTGTTCTCAGGTATCTAGACTGGATGAGTACACCCAAAAGAGGTATCCCTTCAGCACAGAACTTCTCAATGCTATCAAAACAAAAACAAAATGAGGAAAAACACACTGACTATCAGCAGAAAGGGAGACAGGGTGTTGATTTTTTTTTTCTATTAACTGACATGTAAAGGCATACATATTTTTACACTTAATCTTTGAAATCCTAAACAGCTAAATCCTGAAGTTTTTTCTTCAGCTGTAGAAGTCATTCGACTGCTGACAGATTTGACAAGTTTTTCCTGCCCTTCTGAGGGTTTGTGTCCTGTCTTCCAAAAATCACTGGTGATGCAGATCTTCATCAAGTTTCAATCAATTTAAAGCTCAAGGTTCTTGCCTAACCTAGCCAACTAGCCTCCCTCTCCAGGCAAAGGAAGAGCCTACAGAGCAGGTTTCACATCACCTACCTTTGACACTTCCTCAGGATGGATGATGCTCTGGACATCTTTCTTCACTACCTATAGATGGAGCTCAGAGGGTTTCCTTACAGTAGGTACTTAGATGGTTGCAGTCAGCTGAGCTGAATCCCACTCTTACTGTCCAGAAAACTCACTAGTGGTAACTTATTTCGTATGCTGCTGTGCACCAAGTTTTGCTAACTGAGAAGGGTTGCACAGTAGGAAAAGACGTAAAACACTAATCCTATGTCTACTCTGAGGTCATGAAAATGAAATATTGTATTAAGTCATTAGCATACAGTACAGTGCTTTGTTTCTTCTGCTCGTTACCATAACTGGCCTTGACCTTTTGCGTGTGATAAATAGCAGTGATATTGTTTAGATAGGAGAAGAATGTGAAATGGTTCTTTGCAAGGTCAAACAGTGTTGGGGGGGCGAGGGGGGGGGGGAACCAACCCAAAACCAAAACACAGAAGTAAAGAGGTTCCTTGTTTTCATTCCATGCTCAAAGTCACATAAAAATTTCCACTCTCAAACCAGTATACCTTCTCAAATTACTCTAGTGCTTTGAAGAAGCAAATATGTATGTATAGCATAACCTTTCCATCAAGCAATGGCTTGGGGAAGGAGAAGAAAGCCAAGACAATTTATCTTTAAAGAGCAAAGCAATATTATATGCAGAAAACAAGTTAGTGAAAATTTTGAATAGAGTAAGAGATAACTAAAGAGATGACAGATTCAGGGAAAATAGACCTAGGAGAGATTGATTAAGCTATCTGTGGCTCTATACCTTAATCAACTAGTACATCTGATTATGTCCAAAAGCCTTACCACACACCAGCTGAAAGCACTGGAAAAGACTGTTTTTGAACACAGTCAGGGCTAGGATGATCAGCATCAAGGTTGTAAAGCTCTCTATTTATTATTACCAGCATAAGTGTTTTATTCTCCTCACTAGTTTCTAAATACTCTGCTGCAGCCCTGCTAAAAAAAAAAAATTATCTGTAGAACAACCAGTGTTAAGTGCAGTTAAAAGTTATTCCTGTCCATAGCCATCATGCTAAAGTCTCAGTTTCAATATTATTTCTAATTACTATTTTGACTCTAACATGCAGAAGGCAAAAATATAGTCTAGAAAAATAAAGGAAATGGTACGCTGTTTGGAACTACAGTCCCTGAAAGACTGCTCGATCCCTTGCATCAGATGTCCTTTACTCTTTAAGCAAGCATAAAGATGTTAATAGCCCTCCATTCGTCGTTAGGTAGGTTGCTCCGTCACTGGGGCCATCCTTCCAAGGCAAACACAGAAAAGCACACTTACCTGTGACCTAGCGTGGTCATTGCCAGTGCCAGGTAACAGCCGATAGGGACACCTGTTTTAACAGCCTTCAGGAGGGGGTGAAGCATGACCGACTCCGTCATGTCGAGCACGTTGTCAGACACAGGGACTGCAGGCCAGCCATGCTGCATACCACTGTCATTTCTGTGAAGCTTTAACCTCAAAATCAAACTCCATGCCCACTGATTAAAGGAAGTCTCTGGTGTTTCTCCATATCGAACAATGCTGGCTAAGTAGGAGACCTGGAACAAAGCAGCAGGAAAGGAATGAGAGAAAGCACAGCCATACTACAGCACATATGGCACTACTCTAGGACTTGGGTCAGCTTGTATGAGTTTCCTCTTCTATCACAATACCATGACACGAGATCAGAGCAACAGTAGTTATTTTTCAGGCGTATTAAGTTTAATTAAACCAATTAAGTTTATCTGAAATCTCTGTTTCTATGGCCTTGATTTTCACCTGCCCTCTCCCTCCCTACCCCTTTTGGTAAAGGCTATCAACCAATACTGTTTGCCTGAAGTTTTCCAAATTAGATATCAGTCTCGGATTAAATTTTGTTTTTACTATTAAAAACAAGCAAACAAACAAAAAAGAAACCCCAGACAACCACACACAACATTCAATAATGTTTAAGACTGCCAGTGAAATTAAAACTAAAAATATGTATACAAAAAAGAACATCCATCAACAAAAAAGCCTAAAACCTGGCAGCCTCTCCTTGGAAAGAAGTCTGCAGTGTGGACAGGCAGAGTCTCTGTGCCATGTAAATGTGTCCATTACCACGAACAGCCTGTCTAGATCAGAGGGAATTATAAGTCTTTGGGAAAAATATTGCACATGCTCTGACAAACCAGTGTAAATTGCAGAGCTGGAAGTCAACACAGATGTTTCATTCTCTCTGAGTGGGGATACAAGAACCTAAGCACTATTTTCTCTCAAGTTCCAGTTACAAGTTCACGCAAGTAAGGATAAATTCTCCAATACAAGTGGCAACCAAGGCTGAAATAGGCTTAAAAAGAGAACTCTTCTAGCTGGCACAAGACAACAAACCAGGATTAAGTAGTGCAGAGATGCAAGTCGGAAAAGAGCAGAGACAATAAGCAACATTCAAAGTGTGGGAAGAAAAGACTGGTGTCCTGGTTTCAGGTGGGATAGTTAATTTTTTTTCATAGTAGCTAGTGTGGGGCTATGTTTTGGATATATGCTGAAAACAGTGTTGGTAATGCGGAGATGTTTTAGTTGTTGCCAAGTAGTGCTTACAGTAGTCAAGGACTTTTTCTGCTTCCCGTGCTCTGCGAGGTGCACAAGAAGCTGGGAGGAGACACAGCTGGGACAGCTGACCCCAACTGACCAAAGGAATATTCCATACCATATGACATCACGCTCAGTATATAAAGCTGGGGGAAAAAGAAGGAAGGGGAGGACGTTTGGAGTTATGGCATTTGTCTTCCCAAGTCACCGTTACATGTGATGGAGCCCTGCTTTCCTGGGGATGGCTGAACATCTGCCTGCCCATGGGAAGGAGTGAATGAATTCCTTCTTTTGCTTTGCTCATGCACGCAGCTTTTGCTTTGCCTATTAAACTGTCTTTATCTCAACCCAGGAGTTTCCTCACTTTTACTCTTCTGATTCTCTCCCCCATCCCACCAGGGGGTGTGAGCGAGTGGCTGCGTGGTGCTTGGCTGCTGACTTGGGTTAAACCACGCCAATTGGAGAAAAAAAACACAGAGGAGGAGGAAGCACTGTACAAGAAATACTGAGAAGACAAAACACACCACAATGCTAAAAGCTCCAAATAAATAAATAGAAGCATCTTGGATTGAATTTCCAAAGAAGATAATTTTAACCTTGATCTTTCTATCCTTCCATTCCCCTTCTGTAACTTGGAGCCATACCTTCCTCAGTCACCAGCGTGCTGTAAAATCAATGTAATAAATATTTGCAGGGTGTTCAGGTAACGCAGCACTGATCACTACTGAAAAGCTCCTAAAATCTTGAGTTTTTAAATAAGGTAAGACTAAGAGCTGGAGACACAGGAAGGATGTCTCATGTTCACCAGTAACAGCAGGCAGCCTTTCATTAAGCAAGTACTGACCGACTCTGCACAAGTAAAGGATGCTTCGCAAGAACAGCTTGCAACTATCCAACTACAGGCTGGATAATAATACAAATCTTCAAGGGGGACCAATTTAAAATTTCTACTTCTCATATATGTTCAATGTAAGTCTAACAGTATCTTCAAATAGGTTTGTGGGTGCAAAAATACTAAGAGTCGGTATACTATGATGTGCTAGTAGTATCAAGAGAGCATAGCTTTTAAAAAGAAAAAAACAAGGTCTTGGCCTGTGGTTTTTTCCTATCTATCACCATCAATAAATTATTCCCTGTAATTCTGAAGATGGAATACCTGTTTTATGCTTTCAGAAAGCAGCCCAGCATACGGTTTCTGGGAGAGATATTTCTGATATGCTTCCAGGACCATCAATGCAACTTCGGAATGGACAGCTGGATCCAGATGAAGAGCATCCTGCTAAAAACAGAATCATGCCACAAAACTTTGCCTCATTTAAAAGGTCTCTACAACTGTGTCATTCAGTTGCGCTACAGAGAAATAAATCTGAATTTGAACAGCCAGAAAGAGATTAAGTATTGTAATACCTAGGCAAAATCTTGGCCAGTAAGAAAAATTTCGGCCCAACATTGAAGAACAATGAGCTCACACTGGGCAATACAAAGTTCAACAGCTAGATTGTTTCCAGCAAAAAGTGACCATAATCACTTCTCATGTGTGTTTGGTGGATTTATAGCAATTAATCCAAAGATCCATAGATGGCATTTTAAATTACATAGCACAGACACTGGAAATCTTGCCTTTAAAAACAAAACAAAACCAAAACACTATCATGTTTTTGTATCAACACATAGTAATTCCTCTTATCAATTGCCACATTAAAGAACTATTTTTCCCCTTATCAAAGGGTACAGACGTGACACTGTTATTGCACAGCAAAGACCTCACAGTTAATTTTCCCTACCATTCCTTTGTCTTCACGTGTCTTTAAGAAACAGGGAGAAAAAATAAGGCAATCTTCACATACAAGTATTAGCACAGCAAAGAGAAGTTCAGTACAATCAAATGCACAGATTACAATGCTAAAATGGATCACTGAACACAGGCAACAAGATTTTCCCCCCAGTCTATTTCTGTTTCTCTCTGAAAAAACATTCACCTTCTATTGGATCCTGAACTGATGGAGCTCCTGGAGTAACCCATTCTATGGAATATTTTCCTGTTGTTTAAATAATGCTCAGGGCTTTGAAACCTCTATTTCAATCATGAGTTTTCTTGCATTGTGAAAAACATACTTGGATACAAGCCTGCAAACTACAGTCACACCAGTCTCATTCACACTTTTTGGAGGATTCCTCTATTTCTGCAGCCACAGATAACTTGATTAAATGACTCACAAAAATTGTCCTGTCAGTTGTTTCCTCTTCTTTAGAGAGAGGAAACTTCTGCTTAAATATCTCTTTTAATCTCAGCTGCAGCACTACAAGAAAATGACACAAGAAAATCCTCAGGCAGAATGCTGCAAAATTACTGTGAAGCTCCCATCCTACACTACACCAAGTGTACAGCCACCTTATAAAAGCATGTAATTAACTGTTTTCAAATTCAGTTATAGTTCCAGGTTGAGTAATACTTTTCCTCTGAAAATCTGACCAGGTTCAGGCCTCTTGTTTTTAATACATACATGCTCACCAAATCCCCAGTTTAGCCCTTCCAAGATAATGCAGGCTAGTTTATTTTCCACTGTCGTTAGATTGTAATTTAATAACCAGTCACGAATCACTGCTATCTCAGATGAAGATGGCTTCCACAGGTACAACGGCAGCTCTTTGAACAGATATAAAGAAACCTTTGAGGGCAGAAAAGAAAAAGGCTAATCAGTACTCAGTATGAAACAATAATCCACATTACGCCCTTCTATCTTAAAGAGTGATATGATCAAAAAAACACGGACAGGACTTTAAGTCGATCCATTCATACCAAGCCGTATCTTTTACCCATATGGTATGGCCTCTAGTTTTAACTGGGTGCTTGCTTTAAATGACGGATGCTAGCACTTACCATCCCAACTTTCTCGATGGTCTCTCTAACCCGATCCAGCAGGACAGAAATAATCTGTGTATGGATGCTGGCAATTGCTCCCAAGAGTTCTCGACCAACTTTTGAAAACGTCTCTCTTGTGGAAAGACTAACATAAGACACCTGAGAAGATGAGCAGAGAGAAGTTACTGGTTACAGCTGACCTTCACTGACACCACAATAAAATATCTTTTGGAAGATACAGAACCAAACTGCTCTTGGTGATCCTACACAAGGAGGTTCATAAATGCCAATATTAGAACTGAAACTGATCGCCCTGGAAGATAATGAAATTATTATGTCACAGTGCCAAAATCAAAGTCCAAAACCCATCATAGGAACAGCAACGCCACACACATTACGAAGAAAAGCCAAACCACTACACACCACAACAAAAAACCACAGCACACAAGGAATTTCAGAGCTACAAGTTAGACCTGCATGAGAAAAATAAAGCAAAAACAAAGTTATTTTTGTTCGTTTGTTTCATTCTGGCTTGGTCTACAGAAAAGCTGTTCTTTCTCCCAGAAAAACATGCACTTCAGGGTATTTTAATTCAGTATTAGATTATGAGCCTCAGAAGTAGTGCTTTCTTAGTTCCATGATAGAACAAACTACAGAAGCCATCAATGTTCCACACCTTCCACTGTTAGAAAGAAAAAGAGCACATTCATCCCTTCCCTGAATGGACCAGTAGTATTACTTGCCTCATATATCTCCAGAACAATTATTTTGATAAAATCCTCATCAACATCAGCCCGTTTGGTTTGTGCCATCTGAGCAAACGTGGTGAGCAGACAAATTTCTTCCGAGCAGTTCATTGATTTGAGATACTTTTCAAAATTTTCAAGGTGCTCTGGGTCTATAAAAAAGTCACATGAAAGACATGATAAAAGAAGTGTTACAGGACATATATCATCAATAATTATACATTTATTGACAGTCCAGTCCCAAAGAAGGTATCAGTGACAAAAGAATTATCATCACTGGATTCGTACCCTCTCTTCAGAAGCTACTGCCACCAGCTGCTTTAAAATAAGTTACAAGACACACCATTATATGCAGTAAGCCCATACAATTCAGTAAATACGCTAGTAGTTCATAACAAAAGTTAAAACTGCTTCAAGAACAGCTGGAATTCACTTTTTAATATTACTTTAATATGCTATGTCCATCATCCACAGGAAGAATTGCTTGAATCTTTTTGCTTTTTAAAAATGTTATCATTGTTTTGGCTTCCATTACATATTGGAGCAATTAATTCCACAGATTAGTCCAAATTATATGAATGATTCTGGTTTTAATCAGCCCACAGTCAAGAGAAGATTAAAACTAAGCCCATCCAAGCACAGCAGAGAGGTTTTGATCAAGTTGAGAGACTCTGCCCATTCCAAATACCATGATCTCAAGCAGCAATTAAACTGGGGAGATCATTCTATGCTGATTACACGTAAAAATACTTAAAAGCATCCATCCCTGGGCCTACATTATGTCCAAGAGTTACAAGAAAAGGTCAGTTTCAGTTTCTCAAACTCAAGACAAGAAAACTACTGAATGCACTTGTTTGGAAAATATCTCTGAAAACGGAGAACTGAAGTTGCACAGGACAGGTAGGCTAAGAGATGCTGTCACTTGAATTCAAGGCAGGCTTCCTCTTTAAACTCAAGAGTGACATGTTACTAAATGCAAATAAACATTTCATTCCTCAGGGCGGGGGACAACAGGAAGGGAAATGTACAAGGAAACCTGAACAGGACTTTAAAATAATTTTTATTTTTTCCAAATAATAAATAGAGTCTGTGCAGCAAAACAAGCATTGAAAGCTGCATTTGAGCTTAAAATGGTTTGGAGAGTAGTCTGCTTCTTCTGAAGCATTACATGCCAGTAAATACTGTTTACAGTGATCTTATCATAGCAGTTGAATATACTGAAAAAGCACTCGTGACACTCAACTATCTGCACAGGCACGTGCTCAGCACACTTGTCATTAAACACTTCCACTGAGGTTACATTCTATTTTAAGGGCTTTCGAGAATTTTGGAACTGTACTTCAACCTGAGAAGGTCACACTTGTACTGCCAAAACATCTCATGAGCAGTGCGCTAGAGGATTGTGCAATTTAAGTGAAGAATTTTTCCATATAGTAAGGTAAACTACACTCCTGATAGATACAACAGACATATGGGGATGTCTCATCCATTCATCTCCCTTTCCCAATGCTACCTGTTATCCTTATGGCAGAAGTTACAGAGCACTGTGGGGATTTTGTTGACTGGGGTTTTTTTAAGGTAATGGAGTAGGACAAAAAAAAAAAAAAAAAAAAAAAAAACCGCTATGCCATTGCTATATATAAAAGCATCAAGTGACCCACAGTGTGGGGAAGGGGTAGGACACGCAAGTAACAAATGACTCTATGACAGCAGTTGTCATATCAGCACCGTGATGTCTGCGTCTGTTTCATTAGGCATAGACCAGCTAAGCAACAGAGGAGGGGTTTGGAGGAGAACAGAAGAGAAAAATGGGATCTGGTAAAGTTAAGGACAAAGACCATAAATGGAAGGAGAAGGGCTGGTGCCAGCTGCTGAGCACATATGCACTACACCTTCTCTGCTGCAAGTCACAACTCTGCAAGCTCCCAGCTTCCTGCTTCAGCTGCACCTTCCTCTTCACTGAATTTGGGGTCACCTATGGGCTCCACACACTGCCAATCCCAAACCCGCACTAAGCCATAGCTTGGGACTGAAGGATGTGGACAAGGAAAAAGCAAAGAAGAGAGACTCCACCTAAATCCTACTGTCTCACAGGGGAGTGATAACATCTTCACCACACAGTTGCTACTTGAGCCAATTTCCTTCCTCCTCTGCACGTTTGATCACACAACAATTCAAGTTCAGAGAGACCCTAAAAATTAGTGGCTCCTCAAATCTTGGTAATAGCAGTAAAGAAACTGTAACCAGAAATGTTGTTCACCAGGTTCTCATTGCCAATTGTAATGGAAGCAACGACAAAACTGTTAAATCCTATGTTTATAAAACTTACAGAGAACACATGTTTGTACTCACACAGGTATCCAAGATCAAGAAGAAACTATTAGGTCATTGCTTGTCAGTGAAAATGTGTGTTCCACAGTAAATTTATTAACCTCAAGCAACCAGACTTCCTATACTTCCCCAAGGGGTTATTTTGTATCTGGTAACCCTCATAGTCTAGAGCGTCATCCTACTAAGTGCAGCTCCCGTCACTGCACTCCATTCTATTGTGTTATTTCTACCTATCCCTTAAAAGCAACTATGCTCCCATCTCTACATGTGCAAGCCTAAAGCTTCCACCAATTACCAAGGCTTGCTACGACCTGTATATTCACCACTTAACATTTCTCAAACATAGTTTGGGAAGGGAAATCAATAAAAAAAGGTTCTCTCCCAAGAGAATGTTAGTGCCATGGTCTTCTAGGGTATGAATTACAGGAAATTAAGTCAGCAGTATACTGGTGTTAGTCAAAAGAAGCTATTTCAGAAGATTAGATCATTTCACTGAAAGAAATGTTGATATCCCCTGTCTAGACAGTGGTGAAAAATAGTATTGTGCTGACATAACCCATGGAGGAGAATGAAGAGGACAAAATATCCTGCATCAGCATACCAAGGACTTTAAAACATAAAAGTTAGCTAAAAGCAAAACAAAGCCTGAACAAAACAAAACAAAAAAAAAATCTAGTATTTGTTACCGTCAGAGCTGCAACCCACATCATATTACATTCTCTGTTTGAGATGCAGTAAAAATTTCTTGCAAAAACAAAAATAAAAAAAAAGTCCTACTGAATCAGTGTAACTGCTACTGATTAGCATTTGCCCCCCAAAAGAGACGAGCACTTCATAAAGCATACACAGCTACAGTCTTGATATCCCTCTCCCACTCTGCATAAATTGCCTTAAATGTTAGCTGAGCTTGCACAGAGTCAATATGCTCAGTAAGCTCTCAAGATTGCCATTTTCTTCCACTTCTCTGTCAGAAGACTTGGTTGATGTGGTGACATCTATCTGAGCTACCAGCTAGCTGAAAAGTAAAACTGACTGAGAGTGAGATTTGCTCTCCCTGAAGACAGCAAAGAGGCTGGGAAGTAGGGAGTTATTGCTTTGTTTACCTGTCTCCCTGTCAATCAAGTCCCGAAATATTTTCCATGAAGGCAGCAACAAACGGAAAGTAGCATTCCAGCCGGCTTCTAAACAACTCTGCTATAGCTGAAGCCACCACAATCACTGTGGAGATCAACACAGGACAGAAGTCGAGGAGAAACAGAAAAAAAAGGTGGCATATAGGACAAGAAAAGCATCAAAAGAAGGCTTGAGATAAGGGAAACATCTCAAGTTGTGGAAGATAAGCAAGTCTCCCACAATGTAAGTTTCTGAAGCCAAAACTAGCAAGTTTAGGAGGGAAATAAAAAGGATGACTGGGGTATTTATACAAATATCAACAGCTCAACAGTCCACAATAGTCAACAGCTCACAAAAAAACCCTAAGTGATACAAAATTAGTTATTTCAGGATTTAAATCTCATTCTCCAAATACTATCAAAGGTCAAGATGGGACCTGGTTCAAGAATACACGAGATGTACCTACTGCATGGCGCTTTTGCAGCTCTCTGAAGCAGCCAGTAGCAGTCACTGTCAGAGAAAAAACTAAAAGGACTGTAGATACAACAATTCCTACTAAAATGAGAATTTGGTCAAAGTACTGGAAGCGCATGAACTGCCCAAAACATTCTGAACCAGTCATGCTGCTGCTGAGGGTGTATTTAACAATGAAACCTGCAAAGAATTAAACCCCTAGCTGATACAGCAGTAGCTGAATCTATGAGAACTGGTTCTGAGTGAAGGCATTCTACCTTTGAGTCTTTGTTTGCAGTCAGCAGGTAGCAGAGTTGAACAGAGCTTTTCCAGGTGCTCGCTCTCTGCACAGTGCATGACAAAGAAGAGCCTCCAAAGCATGTTGCTGGATAAGGTTCCGTAAGGCATCTCAGACATGAACAACCAGACTCCCAGCCTGTTGGATTGTAAAAGGCAGATAGAAACAGTTTCACCCTGATCAATCCCAACGTTTGAAAAGCAGATATATGCCACATCTCTGCCATATAACTGAATTAGGAACGTGAGGATGTATCTTAGCATCTCAAATTCTGAGTTAGCCTCATTCTGAACTGAACAAGTCCTCAGAGCTTCTGCCACATGCTAGAATTCAAGGTGTAATTCCTCCCCATCTTATTACTACTAATATGCTGAAAAATCCTGCATATTGCAATCTTGTTTAAACCATTAAGTATTTAAAGCTACAGCAGTTCCCAGCTTCAAACATCTCACTCCTCCGAGATGAAGCCAGTACCAGCCACATTGGACAGCCTACCTTTTTGCCTTCAGAACATGTAGAACAGTTCTAAAAAACAGCTCATCAAACTCCAGTTGCAATTTTTCCACAGAGTAGGGATGCGATACTGATCCATATTGTTTATTGCTGCTAACGTATTGGGCCCAGTGGTCACTCACATGACAAAGTGTCATCCTACACAGCAGAACAAACAAGTCGAAGAAGGATCATTAAGTATGTCATCACCATATAAAACCACGGACAAGCGCAACTAGATCAGTCTAGTCACAAGAGACACATGCAACTCCGTCCTCTGGTTTCCAGAGATTTCCATATAAATAGCATTTCCATCCCCTCTTCAGACAGGGTTAGTCCAAAATTCCTGTGTTATCCTTCCTTGGTTTTGCAAGCAAACAATGCATAATATTCTGTTATACCAAATTAGTTTGTGTATGAACTTTGGAGCCTTGAAGTAATCCTCCATTATGAAATAGCAGTACATGCAAAAAGCTCACGTAGGAATAATTACACTGAGAAAGTTACTGCTCTAATAACACAACCCCATGGATTTTGTTTCTGGTTTAACTGTATGTCCCTTGAAAACACACTCGTAGAAGCCATATAAAGTGATTGCTAGATATTTAAAAATGAAGAGCAACTTTTAGGTTTCAATTAGATTTGCTTACTGCAACAATACACTCCTTGAAAATCATCAAATTAAAGAACCCTAAAACAATAGATAACAACAGAAAGAAAGCAGTAACACTGGTTATAGATAGCAGAGATTCAATAAACTCTTTGCTGGATTTCAGTGACTTTCCAAGACAAACCTAAGCGCATCCCAGATAGAAGTCATCCTGGTGTCCCACAGCACTTAGACACTGCAATTCCCCACTTCACAGGCAGCTTTATAGTCAAGGACCCTGGGATTTCAGATTCCCAGATCAGCTGACGCTAAACTGACCAACTCTCACAGCAAAAGCTACCCAAGAACTGGGAGGAGGAGAGGGCAGGGGAAGGCGTGTTTTAGGTTTTTTTGTTTCATGGTGAGTTGTTTGGGGTTTTTTGGGCAGCTCTGAACTTTAAACCAAACTGTATGAAAAACATTTAATCATATCACAGAGAAGATACTCCCTTACTTGATCAGCTGACCAATTCGCTTCACAAACTGTCGGTATCGTGCTCTGTTAAATGTTTCTAACCCCGCAGACAGAAGTTCCACTAGAGAGTTTGCAAAAGCAAAAATCTTCATCATCTCCTGGGGAGCTGTTTTTTCAGGAAAATAAGCACCTAAGACCAAGACAGAAAAAAGTAAGTCTCAAAAAAGTGTGTGAATTCTGGATTTTTTAAGTAACTTAACAAGGAGTTAAAGCAATAGTTCACCATATAGCTGGCAAACAGTTCATTGTTAGTTATAGAGAATTGAAATTTAAGTTTTTTATCTGAAATTAACAAAAAATACCTGTTAAGTACAAATAATATATGCAGGTTGTAAGACATCTAGCAAGCAATTATCTTCATGTACTTGTCCAGAGATTTAACAATATAAAGAATGATCAAGTAATTGGAGAAAAAAAAAAAATCACAGTAACTTTACAGCTAAGAGGCAAGGGGGGAAAATTAGTTCTGAAAGCATATCTGTGAGTATAAATACCAAGCAGATCAAAACTAAAGGAAAGGTCTAATGTTTTGCATGCTAGTATTGCTTTAACTTTTTAAGTTATCCCATACATACGGCATACACTTCCATCTTAGCTATTTAGTCTGTGAGATGTTGCACAGGTTATTACTTCACCCAGAGACTCTCATAACACAATATCATTCTTGGCAGTTCTAGTCAATAATACAATTAGCATGAGCAAAATGAAGAACAACTCTTTAGCAGCTAACTTACCTCCAGGCTTAAATCCAAGGAACTGCTGAAAGAGTTCATGAAATGGAAACTGTGACAACAGGGAAATCAAGTCATCTTCCAAAAGCAGAATCCAGCTTGTTTCAGGATCCTCATCCTACACATAAATTCAAACAGTCCCTTTTAGCAGCCTTCCAACAAAACACATGGTAGAAGGGCTTCATTATGGTACCAATTACAGTTTGCTTGTAGGAGGAAAACAGAGAAAGTACAAATGAACTCTCCTTCCTCCCCCTCCCTCCAACCTCCTAAATTCCTCTTCTGTGTGTGTTTCTATATAAAAGCCCTCATCAGCTAGGAAACAGAACCAGAGCCAACGCTATGCTAGTCCAACACAGTTTCTGAAGGGAAACACCTATTCAAACATATGTCTACTTCCATGCTCCTTTTGCATGCAATAGCTCCAATAAGTTTAATTTCTATCTGTTAATACTAATTCCTGGAAGCTCCACTATCTACACTTATATCACAGAGATAAGGAGAGTAAGTAGATCTAAATTTCAAATTACGCTTTTTACTGAACAAGTTTTTCTTTCTCCATTTCACAATATCAATACAACAATCTTGAGCAAAAGCACAAAGAAAGAAAGACAAAAAAAAGAATTAATTTGCTGTACCTCTTCTCCTCCCTCATCTACCAGGGTCCAGTTTCCAGATTCTTTCCCAGATGAAGAGGAACTTTTCCTTTCACTTGGTTTCATATGGCACATAAAGTCCACCCGATTTCTGATTTAAAGTGAAAAAAATCAAGTTTACAAAAATTAGAAAATTAAAAATTCTGAATTTAATCATCTTTCAGTTAAGAGACGATATTAAAGAACAAATATATACAAGAACAAGAAATTAACAAGTACTTAAAATAACCTGATGTCCTACAAGACTCGCACCAATCTGTTGTATTCCATAAGTGATCTTCCAAGCAACATTCTCAACAATGTAAATGGCTATCAGCCCTGTAGAGCAAGCACATTAAACATGCAAGAAATAACACTATTCTTTTCCATGTGTGAGAAAAGTCCTTAAAAAAAAAATCAGAGAATTTTATTTCCGAGAGATACTGTACAGCAACGATTTAAGGCTATCACGTGGTAAGTCGACAGTGACCAGGGTAAGTGCAGCCCAGTCCCACTATACAACTTTCACAGCTGCATTAGCTGGACACCATGTCAATGTTAGTAAGATTGGCCTTAGGTACACTGAGCTACCACAACTAAAGACCTTCCAGGAAAGAGTTGCCTCAAATCAAGCCAGCTCCAGTTCCATGTATTAGACCACCTTAAGTCTGTGATGCTAGTTTTCAGACTCTGTACGGTATAAATGCTTCGTTGTTCAGGCATATACCAGCAAGTTAAACAAACGCGCAGAAAGGTCATATAAAAAGTTGAAAACCTAATACCCAACTTCCTTCTAACTAGAAATGTTCCAGCAGAACTCTGCACACAGTGCCACAGAACTCCGGCATAGCATCACCCTCCTGATCTCCTTGAACTTATACTCTGATAATATGAACATACTACAAATGAAATACAAGTTTTAAGACACTGATTTCACAAACCAAATTCAGAATTCAAACTTGTTCCTGACATGCAGCAGCTGTAACAAACAAGTCTCAGCTCTTTTACCAGTAAGTACAGCCATTGTGGAGGCTCTGTGTTCTTGTATCATCGAGAGCACCACTCCAGGCACCATAAGTTAGCCCTTATTCAAAACACAAACACCAAAATGCATTGGCAATACGCATGCCCTCAGGATACACGTTTCCCCAGGCAGCTCTAGACAGGAAACGTGAAAACAAAATCATTTAAAATAATACCCTCCAATAAGCAAGACTCCCACTTCATTCAGGGTCAGACTATCAAGATCATGATAACAACCCTGAACACCAGCAATCTGATTCTTTGACATTAAAATTTTGGCAGGGGGAGAGGCAAGTTATGTATTTTATCTGAAGCACATAAGAGTTTTCACTAATGACTGATTTCATTAACTACCTTCTCCAAGCACCACATATTCCTTCTAGATTAAAAAAACGATGAAAAATAAACTAAGAAGCCCAACCAGAGTATACACCAACTTAGCAAACCCTTTACTCAAGGGCTTCTGTTGCAGAGACAGTATAAAGAACAGGCCATCGTGGAAGGCAAGAACTTTATTTCAGAAGTCACAGTAACAAAACACACAGGTATGTCAGTCTTCACAAGCTATCTGACAGCTGAAAGCAAGCTGCATCGCACTGTGCACAGTAGGAGAACATACTGTCAAGGCTGTACTTGAAGATGAATGAGTAAAAAGAGTTTGAATTAAACTGTGAATCTCTTATTTGTGCCTGCTTTTATGACTTAGCCTGCAATGAACTTTCATGGTTTTACAAGCAGATCTTGTGTAATGTTTTCTACTCTTAAATAATCAGTACATAATTATAAAATCATATTCATACTTACTTGACAGGAGACATAAGCAAGGCAAGAGATTGCATGAAATGAAAGACACCTGATGGGTTATCCAACACTTTGATCTGAAATTAAATGCAAAAATCTAAGTAAATCTAAATAAGTAAAACAAAGGGCAAATTAGTTTTATCAGAGAAATTCAAATTCTGAGTTTCACATTTTTCCCTAGCTTTTTGTTCAGACTAAAAAGTAGCCATAAAAGACAGCACCCACACCTTGGAGAAAGTATTGCTATGGCAAAATATTGGGAGCTGTCCAAAAGAAGTACTTACTGAAATTAAAAGGAGGAAGAAAAAAACACCAAAAGCTCCACAAAAAGACAACTTCTCTCTTTGTTTCACAAGTACTCCTGGGCAGCAGGGGGAATTGGGATGTTGAGCCCAGGGGAAGTTAGGATCCTACCATGTTAGGTTAACAGTTGGATCCAATGATTTTACGGGTCTTTTCCAACCTAAATGATTCTATTCTATCCTTTTATTTAATTGTTTGCCTTTCCCCTGTCAGTGTAATTGCAATCCTTTTCCTATGGATAGATTTCCAACATCTTGCTCTCTTGGAGGAGCAAAAATGTTCTTTGCAAGAACACCCTGGTGCCTTTGGATATCTGCACTCCCTCTGATCCATACAAAGTGAACCCCTGCCCTTGAAATTACCTGACTAATAAACTTTGCAGGGAAACCAGTCCCATTTCAACATGCAGGATATAAAAACCTGTTCTTCCTCATCCCTTATACATCACAAAGCTGCCTCAAACCTCACTTGTCTCTTATATAGCTGCTGCTTCAAGACTAAATATCCTTTCCTTTTCTTGGAGAGCACTCCCAAAACCTGCTGCTGCATCAGGCTTTCTGAGGCGCACCGCAAGTCCTTGACTCCCTTTCATGGAGTCTCTCTAGCCAAGAACAAGAAGCGTGTTTCCTTTTTAACCTGCTCATGGTTGGACTAACGTGGGTGAATACATCCCTTGGCAAACCCCTCACTGTTACCATGATTCCACACACCTGGAAACACACTGCGTTCTTGAGGGATTGACTAGGCACAAGACACTCTCCTCTCCTACCAACTGCACTCCCACTCCAACTTTCTGACAATAAAGAATTAAACATTCACACCTGAATGAATGGAACAGCCCATTCGCTGACCCCAGCTGGACACCGAAGGATGTGGTTGAAGAGGAAGAGATGGTCACCTGGACAGCCAATTCTTTGCAACACTGACACCTAAAGGGAAGTACATTGCAATCTTGTAAGCTATTTCAAGATTTATTCCTTTATAGTCTTGCTAACTAGAGTAATACTTTTTTTTCATTTCTCTTCCCATGCTTTCTAACAAAACTCAATTTTCAGGGCAAGGCGCAGAACAATATTTAGAAGTCTGCTTTCTTGGGTTATGAGCCACAAACCTTTTTCTTTGGTGTAGAAAAATTAATTAGTTTACAATTGCATTAAAAACTAACTTATTTAGAAATCATCAAGAACAGAAGTTTCTCAGAAATGACAAGTCTGAATAGTTTTACTTCCAAAATAAGTAAAAGCATAATGAGTATTGAGTATTAAGTCCACTGAGCAGTGTTGGCTGCTCAGGTGCCAGTCCTCATTAATGCTGCTGACCTCCACTGACTTCATCAGACAAGGGAATTCATTCTAAAGATTCACTAACAGATTCTGTTCCTCAGGTAGAATAAACCCCCAGAAAAGTCATTGCATGCAGGACAGTGAGAGGAACACTTTCAGAAATCACTCCTAAATTCATCCCATGTGTGGGATCAAACAGCTATCTCCATGCTTACTCCCTCACCAGTCTCTGCAGCCACATGAGAAGGTCACTCTGAAACTGAGGATCTTCGACAACTCTGCGAGTGAAACTGAAAAGGACACTGATACACTCCTTCAGGTGGCCCAAGTCTGAAGAAAGATTTTCTGACTGCTTTGAAACTGTAAATTAAAAACAGAATTAAGAAGCTTTGATGAGCAGCTCTGAGAGTAGTAGCTTAAGCAGTGGTTTTGGGGCTACATAGAAAACTTGCTCTATGTATCTATAGATACAGAGAGATTTCAGCACAGCTGCTTGCTACATCTGACAGAGAAGAACACTTTAGAGTACTTTATTTAATCTTATAATTAAGCACTGGACACTAATTACAAGAAAAATATGCTATGGTTACTCTCATAAAAGGCCTTCCCTCAACATAGATTTTGTAAGAACCACCATTTACTCTGCGTATAAACTATTTGGGAGGTGGGGGGCAAAGGGAAGAGGGCTCAAAGGATAAATATCCTTACTAGGGGGGAGGAATATGTCAGCTAAAAGACTGTATTGGCACAAATCCAAATAAGTAATACACCTAGGACGAAAACAAAAAAGATTTCTAAATGTTAGAGCTGCAAAATTTCAAATGGCCTTCCAAGAGGAATTAAAACAAGAACATCCAACTTGTTTTAGAATTGTGCATAATCAATTCAGAAAAGGGACTGTATTATTCTGTGCCTTTGACAAGGGACTGGAGTTCAGGTGTCCCATCCTACCCCGTGTCCCTCTACAGTAATCAGTGGCAGTACAGAGCCTAGACAGAAAAAGGTACTTCTGCATTCAGCTTCCACTCTCCAGCTGAATAAAGTAAGAGAATTGGAGTTTTGTCTGTGAGAAAAGAGTTTCACTGATCCCCACATAACAAGAGCAGGTTATGGTAGCAGAGGAGAAACACTCCAGTACACCAATTCCACCACAAGACTCCAAAACTGCAGGTGAACAAGGTGCTGGGCACCCTAAACAGCAAGGGGAGCGGTCTAGACCAGCAACACACCTTGTTCTTGCTGCTGAAGAGCCACCGATCTCAGCAAGGACGAGCTGCTGAGCAACCTGTAGACATATGACTCCACTTGCAACCGGGACAACACTGAAGTGTACGAATGCAGCGCCAGCGTCTGATGCACGTGCTCTGCTTTGGCTTCTAACAGCTTTTTCAGTTCCCCCAACACATTTTCATTCAGCTCTACTGTCTGGTAGCGATGGTGACCTGTCACTTTGCACTGATCTGCACAGACACCCTGGAAAAAAAGCAATTATTTAAGTGGCTTTGTCATTTTGTTGGGTCAAGCATGCTTACAGAAATTAACCTTGACATAACCCTCCCCTCAATACATTTCAAAGCTTTTATGAAAGGGGCCTCTTCACAAGTGGAGAAGACAAACATGTCGGAACATCCTACATACTTTTTAGAGCTGCTGATCACTAAAGATGCATATCCCTGACTTCCGAAAAAATTCCTGTAAACCCCCAAAAACTCAGATTTAGAGATAGATATGATGTGACTTGTCTGTATCACTGACAGATGTGAACAAAAGCAGGTCGCTCTACTCCCAGTGAGTGCACCTACGTCTCAGTTTATAGATTTCCATAAATATTTGGATCTGCTACTTTAAAGCTAAAATATGTACTGAATCAAGAGAAGTAGTATTCTAAGCTCCCAGAACTGAACATTTATAGCAATTCCCCATTATACATTTAAAATTTTCAGAAATGAACTGTACTCCAGCTTTTTCCCAATCTGGAATTAAAAGCTGAGACTAGTCTTCCTCTATGCTATCTCTAATTCTTCAGCACAATACATAACATTCCTATTATTCTTTTATGCAACAAGGAAATATGGTTCAGAATCAGTACTTTGGAAGCTTAGCTTGAAAGTATCCCTGTGTGTCCTAAGTTAGCAGAATAAGAATTTTAAACTAGTATAAAGGCAACAATTATTCTGGACATACAATAAATACATAGTGAATTGGGATAGAATAAAGGAAGCTGCAAGCTTAGCCAACTGTATGATGACCAGTGGAGATGTAAGGGTGAAGCCAAAATTGCTTTCAGCATAGAAAGTGATAAACACAAAACTGAAGGGTCCAGCAAGGTTCAGTGATACAGGTTGTTATTCCCTAGTAAAAAGGAAAAGATTCAAATCTGTTTCGTGGGTGTCTCTCAACGCCTCAACTCTGAAGAACTGCACAGGAGAGGCACTGCGCTCACAGAAACAACAGTAAAAGCCACCACATGCATAGGTACTTAGCACCCTTGGACAACTTTGATGATGTGTTGGCTATAAACAGCATCAGAGCACCAGAACAATTTCATTCACTCCCACTGTAATGTCTAGCTCCAAAAACAAGTTACACAGAATGAGTTTAGAGGAAAATTTTTCTGATGCATGCACCAAATTGCTCCCCAGACCCTTCTGGTTTGCAGACAGAAATGCTACAGGATACCATGACCACCCTGGAAGCAGCTAAAACCACAGCACCACTGACAGAGCAACAGTTACTGGAAGTGGATGGACTTCACACTCCCTGTGCTTTGAGCAACAGGGTTGCCCACGAGCACGACTCAAGCTCCTCTGCAGCTGCTGTCTCCGACAGCAGGTCAGTCAGGAATGACGTCAGTGAAAGCTGTCACTACAGGCAGCAGGCCAGATGGGACACCACCGCTACAGTCATTCTGAAGTCCTACTCCACCACGTATCCCCTTCATCTACATGAGGTACTGCGTCACAAACTTCACCCACCACTACAGGCAGAACTGGCTGTACACAGACTCATTCTGACTGACTACAAACGTGAGTCTGACTACAAATGTAAGAGATCGCTAACAGAGATTCCACTACCTTACACTCGTCAGAGTTTAAAAATCAAACAACAAACTGTCCTAAATCTCAACAGGATGATACTCTGAAGTACTGGTGACCAGCAGAGAGACAGAAAAGAAAGGCAATCATCTCCTTTAGAATAAAACAGCTTGAATACGGTAAACTTGACAGCAGGTAAAATTAGAGTCTGGAATCATGTCCAAACAGTTTGGGTTCAAAAGTAGCTTCACCAACAGCACCTGCACAGTTTTCTGTTCTTCTTTAAAAGTCCATAATCTCTCCTTAATATTTTGGCAGTCTGTCGTCATAGCCTGCAGCTCTGCCTCAGCCAGCAACAGCTGCTTCCTGCAGCGCATGTAGTTCAGGAGCAGTTCATAAAATTCATGCCTGTCCTGATGAGCAACACTTTCAAATTCCTCTGTGTAAGAGTCAACATTCTCCAACCATGAACATGGCTCAAAAATTTTCAGCTGTTCTCTGGTAAATGGCACCAGTTCTGGTTCGGTTGGGAGCTCTGGATACAGCCTTTCATTGTGCAACAGCGGTTTGACTGCTATTACAGTTGGTCTCTCACAGGACAATTCAGCCGACAAGTCTGGATAAACTGGTTTCAATCCCGAATGCTGAATACGTGCTTTGGATTTCTCAGAGAGCTGTGAGATACTAAGAGGAAGCTTCTCTGAAGACCGGACAAGAGGATTCTTAACATGTATGTTTTCAGTTCCTTCGTCCCGTACGAAGCCCACTGCTGTCTGAGAGCCAGTGGCACTGGAATGGAAGGAACTACTCAATAAATCAGAGCTTCCTGATCCGCTAGCAACTGCCTCCACAGGGCTGTGTGGTTTGTCCAACTTGCTTCTTCCGCTCTTCTCAGCATCTTCCCCACATTTCTCACGGGAAGTATCAGCTTTGAACTCTTCTGCACCTGTGGGAGGCTCTAGAGTCACTGCCAAAGACCCTTCATTTGCTGAAGATAAATTACTCTGGGGGATGTTGCACACATCATTTATAGTTTTTCCATCCTCTACTTCATCACTGAGCCAAATTTCTGTAAATTCTCCAGGATGTCTCACTTGCACTTTACTGGCTTGAGAAGACACTTCTGCCACGGGAGGGAGGAAGACGTCATCTGACTCCTGTACCTGGGACACCGCACTACTTTTCGTCTTTTTTTCCTAGGAAAAAAAAAATTAACAGAGTGTCACTACCAAGTGAATCTCTCCCACTCGTGTCGCAAATCCCACCCTCACCAAAACTAATATTTGTCAGCATCACAACTCCAAAAGCTCTTCTTAACACATTAATTTTCATAATATTAAAGGTAAAAACAAATGTACCAAACAGTTCCTTGTCCCTTTGTCTATCAGTGTCTATTTTCTTGGTTAGTTCTTGAACGATGCTTCAACATTTCTACATAAAAAGCTATAAATATCACAGGACAGAATGTTTCATTAACATATAAAATAATCAAAGTAACAGCAGCCTGACCTCTAAAAAGAGTCACTAGGTTTCATCATGTTACAAAATAAAAAAAAGTTACCCTGTGATTCGTCTTAAGTTTTACAGAACTATTTTAATTAATGGAAAATTATTTTCAAAAAAAGTACTTTCAGAACAAAGAAGGTCTAGACCGCCCCTCCTAATTACATTCTAAAACCATCACAACTTCTGTACAATTACTGAAATACCTACTTTCATAGTACTTTCAATACTTATTTTTGACAGGTATTTCACACTAGAGATGTAGAAAAACTTAGCAGCGACATTAAAATTGTAAACTGGTTGGCCACTTTTAAGTTAAGATCAGTTTGGGGCTAAATAATGCCCATAAACCTAGTCAGAGGTGTAGATTAGCCTCCTTCCCAAAGCACAGCATGGGAAATAATGCACAGGAGATCAACAAAGATTTTATCAATTTGTAAATCGTTTGCCCATTTGTAAAACAAAAAATTGGCAAAGCATTTTGCCAGTTTGTAAATTGTTTGCATGTACCTACCAGTTTATTAGAAGCAAAACTGAGAAGAGTTAGGTTACAGCACTCCAGTTTTGGATAACGCAGGTAATAGAGAACACAGCTGAAATTAGGACAAGCTCTCAATACTCCTCCAGGATTGGGGAAAAGATGATAGTTTTGGAAACCTGCTGACAGTATCACATATACTTTCACTAGACGTCTGACATGACTTTGCCTTATGAGAGGGCATACGTGAAAACAGCTCAAATCAAGGCCCTTGCTAACCTTGATCTCAAGCCTAATTTTAGATCAAGCATATGCTCACAGCTCCTTTACAAAATGGCAATACACTGGCTTTGCTTTCAGACTGTGTTTTCCAGTACATTAAAAGCTGCAAACACTTTTGATCACAAAACACTTCTGACACACTCCAAGGCTAGCTAAAGCTACAGGTAAGAGGTTAAAAATAGATCAGCACAATTCTTTGAACTAGGACTTGTAGCTAAAATAAACATCTCCTGACAATTAACTCAAAGTCAGTAATTTCCATATATCACTAGATGGTATTTTTGACAGTGTACTGATCCACATACTTTACAAACACATGTTGGTCCTTTCCCCTCTACAATCTCAAAGTTCCCTCTTGCAGTCCTCGTACAGAAGAAACTCCCTTTATCTTTGAGTAGCATCTTGTATTTCTCCCAAATGCTACTGTTAGATAAAATAGTTTCTTTTAAAATTTACGAAGTGCCTTTCAGTTCTCACTTTCCAACGCAAAAGATGCCACAACAGGAATTTCATCAGAGAAAGGATGAAAGAAATCAGGTCCTGAATTAACATGAAAGCAAAACCTGCTGTTCTCTCTTCTGAGGGTTTAGCCTTTAAGTCAAAGATGACACTTGCTCGTTAGCCTTGTCCCGTGCCTAACCATCCTCCTCTCCTAGCATGTCAGCGAAGAACACCTCCAGCCCCAAGGACACCTACTGTTTTTCAGGACACACCTCTGGAGCGACTGACTGCTACCCACTGAGATGGACACAGACATACAGCCTCATCTTCACCAGTTCCAGGTTCACTGGTTTTGCCACCTCCCTGCATCTGAATCAGTCTGGTGTTACTGACACTGGACATGCTTACCTTTGGGGCTACTATTTTCAGAAAGCCCTGGGCTCTATTTCACTACCTGGCAGCCCCACAGCTGAGCCAGCATTTCTCCCAGCTCACGAGAATTTCAGCTTTTCAAAGGATTATGGCTGTTTCTGAGGCATGGGAATGGCAAAGTCCTTAATGTGACTGGGCCCCATGGTGCATCCTCAAACACCCTGCATATTAACAGAGCCAAGCATAATAATAGCAACAAAAATACTAGGAATGGGTCATGTGTAACACTGAAGGATTCTGGATTCTCGCACGTGACATGGCCAGTGAATTGTTTCACAGTGAATTACACCTGGAAGGGACGACCAAAGACAACGGCCGCTGGAGTCACTGTACACATGTCGTTAATGAACCGCCAGTGTCATCTGTGACTCACTGCCTTCCTGCAGGGGACTGATTCTCTTAAGCAGCAGTCTTTAGAGGTGACTGCCTTGCTCATGCTATGGGGCTGAATCAAAACAAAAACAATGACACACTTACTTTTCTGGGATTGATCTTCCAACCTTTACTTGCCTTGAGTTCAGGAATCACAGCCGCAGCTGATACTTGGATCTAACCCTTGTTTTACAAAACAGTGTCAATTAGTCTATTAATCTATTTTCAGGGGGCTTTGACAGCTGTGACTTCAATGCCGCTGCTCTATGTGGTGCAGTTTACAACATGTAAAGGTTAAGCAATTACGGGAAACATTCCCATTTTGACTCAACTCTGAGGCGAGATATTTCAGTTCAGACGATTTCCCCAAACTACTAAAATTCTGCGTAGCACGTCTGCATGGAAGGCAAAGCCTTCAGAAAGCTGTCGGTACTAACATCGCGACCAAGGGATACACTCACAACAGGATTAAAACCTAGGAAGCATGATACTTAACAACTGCAGCACCGACTAACCAGGAACAAACGCTGTCGCCTGCTGTACTCGCGCTTTGAGCGTTTCAAAGCCAGGCCTAAACGCATGAGATGTAGTAAGCCTGTCACCCCACGCTACACTAAAACACAGCTAAGCGCCGCGAAGCTCCGTTGCGCTACGCTTCACGGCGCAGACAAGCCCAGCTCGGCTGCGCAGAGCCGTTTGAGAAGGCCCTAAGAATAAAAACCTTGTTGACACCGTTTTGCAGCACAAGGCCCGTCACCCCACCACCCACCCGAGCCCCCTCACAGCGCTCCAGGGAAGCGCAGACATTCAGAGGCGTTTCTAGAAGCAGCCCCCCCCCCCCCGCCCCCTCCGCCCTCGGCGCCAGGGACCAGCAAACACGGGCACAAACGCGGCCCAGAGCGCGCACCGCCGCCGCCGCCGCCTCAAAAAACAACACCCGCGAGTAGCCCCGAAGGGGAGCACCCACAAGGGCTCCCCCCGCCGCCACCGCCGCCGCCGCCGCCACCACCCCCGGCCCCGGCCCCGGCCCCGGCCCCGTCCGGGCCTACCTTAGGCCGCGTCTTGGCGCGGGCCTTGCGGGGGGCGCGGAGGGCCTCGGCCATGGCCCCCGCCCGCGGAGCGCTGTCCCGGCCGGTGGGCGGGGCGAGGCGGTGGACGGAGGAAGGGGCGGTGACGCCCCGCCCACCTGGACGGCTCGCCCAATCAGCAGCGCGACAGGTACAAGAGGGACGGAGGGACACAGCCAGTTGTGGTGTTTCGGCTCCTCCATAGGCGCCCGGGAGGAGGCCGGGCTCCCCTGTAGGCACCTGCGGGCAGGCCAGGCTCCTCCACAGGGGCCCGGGAGGAGGCCGGGCTCCCCTGTAGGCACCTGCGGGCAGGCCAGGCTCCTCCACAGGCGCCCGGGAGGAGGCCGGGCTCCCCTGTAGGGACCTGCGGGCAGGCCAGGCTTCTCCACAGGGGCCCGGGAGGACGCCGGGCTCCCCTGTAGGGACCTGCGGGCAGGCCAGGCTCCTCCACAGGGGCCCGGGAGGAGGCCGGGCTCCCCTGTAGGGACCTGCGGGCAGGCCAGGCTCCTCCACAGGGGCCCGGGAGGAGGCCGGGCTCCCCTGTAGGGACCTGCGGGCAGGCCAGGCTCCTCAACAGGCGCCCGGGAGGAGGCCGGGCTCCCCTGTAGGCACCTGCGGGCAGGCCAGGCTCCTCCACAGGGGCCCGGGAGGAGGCCGGGCTCCCCTGTAGGCACCTGCGGGCAGGCCAGGCTCCTCAACAGGCGCCCGGGAGGAGGCCGGGCTCCCCTGTAGGGACCTGCGGGCAGGCCAGGCTCCTCCATAGGCGCCCGGGAGGAGGCCAGGCTCCCCTATACACACCTATGGCGAGGTCAGGCTCCTCCACAGGGGCCCGGGAGGAGGCCAGTCTCCCCTATAGGGACCTGTGGGATGGTCAGGCTCCTCCATAGGCGCCCGGGAGGAGGGCAGGCTCCCTTATAGGGACCTATGGTGTGGTCAGGCTCCTCCACAAGGGTGTGGAAGGAGGCCAGGCTGCTGCCGTAGGGAATGTGGGGTGAGAAGCCAAGCCCCTACTATTGAAGTGAGTGTGAGGTCTCTGGTACCTGCACCATGGCAGGACCTGGAAGTGCCGTTGGACCAGTGACCCCCTCAGCGGGCACAGGGCTGTGCTGTGCTGCACCAGTCCCTTGGACCCAGACGAGCTCAGCCAGCTCATGGTAACAGGGGGCCTGCCTGGCCCTGCCTGTACCTGGAAATGCAGCAAGAAGTTCTCATATGAACTTTCTTTATGAACAGAGCTGTTTTCTTATGGTAATTTAGGTATTAGCTCGCAGGACCAAAAGGGGAAAGCTCCATCTGACTCTACCTGAAGGCAGGGTGCCCAGCATCTGAAGGGATGTAAGATTTACTTGCTATCTGTATTCTTCTTTTTATTTTCTCTTATTAAAGCATTTGTTGTCTTTCTCCATGGGGGGCACCCTGAGGAGGGAAGGCAGGAGCTGTGCAGCTGGTTATCAGGGTCTGTAGGGAGGCCAGGCACTTCTATAGGGGTCTGGGAGGAGGCCAGGCCCCTCTACAGCGGTCTGTGAGGAAGCCCAGACTCACCATAGAGGCCCAGGAGAAGGCTAGGCTCCTCCACAGGGGCCTGGGAGGAGACCAAAGTCTTTTGCACCACTTGGAAGACAACCAGGCAAGGGAAGATATTGAAGACAAAAAGCCATTTCAGCACTCTTGGGCACACGGACTTGCTTCCCAATAGCTCCATGTCTGGACACTCCTCTTGCAAGCCAGGGTTTGCTTGGCTTTATGTCTATTCAAACAGCTGGTGTATTCAGAACCAGCACCCCTATTTTGGAATTACTTCTGTGAATTTTGTGAATATGCAAGCCAAGTTTCAGCCTCATTGGGGACCTCCAGACCCAGAAAATCCTAACACCGTCTATTGTGCTCAGTTAGCTGAAAAATTCCAATAAATAAACCATGCAATGTATTGTAGATATTGTTCCAGGGGAAACAGCCCTTTGTGGTCTGCAGTTCATGGCTAATCGTAAGTGCTTGTCCACAGGCCAGCCTTCCTTGGTGTGTTCTCTCCCACAGCTGTCTTGGTACTGAGCAAGTACCTTGGTACTGAACAACCCCACGCACCAGTACAGGCTGGGGGCTGACCTGCTGGAAAGGGGCTCCGCTGAGAAGGCCCTGGCAGCGCTGGTGGACAGCAGGGTGACCATGAGCCAGCACCGTGCCCGTGTGGGCAAGAAGGCCAGCGGTGTCCTGGGGTGCATTGAGAGGAGTGTGGCCAGCAGGTGGAGGGAGGTTATCCTCCCCCTCTGCTCCGCCCTGGGGAGGCCACATCTGGAGTGCTGCGTCCAGTTCTGGGCCGCCCAGTTCAAGAAGGACAGGGAACTGCTCGAGCAAGTCCAGCAGAGAGCTACCAAGGTGATCAGGGGCCTGGAGCATCTCCCTTATGAGGAAAGGCTGAGAGACCTGGCTTTGTTCAGCCTGGAGAAGAGAAGGCTGAGGGGGGATCTCGTCAATGCTTATAAATACCTGAAGGGCGGGTGTCAAGAGGATGGGGCCGGACTCTTTTCAGTGGTGCCCGACGACAGGACAAGGGGCAATGGGCACAAGCTGGAACACAGGAAGTTCCACCTAAACATGAGGAACAACTCCTTTCCTGTGAGGGTGCCAGAGCAGTGGGACAGGCTGCCCAGAGAGGCTGTGGAGTCTCCTTCCCTGGAGACATTCAAACCCCGCCTGGACGCGGTGCTGTGCCCCCTGCTCTGGGTGTGCCTGCTCAAGCAGGGGGGTTGGACGGGATGGTCTCCAGGGGTCCCTTCCAACCCCAACCATTCTGTGATTCTGTGAAGTACTGAAATAAAGGCTGAGCAAGGATATGTTCTTGTGAGTTTCCATCCAGGAGAGGCAACTCACACCACCCAAACATCCTAGGGTGCTTTGAAGGTGTACCAGCCCCAGCCCTGACAGAAAGTAAATGTGACAACCCTTAAAAAAAAATAGCCAGTACACGAGTCTTAAAACTTATTTTTATAATATGTATTTAAAGAAATAAGACTACAGCAGGCTCCTTCAGAAGAATATTTGTACACTTGGTCTTTCAGAAATAAAATAGGACAACTGATTCCTTGACATTTGCACTTTGCACAGTTAATTATAATGCAGCAGTACAGATGTTAAGGCTCACCATGATCTTCTCTGCACAAGGAAATACAGTAAAAGCCCCGGGGACTGGTGGGCTTAGGCATGCATTGAAGTCATGCAGATTCAACTTGAAGAATATCATACAACTAGCAACTCCTGTTGCTCTGAAGCTAGTCACCTGGCACCACGTTTAGGCAGCTAAATCGTGTGCTGGTCCCTATGTCCTGGCTCCCCATGTCCAGTGTCGTAAGGCACTGGGGAGCTGTTAAGCAACACTGCACAGAGACTTCAGAGAGACAAGCAGCCCTGATGCATGTGAGCTTCTGAATCAAAGACATAATCATAGATACAGTAACAAAAAGGGCATGAACTTTGAGGAGACCTGGTCAGGAACCGAGTTTCATGGCTCCAGGCCAACGGTTCGTTTCCAGTGGTGCATAGCCAGAATGAGTCCACGTTCAGGGATTCCCAGAAGTTAATCAAATGGGGGTCTCCAGAGCCTACCAGAGACAAGCTATACCGTGAGCCTAAAAAAACTGCAATCCCCTCATTGGAGAGGCAGTTGGAAGAGCTGACCAACTTCCTTCAGATCCTCAACAATGCTGTAGGGTGCAGGACTCCCCAGCAGGTTTGTGGTGGCACAGCCTTTCACTAGGTAGCTGCACTGTGGACTGCTGCACCAGGCAAGATGCAAATCAGCTTCCAGTATTGGCGCTTAAGCCTGGAGCACATCTCACTAATCCAGACCCATAGTCTCCTCCATGGTTGGTAAGCTCCCTGAGAGACATGACTGAAATTAAATCTAAATTATAAGTTTAATCACCATTAATGAAAGACTTTAGAAATAGGCAAAAGCGTAACCTGAGATCTGAGTGGGATATGCATGTTCTAAACACAAGCTAGCATTCCCAAAGCATCACAACACTCCCCTCAGCACATATGACTTCTCTAGTTATCTGGAGCGTGGGAGGCTCCAGCCTCTCCCAGAAAGCTGCACTTTAGAAGAACTTCAAATCAAAAACGTCTTCCGACACAGAAGATTGCCCTGTGCCCAGGTCCATTGCTTATATTCCTTTTCTTCCCCTGAGTGTGAAGATGGGATATCCAACCAAGGAGTTTGCTGATCAAAGGCATAGATTTTTAGTAGGCACTTTCTGAATATACAGATAATTACTGGCTGGGAATAACTGGAAACACTACCTCTGCCACGCTGTCCAGACCAACAGTATCTTCTGCCTGGAGAACCTACAGAACAGGATCAACAGCAACTAAACCACAGCTCCAGCTCAGACAAGCGATGGGAGGGCTGACATGATCATCACTCCCAGTTGGTTACTTCAAAATATCATCCCTTAACCAGTGGCTTTTCTTTGTCCACTGTCCCTCCCCTGTGTAGCTGCATCTCATACTAAATCCTTTCTTCATCAAATGTGAGCACTTACAGTGGCTGTTAGTGGTGTATCAAGCTGTAGCCATCAACCGTGGTGTAATCGGCCTCATCTGAAACACAGAACACAAAAAAAGTAGCTCATGAGATGTGTCTATTACAAGACTTTACACAGGACAGAAACACCATGCACTGGTCACCCGTGTTAAAGGGTTGGGAGGTACGGGGGGATGGGACTCAAAGAGATGACTTGATTTGCCCAAGAGCCAAAGCAGGACATCATTTTAACAATTTTAACTTCCCGCTGCAGTATCGCATCACTAAAGTGGCACTGGGAATGATACAGCTCATGCTGCTGAAGCAGAGAAGGGCCCAAACTGCAGAGACAGATGGGATCCCAAGCTTAGACATCCTTAAGCTTCAGAAATGCCTACACACAGGGCTTTGATCAGAACTTCTCCTGGGTGCAACCTCTCCTCCAAAGTCAGCACCCAACTTCCCAGCATCTTTCAGTGGGAACGGGACTTAAAGCAGGAGCTTCACCTAAAGCAATCCCTTTAGAGAGCTAAAGCTCATGATCTGATGGGGAAGAGCAAGAGGAGAGTTCCTCTGTGGGGTGAGAAACCCCATAAAGCAAGTAACTCACCTGGCACACTGGTCGGGGTGGGTAGGGGTCCCCTCCTGCACAGAAGGAAACACAGAGCTGAGGATCTGCATGGCTACAGGACTCCCATTGCCATGGCTCTCCACTCCCCATCTGCCCTCCCAGAGCTGGTGGGAGGGCAAGAGGTTTGGCCAGCCTGGGCTTTATGGAGACCCGGTACCACGGCATGTCATGGTGGGTTTGCCACCGACAGCTTGCTTGGCAAACACAGCAATTGAAGCTGACACAGTGGGCGAGAGGAAAAAGTAACCAAAAGGCACTAAGTTGGGGAAACATTCACAAGTGGGCCTCAGGGCATGCCTTTTTACATGCCTTTGCCCAGAGTGAGACATCAGGAAGCCATAATTGGCCATGACTCCTCTCCTGACATGACAGCCAAAGTGGCACACTCATCTTTAGCAAGAGTCTTTGGCCCTGAATCCTCATCTTCCCCCCCACAGAAGCATCCTTCACCCTATCCTCCCTGCCCAGTTTCTGTCCCAGAGGAGTGAATTCGGCTCTGCTGTTCCTTCCTCTACCCACACATGCTTTTAACTGATTCATCTTTACTCAGATAGACAGAACACAAGGAGAACCATGCAAGGAAGCCCAGAAGGGTTCATTTGGGTACCAAAGGCTGCTCTAAAAGGGAGCTCAGATTGTTCCCAGAGAGAGCAAGACATGAAACTGCCTTGCTTTTCTGCTGTCTGAGTACCATAGCCGCTCACCTCAATGCAAAGGGCTTCTTAAAGAGGCTTGGCACAAAAGAAAACGAGCACACCCTCACCACAAGCACTTTCCCACCCATGAGAAGAGAGAAATAACTCCAAAAGGGGGAGCAAAAATCTCTGACTGGGCTTGAGGGAATCCTTGAAGAGCTTATAATAGGCAGCACATTGGCATAACTCCTGCTGTGGAGAGTGATGGACTACAGAGCATGGGAAATATTTTCCTCTAATACTCCCAAAGTCAAGCCTCCAACAGACTGAAAGCAACAAAAGATGCTTTTTTCTAGGGGGACAGCATAATTTGCAATAGCAATTGCAATTGTACATGTTATGTCCCTTACCTTGATATAGGTACAGGAACTGGACTTCTCACAGGAGTCGCATTTCTCTGTATATCATAGTAGTTTTCATAAACAACAGGAGCTAGGAAAAGTTACCAATAGTAAAGTACAGACCTTTTATAAGCATGAACTACTTGTTAACACCAACATTCAGCTGCTAAGTCTTTCCTCTCTCTGGGAAAATGCCTGATGAGGAAATTAAAATTTACAGAAAGGGGAGATTATCTTCAGGGTCTGGCGATAAGTGGCAGAGACTAGTGCTGCATGCCAGTGAATGAAAGGAGGGATGTTGCAAAGTCATTGTTTTTTGCACCTAAACAGCATGAGGAGTACAAGGAAGTCAGCACTACTTTGTGAGGTTGTACTGAGCTCTTACCTGGGGCCAAAGTTCCAGTTTTGCGTAAATTTACAAAACAATCAATATCCTTCTCAATGCTGCACATTTCTAAACTCTTGCGGATTTCCTCATACTTCTGCAAAAGGGAAATAAAAACCATTTCTATACATCAGGTTAAAGAACAAGAGGGTTTTTTCCAATCGTTTATCACACATGGGGTGAAAGCCCAGTGCTCACCCAGGACACAAGTTTCAATGGTAGGGGAATCACAGAATCAATCATACAATGGTTTGGGTTGGAAGGGACCTTTCAAGGTCATCTAGTCCAACCCCCCTGCCATGAGCAGGGACATCCCCAACCAGATCAGGTCGCTCAGAGCCCCGTCCAACCTGACCTTGAGTGTTTCCAGGGATGGGGCATCGACCACCTCGCTGGGCAACCTGGGCCAGGGTTTCACCACCCTCAAAAAATGTGGGAAACCCAGAGGCAACCTCATCTGCAAGAGCTCTGGCCAAAACCTTCTGCCTGCACTCTCATGCCAGTGTCTGGTGGCCAATCAAAGGCCACAGCCCAACTCAGACATAACACAGCTCAGGGCCCATGAAAGGAAATGGGGCTTTGCTTTCCAAACAGGAAAATAAAGATTTTTCATTTGACATACCTCATCATTCTGGACACAGCCCTGGGAGAGCTGGTTGACATGAAGCCAGAGGGCATTGCGGAAGTAGTTGATCCGCTCATACTCCTGAGTCTCAAAGAACTGTAACAACACAGACAAAAAGGCCCTAGCATCTTTAAAACGAGAGCAAATCTCTTTTATCCTCAATGTTTCTCACCCCCAAGTGCCACTACAAAGATGACTGTCCTCAGCAAGGTGCAGGTGGTGGTGGTCTCCTGCAGGAAACATGGAAACCACGAGTCCTCCAGCTTGTCCAAATGAGACATCATCCCTCTATGCAACCAGGTATTTCAAAGATGAGCGTTAAGCTCAAGAAGGTCTGCAGGACCGATGTGGAAGGGGTCATCTGGCACACCATTCCCTCTGGGGAGACCAAGCCAGCTTCTAAAGGCAGTGCATGTTCCCTAGGTGCCCCGTGGTCCTGTGGTCCCAGCTCACATCCCTCCCACAGGTAAAGAGCAATAAAAAAAAGCACTGGGGATGTAGGAAAACAGGTGCATTGACTGGCTGCTCTTCTCCCTCTTTCCTGCCCAGGCCTTTCCCAAGCAAGTTTAAACCCAACTCTTTTGGAACCTGCTGTCTGCTATACCTCAATTTCATGTGCCTTTACACATTTACATGAAAAATAACCTTTCACCCCAAGTGTACATATGCACTTGTTATCACTTATGACCTTTGAAACATGCCAAGGGGAAACCTCCACATGATCCATCTGTGGAAGTGAAACTACTGCTTTCCACACCCCATCATCAGAGAGGCTTCTAGAGACCCCAGACATCAAAAGCACACCAGCACTGAGACACTGACGCACGCCACACAAAACAGACAGCAAATTCCATTTCAAAAGGAAAAAGTAAAAGAGGCCTGATGAGAAGTAGCTTGGGAAGGGATTGGCATAGTTGGGAATGGGAAGGCTGTTTGCAAGCTTGCAGTAGACCTGGGATAAAACCTCGATCTCTGCAGTCCCTGTTCATCCCTCGGTCACAGATCACAGGTGGCTGCAAGACACAGGTCAGCAGCAGAGTAGCTGTATGGTCCTCTCGCCACCAGGTCTGGACTTCCCCAGCGCATGCTAGAAATCCTTGCTAAACTACTTCGCTATGAGACAGTCTGCGTCAGGCTGATAGAACCTCTCGGAGGGGTTCCCACGCTATTGTGTGCTCTGTGAAATACAAGGTGAAGAGCTCCTGGCACACAGCATTCACGTGAAGATGGCTTCACCCACCCTGCCACTAGCCCCTGCTGCAAAGTCATTTAAAGTCTTCAAGAGTTTCAGACAGAGTCTGCTAGCTGTTGTTGCAGGTGTAGAACATATTGGCCTTGAGTCGCTGAGTATGCAGAGGTGACCACTGCTCTTCAGGACAATGGCCACACCAAACGTGCAAGCAGGTAATGGGCAAAAATGTCACTACTTTGACTCTGTCAATTTTTAAAGGTGCTGGAAGAAAAAATAAAAATAAAAAAATACTGGAAGCCTTGAAGTAGTGGGACCTTGAATCCAGAAGCCAAGCATGAGACACACATACAGGGTTAGCTGCAACACATCCTGCTGCTCCACTGCCAGGGAAATAGAAAGAAGGCAAATCTGCACCATTCCTGACCCCTGCAGCGAGGGGTGGACATCCAGAGGACCACACTGCCATGTGAAGGTGTTTTGGGGCATTTACCTCACAAGCTTTGATGTGCTCTTTCTGCCATTCTTCCCGGATCTTCTCCAGTGTGGTAACGTTCTGCTGGTAACTCCTGTCTGCATGAGAAATCACATTGTCGTCTGATTAATATTAATTAAAAACCACCCATCGCTAGAAGGTAATATACGAAGCCTGAAATGGTTGGGACATCAGGGAGAAAGCAGCGGTAACGCGTGAGCTTGGCTGCGGGTGGTCACTGCAAGGGGACACAGAGCCGCACAGCAAGGCGGACAGTCATGCCGTGGAAGCAGCCTTGGTGGGGCCATGCAGGCTTCTCCAGGGCAGGTGCCCACCTCCAACGTCTTGGGCACGTGTTTCTGAGGAGCCGTGCCTGACCCAAGAGCTGGAGCTCGCCTGAGAGCCATGCCACAGGTTCACAACACCCTGCCCCAGGAAATGCTCCCTTTGCCCTCCAGACACTGCCATTTCCACACTCACCGGAGTCCTCCAGAGCTGATTTTGTCTGAGCCAGCTTCAGGAACAGCTGCCAAAAATGGGAGAGAGAAGAAAGGTAGAGGAGAGCCCTGGTGCATCACTGATGGCACTGCAGCCCAACCAGGGAACATCGCCAGCCCTCCCATCTCACCCCAAAACCCAGAGCTGGAAGAAGACAGCTCCAAGAAGAGACACCCCTTTCACCTCCTGCCCCACAGCCACCTGCCTCTCCGTACCTTCTCCTGCTGCTTCTGCGTCACCAGGTTTGCATTGCGGTGCACAGCCTGTTCCGCCTCGTCCTTATCCCTGCAGCGCTGCTCATAGAGCCGCTTGGCCTAGAAAAGCCACCAAATGGGGCAGGAGGGTGTCAGCAAGCAACAAGATGCAAATACAGCTCACGCAGGAGGCTTTGGAGGAAAGCACAGCCTACAAGTAAAGAGGTGGGTGCAGGCTGCCAGCAGAGCAGAGGACAGCATGCAAGGTCCCAGATGCCCTACTGCTTGGGCAAAACTGACCTCACAAGACAAGCTGCTCTTTGTTTGGGATGAAAAGCTCATGGCAATCAAGTCCATGACATCTAAATCACTCGTATCCAAACCTGCAGGCTACCACGAGTTGTATCCATGGCATACTCTTCAGTTTTTCTCAGCATACCCTGCATACCACTCGTGCAGACACAACATCGAGAGTTGCAGCAGAGGAGGAAGACCCTTGCATTTAAATCTGCCCCAGGGCTGTGCGTGTCTGTGTTAGCAGCATTAACCCACATGGCAACAAAGAGCAGCACGTTTGCTTTACCTCCGTGGTCTTCTTGTACTGCAAATTCCTGTTTTTGTGAATTGCCTCCATTATCAGCTCTATCTGTGAAGACAACAGACCCAGAGTCAGCGCATCACTGACCATCGAAGCTCCAGGGTGGACTATGCGGCTTAGGAAAGGAAGAGGCACAGACCAGACTGGGATGGGCTTAAGGACCTTTGTCCGCCCAAAGCATCTTCACAAAACTCATCTTTTACGCTTCTATCTAAGCCTCCACTTGTGTAGCAAAGGAGGTCTACAAATGAAATCCTAGCATTATATAGGACTGTAACATCCCCATAGGGTCTGCCAAAATTGGGAAGCTCACTCCCGTCTGCTAGGTCCAAACCAGCCCCTGGTTCTAGCAGTTTTCCCACATTTTCCCAACAAAGGAATCTCAAGCCAGAAGAAGTTAAAAGGCTTGCCAAAAGCAGACCCTATGGAGATCATACAGCACCATATATATGTTTCAAAAACATTCCTGGTTGAGGCTGGCATCCCTGGGGCTGAGCCCCTGCTATAGATGGCCCCAAAAGGTGCCCAAAGGAGAAGACGTGGCAGTGAGAAGAAGGAAGTCAGAGGTTGCCGCACAGTTCACCAACACAGTTGCAACACATAGGAAGGAGGTGAGGACTTCCTGGCAGCAGCAGGCATGGGGAGCACGGAGGGGGCTGGGGCATGGCAGGAGACACCAGCTGGGAGCAGCCCATCGCTGGGGCAGGATCAACACACTGCGGCGAAGGCACATGCGCCCATGGCGCCTGACCTTTTTCCGATTCAGTTTTTGCTTTTCCCTGAAGTCCTCCATTTTCTTTGCTTCCTCCCGAAGGGTTTGTGCCAGCTGGATGTGACCTTGCCCCACCTTGTCTATCTCTGCAAAGAAAAAAAAATTAAATATATATATATTCCTGAAAAGACTCTGTTGCTCAAGTCAACTGTTGCAGCTGACATCAAACTGACCCAGAGACCCCACATCATACATCCCCTTGCCGAAACACATAAAAGCAGCAGCACTTTTGAAGCAGCCTCCAAGCAGCGCCTGCCTATGTAAGGAGCTGTTCAGGGTCAGTCCTGCTGTGGCCTGCCCTTCAGTTTAAGAAAACTCATATCAAAAGAAGTTATTCAGATAAGCACAGTCACATCTCCCCCTCATCCAGGTGAATTCAGGCACATTTCAACACATCACACCCTGAAGCACCTGTCTGAAGGAAGTGTTGCCCAAGGCTAGCAGACAACCAACTTGGGGCACAGAAAAACTAATGCTAAAAAATCTCCCGCTCGTCTTGCTGAGGGTGAGCAGCCAAACCACGAAACACCACCCCAGCAAGCTTATCAAGGGAACTAAGCCTGCAGCTAAGCTAACTGTAGCTCATGATTCAACGCCCAGAGCTGTTTCAAACCCACAGCTATTACTAACCAGCTGCTGCAAAGGCAGAACCTCGTTAGGGAGGTCTGCCCTGGTACAGGGCAGCGGTCAAACCTGGCTGGGGTGGAGGGTGGACTCAGCACAGGATAGCAGAGCATTAGCCCTCAGGGTAGGGATGCTGACTGCCTGTACCCTGGCGGGCTGTGACACATGGCAATGAGGGGACAATATGAGGTGGCCAAAGCATCATCTTTTAGATGTTCTGATTACTGCATACTTGTGTGAAGAGGGCAAGGCAAGCCAGTACAACAAACTCCAGCTGAGCTTCCCATGCACAGCTTCTGATGTACAACGCAAGCACAACCTCTGAGCTGCAGCCAGCCCTGAAAGCCCAAGAGATCCCCAAAGGAAGGTGCCACGTGTCTCCTCTCCCATCCGTGCCCTGGAGGGGTCCATCCCAAACCTCACGTGCTGGAATAAGCCTGGCCAGGAGGACAGCCTATGCCTGACCCCAGCATCGTGTTGCTTTGGAGGTTTCTCTGCTATTTTCTTCCCAAGCAGTTGCCTGCAGATTTTAGTGCTGCCAAGTGTCCTGACAAACACGGAGAAGAATAATTACTTACGTTGCTTGAAAACATCCAGGGATCTCTTCAGCGTGCTGAAAAACAGGCAGAATATTAAAGAGTGGGAAAGCACAGCCGGGTGCAGGCATCAGCAGAGCACTTCTCCCAATGCAGATAGCAAGTCCCTCACTCGACACCAGCCAAAGCAGCTTGAAGCAGGTTTATTTACCCTCTTTACATGTCCGGCTTTTTCCCTCTCACAGCTCACTTGGTTTGAGATCTACTTTACGTCTTTCTGAAAGTTGGATGCTATTAAAAATCCTGACTTTCACAATAAATGTTTCAGGCAACCTCCTAAAAGTATAATTTGGGATATATGAACACCTTCTACATGGTGCATTGGCCAGTGGTTGGAAATGTAGAGAACTTTTCTCACTATTAATATTGTACGATAAAGATTTCAGAAACATTTTGTGTGACACCTCAATACGAAACCGTAAATAAATGATCAGCGAATATCAGACCAGGTGAGTATAAAGTACAGAAACAAAGCAGGAAGCAGAAGGTGTCAGGGTTCACTGGGGAAATGGAGACCCACTCATGGAGCCAACCACAGTGGCGACAGCACCCCAGCGCGGTGGTAACATGCTAGGCCTTGAAGATTTGCACGGTTTGAGTCAAGGAAGTACTTCCCTCTGGCCACAAAAAGAGTCACGAGGAGACCCAGGGTCTCATGATCCTCAGCCCTCTGCTGAACCACCAGCCCACATCTCACCTGAGTGTCTACAATGCTTTGGTTTAGTCTATAGCTGGTGGGAACGTGGTGGAGTCCAGCTCGTTCATTAGCAAAGGCCAACCCAGCTGTGCACCATTCATTCACAAGACCGATTTCAGATCATCTTCTGGTAGCATTCCAATCACACTTCAACACTGTTTTGTCTCTCACAGCCTCCTTCCTTCTCCTCCTCCGTTGCTCCAAGTAAGGACACCCATAAAAGCAAAACACACACAGAACTGTGAACTTACTTGAGCTCTGTCTGCCCACAGGGCTTCTTCTTTGACAAGTTAATGAGCTCTTTGCCATATTTTTCTTCTATAATTGCCCTGTTGAGGAAAGAGAGAAATGAGAGGAAGTTCTCATTGCAGGAACTGATACTGTCTGCAGCAGAGGCCAAGACTCACTCTTAACACCCTCCCTATCTTCTGATCTGCTGCACGCCAACTGTGGACAACTGGCTGAAGGAAGACTGTTTTTTGCAGTTTCCCAACAGCCTTTCTAGCAAAAACACTTTGTTTTGCTGTGTGTGTGGTCCCCAAGCATTGCTCTTCCCATCTCCCCGTGGCTGACTGCTGCACGGACCACCTCCGCAGGAGATGGAGGACTAAGCAGCAACTGCAGCTGGTGGCTAGGTGCAGCCAAGGAAGCCACCTGAGTAGTTTTTAGCCCAGTTTCCTACAGGAGCAAGGCTTGTGCGATCACACGTTTTCTGCATCTCAGCCATCAGCATCTGTCGGTCCATTCACACAAAGTACTTTTGAATCTGATTTAAACCAAATGTGACAGAAGGGAGTAGGCACCTCAGAGACCACTTAGCCACCATACATGCACCCCAAAGCTTAGCTGGGCCATTTCAGCTCTTCAGGACTCTTTAAAATGGGGCAATAGGTACTCTCTCCTGCCCACCTCTGGTCCTAAGCAGAACACCTGAAGAAGAGGCCACATCTTGTGAGGGAAGATAAATAACACCTTTGAGAGATTGTATTGTCCTCCCCTCTTGGAAGAAAGAGGCAAGGGGAAAGAAAGCCTATGTGTTGCAGCCTAAGAACAAACAGCTTTCTGCAGTCGCTTTGAAATCTGTGCAGACCACCAAGGCTAGACTTGCTTGGTCAAATGTAGATATCTCCATCTGGGTAAGCCACCCTAGCTGTCTGCAGTCAGTGGGGAGAAACAAGTACTGCTAAAGGCTAGCATTAGAAGGTCTACTGGATAAAATAAATAGCTTCCTAAAATGCCAGTATCTCTAATGCAGATGCAGATGCCTATGTTGTTGATTTCTCGAGTTTGGCAGTGGGGTTCACCTAACTTAACTCTTTAAAAACTCCAAAAGCTTGTAGGGAAATGGAAAAAATAAAGATTATAAATTGATTTTTTTCCTCTATCTAACAATATTCCCATGAACTTCCTTTTGAGACAAAGCATCAAATCCAACAGGCATGTTCTCCATGGCTGGGACCATGTACCAGCCATCCTGTATGTGAAGAACTGGGCCATGTTCAGAGAGGGGTGCCAGCAGCAAGTCCAGGTCCAGCCTCTAATCTCCTTCTGGCTAGACACATCGGCGGGAACCTACACCTCCTTCAGCAGTAAAGAGGAACAAGGCACAGGGTGTGAAGGAGGCTTTTTGCACTCTCTCCGTTGTCATGGATGAGTGGGACACAGTTCTCAGGGTTTAGCAGATGGTTCCTTGGGCAGCTGAAAAGCCCAAATTTTCCTGGAAGATGGGATTACAGCCTAGACAGATGTAGACGCATAGACATTTTAACTGCAGGTTCTCCTCCTCTTCATCCCCATTACATTTGTTCCAGGCTGGTTTGTACCAAGTCTTGTATTCAGAGGCTTATTTTCTCCAGTTCTCAATACCAAAATTACATTAATTCAGGGTTGTTCTACAATGCTTTTCACATTTGGCCATTTCCAACCAGGTGAACCATAAAGTCAGCATACATGGCCAGACCATCTCAGCTGTGCCTTTGTAGCCACAGAACCTCTACTTAGGTCACATCCTCTGATTGATAAACATACTATCTAACGCTGCTACTTCTTTTTAACATAAAATCTGTGGGCTGTCCATAATGTACAAAGACAAACTCAGGACAAAGCCGTGCCTCTCCCATGCCAAGGTCTTCACCTGATCTTCTGCAAGCTGACCTGCAAGATGAACTTAATGGGAGAGTGTGTAGCCTGGGCAGGCCACCAACAGCTGCAAACACATAAGTACAGATGTCTGGCAACATGGAAGACTGAATTATTAAACTACTCCCGATTCCTCTGTCTTTTTAACAGACAATTCAAAATGTGAGTATCAAGCCCTGGGCACCATCGCTGCCTCACAGCTGAGGATTCCTGAGCATGGACTTCATACCACAGCACCAGCCATGCAAGGAAAGAACAGTGTAAGAAAACAAGTTCCTCATCAGTCAAAAATAAAGGTGTTTTAACATAGTGGACAGTTAAACATGACAGAAAACCAACTGGGAATACAAGCAGTAGAAGTAGTGCCACCACCTCGCTTCCCAGGTTCAAGCCAACCCTTTTTCAGAGGCAGCTCCATACCTTTCCTTCAAAAAGTCTTCAAACTCTTTGCAGTTCTTCCTGCTGTCATTCAGATGTTGAATGATGCTGTCATAGCCAACTGTGCTTGTCAGATCCGTACTCTGAGAACACAAGAACAGGAGTCACATCCCTGTCAATACAGTCCATGGCCACTGCCACCTCCAGCAGCGTTTGCACAAGTGATGGCTCAGCTGGGAGCAAGTGTGCAAGTACCTCTTTATGAAATAAGATTTTTTTCTTTTAGGGGTGGGAGGGGCTCCAGAACGAGAACAATGGTGGCAGTTTGGGACAAGGCACTTTCATGACTTTCAGAAAACAGTGGAGCTCAGTCCTACCACACCCTATTACTCCCCCCTGGCCTAAGCACAGCTGGCCCCACAGCACATGGCACTTCCTCCTAGGAGCTTAGCTGTCAGCTCTAACTTAATGAAATCAAACACTAAAAACCCTCCAAATCTCTAGATACAGCCCATCTTACTACTGCTCCTCCCAGTCTCTGCAGACATGGAGATGGATCTTGGCTAGCATTGACTTGCACTATTCTGGGCATCACCCTCATGTCTGGCTGCAGGAGCCTACATCTGGACTGGAGTTGAATTTAGCAGACCTTTCTGTATGAGATTGCTCAGCTATGGGCTTCCCTCACTGCCTCCACAGCAATGTATGGATGCACGCAGTGGCTGCTGCTGCAACAGCCTTCTCTTTGGTCTTGCAAAAAGCAATCCTGTTCCACTCGCATCAATTCAATATACCACTGCAAAGATCATTTCCCTAAGTACCAGGTCCTCACCCACCACTGCTGTATGCCCTCCAATACATCACACAGGGCTAGCTTCTTCACTCCCCACAAAACATCACAGCCATGGAGAGGTTCCTGCCTCCACCACCCATGGGGCCAAGTCTGTTCTTCCAACTCAGGGCTCTCAGCCCTGCAGTGCCACTCACACTTCCCATACACTTCTGAAGGATTGGTGCTTTCCTTCAAATTACTTCTTAAAAACATACTGTACTGATGTTTATTCAAAAAAAAAAAAAAGAAAGATAGACGCAGCAACAATGTAGGTGGGCTAGGATGAGGGTTGACTTACTCCACCCCATTCTTTCCTCATACCCATGCCTGGATTTTTGCCCTATGACTGTTGAGGATTTACCACCCCAGAGACTTGGGCCAAAAGCAGGGCTCCTAATGCTATGATAATACAAAGAGACGCTCTGACCATGAGCTCTCCTTCTCAGGAAGAAGCCTGAAGCAGATGCAGGGAGCTGAGCAGAAGGTGCTACCTCTTGTCTTCTGCAAAGAGGACCAGTCAGTGTGCATAGAACAGCACATATAGGAGAAAAAAATATGGGGAAAGAGGCTGCAGAAAGGAAGCAATGGTAGAAGCAGATATGAAACTTGTGGAAAGTTACGTAAAGCCACAAACAGTTATTGAGGAGCTTGAAGAGGAATAATGGCAGGACGGAGAGATTCAGGAAATGGTTCAAAGCCAGGATGAGAGTATGCAGCGAACTGGCATGAAAGTGTGGGCAGCAGAAGTGGGGATTTCTCAGAAGTTTGTACATGGTGCAAGAAATGAGGAGGAACAGGGCTGGTATTTGTGATAAATTAAGGCCTTAATTATGTGGACTTCCCTAAGGAGTCAAGGACTTCAATGTCAAAGGCCAGAAAGCAAGAAGTGAAGCAGGGACCTGGTAGAGTGGGACCTGAAGGAAATCTCTGAGTATCCCAGATCAGCTTTGCTCCATCCATGGCATGCATGGAAAGAAAGGACTGTGGAGCAGGACCTAAGCAGGAACCAAAACAGTTTCTGTTTCTTTCAAAAGCACAAACATCCCTCCTAAATGGGGTTATTAGTGATAAACCCACAAACAGTTCTCAGTTTGCGTCACGTCTTTGCTAATCGAGTCTGAAAAAGGAAACACGCTTGCACTGAAGTCGGTCTTCATAACAGTTGCAAAACATAGGAACGTCCTAACTTGACTTCCTATCCCCAGTTTCAAAGGAAATAAAATGGATGTGGAGAACAACTGTTGGTCACTGCAAGCCCGGGCAGGAAGGTGCCGTCAGACCCACATCACTACATGTCAGGGGGTACCCAAAGGCTCCTGCATCCCTCTCTGCTGCCTGGGACATTTGGGCTCGCTGCACCAGGCAGAAGTGCCAGATGAAAAAGTGGGAGCATCCATCAAAAAGCTCTTTACTTCATCACTCTTCCTCCTCCAGTAGAAGGATTTAATTCCAGCACGTATGTACTTCCTAAGCACCCAAGGCTGAACCAGACATCACAGTGTAAGGTGTTACATGAAACATGGGAGGTTTCCAGAAGAGCTGCTTCCAGGCAGGAGGAGCTCCTGGCCCAAAAGGAGCTGGGCAGGGTTGTATGCGATAAAACCAGCCTTTGCAGAATGCTTCTGGGCATATGTTGGCATGGAAAGAATAAAAAGGACCAGCGTGACTGCCCATGGGACACCCCAAAAGCAGAGAGCAATGAAAGAGGAAGGGCAACATGGCGAGCACAGAGCCATGGGCGCAGAGGTCAAGACTTAAAGACATAATAAACTGAGCCAAAGACAGGTATGGAGGATGAGGAGTTGCACCAAGCCCTCCCCAAACAGAGGGATGCAGGCGGACAAGCATCTCTCCTCTCACCCTGCAGCATGCAGCTGTCCTGGTCCTCCCCATTGGACACAGCTCTGAGCCTACATGCCATTTAGAGGACGGCCCATGGAAACTAAAACCAGATGACTTCAAGGTGAACAAAGCAGCAGCTGATGTTTCTTGAGCCACGGAGCTCAGCAGCATGTGACCCCCCTTCCAAATCTGCTGCCTGCGTTTGCACCATCCTCCCAATGTACTCACTGAGAAGGAGTTTGTGTGCTTGTTGCAATGTTTTGGGTTTTGTTTGCATTTTTAGCCAAGAGGGGCTAAAATGCTCTAGTGGGGATCTGAAGTCATGTTTTGACCTTGTGTGAGTCACAGCTGAAAGGACAGCTGCTGAGCTTGACATTTCCACCTCCTACCACACTTTACATGGAAAAGCTCCTCCAGACACCCACCCTACAAATCTATTGGAATGGGAGAATCATAGGATCATTTAGGTTGGAAAAGAACCTTAAGATCATTGAGTCCAACCATTAACCTAGCACTGCCAGTCCACCACTAAACCATGTCCCTAAGCACCACATATATACGTCTTTTAAATACCTCCAGAGATGGTGACTCAACCCCTTCTCTGGGCAGCCTGTTCCAGAGCTTGACAGCCCTTTTGGTGAAGAAATTTTTCCTAATACCCAACCTAAACCTCCCCTGGCGCAGCTTGAGGCCATTTCCTCTCGTCCTATCGCTGTGACTTGGGAGAAGAGACCAACACCCACCTCACCACAACCTCCTTTCAGGGAGTTGCAGAGAGCGATAAGGTCTCCCCTCAGCCTCCTCTTCTCCAGGCTAAACCCCCCCAGCTCCCTCAGCCGCTCCCATCACACTTGTTCTCCAGACCCTTCCCCAGCTCCGTTGCCCTTCTCTGGACACGCTCCAGCACCTCCATGTCCTCCTTGTCCCGAGGGGCCCAAAACTGAACACGGCGTTCGAGGGGCGGCCTCACCAGTGCCGAGCACAGGGGCACCATCCCTGCCCTGCTCCTGCTGGCCACACCATTGCTGATACAAGCCAGGATGCCGTTGGCCTCCTTGGCCACCTGGGCACACTGCTGGCTCGTGTCCAGCCGGCTGTCAGCCAGCACCCCCAGGGCCTTCTCCACCGGGCAGCTTTCCAGCCACTCTTCCCCAAACCTGCAGCGTTGCATGGGGTTGTTGTGACCCAAGTGCAGGACCTGGTACTTGGCCTTGTTAAACCTCATACAATTGGCCTCAGCCCATCGATCCAGCCTGTCCAGATCCCTCTGCAGAGCCTTCCTGCCCTCCAGCAGTCTATCCCAACCTTCCCAAAAATGAAAGGTTTGGGGCACTGTGTTGCTCATGGACCATCGCTTGAAAGATCTTTATTTATGCAGAGCTCTTAGTATCTCTCCTCAGCCTTATCTATTCAGAGAAGCACAGCAGAAACCAGATGTCTATTTTAGTACTTGGAAACACTGCGCAACAATAAATGGCTGTGTTATTCCTGCTCGCAGTCAGTACACCCTCAGAATCACTCAGGGTCCTGCAGAGGTTGCTGAGACCAAGAAAAATGCTTGTGCTGGTGCCTGCAGGGAGCAGGGTGAAGAGAGTGGGACATGCTGGAAGAGGCTGCTGTTCCTACCCATCCCATAACCAGGTGGGTACAACAGGACAGACAAAACTCATCACAGGGAGGACTTTCTGCAGATTCACCCACCTGAGAACAGTATCCTGCAAAAAGCAGCTTTTTGATTAATAATTTTCCATTTGGAGTTTTCTCCCCCCTATGCCAACACATCTACCCTGCTCATCCCAGCGACACAGAAAGCAATGGACCATCCCGCCTCAATGCAATTACTTCTGCCCATAAAACCCACCTTGTTCCTGTCAAACAACGACCTGAGGATTTCATAACACTGCTGATAAACTCCGCCAAGCCAGTCATCATTTAGAGAAGGACAAGCAGGCGTAGGGGGAAGTGAAACAGTCCAGCCAGTGTCACATCGCAAGTCAGCAGCTGGGGGATGAACCCAGGAACCTGGGGCTGGCAAGCCCTCCTGTCTCCCGACAGCAATAAATTTGTGTGAAAAATAAATATTTGGGAATGCCTAAAAGATTTAGATACCTAAATCTTATTTTCAAAAATCGCTTGATCAGACCAACCTTGGTGAGAGTCAGCAGGTCTCAGTCTTCAGCATTACTTGCTTATTTTTTTAATGTTTTAACAAATGCTTCTTTTTAATGCACCCCAGAACACACTGCAGAGAGCAGAGCTATGACATTGGTCTCATAAAAAAAAATCTTATTCTCCAAGTTGCAAGATGTTAGCCAGTAGATCAGATTTAAAGGGTGATTTAGCATTACAATCATTTCTATTTTTCCCACATAGTTTTACAGGTGCCTACAAGGACTGAATGATGAGACCCCAAGCTTTGCTGTCAGGTTACCCGAAATTGCAAGAACAGGCTTTGGGAGAACCACGCACACACACAAAGAAAACTACTGAAGTGAAAGAAGAGATCTCGCAGAGTAAAAGAAGAACAGCAGGTTGCAAAAACAAATGAAAATAAAACCCCACACTTGCTCAACTCATGGCAATTGCTACAGGCAGTGCAGGAGGAAACAAACATGATCCTTGGCGTATTTTTATTTTTGCACAGCACTTCTGCACACAGCTGCAGGCATCTCTGGACTTTGGCCCCTGGGCAAGCAGGAGCTGCAGTAGGATGCTAAAGGGCAAACCCCATTATTTAAGGGAATTTATCATCTTGTGATGAGACCTAAGAGCATGAGCAAACTCAAACGCAGAGAGCAAGCTCGCAGTGTGCTTTCCCGACGTAGTGCGTCATGAGCATTACTCCATGAAATTCAGCAGGGACCAGGTTCCAGTGCAGGAAAAGATAGACACGCATCCCACCGAAGAAGCCATAACTGCCAGAGATCAGTCCCCACATGAGGCCTGAGGCACAGCCAACACCCCAGAAGAGCAGGGAGGGCTGGAGCTTATCTCCACAAAGAAATTCGGCAGTCGCCGTTACAACCCGCCACGTTTCAAAGCTGGAAGCTCCAATACTGAAAATGGCTTGGCTTTTGGGGAGTTTGGTTATTTTTTAGACTTTGTCCCATCAGTTGGAGCATCCCTCCCCTGGAGCCCTCCCAAAATCTCCCCTTTCCCATCAGACTGTCCTGACCACTGCGAAATAATTTCCTTCGACAAAGAAGAGTTCTCCTTCCCTTTTTGGCTTAAGCAAAGTAATTTAAGATGAAAAATTGCAGGAGGAAGTTCGAGCTGTCTCATAGCACTTAACAGCAAACCAAAGCCAGATAAGCAGCCCTCCACACCTCGTCTACATCTGTTTTTTTCTGCCCATGTCTCGCTCCCCCACCACCCTCCTCAGCTCTCGCAGCTGATGCACAGTCACCGATACGTGGCGTGGAGGCTGATCGTGGTGGTACCTGCCTTTTCCATGAGCCAAACAACCGCAGCAGGGCCTCGATCTCTCCACTGAGTCACGTCCATCATGTTCCCATCCAACCTCCACCCCAGCTGCCTGCTCCAGGCACATTTCCTTGGTCGGGGTGGGGGGTTGAAGCACACGGGCTTTGGAAAGGAAAAAGCCAGGCAAAACCCCTGGCAGCACCAGTAGTTTTGGGCTCAGCAAGAACTGGCGTTATTCAGTAAATAGCCATGTTTGAAATGCAGGGGGTTGGGCAGGATTGAGCACCCCATGCAATGCCCCAGCTCCTCCTCACCTTGGGGGCTTGGGGCAGCTCCTGTCCCAGTATTTTCTCCCACTGAAGCCCCTCCTCCAGGATCCTCCTTTAAAAAGCACCGCACCACAGTGGGAACAAACTGGGCAGTGTTAGCCAAAGCCAGCCCGACAGCAAGGACCTCTTCTTTGATCCAGTGCACCACTGAAGCATGGTAAACTGTGTCTACTCAACTCTCCTGGCATCACAGTTATTCCCCTCAGCCTGGGGGATGCTGCCACCACCCTCGCATCCCTCCCCTCCTGCACATTTGCAAAGCAAAGGGAGCACCATAGGTATTTCTCAGGCAACGAATAGCTGAGAAACAGCTGCCAGAGGCAAAGCTGGCTTTATTTTCCAAGCCGGGCTCAATACCTGAAGGGATTCACATATCTGATGGCGCTGTGCCAGATAACATGCTAACGATGCTGGGCAAGCCCAGTGCTCTGCATTTACCCCTCTTATTCCATAACAGGCAGCAGCCCCAAACTCGGTGCCCACTCCTCCCAGGGCCCATGCGCCTTCTCCCAGTTTTGCAAGACAGAAGCTGCTTCCCAGGCATCGTCTGGGAAACCCTGAGCACCACCATTCACAGACGGGGATTTTCAGCTCCAAAAGCCAAAATTTTATAACATATTTTGTGGTTACCGGTACCTGGAAGGAAGGCCCGCACACCAAGAGGAACTGAGCAGCCACAGCACCGATGCTCTGCAGCAGATAAGTGGCTATTCAGCATTTCTCCGTTCCCAAAAGCACAGTTCAGGCTCAGAAGAATAAATTGTGGCTTTCCCTGAACCATGGCTTTTCCACGACAGCTCGGCAGCAGCACACCAAGGGGCTCGCTCCTAGCCCAGGACTGGCTCGACATCAAAGGACCTTTCGGGGGTCATGGTGCCTCCAAGTAGTTCACTGGTGACCAGTTAATACCGTCAAACCCTCAGCCCAGCACTGACTTTCTCCAGCAGTGCAGCGGCAGCCCACCGGGGCGTATTTTGGCTGCACGGGGCATGTTGCAAAGCCACAGCTCTCAGAACACGCGTGGACGGGCAGTGCCTGCCGGCGGGTGCTCGGAGCCTTCAGCAAAACCACCCCAGGCCCACGAAGGCAGCTTTGAAACCAACCGTGACCAGGGAGGGGTGCCCCGACCCCGACCCAGCTGTGACCCCCGGCTCCGGCTGGGTCCCGCCCCGCTCCCCCCGGGCCCACCGTGTCCCCTTCTCACCCAGAAGTTGTCCCTGAACCGTGCCTCCCGCATGCTGCCGCCGCCGCGCTCCGCCGCCGCTCCCGGCGCCGCTCCGCCCCGCGCCGCGGTGTCCCCACGCTGTCCCCACGCTGTCCCCGCCCCGCGGTGTCCCCACGCTGTCCCCACGCTGTCCCCGCCCCGACAGCACGGCCGCATCCACCCCACCTGCCGCCGCGGAGCTTCGCTGTGCGCTCCCGAGCCTGCGTGGGTTTGGGGAGAGGGTCACGCTGCTGCGGGGGGCACCCCTCCCCACGGCGGGCGGATGAGATCCGTGGGGATGAGGCACGGGGTGGCTGCACCGCGGGGAGAAACCCACTAGTGTCGGTCAAACCCGATCGACCCGCACGGTTTCACGAAGGAAACACGGAGCAGAGGACGAGGATCACAGCCGGCGGCTGCACAGCCGTGCCCCTGCGGGTCGCAGCACCTTCCCCGCCCGGCCCGGCCACAGGTTTGCCCGAGTGTTTTGGGAAGGTTTCACCATTTCACGTGTTCTTATCCTTAGCTGATTAGGGGAGGCTGCCCGAGGGGAGACGCCGGGCGAGCGACCTCTGAGCGGTTCTTAAAAAAAGATGAAAGCAGATGAGAGAGGACACTGTGTCCCAGAAAGCCTGAATCACGCCCGCTGCCTCTGCGTTAGCACGAGGACAGCTAAAGCAGTCCAGTAATGTAAAAAAATGGCATCTTCCACTTACTGAAATAAATCTGCTCAGTTGTGACCCGAGGCCGCTGCCACTTGGCAAACGTTTCTGACGTTTATACTGATGAACGCGGGCTCGCACAGATTTTGCTTTCGGTGTTAGTGGCCGCAGCCCTGCCCTGGCAGCAGAGGTACCGTCACACCTCTCTTTCGGATCTGAATCAAATCTGCCCGGCTGCAAACAAACCACATACTCCGAGGCGTGAATCCTGCAATAAATCTTCAAGTTCTCTCCGCCTGATCTGTCTGCGCTGGAAGGGCACGCTTCAGGACAGGCAGGTCAGCTCGAGTTCGGCCGAGAGCCGAAGTGAGCAGGACAGAGGCGCAGCAGCTCGCGGCAGCGTACGCGACAAGTCGCCACCAGCCCTGTGGCAACAGCCGCACACCATGGCTTTGGCGTCACCTGCGCAGAGCGGGTGTTACCGCGGCGCTGGCAGTCACGCGTCGCAGGACACCACGCTGAAACTGTGTGTTTCTGGGACCTTTCTGTGGTTTTCTGAACCGGCCGTTGGGCTGATTTAGCGGGACGACCCACCGTGTGCACGCTCCCGACGGCAGAGGGCACAAACCCCCGCCACGGATCCACGCCGTCACGACCCACTCGCTATTTCTCTGCTTCCCAGCACCACCCCGCGGCCGGGACAGCCCGCAGCACCTCTCGGGACTTGTGACCCATCCTTCAAGCAGCCCCTCTGCCCTTCTCTCTGACCGGACTTGCCTACCACACAGTGCTTTAATGAGAAAATTACCACTTTCCTAAGTCACAGCAGCAACAGGGCAGAACTCGGAACTTCGGAACATTTACCTGTTACCAAAACAATACGTCACCGTGCAATTTTGGACTTAAGACACCCCTGCGCTTGGTGTTAACTACAGCAGTACACAAGTAAGACATGATGCAGCAACACTAGCAAGTAACCGGGGTTTAGTGACTGTGGAAGAATAGAGTAGCAAGTTGTAAAGGCTGCGCTGGAAGGGACCAGTGGCACAGGGCAGCCAGAGCAGAAAGGCCCCACCGCAGTGCTCCTCCATGCCTGGGAAGCCTCCCAGCTCTCCAGCTGCGTGTAGAGGAAACAAGACTGTGAAAGACAGAAGGCACTGCACAGGAATCCCTCCTCCAGGAGCGCAGCACTGTCCTAACATGCCAGCTCTTCCCAGAAAGACATCCCACATGCCTGGACTAAAAGTAAGTGTTTATTTCTTCCTGTACTGCAGAAGCTAGGGCCATTAATAGAGAAGCTTGTTAGCCTAGAGATGTGCGAAGGGCTTAGATTAAACGCTCCCAGCTGCTTGTAACACAGCAGCTTTGAACATGGAGGCAGGACGCTCCTGCGAAGGAAACTGACTGGGACTGAGCCAACAGCCCCACAAAAGTCCTGATCACAGTAACTGCGGAGCAGAGGCTCGCCGAGGATTACAGACCGAGTTCCAGTGTACCACGTAAAGCTGAACACATGACACCAAGCGGAGAGACTTTAAACTGAGCTTTCCCACAACCCAGATGAAAGTTCTAACACTGGGACCTTGCACCTCACATAGAATCATAGAATCATTAAGGTTGGAAAAGACCTCTGGGATCATCAAGTCCAACCGCCAACCCAGCACCCCCAGGCCTCCGACACCATGTCCCCAGGTGCCACGGCTACACGGTGTCTGAACACCCCCAGGGATGGTGACCCCACCACCTCTCTGGGCAGCCTGTTCCAGTGCCTGACCACTCTTGCAGTGAAGACATTTTCCTAATACCCAACCTAAACCTCCCCTGACGCAGCTTGAGGCCGTTTCCTCTCGTCCTATAGTTTGTTACTTGGGAGAAGAGACCGACCCCCACCTCACCACAACCTCCTTTCAGGCAGTTGCAGAGAGCGATAAGGTCTCCCCTCAGCCTCCTCTTCTCCAGACCAAACCCCCCCAGCTCCCTCAGCCGCTCCCATCACACTTGTGCTCCAGACCCTTCCCCAGCTCCGTTGCCCTTCTCTGGACACGCTCCAGCACCTCCACGTCCTTCTTGTCCCGAGGGGCCCAAAACTGAACACGGCATTCGAGGGGCGGCCTCACCAGTGCCGAGCACAGGGGCACCGTCCCTGCCCTGCTCCTGCTGGCCACACCATTGCTGATACAAGCCAGGATGCCGTTGGCCTCCTTGGCCACCTGGGCTCACTGCTGGCTCGTGTCCAGCCGGCTGTCAGCCAGCACCCCCAGGGCCTTCTCCGCCAGGCAGCTTTCCAGCCACTCTTCCCCAAGCCTGCAGCGTTGCCTGGGGTTGTAGCATGCAGAAAGTCAGGAAGTTTAGATGTTCAGGTATATAACCTCCCCACAAAGCATTAACACACACAGAGAGTTCACTGACAAAACTAGGGTCAACTACAGAGGATTATGGCACTTAAATCTCTAGCCGTTACTACTGTAACAGCTACCTGTGCAGCTGTTCCGGGACACAAGGACAGCCAGATCTGCAAGAACCCACCTTCTGAAAGCCAGGCACCAGGACAGACTAGACAGCAATTCTAAGAAACACCCTGTCACAGTATCACTGTTGAAGAATACCATGAGGTCCATTTAGTTACCACCTGTGACCAGACAGCATAAACTGCTTCCCCAGTTTCTGCCTTTCTCCAAGATCAGCTGAAAAGGGTAAAACCAGCACGAGCGACCCTCAGCTCCATCACCATGGGAGCTGCAGTCTCAGCCACAGATTTGAGCTGCTACCCCTGCCCGTTCTCCTACGGGAACTTTGATCCACCCAACCCAGTTAAGATGCCCCGGTTTTTCAGAGTTCCTTTAGCAAGCGTGTGCCCAGGGGAGTTTAACTCTGTGGTTTTAAAGGCGTGTGTTGCTCAAGTAGCCAGCCAGAAAGGCAGTGATTTGGAAGAGAATATACAAGCCTTTTTACATGGAAATTTTTATTCTCACTGAAATCTGTACATTCAAGTCGCACATACTTTAAGTCTTTGATGGAGCTGGAGCACGGGATCACAACAACAGCCTGGTCTGTGTGCACAGTTACGAGTTTATGCCTCAAAAGTAGCCAGGAAACTTGTGACTATTTCCTTCAGCTTAGCTTCTGTCTGGTCAGAGATCTTTCCTTCAGTCCTGTTGAAAGAGTTTAGTTAAACTTCTGACGCAGAAGTAGACATATGGTCAATCCCTGACTAAGACAAAAGAGAAACTTTACAATGAACCTTCCAATTTCTATCATAATGAGCAGGTGAATTAACACTTTTCTGTTTGATGCATGAAGCTGTACCACTGAAACTAATGTAACACCTCTTCTCCTCAGAAAGTTAGTCCTGCTTAAGAACTATGGTTTGTCAACAAATACTTTCAGGACAGCTGTACGTAGTTCATCAAGGCTCTATCTCCTACAGAGCTATGCCTCAGAGATGGAAGGCACATGATCTGACTCATTCATGACAAAACAAGCCAGGACCAGTTTGCAGAACAGGACTATGGAAATACTCAATCCTCCAACAGTCCACACTCAGCAGCAGGGAAGGCAGCGAGCAGCGCTTAATCCACAGTACTGTAATAGATTAAAGCTGTCAAAAATAGGGGAACTGACTCAATTCAGTGATTTCAATATCAGATTAGGAGGGGTATTCAGCTGGATTTCCTACGTAAAGATTGGAGACAAGAAGCTGAGCTCTGGACAGTGCAAGGACAGTAGAACTGGTGATTTAACCTCCAGTTCAGGTACAGGCAGCTTAAGGCCTGATGTTCTAGGATACACTAAACTAACAGTTCAGTGACTGTTACCTGCGCTCCAGCGATCGAGTCAACACCCTTGGGATGAAGGCAGGTAAATCATCATACCTGATCGTTGAGAGGAGGGCCTGGTGCTGGCTCAGTACATGGGCTAGGAAAGCACTCTCAAATTTAGTGATTTTGCTGGGCTCCAGCTTGTCCAAGTGACCTCTTACACCAGCATAGATGACCGCAACCTGTTCCTCAATAGCCATGGGAACTGCATAAAAGAAAGCATTCCTGCCATTGGTAACTCTTACATCAGGACACATCAGTACTACAGTCCTCCTCTGAAGATCAACTGCACATATACAACATGGTTCAAATAAATCTACAGTTACTCTGTCCACAGAATGTCTCAATGCTGCCACCAAGACCAGCCTTGTTAGCAAAAGAGACTAACAGGAAACACAGAGTTGTTACGTCCAAGACACTCACCATACTGTCCTTGTTTGAGAAGCTCTGTCAGACGAACACCACGGTTCAGCAGCTGTTGCGTGGCAGCATCCAGATCAGACCCAAACTGAGCGAAGGCAGCTACTTCACGATACTGAGCTAATTCCAGCTTCATGGTACCTGCCACCTGCAACACAAGATACAGGTCAGACCTCATTTGACCAGTTTTTACATGAGTCTAGCAGTTTGCAGGTTACCTTCAGCTAACAGTTGTCACAAGCCAGCTTTGCCTTGCATACCAGTCAAGTGAATCTCAAGACTCTGACAGATGATTATATGCATTTCTAAAATTCCCACCATCTGCTTGGCCTTTTAACATAAGCATGCTCTTCCTCTCTCAAATGGGCACAGAAGATATTAAACCTCCCTAATTCCATACCTGGATTAAACAAAGTGTGGGGTTAAGAGAGCATTCTCTATTTCTAGTTAGATCAGTACCCAGCTCAGCACACTGAAACTTAGCAGTCCTACATCTTTGTGCAGATACTATTTTCCTTCCTCCCCGCCTCCCTCAGCAATGGAAATATCAAAGAGATCCTCAAAGTTTGTTCTTTTATAATTTCATAACGCTAAGGAATCCAAAGCTTTATTGCCTCTCTATTCACAACTCTTCAGAGTGAAATGGGTTGGAAAGCCTACACACTGTAGAGAGAGGAAGAGCAGCAGTTTCATGCCTACCTGCTTCATAGCCCTGGTCTGAGCAGCAGAACCCACACGGGACACAGACAGACCCACGTTGATGGCTGGACGGATACCTTTGTAGAACAACTCAGTTTCCAAGAAGATCTGTAGGAGAAAATTGTTTTATCATCTTGGTCAGAAGCCTGGATGCCTCTGCAGAGACCTGCCATTAAGTTACTCAGAAGTACTGGCATGTGAAGAAGATGTCCTACCTGTCCGTCAGTGATGGAGATGACGTTGGTTGGAATGTAAGCAGACACATCACCAGCCTGAGTTTCAATGACAGGCAAGGCGGTCAGAGAGCCACCTCCAAAGGAATCATTCATTTTGGCTGCTCTCTCCAGCAGGCGAGAGTGCAGGTAGAACACATCGCCTGGGTAGGCTTCACGACCAGGTGGACGACGCAGCAGCAGAGACATCTGACGATAGGCAACAGCCTGTGTGGCATAAGGAAAGCTCTCAGACTTCAGCAGCTCATTTAAAATTTTGAATTTCTAAACCTCAGGTGATCTTACAGCTCCAAAAACCAATGTTAGACTATAAGGCCTATAACCTTTTCTGACCTGTTTGGATAAGTCATCATAGATGATTAGCGCATGTTTTCCATTGTCTCTGAAGTACTCCCCCATGGAGCAGCCTGAATAGGGAGCCAGGTACTGAAGGGGTGCTGCATCGGATGCTGTGGCAGACACCACAATAGTGTACTTCATGGCATCTGGAAAGAGTTGGAGACACACACCACTGAGCGTATTACCTCATCATGCCTGTCACCAGCAAACGCAACATGCATGTGAAGTACTGGTTGCTGAAGCAAGCCCAGGCAGCACCACTACACCGTTACTGCGCCATACTAGATTAACACATCTGTTAGCTCAACTAATTCAAGAAGTTTCAAGAGCAAGTTCATGGCAGCTAATCTCAAACACCTGCAGACTTCTTTCCCATTTAAAATGAAGTTCAAACTTTCACTAAGACACACTTTGGTTCTAGAAGTAACTCAGCCTTAAAGTCTGTGATTCCCTGGCTTCTGCAAGGTAATACTACCTTTTGTTTCATAGTACCAAACAAATTATTTTCTTTAAAATGGGTTTATTTTCCTGCTAGATATGACTCTGCTTGACCAGCAGGCAAGAGGTAAGGGGCCTGATCTCTTGCAAGCTCTGTTACATGTCAATGAGATCACTGTTTCTGATAAGATGCTATCATTTAATCCCTTTAATCCCTTCAGTTTGGGCTGTAAAGTCTCTCCACTAAGCTTGCAACTGCCATTCACGCTGACTTGCATACATATGAAACAAATGCCAAGTCCATAAATACTTGGAGGCCATAGCTTGTCATCAGGCCTGCCTGACCGCCATGAGAAAGCTCTCTGAACTCTGCTAAAAAAAACACAGAAGGTGACTTTTCCAGAAGCAATCCAGCAGTTTTGGGCCCTCGTACCAGTCTTCTAATACAATGTAACAAAAGAGGGTTTGTTTTTTTTTTTCCCCAGATACCTAGAAAGATTTCTTGTCCAGAAAACAAATAGTTCTCACATCTAATAAGAAAAGAATTTTGTCCTTACTCGCAGCTAGGAGAGTTCACAGTAGTATTCAGCATTATAATGAGAACAGGACATCACTAGTTGCCAGGCTCAACCACCTTCAAAAACCTGTACCTGCATCAGTGAGCCTCTTCACCAGCTGAGCAACAGTAGACCTCTTCTGGCCAATTGCAACATAGATACAGTATAGCTTCTTCTTCTCATCTGTTCCATCATTAAATCGTTTCTGGTTGATAATTGTGTCAATTGCAATTGAAGTTTTCCTGTGTAATACAGAGACTGGTAACTTAAGCTGCCTACGGTTCTCCCAAGCCCAACGCAGTTCTGTGTCCAGCTTTGAACAGCGGAGCATGCTGTACTCGTGCCTCTGCTTAACACAACATTTTTAGCTTGGCCATTTAACTTACCCAGTCTGTCTGTCACCAATGATCAGCTCACGCTGGCCACGACCAATTGGCACCAAGCTGTCCACAGCCTTAATACCAGTCTGCATAGGTTCACGCACAGAGATTCTGGGAATGATCCCAGGGGCCTTTAAGCCAACTCTTCTACGCGTCTTAGATGTAATAGGACCCTTAAAAGAGATGAAAAGACCCGTTGCAGTCTGTATCACATAGATACAAGCAGGGGTAGTAAACACCTAGCTACGCTTACCTTCCCATCAATTGGATTGCCCAGGGCATCTACAACGCGGCCCAGCAGCTCTTCCCCAACTGGAACATCCACAATGGCACCAGTCCTCTTCACAACATCCCCTTCCTTGATCAGTCTGTCATTACCGAACACGACAACACCAACGTTGTCGGGCTCCAAATTCAAGGACATCCCCTAGGACAAAGATCACATTATTCTAAGAAAACCCATGCCAACATTTACAAAATTGACAGTTTAACACCAATATGATTATTCTACAGTGTGGAACAACCACACTTATCTCTGTCTTATTTTTAACAATAGTCAACATTCTGCTTATGTACAATGTGCGTATGTTCTTCCATAGCGGTGAGAGAGCCTGCCTAAGCCTTCAGCTTACTACATAATTAATTATAATTACAGCAATCTAGCATTAAGGGATTTACCTCTCTATGAAGAGCAGAAAGGGTAAGCAGGGTTCAAATACAACACTTCTCTCCTGCCTAGGGATTGGACAAAGGAAAAGCACTGCCTTCTCTGCCTAAGGCAAATTAGGTCATTAAAAATACTGGAAGAGATGTTGCAGTACTCTTGGGAACAGTCAGACAGCTTTTTAACTCTAGTCTACTCTTAGGACTAAAAGAAGTCAAACTGCACACTGTATTGGAGCACAGAGGCTATTATTCAACAGTAAACAGAACACCCAGCCTGAAACCAAAGAAAACAAAATCCAATGCCAGATTCATTCTTAATACTTCCTAGATGAAGACCGATAAAGCTCAAATGTTGGCCAAGAACCACGTACTAATCCTGAAAGCAAAGTATTACAAAATCAAAGAATATTTTCTTTTTGTAATATTATTTCAACTAGTTACTATGCATTAAAGTTGCAATAAAGTCTGTAAAAGGCCCATACGGGTAACTCCAAGCATAGTCTCAGATTCTCCTTAAAAAAGTCTTTCTATTTCTAGGCTAAACAAACTGCTTTAGGGACAGCTTACCTTCAGCCCAGAAGAAAATTCAACCATTTCTTCTGCCTGGACATTTCTTAGGCCGTACACACGGGCAATACCATCACCAATTGAGAGCACACGGCCAGTCTCCTCAAGTTCAGCAGAGGTGTCAGCTCCCAAAATACGTTCCTCAAGAATAGAGGATACCTCAGCAGTGCCTGGAAAGAGAAGTTTCAAATCAGGCGTAGAACATTAAGGCACAGTAGGAATTCAGTAAGCTTGTCTTGAATTCACAACCCAAGGTTCCCTTTCTCAGGTATGCCACAAGGCCTAGCAAGCAGCACTCTTTCTTACATATGGTGCTTTGATAAATAACAGCTTCTGTATTCACAGCCAAGAAAAGCAGCTTCCACTCATGGCAAGGCAGCTTCAGTCAAAACACTGATGGCTGTTTAGTTACCAATTTCTTTCATTATGTCCTCCACTACTAGCAATCTTTCCCCCTAGAAAGCAATTAGATTAAGTAGATTAGACTTAGCTCAGAAAGAACAGACATGCTAGGTCCGCTTGCAGAGAATTTACTTAGACTGGAGGCATCAAAACACCCTGTCAACTGCTTTGTAATCCAACATCCAAATGTATGTAAAGGACTCAATACATTTAAGGAACAAGTTCAATATAAGCTATAAAATGTATTCTCCATCTTCCTCAAATTCATTTGGCAGTGTACCACCAAGAACTTTTTATTTCTGCAGCTAGGAAACAGTAAATAACACTATAAAACTGTTATTTCCTAATAATACCTTTAATTACCCGAAGTGACTTCAAAAATTGTACATGAACCACTACCAATAATACAGCTATGCAATGCTGCTGTCTTTTGTAAGCACCAAGATGCTAGCAGCAAAACAGTTATACTCAAGGACACAAGGTCAAACCCAGGCAGGCCTGGGAAAGTCATCCGTTCCTGCATACTGTTACAAACAAAAGAGGAAACTGGAATTTGACGCATTTTTTCAAATAATTCTGCAGGAGTTGAAGAGTGAATCGAATCCTCATGAAGCAGGTAAGCTATGTAAGCCAACTGACATGTGACCACTCCACTGGTTTAGGCATAATTTGAATAGTTATTACAGTGAATCCTCCTGGATGTGACTGTGTAACAGATAAGTTCACTGTCAAACACTCTCAGTACATAAATGTCCTCAAGTGTTTTGTCAACTCACACACACCCCCCTCAGACTCCATAATCAAATTCCTTTTTATCTGATAGAGCAAGTTCTTAAACCACACTCTTACATGTAAAAGACCTTTCTCAGACTCACCAGTTTTCTGAAAGCATGTTTTGGAGGCATGGATGTTTCTTGTAGCAACAAATGCTGCACCCAGGGTGTTTCTGGAAATCTAAAATAAGTAATTGCTTCAGTAACGGTGAGATTTCCTCAATAGTTCAAAAAAATGTTAAGAGAAAACATGCCAAAATTTATGATCATGAGCTTATACATTTAAAGTGTCTCTGTTTTGCGATGACCTCTACGACACTCCATTCACAAGCTGTAATCATGGAACCAAGTTCAGCACCACCAAGCAAGGACAGACGGTAAAGGAAATTGCTTTAAATTACTCGCTGCATCTTTCTGCATTGCACTGATGTCACCATCACTGCACTGCTGCAGCTCCCAAATCGACACCTCCTCTTGTTTGCCAGCTTTGTGCTAACATCAGAAGCTTGAGGGGTAAAGAGATGAATGCACCCCTCATGGCTCTGTACAAGGGAGAAATAAGAGTGTGTCTTCTAATGGTTGGCCTAAGAAAAATCTCACTGCAGAATTTCTTAAGTATGGCTAGAATGTATACGACACCAGAAACAAAAAAAAAAAAACCAAGCTGTGATAATGAATGCATTAAAAGATTATAATCCTACAGCCCATGCAAAGCTGCCGGTGCAGCCCCATGCAGCGTTAACGCTATTTCTCTCAAAGCCCGGGCAGGCCTCTCCTTCTTTCACCTTCACAAGGGACACCGGCCGGGGACAGGTCCTGACAGATGTCACACCCCTAAACACGGGGAAAAAGCCGCCACCTGGCAAAGCCTCGCAGCTCAAACCCCTAACCCTGGGGATTTGGCCGCTTTCAGACACTAACCTGAATCCCAGCAGCGCCCGCCCGCACCCCGGGGAAGGACACGCCGTCCCCCAGACCCCCACCCCTCAGGTGAGGGCACCCCCGCTCCTCAGCGGGGTCCGAGCCCCGCGGGCACCCAGCGCTGAGGCGAGTCCCCAACACAGCCCCACACACCCCAGACCGGGGGGCGGGAGGCCGCGGCCCCTCAATGTCACCGCGGGCCCCAAGATGGCGCCGGCGCCCGTCCCCCCACCCCCCTCCACTCGCCCGCCCGCTCCAGGGAGGAGAAGGCGCGCTCACCAGGCCGACCTGCCGCGGCAGGCAGCGGGCGAGGGCGGCAGCCACACGGGCGGAGAGCATGGCGGCGGCGGCTGACCGGAGAAGGCTGCAGCAAAGGCAGGCGGCTACCGGCCCCTCGCTCTCTCCACAAAATGGCGGCTGCGCGCTCCGCCCCTTACGGCGGCGAGGCCACGCCCACGGCGGGGGGCGGGGCGCGGAAGTGCTTCCCCCGCCCGCGCCTCCGAGCCGGGGGGGAATGTGTAGGTACGTAGAAAATGATTACCAAAAAAAACGCACGAAAGGGCTTCTAGAAAACTACCCCCTTGCGGCAGGTGCCCTTGAAATGGCCCTGCGTGGGCGGAAGGGGCGGGGAGCGGCGGCGGTGACATCCTGCAAAAAATGACATTTTCCACTAAGTAATGGCAGTGGATCCTGTGAGCTTTGCAGAACAGTCTGGCGGTCAGAGGAGGGGGCTGAGAGATAAGGAAGCACTTGTTTTACGACTGTATCCTTGAAGAAGGACTGAGAGAGTGATAAAAGAGAACATCCCGCCTCAGAAGACGCCAAAGCGGGTGATAAAGTGTGAAGTCAGTCAAAACTGTGGTAACGGGGGGAAAGGGAAAGGCAGCAGGGGGAGATCACCACCATCAGCTCAATTCAGGACTGAGAAGACTTGCTGCCCCGCTCCTGTAAGGAGCAAGCGTGCTAATTTACATAGCTAGCGAGGCTAATTAAAATATAGCTAACCAATAGCAGATGAGATAATCACAGAGTCATTAAGGTTGGAAAAGACCTCTGGGATCATCAAGCCCAACTGCCAACCCATGTCCCCAGGTGCCACGTCTGCATGTTGTTTGAACACCCCCAGGGATGGTGACCCCACCGCCTCTCTGGGCAGCCTGTTCCAGTGCCTGACCGCTTTTGCAGTGAAGACATTTTCCTAATACCCAATCTAAACCTCCCCTGACGCAGCTTGAGGCCATTTCCTCTCATCTGATCCCTAGTAACTTGGGAGGAGAGACCGACCCCCACCTCACCACAACCTCCTTTCAGGCAGTTGCAGAGAGCGATAAGGTCTCCCCTCAGCCTCCTCTTCTCCAGGCTAAACCCCCCCAGCTCCCTCAGCCGCTCCCACCACACTTGCTCTCCAGACCCTTCCCCAGCTCCGTTGCCCTTCTCTGGACACGCTCCAGCACCTCCACGTCCTCCTTGTCCCGAGGGGCCCAAAACTGAACACAGCATTCGAGGGGCAGCCTCACCAATGCCGAGCACAGGGGCACCATCCCTGCCCTGCTCCTGCTGGCCACACCATTGCTGATACAAGCCGGGATGCCGTTGGCCTCCTTGGCCACCTGGGCACACTGCTGGCTCATGTCCAGCCGGCTGTCAGCCAGCACCCCCAGGGCCTTCTCCACTGGGCAGCTTTCCAGCCACTCTTCCCCAAGCCTGTAGCGTTGCCTGGGGTTGTTGTGACCCAAGGGCAGGACCCGGCACTTGGCCTTGTTAAACTCATATGATTGACCGCAGCCATAGAATAATAATAATTAATAGAAATTAATATATAAATAATAATAATTACTCACCATTGAGTATGAATTTCGGTGGATTTTTACTAATTACGTTACAAGGTAAATTCGTCGTAGTTTCTTGGTGCGGTGTGCTAGCTTTGTAGAATTACCACTCAGCGCCCATCTGTGCGCAAATGTGAAATGAATAAAACACCTTCACTCTGGATACATTTTGGTGTATTGCACACTGGTTGAACGATCCCACTTTTTGGGAAAATACAGCTGGACCCGGTTTCCTGGTTTTAAATTCTTGAAACACAGAGAAAATAATACAAAAAATCAGTTCAATTCAGTAGTGAACACTTTAACCAACGTGGATTTAAATGCTCTAAATGGTTTTAAAGAATCTGCTTTTCCCCTATAGGTAATATGTCTAAAAAAATTGTCTTGAATCGGTAAAATAATTTGAGGGGACTTCATTGTTTTTATGGAATTGTACGCTTCATGTATATCATAAGGCAAATCACAAATAAAGGCATATAAAGCCCTTCATCAAAAAGGCTTAAATGGTATTTTTAAGTTAAAGGGTAACAACTGAAATCTGAATAGCTTCTATATCACTGCTTACATAATTCCTATAAAAGCTGTGGTCCTTATTAGAAAATACGCTATAAAAACACATCCTTTGAGTCAAACCCTTTAAACAATTATCAAGGAACCACCTTTCTTTACCAATAGAGAAGTGCAAAGGCACGAGACTTAAATGGGTTATTTAAACCAACGTGCTTTTTTCCAGGCAGCTTTGCACAACCTGAACTGATTACTGAAATAATCATAATGAGAAACATTGCTGAAGCATCACATCTGATACAGCACGTGCCAAAACGGTTGAGGATTTCTCACTTAACCTTTTCAATTCCCAGAACGCTCTGCCAGGGTCTGTGCTTTACTAACCTGTCTGGACGACCACAGGGACACGACCACAGTGTGCCTGCCTGAGTTTTGGCACTTTCTCCCTGGCAGACTAAATCCTACGTCCCACATACGGGACTGGTTGCGAAGCACACTGTCCCTGCAGGAATAGGCCTTGGTAGACAGATCACGACAAGGGAGAGACCCCTGTGCGCCGTAAGCATGACCGCCTCTTGCAGCGAGGTTCTCCTCAGCTTGCGATGCTGCTATCCCATCACCTCTGATGGCACCTGTGGGGCCAGCTTTTAGGCTTCACATGTTATCAGCAAGTTGGCTAAAAAATTTATGTTCCTCTGTTGTATCAGTAAGGAAACCAACGTGGCGCTGCACATCACATCCCTTTTACCCGCATTTCCAGAGCACAGACGAGATGATGGCAGTTCTCTGCCACGCTTTTTCTTCTGCCGCCAGCAGCTGCTACAAGGCAGGGCAGGCAGGAGTGAGAACACACACAGCTCCCAGAAAAGGGGAGACACCCCCCAACCACCGCTTGCCCCACACCACCAACCTCTGCCTTGCAGCCCCTTGCACTCCTGCACTGTGCCCCTACCCAACGCCCCACGGCCCCAGCCCCAGGCTCCCCACAGCCCCCGCACCCCGGCCTCCCGTGCCTTGCACCGGCCCCTGCCCGCCTCATGCCCCCAGACCCGCCCCGCTGTTTTCCCAAAAGCAGGATCGTTCACCAGGTGTGCAATACACCAAAATGCACACACAGCAGAGGCGTTTCGTTCATTTCCCATTTGCGCACAGGTGGGCGCTAGGTGGTAACTCCACAAAGCTAGTGCACCGCACCAAGAAACTACAAGGTACTGATCTTGTTACGTGATTAGTAAAAGCCCGCCTAAATTCATATTCATTGGTTAGTAATTATCATCTCATCTGCTATATTTTAATTAGCCTCGCTAGCTATGTAAATTAGCACGCTTGCTCCTTACAGGAGCGGGGCAGCAAGTCTTCTCAGTCCTGAATTGAGCTGATGGTGGTGATCTCCCCCTGCTGCCTTTCCCTTTCCCCCCGTTACCACAGTTTTGACTGACTTCACACTTTATCACCCGCTTTGGCGTCTTCTGAGGCGGGATGTTCTCTTTTATCAGTCTCTCAGTCCTTCTTCAAGGATACAGTCGTAAAACAAGTGCTTCCTTATCTCTCAGCCCCCTCCTCTGACCGCCAGACTGTTCTGCAAAGCTCTCAGGGTCCACTGCCATTACTTAGTGGAAAATTTCATTTTCTGCGGGATATCAGTTTTCCCCCCTTTGAGACTATGAGACCTTTTTAATGAGTCTCATAAGTCTCACTCCTTTTCATAAACAGTATATAATTTCCCATAACTTCTCTTACTAACATACTCTTAATACATCCAAATAATATACAAGCAATTACAATCATAATTACAACATTGTAACAAGCCTTGCAACCATCCAGTAAGGCAGAATCCAAGTTTATGTAATACTTTGTTTAACCATCCCATTTCCATTGAAGCCCTCAGGTCCTGGCTTGACTTTGCCACTTGTTTTATTTTGTCTAATTAATCATCTAGATTTTCAGTAATGACTGGGATGTGAACACAACAAATCCTTATCATTTAAATTTATATATGCACAAACCCCATGACCATGTAGTAACATCCAAATGTGATTACTTTACCTCCAGTTATCAGGAGATCAAGCATTGCTGAATTATTAGCTATTAAATTTTCAAAGGTTTGATTTAAATCTAGAACTAAGATTCTGACCCCCAATCTGGGGGTTTGCAGCAGATTTTGGTAGTGGGAGACATGCAGTCAAACTGCTGCTATTGTGGATTCTCCTGAGTGACTGGATAAGTTGTACAATTAAATTTCCTTTACAGACAGTAAATACTGAATATATGACTATAATATTTACAGTTTTAATCTTGGCATAGTTAGATTAACAACGCTTTCCAAGGAGGTTCCATAACTATCCTCATGGGGAAAATAGGCACTTAATCTTTATGTAGGCAAGTCCTGTTTCCTCAGTACAGTTCATCAAGGGTCTCTGGCCGGTTGAAGCCTAACTTCTCCAGTTGGGGCAGAGGTCCATTTATCTTGATAAGGCCTTGGTGCCCTTTTTACCCATGTATAATGAATCCAGGAATCAATTCCTTCTCCCTTAACCGCAGTATAAGTCTTCAATAGTACAGTGTGGGGTCCTTTCCACTTTCCTTTCAATGGTTCATCATTCCAGGTTCGTACATAGACAGCGTCTCCTGGCTGGAATGGGTGGACTGGTGCATCCAAGGGAAGAGAAGCCCTTTGATTTAGGTACCTGTGTAGTGAAGACAAAGTCTGTGAGAGAGAAATCAAATATTCCTCGATGGCAGCCTGTCCTCTGACATGCATTTGGTCTCCCTTGATGTTTAAAAGGTTTGTGGGATATGCTTTCCCTTATACAATCTCAAAGGGGCTTACCCCGTCCTTAACCCCAGGGGTTATCTGAATTTGCAGAAAAGCTAAAGGTAGGGCTTCTGTCCACTTAAGGTGTGCTTCCTGGCAAAGTTTAGAAACTTGCCTCTTGAGGGTCTGATTCAGCCTTTCTACCTTCCCACTAGATTGAGGCCTCCAGGGGGTGTGTAGTTCCCACTTAATCTGTAAAAACTTGGAAATTCCCAGCACTACTTCTGCAATAAAACAAGGCCCATTGTCAGAGGAGATACCTTCTGAGATACCAAATCTCGGTATAATTTCTTTCAATAAGATCCTAATTACTTCTCTAGCTTTGTTGGTACGACAAGGGAAAGCCTCTGGCCAACAGGGCAGGTATCTACTAATAGCAATAGATATTTATATCGGTTACATCTAGGTAACTCCGAGAAGTCTATCTGCCAGTATTCCCCAGAAGTTATTCCTTGTCTTTCAAGTCCTCCCATGATCTTCTTCCCAATTTCTGGGTTATTAGCACAACAGACAGCACATTTTTCACTACAATATCTGCTATAGTTTGCATCTTGGGCTTAAAAGCGCTTCTCTTAGCAGTTAATACCAGCGCATCTGCTCCTGTATGCGTTTCTTGATGTAGCCTTGCAAGTAAAATTTCCATCATTTTCTCAGGAACCAATAATTGTTTCAGTGGCATCACCCACCAACCTTGATCATTTTTGAAGGAATCTAATTGTTCTGCTAACCAGTTTTCTTTTTCAGCATATTTTGGTGGTGATAGTTCTAAACAGGATCCTGGAATTAAGGCTTTTTTCAGTTTTGGCTCCTTCAGGGCTACCTCTTTAGCTAACCGATCTGCTTTTCGATTACCTCTCACAACCTCGCTATTTCCCTTTTGGTGGGCTTTACAGTGTATTATTGCAACCTCCCTTGGCTGAAGAACTGCTCACAGAAGTCTCATCATTTCTGTTCCATATTTTGTTGGAGCCCGTTCTGAGTTTAATAGTCCTCTTTCTTTCCAAATTGCCTTGTGTGCATGTACCACCCCAAATGCATATTTGGAATCAGTATACGCGTTAACTCTTTTCTCATGATTCAGTTCTAAGGCTCATGTCAATGCTATCAACTCCACCTTTTGAGCAGATGTATTACCAGGGAGTGCTCTGGCTTCTAAAGTTTGGGTATTCGTTACCAGCACGTATGCAGCTCTTCATTTTCCTTCCAACAGGTAGCTGCTACCATCAGTGAAGAGCTCCACTTCTGCCTGACACAGAGGCTCATCCCGTAAATCTGGTCGGCTGGAATACCTTTGTTCAATGGTGGTTAGACAATCATGCTGTAATTCCTCAGACTCAGAAATTGGGAGTAAGGTGGCAGGATTTAAGGTGGAGGTTAGGGAAAGCGTGACATCATCTTGTTCTAGTCATACAGCTTGATATCTCGTTAACCTATTTGGGGAAATCCAGTGGTGTTCCTTGTTGTCAAGGAGAGATGATACAGCATGAGGTACAAGCTGCTTCCTATCTTTCCCGATGTGTCTTATGCAGAGCAAATACAAAAACCATCTTCAACTGCTTCCTTAAAAGGTCTCGCTCTTCCCCCCTTTTCCCCTTAAAATACCTCTTTTGAATAGCGTTGTGCTGTCGTGTCGCTTACCGCCTGACTGCAGGAGAGGAGCCAATGGAGTCCGATGGAGTCAACAGGTCGGTGCGTGCTGGAGTCCAGTTGGACCGCTTCTCCCCGTTGGGCACGGCAAGACGATCCAGGCAAGGCTGTCAGTGCGGTCCCACCTGGGTTGCTAAAACCGTTTTCCCAAAAGCCGGATTGATCACCCGGTGTGCAGCTCCACAAACCTAGCACCCATCTTTGCTCAAATATGAAATTAATAAAACACCTCTGCTCTGTGTGTATCTTGGTGTATTGCACGCTGGGTGAATGATCCCGCTTTTTGGGAAGACAGCTGGGCCGGGTGGGCTCGCCCAGCCGCATGCACCACAGGGCCCCCCACCCCCAGTGTTCAGAGAACAAGTCTTACGATGGAGAACAAGTGTGGTGGGGGGCGGCTGAGGGAGCTGGGGGGGTTTAGCCTGGAGAAGAGGAGGCTGAGGGGAGACCTTATCGCTCTCTGCAACTGCCTGAAAGGAGGTTGTGGTGAGGTGAGTGTTGGTCTCTTCTCTCAAGTCACAGCGATAGGACGCGAGGAAATGGCCTCAAGCTGCGCCAGGGGAGGTTTAGGTTGGATATTAGGGAAAATTTCTTCACCCAGTTATCAGGCACTGGAACAGGCTGCCCAGAGAGGTGGTGGGGTCACCATCCCTGGGGGTGTTCAGACACCGTGCAGCCGTGGCACCTGGGGACATGGTGTCGGAGGCCTGGGGGTGTTGGGTTGGCGGTTGGGCTTGATGATCCCGGAGGCCTTTCCCAGCCTTGGCGAGTCCGTGGTGCCACGAACTACCCGTCCCATGAGGCCCCGCGGCGCGGCCCCTGGGCGCGGGGGAAGCCGGGCCGGCGGGAGGCGGCGGCCTTGGAGGAGGAGGAGCAGCCGGTGACGGCGGGCGCGGGCCGGGAGGCGGCGGCCATGGAAGACGAGGAGCAGCCGGTAACGGCGGGCGCGGGCCGGGAGGCGGCGGCGGCCTTGGAGGAGGAGGAGCAGCCGGTAACGGCGGGCGCGGGCCGGGAGGCGGCGGCCTTGGAGGAGGAGGAGCAGCCGGTAACGGCGGGCGCGGGGCGGGAGGCGGCGGCCTTGGAGGACGAGGAGCAGCCGGTAACGGCGGGCGCGGGCCGGGAGGCGGCGGCCTGGGAAGATGAGGAGCAGCCGGTAACGGCGGGCGCGGGCCTGGAGGCGGCGGCCTGGGAAGATGAGGAGCAGCGGGTAACGGCGGGCGCGGTCCTGGAGGCGGCGGCCTGGGAAGATGAGGAGCAGCGGGTAACGGCGGGCGCGGGCCTGGAGGCGGCGGCCTGGGAAGATGAGGAGCAGCGGGTAACGGCGGGCGCGGGCCTGGAGGCGGCGGCCTGGGAAGATGAGGAGCAGCCGGTAACGGCGGGCGCGGGCCTGGAGGCGGCGGCCTGGGAAGATGAGGAGCAGCCGGTAACGGCGGGCGCGGGCCTGGAGGCGGCGGCCTGGGAAGATGAGGAGCAGCGGGTAACGGCGGGCGCGGGCCTGGAGGCGGCGGCCTGGGAAGATGAGGAGCAGCGGGTAACGGCGGGCGCGGGCCTGGAGGCGGCGGCCTGGGAAGATGAGGAGCAGCGGGTAACGGCGGGCGCGGGCCTGGAGGCGGCGGCCTGGGAAGATGAGGAGCAGCGGGTAACGGCGGGCGCGGGCCTGGAGGCGGCGGCCTGGGAAGATGAGGAGCAGCGGGTAACGGCGGGCGCGGGCCTGGAGGCGGCGGCCTGGGAAGATGAGGAGCAGCGGGTAACGGCGGGCGCGGGCCTGGAGGCGGCGGCCTGGGAAGATGAGGAGCAGCCGGTAACGGCGGGCGCGGGCCTGGAGGCGGCGGCCTGGGAAGATGAGGAGCAGCGGGTAACGGCGGGCGCGGGCCTGGAGGCGGCGGCCTGGGAAGATGAGGAGCAGCCGGTAACGGCGGGCGCGGGCCTGGAGGCGGCGGCCATGGAGGACGAGGAGCAGCCGGTAACGGCGGGCGCGGGCCTGGAGGCGGCGGCCATGGAGGACGAGGAGCAGCGGGTAACGGCGGGCGCGGGGCGGGTGGCGGCTGTGCCGGGGCGGCGTGTCCGCGGGTGGCGGTGGTCCCGGCCTTCGGCTGCCCCTCCCCCGCCCGGGGCCCGGCGCGATGCGGGGGGCCGCGCCCTGCCCTCGCCGGGGGGCACCGGGGCGGCGGCGCGGGAGGCTTTGCCGGGCCCCGGCGGGTGCGGCTCGGCTGCGCTGGGCTGGCCCTGGGACCTGCGGGGCTTTAAGAGCAGAAACCGGCCCGTGTCGTTTTCGTGTCCCCGTTACAGGCTGGGGGACGCGGTCGCTGGGTGGGCTTTGCAGCAGTGAAAGCAGTGTTCACCCCCTTCGTCCTCTGCTGCCTACTAGGTAACAGCCCGAGCTCACTGGGCTTTAAGTATAAGCTCGCAGCTGGTTTAAACTGCTGAGTTATGAAGATCTTGGGTGCCTGAAGTTTTTGCATTTCAAATCGTTGTCCCTACAGGAAGTGGCAAAAAGATGCAATTCATCCTTTGATCGTGAACTTGGCGTTTTTGCAGTATTGGCGTTCTCATCTACACATAATTTGTGCCGTTTGCTTCTAAGGGCTTGGTGGTTTTCCCCCCAGCATAATTCAGGGTGATATTTGCTGTGTGCAGCGTATGTAGCTGAGATGCTGGCATGGGGAAGCATAAAGAAGAACATGCTAGAAAGAAATGGCTTTTTAGGTTATAAGGCTGGGTCCTTTTCCATCATCAGGTTGCTAAGATAGCCTTAGACAAGGATTCATGCTTCCTCAGTGTTGAACTTCCATGTGTTCAATTATTGTTAGGCGTAATCTAATTTTTCAGTGCTGCCAGAGAGCACTGTGTTGGTCTCGTGCCCATTTCTGACCTTCTTTTCAGTGACAGAAGGTGCGCTCTGCAGGGCTCATGCCTGCACATCGTAGTAACTCTTTCTCCCCTGCTAGCCCATAGAGACTGTTCCCAGTGATAATGGTTTGGGCAGTTTTATCCCACACTGCTTTAATGCAGTTTTTTCCAGCTGCCCAAATACACCTTTAACATCTCTTGGACCATTCTTGTGTCTGTAGCAAACAGGTCACAGTGAATAAAAAGATAAAATCTTATCACCTGGAGATAAGCTGGTGTCCAGTGAAATGGGGGAGATTAAAAGGGAAATGGTTTTCTAAGCTACAGAGGGAGTTTGAAGAAGAGACAAAGGAAGCTTTATCCCCTTTTTCTGCCCATGCCTCGACTGATGTAGTAGGAGTTATTCTTCAGGAATGTAGAGCTTGCAGCACTTTACATTTCTCACATGTCAGCTATTTTCTGTCATTCCACTTGACTGTTTACTCTTTTTTTCCCTTCTCTGGCAGGTTACCTTATGGCTAAAGAAAATATATGGGAATCAGCCTATTCCACAGTACGAGGTGAACGCGAGGACAGTTAGTATCTTGTATGAGCTTGCAGAAGACAGTGAAGCCACAGACAGGGACATTTCTTTGCTGATAGAGGACATGAAGGAGCAGGAAGCAGAATATAAAGCCCAAGGTGAGTTTGAAGTTCCAGTTTTCAGTTCCATCAAAGTTAGTTTTTCTTAGTGACCCTGAGGATTGTCTTTGTTAAAATCCTACAAATAAATAAATAAATAAATGTAAATAAATATATACTTAGGTATATATGAACAATTGGAACGAACTCAGCTTTTGTTCCGGTACAGCTTTTACTACAATGCATCCCGTGCCTTCCTTTCAGCAAAACTTACAGTGATGTAAGGTTAGTCAAGAGCAATTTTTTAAGTCATCTTGAGCAGGCTGTAAGTATGGACAAGCAGATTAATTGCTAAAACCTCCTAGCCTGCTGGGCTGAGTAGCACAGTATTGAAATATTGGCTGGATAGGCAGGGAAGCAACCCTACAGCTGATTTAAGAGTCTGAGCTGGTGCTAATCCACTGTTAAGGAAAGCACTTGAGAATCTGAAAAAACAGTGAGGTGATTAAGTTATGCTCAGGCTGTCTAGAGTGAGTGTTTGATAATGTGGGTTTTTTGGAGCAAGTGAGTGGTTCAGGGGACCATTTTTAACACATGTGTTAAAAGAGAGTCCCATCTAGGCCTTAAAAGAACAGTAATATTAAAAAGATCACTATTTTGGGTTGTATTTGTTTTCCAGCTGAGTATCTACAGAGCATTCTCACAGAAAGCCTGCATCTTTCCCCATTCAGTCTGTCCGAGGAAGGCGTCAGATACTTCAATGCCGTGGTAAACAGCGCAGTGACACTTGGAGTGAAGGACACTTCTCTTGTCTGGTAATTCTTCTCACTGTGCATCAGGAGTGATGGTCTATGCTGTCTCCCTCTGGTTTTTCAATTTAACAGTTTCAAACTTGACTTTCACACCAGGAATCTTACTTGTCCAGCTTCTTTTTCACCCCTTGGGCAGCTTTGGAGGACACAGGAGCTAAGCACAAAGCTCTAACTCTTGATTATCCCAGCAAAGGAAGTCTCTGAAGCCTGAGAGGTGCCTTGGCCACAGTTAAATCCCTCTTTTGCCCCTGTTTTTGTGGTGGTCAGTGGCTGCAGGATGCTACCACTCAGACTGTTGTGCCAGTTAGCACAAGCTAGAGCATGTTTCATACTGCTTAGGCAAGGTCTGGGGAACTGTAACTGGTCTTTGTCTCAGCTCCCCTTTCTTCCCTCTCTTATCTGGCCTCAGTTAATGTAAGGAGATTTCATCAGCTCATCCACAGAGAAATGGCAGCGTTTAGTCTGCTCTTTCTGGGCCCCTTTCCCTGGCCTGGCTTTGACCTGTAACACAGCAGGTGTGTACTGAGCACTGGCAGTAAGGAAGGGCCAAAATCTGCCTTGGAATCCAATTTTTGTGTGATGTTCAGGAGCTTGGCTTTTACAGCTCTTCTGAGCTGGAGGGGCAAGCAGCTTTGGACCGTTTGGGAAGAGGAAGAGACCAAAATACTGCTGGGTGTGTCTCAGGGACATGCATTTTCAGGGACTGAATACAGTTTCTCTCAAAGGCAACTTCGCAAGCCAGGAGTGGAGCATCTGATCGTGTCAAACCCAGTGTTCGTATTCACTAGAGTGCCACATCTTGTTTACTTCCTCCTACTGAGATTGCTGGGCTGTTTCCCCTTCCAGGTGGAACCTTTGTTAGTTAAGGGAAGCAAGTATCCTTAGTGACTTATTTTACTTTCCTCCTCTGGAATAGCTGGCAGTTATCTGATGTATAATAATATGAGAGCAAAAAAAAAAGTAATTTATGGAAAGTGTGGAGAAAATAATAATAATAATTTCTGAGTTTCAGAAGAACTGACTCCTGAGCATTCCCATTGAATCTCTCTTTTCACCAGCTTATCGTGTGCCATCAGTGGCATGAATTCAAATCTGTATACAACAAAATCAGAAAACAGTGCACTGGAACTGGAATTGACCACGCTTCAGAAAAATCTAACTGCAGCGGTGATACTGGAAAACCAGTTACAGGAGTGAGTAATGGATGAGAAAAGGGAAAGATGTAAGCAATACTGCTGATCCCTGCAGTGTGGAACATGAACAGGGAAAACTGAATTTTCATGGTTTTGACACATCTCTGATTCACAATATTTGGAAGTATCTATCAAAAGCCTTGTGCTATGGACACATTCAGTAATCAGAAGAGATCTGGGGTACCATCAAACCCGTTAGTTAAAAGCAAAAATGGTCTACAAGCAGTTTTCAGGTATGGGCTGGCATCTTCCACCAGTTGCCTTCGTCTGAGGTCGAAGGCAAATCTGATTTTCTACCACATTTGGCGTGGGCTCTGTAGTCAGAGTGAAGGAGCCAGGCAAAACAAAAACTGTTCCCAGGTAAGAATTTCCTTTAACCAGTGTGTGGGAGACTTAAAAAACGAAACAAAACAAAGTGGTATGAAGTCCGTTCCCTAGAGGATATAATCTGAAGTGCTTTGCCAAACATAGCAGGGTCAGCCCATGCCTGAAGTGGGGACTGGCCCAGATGATCTCCACAGCCCCCTTCCAGTCTAATTATTTTCTGGGCTTTGTCTTTTAAAGTAGTACTTGTGGCACTGCTTGTAGCAAAGATACCAGACCTGTGTGCTTTGTGCAGGTATGCCGTGGCCCCTCTCTGTGATCTTAAGTTGAGCTTGCGTAACAGGTGACTGATTGAATTACGGAATTATGCAGAAGACTATTACTCTTTGCTTTTATGCAGATGGCTTTCCCCTTGGCCATTTTTTCCCCTGGTCTTTGGGACTCCAGATGTAACAGCTGTGAATGTTTCCACTGGGAAATCTCACAGGGAAATGCAAATTTTTCTCCATTCGCTCCCTTTTCATGTTGGTTGTATTACAGGGTTTAGCTTCAGCATAGATAATTAAGCGGTATTTGTATACAGGTATCTCTCTGAATGCAAAAGTTTGTTTCTTTTTTATTTTTTGTATTTATTTATTGTATTTTTTTAAAGGGACCTTAAAAAAACAGAGAAACAACTGAAAGTAGAAAAGACCATTGCTGACGAGACATTCCAGGACCTGGAGTTCCTGAAAGAGAAAGCTGAGGTTTTTAGAGGGGAGATCAAGGCTGCTGAGGTAGATGGAAGGAATTTTCTGACAAGACATTGTGGTGGGATGGCACAGTCATGGTTGGTCAGGCCTAAAATTGTAGTTACAGACATCCCAGGAGCTTCCTAAACTCCAGGATTGAGGACTCTGGGGCTAACAGGACAACACGTTACTACACTTCAGTTGTTCCTGCTATATTCGTGTTCTCTCTCCAAGGCATCCTATGAGAAATGCAAGGATGCTTTCTCTTCTTTAACTGAGGACTGTATTAGCTTGGACTACCCTGTGCTTATTGTGAGGTACTGTCATGTAAGAGTATACAGACAGCTTCTAGTAGAGCAGCTGATGCACTGCAGTAAACTGTGTGTCAAAATTCTGAATATAGCCATTTCTTGAAATTAATAAATGATTAAACACAGAAGGCAGAAGTTGTACTGTGTTCTCCTTCACCTTTCCTACATGATGAAGGACATGACATGCGAGTGCTTTATTTAACACTTGGATGCTGTGTGATACCTTGACAAATATGAGATGGAAAACATTAGAGTTTATGAGATTTTACTGAGAAGCCTCTTTCCAGCATTGCCATGTGCTCTTCTTCCAGTAGTTTTCTGGAAGGACTTGTTGTTCTTGATACAAATTGTAGTAGCAACCAATTTCATCTACCCGCTATAGCTGTGGTTCAGACAGCACACATTTCTGTTGTTGACAAACCACGTTCTTGTTTGCCTGTTTAGATCAAAACCCAAGGAGAAGGTAAAATCCTACTCCTCCCTGTTATATTTTGTGGTCAGTTATGAACGAACTCTTTCCTGTTTGTAGGAGCAGCTTGCTGCCACAGGCTTGGAGGAATCGCTGAAACACAAGTCGCTCGTGAGCCTGGCTCAGGTAGGTCTTTAGGTACAAGGTGTATGTTTCTACAGCGGTACAGGCCAGGCTTGTTTGTTGTTGGGTGGTTTCAGGAAATGTAGCTTGCTATTGGGTTACCTGAACAAATACTAATGGTAAAAAGAAGCACAAATAAAAATCCCAGAGATGGATACCTCTGAACTGGGGTGTGTTGGATGGGTTTGTCTCTCCTGGAAACTGGAGAGCATCTATGGGTGCTGAAGTGGCACCTTTTCTTGAGGGTTAGATGTGGGTTTATTTTGGACTTGGGAAGAAGCCTTACTTCTGGACTGATTGAGGGGAACAACTGGAATCTTTCTTTTTGTTGCCTTTGTTTTTCCTTCCCCTCTCTTTCTGCCTCTGCCAGTAATTGGGAAAATAGCCTACTAGAGAATTTCCATGGAATAAATTCCCTGCCACTGAATAAAAATTGGCAGCCCATGATCTGCCTCCTCTCTCCATGATCCATGTTACAAACAGAGTGGATATTCTGTGGACTCTGTCCTGTTACGTGGCTGCGTGGGTATTGCAATTACTTGATAGAATGACCCAGGTGGTTCTTTCCAGTTTGTGTGAAATCAGCCTGCTTTCAAACACTTCAGAGCAATGGGAAGAGGTCAAGTGAAACCCAATTCTGAATGGCTGTGTGCTTTTTTTTCTCACGTCTTTAAATGTAACATTTTTCAGCTGTATTGTAAGACCAGGGGGATAATTTGTTGAAGGAAAAAGCACATTTCTTGAGTTACTGGCTATAGATTCTCCAGCTTTGTGCTGAAGCGTTTGTAAACATGTATCACGTATTTGTGTTTTTCTGTCTGCACTCACCATGTTTTAATATTATTTGCTATTACTGTAATGAGAACTTAGTCTTCCTCCCCATTTCTTTTGCTAGCTTTTCCTGCGTGTTAGTTAAGTTGAACAATGAAAATAGGTGTCCAGATTTTTATGTTGTCATTCTCCTGTGCCAGCACAGGGTGGCAATGTTTACATTGCCCAGCGTTTCAGAAGAGTACTAACCAAAAATCATTGGTCTTGGAGTCTTACATACAAAAAGTCATAGGCAATTTTCTAGACTTGTCACCTTCTAGAACCTGAGCATAAGGGCAGGTTTGACTTGGTGACATTTCTGTATCTGCTTTGCCAAGAGCTCAGTGAATTGAGCAGCACAAGAGACTTCATCTTCGGAGTGCGTGTGGAAGGAGCTCAATTTTCAGTCCCAAAGAGACATTATTTCCCATGTTAACAGAATAAGCAAAGCAGTGCAAGTGTAAGGGGAGTCTTTTTGCTGCTGCATGCGCAAAACTGTTTTCACACAGAAGCGCAGGCATGAGAATGTATCCCCTTCTTTGGGGCTCCGTTCTCTCTCTGGCCTACAGTGAGGTTGACAGTGAAAGTCCTCAGTCTGGTGGATTCTCATTTGAAATCCCTTCTCCTTTTAGGGAGGTGAGATCAGGTGGTTATACTGTAAGAAAAGACATCTGAAGATGTCTTCAGAACGAAGGAAAATTAATTGATACCTCTGTGTCAAATTTGAACTGGGTTTGACTGACTGGTAACTGAATAGTAGATCTTTGGTTTTCCTTGGTTTTAAGAAGGATCATGAAACACCAACATCTATGAATTCTTCAATGTTCTGGATAATTGTCAATCTGTTTCACTGATTTATATTACTTCTACAAGAAAGACTATAGAAAATAATCTGACTTGCTCTCTTTACAGAAACTGGCTAGACTGCAGCAAGAAATTGTGCCTTTGAAGAAGGAACGGGAGTCCTACCTAGATTTAACTCCTGTAACTATTTTTTCCACTGTTCTATTGTATTTGCCATCAGATTGATTTTAATGGACTTCAGAATGTAAAGGATATTGTTGTGATGGTTTCAGTGGACAGGGAGATATCCTACAGGTCTACTAATGGTGTCAACAGAAGACTTGACGTAAACAGAAGGTTATCTAATTATTAATCAAAGCCAAGAAATTAAGTACGCTTACCAGGCAAACTTTGTTCTAACAAAATGCACAGATTTGCTGGGTGAGCTTAGTATCAAGGTGAATTAGCTAGAAATGAGACAAAAATGTGGAAGAAATTATAATTTCTTAGCATAACAAATTTTTTGAGATTTACCAATATATTAGCTATACAATATATTAGTCATCAGGCTGTCAATATGGTGGACACAGCACATCGTGCAGAGGTTGGAGCTCTGAGCAGGATTTTTAACGATTATGAAGAAAGAGCCAAATGTAGGCATTGTCCCCTAAACAAGCACTCTAGCTTGTGTGAGTACTGGCTGCTCCATCGTTGTCTTTGATTTCTCTTGAGGGTGCTAGGTACTCAGCTTTTTGAAAATGCAGGTTTCTTATTTAGGTGACCAAATTGCAGCCTTGAAAGCCCCTGTCGGTGTCTCTTTTCTTCATTTTATATTTTGGCTTTTGTCACTGTTGGTCCCTGTGCTAGGAGTTACTACCAAACTGCTGGGGGAAGCATCTGTTGTAAAAAGGATTTTACTCTCTTCGAATTAGAATGCTCGTTACAAAAGACTGTTTCAGTTAAGGGTAATTTTGTGAACAACTTTGTAGTGGCTTAAAGAAGCCATGGGTAAACAAGGCTTTAGTCCGTGAAACAGAAGGCCTTGGCTTTGTGTGACGTCTGTACATCACCACCTGTGATATTTGAGACCACTAAACCCAAGTATTTCCAATCTCCTTTGGAAGATTGCCATTGCTTTTACAGATAAGTATTAAGGACTTTTCTCTATGTCATTCAGGGAGAAGTAGCAAAAACTAGCGTGAATAGTTGAATGGGTTTTGGTTTTATTAAATACAATTGTAACTGTCTAGTTTACAGTTTTGTATTTGAGTTACCTGATACGGCCCCTGTTACCTCCTCATCTGAGCACCCCATAGCCTTTAACAGGGCTAACCTCAGACCTTTCTGTGTAAGGGGTGAAAAATATTTATTCCAGTTCCTATAAATGGGGCATAGATGTCCCAAGAAACAGAGAGACTTGTCCAAAATCACGTAGAAGTTCTGCCATTAATCACATCTCTTGTATTATGAACTACAGACCTGTCTGCTGGGCCAGACTTCCCCCATCACCTCCTTAGCCCCTCCATCGAGTTCCTGCCTCTCAACATACCTCCTTCATACAACTACTGTTGTCTCCCTTCTAGAAGAAGAGGATGAAGGGAGAGGGTGGGACTGCTTCTCTTCTAAATCCATCTTACTGCCAGAGGCAGCTGCCTCCTTTCCTCAAGCAAAACACGACATTCAAATTGGATTAGGTTCTCCAATTCCGCCTTCCCTCCCTCCCATCTTGCAGTCAGTGGAGGCAGGGAGAGTCCCGATGCCTCACTTCTGGTGCAGGCAGAAGGAGGGAGGAAGGTTTATCCCTGCAAGCTTATTGTGCTTTTGAAAATTTATGCACGGATATGTTTAAAATCTAGTTCCTCGATTGGTAGGTTTGGAAAATTGCTAAAAAGAGGGTTTTTTTTAGACTTTAGGCCATACCAGACTTGAAAAATATGTGATTGCTCAAACCAAACTGATACTAGGCTTTTAATGTCAGTACCTTTGCATGTGAAGGGTGTACACAAAACTGATTTCATTATACCTGAATTCCCCTGTGGCACATACAGACTCTTGCAATGATGCAAGGACTCTGCGTTTCCAGCTGAAATATTGATTTTTATGCCATTTTCTCTCATTAGAGTCTTCCTCTTACACAAGTGAAGATTGAAGAAGTAAAACGAGAACTGGTAAGAGTTTTTTTTCGTCTCTCACAGAGATTTAAATGAGTGCTGTTGTTCCAAAACAAGCTATATATATTAATTGGTTGTGGATTTATCTACCTCAGATTGTAGTCTTAATGATCTCTAGAGGGAAATTTTGCTCTGGTAAGGCAGAAGCTGTGCGCATTGGTAGGAGGAACTGGTAGAGGAACGCTATCTAAGCTGCAAAGGCAGTTGGGCATTATGGTATCAGTGGGGATTAGGTATCTATATCCCTCTGGATTTTGTCTGCTTTACCTGTCCTTCACTCAGCTGTGGTGCAGCTTATTGGTCTCACAACCTTCCTGGTTGCTCCTGAACTCACAGAGGGCTCTAGGGCCTGTATTTTATTTAACAGCTGCCTTGTAGACTGCAGTGGGGACCTTCCCCTATAAAACAAAATGCCCATTTCATCCATGCTTTTGTAATCTGCAGGTATGGTTGTTGGGAAACATTCATATAAAGCTGTTTGGGAAGTTCACACGCAGCTTTCCTGAGTGAGCTGGGTCACATTTCAGGATAAAGCCTGTCTTTGTCTCTTTGGGTTACTGTCTGCTTGTTCATAGATGAAGTACAAGGTATTCAGTGATAAGCCATAAAGCTGTGATCAAAAATCACAGCTATTTGAGAGTATTTTGTACATTTTCAGATGGGACTGCTCAGGTTGGTAAGCCACTTGTTTTTCATTCAGAAATACAAGCTCACCTTACCAGCCTGAGGTTTTAACCTGTTGAGGTTAACCACCTTTTATCAGGTCAGAATACTCACCTCTGGAGTGTATCTGTTCAGCTTGAAGGTGTCTTATATCACACTGGGGCACAGTATAAAGGCAACTGAGCTTGTTTAGCCCTTCATTTGGAGATTTCTCTGTCGTCGTCTACAGAGACTAGTAGTGAGACCTTCCAGTCAATATTTGGGTTAATCAGCGCTAATAATATCCCAAGGTTTGATCATTGTAGATATGTTTGTCTACCAGGAGTGTAAGAAAACTGTTTCACGGTCACTGATTCCTCTTGGTTTTCTCTCCTGCTAGGATGTCTTGGACGCAGAGCTCTCAAAGAAGGTTGATCAGATGAGTCTTGAGATGCTAAAGCCCCACGGACTCCATTTCAAATGAAGTGGCCTGCATGGAAGAAGACTTCCCCTCTACTGTTTATTTGCACTAGTAAAACACTTTGGAATTCTTACTGTACTTCTGCAGCTTTCTGCCTTACTCTTCTTGCTGTTGGATGGCACACTTGTGACCTTCCAGCAAGCATGCTCATTTTTAGGTTTTCATGTAGCTTTGTATTTGTAAACATCACCTATTTTTCATAAGATAATCACCAAACTTAGTGTTTTCTTTATCAGTTCTTTTTCCATATGTGATACACACCAGTAACTGGCCTCCAGATGGCACCTGTCAGGATTTGGTTGACGATTACCACTTAGAATTGAACTGATCAGGGAGTCTGTTTTTTTTACACAGAATACACACAGAATCGTATAGGTTGGAATAGACCTTTAAGATCATCGAGTCCAACTGTAACCCTGCCACTGCCAAGTCCACCACTGAACCATGTCCCCAAGTGCCACATCTACACATCTTCTAAATACCTCCAGGGATGGTGACTCACCCACTTCCCTGGGCAGCCTGTTCCAACGATTGATCACTGTTTGGGTGAAGAAATTTTCCCTAATATCCAATCTAAAGCTCCCCTGGCGCAGCTCGAGGCCATTTCCTCCTGTCCTATCACTGTGACTTGGGAGAAGAGACCGACCCCCACCTCACCACAACCTCCTTTCAGGCAGTTGCAGAGAGCGATAAGGTCTCCCCTCAGCCTCCTCTTCTCCAGGCTAAACCCCCCCAGCTCCCTCAGCCGCTCCCATCACACTTGTTCTCCAGACCCTTCCCCAGCTCCGTTGCCCTTCTCTGGACACGCTCCAGCACCTCAGTGTCCTTCTTGTCCTGAAGGGCCCAAAACTGAACATGGCATTCAAGGTGCAATTCTTCTTTTTCTCTGTCCAGGTTCTGGATTGTGCTTTTTTCTGGAGTCCTGTCTTTGGTGGTGCAAGTATGGTGATGTCAGACTCTCTTTACATCTGCTAGATCATTGGCTTTTGCCTCCTTGTTATGTTTTGTCATTTCAAGTTTGGCAACACATAATTTTTTTTTTTCCACTCATAGCATGTCTGATGGTTACCAAGTTTGTGAAGATGAGTTCTAGGCTCATGCCCGGAAGGCTTCTTAGTTTGAGCATTTTCTTTAAACAGATGTGAACAGTAAAATTTCTCCTTAATGTCTTCAGCAGGGATTTGATAATGTTAATCAAAGTGAACAATACAGAAATTGTTATCTAGGGCTCACAATAGTAGTTCCCATTGCCTTCTAAAGCCCTGCAGCATCTGAGACAGCCCACAAAGGGGATTTTCTTGTGTGTGTGTGATGGCTGTCTACTGTTGTGGAAATAGGTTGAGCTCTGACTTGTTTCACATGGGTCATAGTATTGGCTTCACGGATCAGCAAATTGTACTGAGATGAGACATAGCAGCATCAGCCTCCCAAGGTTCTGTCATTTTGTTGTCATCTGAGAAAATGGAAGCCCATGGTGCTAACCTGTAAGGTTCGCCCATGTTCAAGGCTTTGGGAGGTACCAGTTTACTGTTGACTACTTGTTGTTTCTCCTTATATTATAAATAGAGCTAAGCAAATGGAACTGGATAAATAGCTTTATGGATAGTGAAGTGATAGCTTTAAAAACAAAAAAAAAGATTTATAGTAAGACCTTTCTAGGTCTGAAAATACCTCAGTATTTTTGCAGAACCACTGTGGCATGTGGTCATTTTGAAGCTATGTTGTTCTTTCCAATTCTACCTCAAACGTCATCTTCCAAAAGGGTCCCCTGAGCCCTCCTCTTATTTCCATGCCACCACCACACCAGCCTTAAACACCCCAGCTTTTAAAAGTTATTTTGTACTAAAGCCAAAAATCTGAAAATCTCATGTGGATGGGGGAAAAATCAAAATCTAGAAACTGGAAGCACCTAAGATCATCAGGTATGGACTAGGGCCCGTTTGTGCTGGGCAATGTCCAGACAAATAGTGGTGCTCTCGGTGGCAATTTGTAGCTACCTCTGTTTGCAATTAGAGCTGCAAAAGATTATGGTAATGGTTTAGCATGGTGTGCCTGTCCGCAGCAGCTGTTACTTCACTGCAGAAATTGATTTCACTGATCTGTAGGAAGAGAGATTCTTTCTATTGCTTCATGTCCTCCCTTGAAGCAATAGGACCGTGAGATCTGTATCTGATTGTGCTTAGGGTGCAGCTCTGATTTCTAAGCAGCCGCAAGCTCAGAATGACACCAGTGTCGGTGAAGTGCCACAGCCTCCTCACCATGTGACCTTCTTCACCTCATTTCTTTCACTGTGATGGGGAAGAACTGAAGGACGTTCTGAGAGCCACTGCTCGTTGGAGTCTTTGGCCTCACCATCCATACACCGGAGGGAGTTGCTGTTTAGTTTCAGGTTTTTAAATCAAGATGTTAGGAAAGGGTTAGTTGCCTTCGTTTCATGGCTATTTATCTTCAATTCCTTCTGGGCTAGAAATCAAGATGGCAAAAGCGAGCGGGCAAGCCACCCTCGTACACATGGGCTAAACTGGCTAAGGGGAAATTACCTCAGAGGTAACTGATGTGAAATCTAGAGCAGGTGCAGGGATGACTACAGGTACAGCTACTACTTACCAAAAAAACATCAAAAGAAGGTGAGAGAGTAGTCTTTGAACATGGGAAGAGCAAGAGTATAATCTGATCTTTCCTGTTGTGGAAGGGGAAAGAAGTCATGGTCATGGAAGGCATCAGAACGTAGCTGGGTAGGCATCAGAGAATGATTTAACAAGAAAGCCTTTGTAAGGCACTGGAGGTCAAGGCCTAACAATTAAGGAGTCTTAATCACTGGAGGCTTTTAGGAGCAGATCAGAAATACTTTGCTTAAGTGTTTATAATGCGAGGGAGCATTGATCATGCTTTGGGATAGAAAGATGGATTAGGTGAGGGCTTGAGGATGCTACCAGCCCTGCTTTTCAGAGAGAGCCTCAAGACTTACTCAGCTAGCATTAGAAGAAGGCTTTTTGTCGCACATGTGTAACCATGACTCAAGGCTTGGGCGGATTTCCCAGGACTCTGGCACTCCCTTTGCACCACTTCATCACGTAACACTGCACCAGTTGTGAAGCCTGGTGGGGTGTTCTTCCCCCCACACCCACGGGGCAGCTGCACCGCTCCGGCTGCTGCTGTTTCACAGCATGTGCTGCGTCCCATTCATTGGCAAAGAGCCTGAATACAGACAGTGGCTGGGCCAGACTCTGACTCCGGGTCTGTCCAAAGGTAGCCACGTGTTGCTTCCTAGCATTAGAAACACAAGGAGGAAAAAAAAAATACCCAGCAGCTGCATTCAAGCTCTGTGCCACAGCTGAGCCATCTGCAGCACACACAACATTAAATCGGCAGTTGTCAGGTCTGACAGTTCAGCTTCTGATGGAAATGAAGAAAGTCAAATAAACAAGATTTATGCAGCCGGTGGACTGTCAGTAAGATTTCTCAGCTCTTCAGCTACGCGTTTGCATGGGCAGGGTGCCTTGCAGGGCAAGTGGAGACGTCCTTCCTCACTTGGTATTTTGGGGTGGTCCAGCTTTTCCAGCACGGGGATGGGATGCCGGCGCAGGAATGCCTCGCAGAGGTCCTGCTGAGACAGGGGTCGGCCAGCCTGCCTTCCCATGAGAAAAATATTTAATTTGGGGTTTCACCCTCTGCCTTGGCAGCTGTTGCATGTTTCCACAGAGGTCACAGCGTGTGGTGAGGAGCCGTGCCACAGCCTGGAGGGAGGCTGCCAGCTGCACCCCTCGGCTGTTGTGTGTTATGAAATAATCACCCAACTGAGAATGACACGAATGCCTGGAGAGGCCTCCGCCGCTTCAGCGTAACTTCAGATTACATCAGCTGCTCCGCTCTGAACTCCCAGCCTGATTTTTGGAGATACCGGTCTATTAATACCTGCAAGCTGAGAGCAGTTCTGCTTGTGGGGAGCTTCGTGTGGGGCTCCTCCCACGGCTCTGCGGCAGCTCCCCACGGTGTGGGATGCTGCGGGGCCGGAGCCGGAGCCTGGCTGAGCTGCAGATCCCTTGGTTTTACAGACAAAGTGCAAAAGGTGCACACGCTTTGTCACCATGCACTCAGTTCCTCCTCCTGGAAAATGTGAGGGTACAAATTCCACCTGAGAAAAAAAAATAAGGAATTAAAATTATGCACTAGACGTGAAAACCAGTGGTCAACCTCAAGTGTAAACTTGTATACATTTTACCACAAAGTGACACACTTCTTACCAGGCCAATATGCAAAATAATAATTGCTTTAGGAAAAAGATTAGAATTCATCCCCAAATTAACTAGGGGATAGGGATTTATTTAAAAGAAAACATTCAGGTACTAAAACCAGAATAATAAAATGCTAGAGAAAAGCAAAATACATGAGGCAGATTTAAGGGTACTGACCTGAAATATGTACCTATTTACTCAAAATGCATTGAATCAAAATATGGATGGAATATCTTTTGGCTATATATTTCAGCTCTATTTGTTGCAAATATTTGATTGTGGTTGCTTTTCAATCTTCCTTGGAAGGTATTAAAAATTTTTCTTCATATCAGTCCTCTAGTAGGTACAGAATATTGATATGGGACTTTGTAATTAAATGCAATTTTTAAAAATATTAAAATAGTTTCAAGATTTATTTTAGAAGTAAGGTGCTTGCATTTTGTAGCATCTCCAGTGAAACACTTCAAATATTCTTTTGATACTCAATTCTGGTTTGGGTACTTATAAGCAAAAAATGTGATGTGTCAAACTGTAAGTGTACTTAAGATTTGTTTAATTACATCTAGTACTGATTAGGCCTTACAGGGCTGGGAAAGAATTCGTATTTCTGAGCTATTTGAATTTTTAAATTACCGAGTCAGCAGCAAAACAATAGTAATCCTGGTCCGTGCGGCCTTGCGTGCTGCAGGAAATCCTTCGGTTTGTCTCTGAGTATGCAGCTGCTGTTAGTAACTTCAAGCCGCTTGAGAAACATTTTTCATTTTCTTAAATGCTCACTTCATTAAAAAAATTCAGCACCAGGCTGGAAGGATTTCTGCTTCTCCAATTCAGAAATATTTCTTCTGCAAAAAAACTCCACCAGCAAGTAAGCAGAGGCTTTACCAATAAGTGTCTGTTTAAAGTAGAACTTGCATTTCCTTCCCTCTTCGCCGGGTACCAGCTACGTGGGAGGATACAGCGCTGCCTCCATCTGCCTCGAAGTCGTTCAGCATTACACCGCCCTTCCTGAAGCATGTAATCTCTGGCAAGAAAAAAAAAAAACAACTCCAAAACTAGGACCTAATCTAATAAATGCTTCCTCTAGCCCCTTGCTAAAGATGCCTTTAATGCTAATTAAGCAGCACAGCTGCTTAATTAGCCAATATTGGCTGGTAAAACCCAGCAGTGACAAAAGATTTTCTCTCTTCCCTCCCCCAGAGCCGTGGGCTGTGGCTGGCGGGTGGGTGAACCCCGCAGTGTCTTGAGGACCTTTCCTATGGTCCCCGTTCAGCTGCCGCTGGTGGCTGTGGAGGAGCCTGGGTGACTTCCCGAAGGAGCAGGAGCACAGCGCGGGGACAGCTTGGCCGGGTTTCAGCGGCGCATTTGTGATTTCAGATGCTTGGCAACCCGCAGCCCAGCTTGCAAAACGGGCGTTATTTAAATGTTACTCGGAAGGTGAAGTTTCTATATATTCCGTCTGCAGAGGATGCTTAGTCATGTGCCTACGGATACCGCTGTTGGATGCATGAGGACGAGCTCTTGAAAAGTCATTCTCCCAGTCTGGAGCTGGAGGGAAACTTTTGGCTTGGGGCTGGTTCCGAGATGGGAGCAGGGATGGAGGAGCTCCACTCCCCCTGCAAAGAGCCGGGTGAGGGAAGCCGGCCTGGAAACCCTCACGAGCCAAAATGCTCTCACAACCAGCTTTTAATTTGACATGGGAGTGTGGCTCGGGGTCGCTCCTGCCGTCTGCTCCAGCACTGAGCTAATTTCCTCCCATTGTCTTTGGGGAAGCGCAAGTGCCGCAGAGGAGAGGTGACGGCAGTGGTGGTGACGGTCCCCTGGAAGCCCAAGCACAGGGCTGCACCACCAGGCCCCTCCGCAGCTGAAGGAGCTTCCGCCGCTCCCTTCCCCCGTGGTCCTTTCTAGAGATGTCCCACTGAGACTCCCATTTCTGAACTGCATTTCTTCGTGGCAGAGGAGCTCTTATCGCTTCCTTGTGGAGGTAACTAATGCTGAAATCATTTCGCTCTTGGCAGAGGCGGTCGAAGACTGATAAAACGGAGCCAAAGGAGTGTAGAAGAGGCACTGGGCTGTACTCCCTAAACTCCTGTAGCCAACACCACCTCTTCCCTTTCCTCCCCCCTTCCTAATCTTTCAGCCCATCTCCCTGAAAATTTAGAATGAGTCCCCTGGTATTTCTCCTAATTGGGCATTTAAAATCTCACACAATAAAACTTTCACCACTTCCCTTAGGGAGACAATTTTCCAGCTTACCGTTCTCCATTCAAAAGCTTTCCACCCCGATTCTCAGCTTAAACATGCCCTTCCTTAATTTCACCCCATTAAAATCGTTAATGTATCACCAGTTGTCTCCCTTCATGCCACTTATTTCATTCAAATATTTACAGATCACTAATGTCTCCCTGCTTAGTTTACTAATTCCATTGTACCTATGATAGTCAGAATTTCTTTTTTTCTTTTGCAATGCCTCCAGGCTGCCGATTCCTTCAGTTGTGGCTCTTTGAGCTCCTTTCCATTTATCACTCTTTTTGCAAATGCGAGGCAGATGCTCACCGCCCTCGCCTGTGCCATTATGCTTTTCTGTACGCCGTCCAAAACTGCATTGCCTGTTCCTCGCTGCCACGTCCTAACGCCTGTGCGACAGCATGCCGTCCTCCAGGTGTCTTTCAGGAGTCGTACCTCCAAAGCACATCCTTCCCTCTAAATACAGATTCTGGATTATTTTCCCAGAAGCAGCCGGCCAGGTTGCGGAGGTTGATTTTAGTTTGTGGCAGGGCGTGGCTAGAGCCGCGTAGGAAATCAGAGCAGACTCTGGGTTAGAGCCCTCAGCAGCCCCACGCAGGGCAGGTTTTATCTTTTCCTGAGTACGGACTTCGTTAGCACCCCACTTGTTCCCTCTTACGCTTACACCACCAATATTGGATGTGCCGAGGCGGCTGGTGCTCTCGCAAAGGAAGTTTTTTACGTTTGGTGAGAAATATCTTGCAAAGTACTGTTTTAAAACAGAATAATGAATTCCTAAATATGTAGCTGTACTTTTACCTGAATCTCTCTCTCATTCTTATTTCTCCTCTATGTGATAAAAGATCCTGAGGTACTATGTGATGTCTTTGTTTCCCAGGTCCATGTATGTGATTTGGGTGGTAGATGCATACACACGTTTCTATACTATCAACTCTATAGCTGATTCTGTGCCACGAGCAGTGGCTGTGGAGGAGCGGGATCCTCCACAGGTGCCTCTGCTGCACGATGCACGTTTAGCACTTGGATGTCCCAGATGTTTGTAGGCCCTGATCAAGATTTAGGGACTATACTGAAGTGATTGCTGCCACACATTGTCAAGCTGCAGAGCGATACCTACAATGTATTGTGCAGCACATATAGCCCGGGGCTGCGAAGTTAAATACTCTGATTAAGAAACATCAGAATGATGTTTAATGTGTGCGTTGTAATGTTGCCCTAATTGCATACCACGCTTCCCCCGCCAGGGATCTCTCATCCCAGGGAGTGCAGAGGCAGGATTGCCAGGATCAGCATTGGAGGGAGAAGGAGTGTTGGCTGAGAGACTGGCGGGAGGCCTTTGCGGTGCTGGACTCCTGCCACCTTCGCCTTTCCTGAGCTCGGCCCTCCTCCTCACCTGGCCCCTGCGCCGGGGGAAGGCGCTTCTTTCTTCATGTCTCTTGCTTTCCTTCTGCTTCCCCCTCTGATCTTTCCCCGTCAGCTGGCTCCAACCACCGTGCTTGGTTTAATCACAGAATCATAGAACGGTTTGGGTTGGAAGGGACCTTTCAAGGTCACCTAGTCCAACGCCCCTGCCATGAGCAGGGACATCCCCAACTAGATCAGGTTGCTCAGAGCCCCGTCCAGCCTGGCCTTGAGTGTTTCCAGGGATGGGGCATCGACCACCTCGCTGGGCAACCTGGGCCAGGGTTTCACCACCCTCATGGTAAAGAATTTTTCCTTGTATCCAGTCTAAATTTCCCCTCCTTTAGTTTAAAACCGTTACCCCTTGTCCTGTCACAACAGGCCTTGCTAAAGAGATTGCCCCCATCCTTCCTATAGTCCCCCTTTAAGTACTGAAAGGCCACAATAAGGTCTCCCCGCAGCCTTCTCTTGTCCAGGCTGCACAACCCCAGCTCTCTCAGCCTGGCCTCACAGCGGAGCTGCTCCAGCCCTCGGATCATCTTTGTGGCCCTCAAATTCGCAGGCTCTGCGGGGCCGCAGGGAGACCAGAGCCAGCGGCGCCCCCTCAGCCCGCCGCGGGGCTCCCGCCGGCCTGAGGCACCGGCTGCCTCAGCCTCCCCCTCCGGTGGGCGACCCACGGCTCCAGCGTGGGGCCTCACCGGGCCCGGGGCCGCTCGGGGTGAGGGAGCTCCCCCGCGGGCGTCAAACTGCTTGTGACAGACAGACAGCCCGTCCGTCCGTCCGTCCCTCCGCTCCCCTCAGGAGGAGAGGGAGGCGGCGGAGCCTGCCGGCGCCGCGCTGAGCCGCGGGGTGGCGCTAGAGCACGGCGGCGGCCGCTCTGCCCGGCGCTCGCCTGCTCCGGCGGCGGCGGCGGCGGCGGAGGGAGGAAGTGACGCCGCGCAGCAGAGCCGCCGCGGCCTCCGGTGACATTTTCTCTGGCGTCGGGGGCGGGGGAGACCCGGCTGCTCCCGGCCGCTGCCGGCCGCCCATGCCCCAGCTGCTGCCCCCCGGCGGGGAGGCCGGCCCAGGAGCGGCCCTGCGTCCTCCAGGTGAGTGGTGGGGCCGGGCCGTCGCAGCCGCGGGGCCGCCGTTACCGCTACCGTTACCCGGCGGGGCGCCGCGGGGAGCGGGCACCGGGGCCCTCCTTCCCTCCCCCGGTGCCGGCCGTGCCCCGCAGCCGGCGGCAGGGCCCCGCGGCGCCCCGGCCGGGCCGCTCCCCTCCCGGCCCCGGGGAGGCGGCCCTGCCCGCGGCGGGCACCCCCCGGTGGGGGTCTGGGGAGCGGGGGGTGCCCGTCGGGAGGGGTGGCCGCCGGCGGGGCCCGGGGCTGCCCGCAGCGCGGGGGTCCAGGCCCGCCGCCCCCTTTTTTGTGTTTTCATGGCCTAACGTTGCGCGGGATCAGCGGGTGAAAACGTTGCCGCGGCTCCGGGAGGCAACTTCTGGCCGCTTTGTGCTTCCCAGGACGCCTGTACCGTGTCGTGGGGTCCCCGTCGCTGTTCCGAGAAACAGGCTGACCTTTGGAAAGCGAAGAAACAGCTAGCCTTTGAAAAACGAGGCGTGTAACTGCTCCACTTTTACGTTTCACTAGTCTTTTTTGCTTCTTTGTTTACCTCGGATGATGTGGGAATACGTATTTTATGTGGGGGAAAGAAAAAAGTTCAGGTTGTTCGATGCTTATCTACCCCGAGTTCTCCCAACATCAAATGGGTTGCAGATGTGGCTTTCAGCGACACAGCCATGCGAGGAGAATATAAAATTTAACTGTGCTACTTGTTCTTTTTAAGAAGGAAAAAGGCAGTCCGAGCAGGCTTGTAATGTTTTAACTATTTCCCCAATCCCAGCATTGTAACTTTCTTTGTATTAAGGTTATGGGACAACTACTTAAAAGGCCACTTTTTGAAAGACTTGGAGGTTTGTGGTTTTTGGGTTTTTTTTTTTTATTTTACATTGTGTAGCTGGTGGGGAGAGCTCCCACCTTTGTTAAGTAGCTTCTAATTGTATTTATGTCTTAGTTTGTTAATAGTGGAATGAGGCTACCTGTATTAAAGTTTGTGGGTACCTTTGTGAATCCATAACTGCAATAGCTTAGTTAAACAAGGTCTTGGTTGTAACTAGTTACGTACTTTAAACTAGCGCAGAGCACCTAACAGCATTACAAAGGCTGAAAAAACTTGTGTGTAGAGGTGCTGTGACACTCGTGTAAATCCTGTTTGGTTTTGGTTGTTTTTTCACTGGCAAGTAATTCTAGCTTTTAAAAATGAATGAGTAGTAAGTCTTTGAGCCCTTCAGCATCTCTTTAAAAATGTAAAATTTCTCTTAATTCACCCCCCCCACCCCCCCAAAGATTTTGTTTGGTTTTAAGTCTTCTGTGGTACTTACCAAGCATCAGACCAAATAGTAGTTTCACTTATAGGCAAGTGCTAGCCTATTTCCAGTTTTCAAGCTAAAATTTTAAGTACAAACAGTAATGGCTCTCCCCATAGAACAGCCAACAAACATTAAATTTGAAATGTTTTTCTTAAAGTATCTTACGTTGCTTAAGTCTATTAAAAAACCTAATGTTTGACCTTGAGGTGGAAACTGGGTATGGTGCTGTGTGAGGTCTTCATCTTGTGGTTCCCCTGGCCTAGTTAACACCTGTAATTGCTGTTTCTGTGATATAAGAGCTGAAAGTCAGGCAGTTGCAACAGTGCAGCTTCCCCCGTTGCCCTGGTGGAGGGAAACATTGCCTTTGCGGGGTGAATAGGTTTGTAACAAGCACTGAGGAGAAGAGTAGGTTGCTTGTCATGTGTTTGCTAAACCCAAACATGCCCCTCATATACCTGTATGACGTGGAAGCAGTGAGATGAAGTACGGAGAACTCAGCTGTCCAACAGCAATCATTTTTAAGCATCATTTTCTGAGTATTTCTCACATCTAGGGATCTAGAGGAGTCTGCTGGCAAAAGAAGCTCCAAAGGGGGTGGTTATGTGGCTGCAAATAGCTAATAAAACTCTGCTCTCAGTAACGCTGGTGTTTTGTCTAGGGGATTAGGAGGAGGGACGGCGGGGGTGATGGAAGGTGGTACGTGAGTTTGGGCAGCTGGTATTTATGCTCAAGTATGAGGATAACAGTTCTGACTCATTTTTAAACACTTGAATTTTTAATTATAATGTGTCGGCTATTTCTGTTTGCTCTTCAGCTTAATTGCTAGTTGGCATCATGAAGAGATGTGATGAGAAATTCCTGAGAAATCAGGAAGAGGAGAGGGCTGTGGTCTTACACGTTCTAAGCATCTGATGTGTATTGCAGTACAGCCTAGCCATCTATGCTTGCACTCAGTAAGTGCATGAAGGCCGCCTGCCTGATAGAAATTAAAGTGCACGAACAAGTTGGGAAACGAGTCGGTACATCAAACTGAGTACTGCGGAGGGAGGGGAAGAGGGAAGGAACCTGAAGCCACCCACAAGGCGGTTGAGAACAATCCATATGTAGTGGTCACAACACATACAAACCAAGCACTGCTCCAGCTGATAAGGGAGAGGTAGAAAGGATGTTTGTGTGCGTTTGACAAATTGGCAGATCACACTGGCAGCAGTGTGGAGGAGGTGGGGATTAATGAGGTAAGACAAAATTGGATGAACAAAGAGTAAATATAGAGAATCATGAGGGGCTTTGAACACTGAGCATTAGGGAGATAAGTTGGTGTAACTTGATCAGAGCAATGAGAAGTAATTGCCTTGGTTGTCCTGACCCCTCATCTCCTTGCTGTGTATTCACCTTTAAAATGCAGGCCTCTTTGCCTTGCTTTGATTTCGTTCACTTTTTTTGCTACCTCTTGGTATGTTATCACCTCAACTCCCTGCTCCACCAAGGATGCATGTGCCATCTACGACCCACCTGTATATCAACATCTCACTTAAACATCTGTTAATGAGCTGGGAGTCCCTACATACCACGCTGTGAAAGCGGCTGCAGGCCGAGCGTTTGCAACTGTCTGGTCACCCTCCCACCGAAATGTCACCACTAGGTATCTTAAAGCTTTGGAAACTTTTCAAATGAGTAAATAGTTTCAAGCAACCCCTATTTAATTTTCTATAATGTTTCAAAGTTAGTGTGTTGATGGTACTTTTTGACAAAATTGGGTCTATGGTCAATCTCAGCTTCTGTGTTTTTATCTGCAGTTGACTAAATGACTTAGAAAACTGTAAACACTGACAGAAGCTGAGCAGCAGATTTAATAACGTTTACTACATCAGAGTGGAATATTTAAATACCATAGTTGCAAACTTATAACTCGCACCAGACAACAAGCACTCTGGAAAAGAAGTACCAAAACTTGAAAGCCTTTGCTGGCTTGAACATTATCGGTAGGAATGGGGTACCAAAAATGAAGCAGCAGTGGGAGAGGGGGGCAGGCATAGCACTGGAAAGAGCTGTGGGTTGAAGTTGTGTGGTACGCTGCATGTCGCTGCACAGTTGCAGCTCCAAGATAACCTGAGGGTTACGCGGCAAGGAAACCACTTTTGTCTCAGTTTTCCAGTACGTGAATCAAAGGTCAGCAGAGCACTGACACTAGTGCCTTCAGCGCTGTAACTCGTGAGTAGCTGAACTGTTACAACTGCGGAATCTGTGGCAGCAAATGTTATTGCAGGGAACTTAGTATGACTTTTGTGGTGATCTGTGTTGTCTTTCTGTTGTGTCTTTGTTCAAGGTTTTTAATGTGTAATGCAGTTCTGAGTCTGCGACTCGAAGTCTAGAATGCAACGTCTAAAAATGTGCAATTCTGAGCAAAAAGAAAACTGGATGAAAGAGACTGTAAACAAAAAAGTGCATACAGTGTAAATATTAGCCTCTGCAGTTGCTTTCTCATAACAGAGTACATCTCTGAGCTAGACTGGAGTCAATGATACCTTGTCACTTATTCAGTGTTACTGGTAAGGGTTAGAATTTAAATTTGTGGTTGCCCGTTCCCACTTGTTAGTGTTCCCTCTTCATGTGTCTGATCAGCATGTATAGAGCCTGTACAGTATAGCAGTTTTTTCACGGATATGGCTTACTTTCTGCAGTTGGGGCACACATTGATTACTCATTCGGGACTGAAAATGAGATGTGGCTCAGTCACTGAGGTGTTGTCTTTACAGCGCTGCAGATGCATTACCAAATGCACGGGGAGGTCAAGTAACATGCCCGTGGTCATGTCGTGAGTCAGCTTTAGGTTCAGAATGATCCAACCTAACATCCCTTTTTATTTAAGAAGGTATTTAGGGTTTTATATCAATTTGACCATGTAGTCCGTCTCTTGAATGCTCAGAAATCGATTTAAGCATTGGAATAGTGTACAGGCTTCAGCCATATTACCCCTTGTGATATTTGGTCTCCAAGAAGACAGCTTAAAAGCTGTTAGGACTCAGCCTGACAGCTTTTTAATCATAAGCAAAACAGGTGGTCACTTTTTAGTTAAATGCAAGTATTGAAGACTCTTTCAAGCTAGAATTTTTGTTACAATATACGTGGATCATGGCTTTGACTTTATAGTGAGACTTCTGCAGTGTCCCGCACAATGCTCTTCTGCTTTGATGCTCCAAAATTTCCTGGAAATGAGCAGGAAGAACCAGACCATGACTGAATAAGTGTTATTCTTGCTATGTTCCTGCTGTAATGTCTTGTTTTACAGTGCCTGGTCATTAGTCTTTCAAGACTTATTTTACAGAAGGCAGATTTCACATTCATTCATCCAAAATGGGTAGAGACCAAGTGACTCGGAGTAGCAGAGCTGGGAATAACTAAGAGCCAGACTTTATAATACCAGTTGTCTGATGATGCAGTTATTACCATTTCAGTCATTTGTTTTTCACTGGGAATATTACATTTCCATGATACCAGTTGGAGGTTGGCCCTGTACGCTCCAATAGTGTTGTCAAACTTTCTGAAGTGAAAAGAAGCAACTTGACATGACAATCAGGTAAGGTTAAGACAGTACTGGTATCTTGTACTGTGGCTTTCTCATAGCGGTGCCCATGAGCTGAATTACTGACAAATACAATTTGATCTGTCAATAGCCATGGTTCCTCCAGATCTGGTAATACCTTTTCGTCAGCACTACACAGAATCTGTGAGGAGCTATTAAGAAAGCATTTCTTTGGATACTGTTTTTTAAAAACCTTTAAGGTGAAGTTTTATTGCCCATGATTACAGTTACTGATATTAGTAAGTCTTCTTAAAGGCAATTCACAGGCTTTGGATCACTGTAATAAAGAAAGACAAGAAATTGTTGAATACCATAAAACTAAGCTAGGGAAATTTAATGAGTATGTTGCCAGAGCTAGCTAATTATTGAGGGCTTATGAAGTTATAGACCTCACCTCAATTTAAAGTTGGTTTGACAGCAGACACTTTATTTCCCTTTTTTGTTTTAAAAGATCAAAATGGATTTTCTACTTTAACACCTGTAATGGATTTCACTGTTTGTCTGTATGGAACTCATCAAGCTACAGCAATAATAAGACTGTGCTGAATGAACAGACTGGGGTCAAATTAATACTTCAGACTTGATGCTCTTTTTTCTTCTATCTCCCCTTTTTCTGGGGAAGGTGTATATATTGTTTACGTCTCCTGTTGCTAACCATTAGTTTTATTCTTAAGAAAGCTCTGCCACTTAAGCCTCTTTTTCCTAAATCAAGAGCAATAATGCAACAAATAATTTTGGGGTAAATGGTGCTTTTATTTAAGGGTACGTAAATTTGTTGGGTGGTTGGGGTTTTTTTGTTTGTGGGTTTTTATTTGGGTTTTTCTGGGGGTTTTTTTGGAGGTTTTTTTTTTGTTTGTTTGTTTTTTATTCCTGTCAGTACTTGCATGGTATGGATGAAAACTACCTTTTAATTTGCTTTTGCTCTTTTTATAGCTGGTAACTTAGTATCTTCTTACGTGTTATTTCATTTCTGTAGTCAAATATATGCAAAGTCTTTTGTATGTTGTGGGAAAGAAATGTCTGTTTCCTGGTCTGTCTGGTATCCTCTCAAAGTAGAGGTCAAATTTCTTCACCTCTGCCAACTCAGAGTAAATACTGTAGGAAGTATCTGATAGTAAAACCTGTGTTAGAGGCATTATTCATAACGCACATGTAACTGGCTTGTGCCCTGGTCAGTTCTGTTTTTTGAAATACCTGGAGTAGCTTTTGTTCATTTGTAGAATGAACCTGTGTTTACTTTGTACTATTTTTTCATCTGTTGCTTGCCAAAAGCTTATCCTAAATTAAGTCTCCTGCACTGTCCTTCTTCTTAACCAGGCTTTGTTCTCCTTCCATAACAGACTGTGCCACAGTCCCTCTAATTCTGCTAGCATCCACAGATGTTTTTCTACGTCTGCGGAATCCTACAAGAATTTAACTTGTGTTGTGGCTTTAGTTTCTTAGGAAAGCTCAACTAAGGAGGACAGTGTTAGGATTTGTAAAGATGCAGACTCAGAGGTTAGTCGTCTTGAGTTAGCTGTGCTCTTGAGTATTGTTCTGTGGCATGGGTGAGCTTTCTTGGTGAGAAGGCAGTGGGTTGTTTCCAGTGAAACTATACCTGTTGCTTACTGAGTCCTAATTAGGTCATGACAGACTAGTGTCATGAGTGCTTTCTTCTTTAGGAGCACTTGGAACAGGTAAAGACTACCGTACTGATTGTTCGCAGTCTGGTGGATGCTGAAATCAATTGGCACCTCTTATTACTGGTCAAAAAACAATCAAGGGTTTGGTGTCAAGAACAGCCCAACAGCAGTTGGTATCTTACCACTACTAAAATTTTCGTAATTTGAATGCAACGTGACTTTGCCTTTAGTGTAATGATACCATTTATTTTTCAGTAACATACCTATGGCAAATTCATGTTGCAATATTTAGATTTTATACTGCTAACTTAATAATGAAAGCCACAAATGAATAATGACAGTAGCTTGTGGGTGAGAAAATGACTGGAGAGGAGGGTTTGGCTTACAGTTCCTTTCCAGCCTTTCTGCAGAATTTGGGCATGTCACCTGATCTTTCTTCTTCAGTTGGCCAGACTGTAAAATGGGTATATTACTGCCCCGTGGCAGGAGAATACTGGCTTAAGGCAAAGACACAGCACTGGTATTGAATTAAAGTATTTGAAGCTTTAAAATACGTGCGGGTCGGTTTTATTTGCTGTGTACTAGCACGTAACAAAGACGTGTAAAAAAGACAGATCATAAAATGCTTACAAACTGTAGAGTTGCTTAATTTTGCTTAACTCATCTTCGTTAAATGGCTGTCATAAATCTGTACCACTTCTAGTTCAGCTTGAGGTTTCAGATAGCCGTAAGAGCGGGAGATGCTGGTGAGTCGCTGCGTGAGTTGCGGAAGTACCTGCAAGTCAGCCCGGGCGGTTGTAGCGTCGGTTAGGTAGGCAGCACTGTTAGTGGAAAGGAACGTTATGCAGAACTTGACAGAACAGCTCTCTTATCTGCTGAGAGTACTTGTCCTCCTGATGGCAAGAGTTGTGCAATTTTGGAGTGGTGTCTTGCAAGATCAGGTGAATGGTCCAATGTTCCCCCTTGCTCCAGGCCTGTTGCTGCTGTCTGTTGTATAAGGTAACCTTGCTCTCCTTCTGGACCCTGACTCTGATCTCATTCAGCCAGCTAGCCCGATGGTGAGGTGGATGATGAGGTGCACAGCTTTCCTGTGGAAAGCTGAATTACAAAAGAACTTGAAGGGTACTAACTGGCCCAGCAGGTAGGCAGCTCTACCTCTGTACAGTGGCAGTGGACTGCAGGATGGACTCAGGGGCTCCTGGAACTGCAGCCTCTGTCCCATGGCACTCTTGCTGCTTCAAGATTTCCAAATAGCAGCAATAGCAAGGTACATTTGTGCCTGTCCATGCTGGAGTGGCTTTGATTTTTGCGGGAGACACGCAAGCCCTTCTTGAATGAATAGTGTGATGAGTAGGAGAATGAATACAGTACTGAGATGACATCACTACTTTGAAGTTACGTTGCAGTTGTCCTGATCTGCCAATTGGAGCTATTAGCGGATAACACAGTGTTTGATTACTTTCAGGATATTTCAGATAAATGTTCCTAATAGAGAATCTGTGCTCTGAAGATCAGGATAAATTTGCTACTGTTTTGCTCAAGCAATTTAAAATGTGGCTTTTCTGTGAGCATTACTTTATTGACCATGGTAGAACAAGAGATGAACACTTCTTGAGAAAAAAAGGCATGTTTATATGGAATGGCATGAACCAGTGGGGGAAGCACAGAATACTTTTCCTTTGAGTAACAGAAATGGATAGGTAAAGTGGGAAAATCTGTTAAACTGAAAATACTAGAAAAAGATGGTAGCATCCCTATGACTGTCCTCAGTAGGATGATCTTCTGCAAGCTAATATAAGGCAGAGAGAAAGAGATGAAGCATGGCTATCCTAGCATTGATTTCTGTCACTAGTTTTGTTGAAACAATAATGAAGAATCTAAGAATGAGTTGCTTAAACTTTTAGGAATAGGTAGTAATAAAAATATGCCCCCTCTAATTTTTAGAGTAGAGGGCATTGTAGACTTTAAGTCGCTGCGCACTTGAGAAAAATAGTTTCACTATGAGAAAGAAATGAGAATTTAGAATGCTAAGTGCAGCCAACCCTATGTGCTTTTATCTGTATGCTAGTGAATTTATTTTTACAAGGACTCTGATTTTTTTTTTTTGTGGGATTCCAGTGCAGCTGATGAATGTTTCTGGAGGCCTGTGTGCAGGCTTGTGAACTAACCCATAGCTGGTAGTTACCTTTCATTTGAAAGAGGCAGAATATGTGCATTAAGCATTACAATGCAAAAACCTGTATTTAAATGTAAAGACTTGCTTCTCTACGATGAAAAAATGTTGCTTTCCAAGGTTGCAAAAGATGCTCCACAAACCTTTGTTTTAACACATATACTTGTAATTTTTATTCAGTCTTGGATAATTTGTATATGCAGCCTGTTGAGTGCTCAGTAGGAGCAGCCTATTTTTAACCTTCGTTTGTTTATGCAAAACCAGTTGAAACACAGCATTAGTTTAATCCTTTCTTCTTTTGTTTCACACTGAAATTCTTTTACCAATTCTCTTACCATGTCGGTTGTGAAGGGTCCTATTCTTTATGATGGTTACCCGGCCTGATTCATGAATCATCTGATAAAGAGCCAGCTCCACTCCCAGAAATGTGCCTTAGGTAGAATTGTATGCCAGTGAGTCAGCTTTAGGGCAGCATTTTCAAAGGAACACTATATAAATTACACAGTATCCATGTGGGGGTGGCTTAGTGTTATGAAAAATCTGCTCTCGAGCATTGTGCACACACGTCCACACAGAGCTGAGTCAACTTTCTTGAGTTAAACAGAGTGCTGGTCACACTTCTGTTGTTTTAAGTGCATTGCTATGTGTGACACTTACAAGAAAATAAAAAAGAATGTATGGTATCTTGGGGAGGAGATGAACAAGTCCGAAAGAGAGCAGTGGGGAAGTGCAGAAAGTGCTGGTACTTCCACATTTGTCTAGATGCAGATTAGGTTTTTTTCAGCGAGAGATCTAATTATTTGGATTGATTAGTTTTCAGTCACTTAGACACTTTGTTGTTGGGCATGTCTGTATTACTTGTGCTGTAATGTCACTGGTGAGTTTGCTGAATTAAGCATGTTGGCTTTTAATGGCAAGGAAGGTGCTTGGAGGAGGAAGAAAGCATGGCCAACACGCAGATATACCCACAAAGGTTTTTGGTGAAGTTTCAAAAGCGGCCAGAGTCACGTTTTCATATCTTCAGAGTTATGTGGTCTCTGTCAGAAGAGAGCATAACCTTGGTCTTTACCAAACGTTTCACTTGTATTAGGAAGTGAACGTTACGGTCAACTCATCAGTACCCAGGTTATGTGTTGCTTCTGTCCCTTCCCAACCCACCATCCTTAGACACACAGTCTACCAAGTATTTGATTCAGAGTTCTTGATGGGCTTGCCTGAGTGTTTACATTAAAAAAGTCAACTGTTTTCCATAATTTTATTAGCCTCAGTCATATACATTTGTCATTACTTGTCTCACACCTCTGATTTATTCCATCTATTCTCAGTTATGTTGGGTAAATGTGAGATAATAAAATCCACTGGTCATGGAAATAATTGTTTATGTAAGTATGAGCCACTATTAGTCTTCAGTTCTGTATAAATATGAAAACATATTCAGTTTTAGATGAAAATACTGACTTCTGTGGCGCTGGGGCTGTAAGGTAGTAGATGCTCTGGAAGGATCTCTCCAGTTAGCTATGTATTCTGAACAAGTAACTCCTATGCAGCAGTGCAGTTTAACTTTTCATTTATGTAGTCACAAAAGCTTAAAGAATGTACTTGAAGTTATTTTCTGCAAAAATGTAGGTACAGTTTCTCATTTTTTTAAATCACAGCTTGCGAATGAATGGCTAGTGGTGTGAGGGGGTAGGTTGTTCAAACTGTTTCAGTGCTAAAATGGCATTAAAAGACAATGTTCTGCTAGATAATTTTTTTTTATTTAAACAATTGCTAGAACTGGCATAAGAAGGTGATACAGTTGTAAGCAGGGAAAAGTAGTGATCTGTTGGAATAAGAGAAAATGTGTCAGTGATAAACTAAAGTGACTTCTACCAGCAAGCTGCTGTGAAAAACTTAGTACTTTTGGAGTAAGAATATGTCATATCCACAGCTGCTGAGAAAAAGAGCTGGCTTGCTTCATATAAGCTAGGCATTCTCTATCGTTAATCAGTTCAATAACACTTAAAATGATAATGCACAATTAAGGTTAGGGTGTCATGGTGTTTATTAAGTATTTCAGGCCTTACCGTTTGTTTGAGTGAAACTCACTCCCTTCTGGCATTGCAGGATATACACTTACGAAGAAGAACATTTACTGAGAGCAAACCAAACAAAAATATGAAGGATGTATGAGTGGCCAGTTATTGATTGATAAAGGGCATGCATGCCATCTTCGATACAACTCATTGTGCAGTAGTATATATTACTTAATACCATACATTCCATGATAGTGGTTCTTTAAGCTATTAACACCTCTGTTTGAATTTAATTTTTTGCTTTTTAGTCATTTTTATCTTCAAAAATCTCTTCTCAGGGTAAACAGTGCTGTGTAAGACACACTCAGTACCCTTTCCTGTGTCTAGCTGGAAGCTGTGAGTTCAAGGTGTGATGAGACTGAACAGCAGGTAGTTTTTAATCAGATTTGGTTTTTTTCTAAAGGGATGGTTTGTTGCTTGCCCTCCCTTCCCTTGTCTTTCTGCCAGCTCTGGCAGAAAATTTATTTTCTGTTTTTGTTTTCTGCTGGCTTAGTGAAGTGAATATACCCAAGAAAGGATGAGCCAGTTCTGGTGCAAAGGAGGGAGTATGAATGCACAGCCATGATTAGGTGGTAAAAGAGTAGGGGGTAAAACCCATCCCTGTTAGTGGCAGTGAGCTGTTAGGCTGGCTGGGCTATCTCTGCTAATTTGACCTTCAGAATCCTTCTGAATTTCCTCACTAAAGTGCAGTTTTCGTAGTGTACAAATTATGTGCCTTTACAAATGAGTCCATAATTTGAAAATATTTCCCAGGTAAAGGTACGGTTAGATATTTAATGGCTTCTGCATACTCGTGTCCTGTCTGTGGCTGGAAAATAAAATAATTCCTGCTGGAAAAATCTAGCACAGAAGTCTTTACAGAATTGCCTTTTAAAATCATCAGTGCAGTATCTGTGCCTCAGGAAAAGGAGAATGACATTTCTGAGCAATGTATAATTAAGTATCCATCTGTGTCTGTGTGCATCACAGCTTATTTTTCAGTGCTGTGTTGATCTCATTTAAGTAAGAAACTGGTCTTTCTGTAGCATCACCTTGAGATTACCTTTCCTAGTACTGTTACTGGAAAAGTGAGTGGCAAGAAAGGAATGGGAGCTTTTCTCTATAGTCTCTTCCTCTCTCTGATCTATACATTTCTCAAGTAGAACTAAATCAGTACATTTTTTTCTTTCTTTGAGACAAGGCATATACTTTCCCCTGAACTGTCTGTATTCTTCCCTCCAGCAAAGTCTGTTTGAGTCATGACAGAGACTTTTTTTCCACTGAGGTAAATATAAAATTCTTTTTTATATACGTACTAACACTAGAGTTGTCGACTTTTTAAATAGCCCGTTCAAGGGACCTGGAGAGTACAAACCTCATCAGAGCAAGTATTTTTTTCCACACACACAGAAACACACATCAGTGTTGACCAGATATACTTCTGTGAAGTTACTGGTCCCTGTGCTGCCTTCTCACTGAAAACATAATTCACTGATCCCTGTGCTGAGGGATTAAACCAGCGTGGTTTGAGTAGTTAAGGTAAGATGCTCCTTAAAAGTAAAAAAATCTTCTTAAGTCATTGAATAGACTTAGCAAGGTGGCACCATGTAGATGAAACATTTTTTTTTTTTTTTTCTGGCAGATAGGCCAGAGAGATGGAAAGGCAAGTACAGGTGTTTTTATAGTCCCTTTGGGAACTGTGAGGTAGATGATGTTCCCAAGTAGGACATTAGTGAAAAAAGAGTCTCTAGTTCACTTTGGCTGCCCTTTAGCCTTGTGTTGAGCTCTGTCCTTTGTGCTCCCCAGGCTAAAAGGATGAATAGCGCAGAAGCTGTTCTGCAGTTATTAGTATGAATATTTAAATACATTTCTTTTGGCCAGGCTAATAGTCCTATTGTATTTGCTTGAGCAACCAAATTTTCCCTTGTATGTACATTTCAAAACTCTTAGAAAAGATATTTTTCTTTTCAAAGTGCATGACCAGAGCAAAGCTGGGAGTAGCACTAGCAGGTACAATACATATTCCACTGTGTATAACTCTTGGCCAGTCATTCAGTCATCAAATATATGTTTTACTTACCTGCATAATAGGAGAATTATTTCATAACATAGATTTGCAGATGAAATATGTAGAAATACTGATTTTATTACAGTATTGGGATGCATTTTTGTCTCAGACGTGCATTCATCATTTGGGTTTGTTGATGCTGTGCTGTGGCCTTGGAAATAAATTGGTGGTTCTGTGATATTTATTGCCTACATTAAATTACCATCTCCAGAAATTCTTCTTTTAAGTTGTTTTCAGGAGAGTTTTACTCAGTGCAAGTATTGGCAAACATTTTTTTATTGGCAAACATTTTATATATAATGTTCCTGTATTTTACAATATGTATTATATTCTTTCTTTTTTTGGAAGTAAAATGTTGGGTTTACTCTTTGGTTTTGGGGATCAGTTTTTTTGGTTTTCATATTTAGCAGACCTAGAGTTGTCATCTCCACCTTTCTTGTGTTGCCCGATATTAACTAAGCTGTCTTTCCTTAACTGGTGTTTCTCTCCCATAAATATTTTAGTAATTCCCTTGCACCATCCAGCATTTCATTCATTAGCCTGAAGGAAGCAGGAACTCTATTTTTAATATTCTTTAAAAATGAAGTTTCAAAGTGGGTTAGGGCAGATAGGACAACATTGAGCTTTTCACAGCACCTTTTAGAAGCGGGGAAGTAGCCTTATTCTGTGCTGCAGGTGGAGGGGCGGGTAGCAGCATACCATTACATACGTACAATTACAGGCAGCTTGGGATGGATCAGGAAACTGAAGAAGGATTGTCAGGGTACAGAAAAATCTCTCTGAACCATCCATGCTTTCTCAGGCTGCTCAAGTACTAATTGCCCTTGTCTGCAGAAGCACATTTTTTAAAAACAGTAGATTACATCTTACCACTGCTTTTTCTTGTCTACACTTTTTTCAAGTGCCATAAATATATCGTTTACTGTACTTCTAAACCCATAAACGATTTGTTCCATGCCATTCATGTGCAAGCAAATGTGGTAGTTGAAAGATTTTTATTCTATGTTGAATTCCAAGTGAAAATTTAGGTGGAAGGCAAAGTGTGACTAATGAAGATAAAATGATAATTATTGATCTCTAAAACAAAATTTCCCTGAAGGTGCTTCAGGTACTTTTGGGTTTATAACATGCACATTATCAATCAGATAAATAGCTTGGTTTTTGTATTTGCTGTGAAGCAATGCAATTTATTAAATCGTAACTTGAAGTCAAATGTAGGATACTGGTGTGGGTGGATACTGTTTCCTGCTTGCAGCCCGTACTATTTGATGCTGTTTTCCTGGCAGATTTGAGAGAAACTAGGTCAGCCTGTAGGTTCTCATACAATCCGGACTTGTATGGGAGACACTGTCATGGTTTTAGCTGGGATAGTTAATTTTCTTCACTGTAGCTAGTATAGTGCTGTGTTTTGGACTTAGTATGAGAATAATATTGATAACACACTGATGTTTTAGTTGTTGCTGGGTAGTGCTTACACTAGTCAAGGACTTTCCAGCTTCCCATGCTCTGCCAGGTGCACAAGAAGCCGGGAGAGGAGGGGATACAACCAGGAGAGCTGATCCGAATTGGCCAAAGGGATATTCCATATCATGTGATGTCATGCCCAGTATATTAACTGGGGGGAGTTGGCCGGGGGAGGCAGCGATCGCGGCTCGGGGACCGGCAGCGTCAGTTGGCAGGTGGTGAGCAGCTGCAGCACTTGTTGTTTGGTTTTGGTATTTTTTTCTCTTTCCCTTCTTCCAAGGTTTCATTTCTCTCTCGCTCATTATTTTCCTTTTCATTATATTGTTATTATTATTATTGATATTATTGTTATTATTGTTATTGCTGTTTTAATTATTAAACTGTTCTTATCTCAACCTACAAGTTTTCTTACTTTGGCCCTTCCGATTCTTTCCCCCAGCCCACAGGGGTGGGGGGAGTGAGCAAGCGGCTGTGTGGTGCTGAGTTGCTGACCGGGGTTAAACCACATCAGACACTCAAGGACCACTTGAATGGTGTATGAGATATTCCTAAAAAGTCTTTATACAACTCACCAGCACAGTGGTTCTCTGCTGAGAACAAATCTGTGTTACACATAGCTAACATTAGACCTTGCCTGTAGATGTCGTAGACCCCGTGTCCCTGACAATATAGTATCACTTCATGGCACTTCTTGTAAATGCGTCTTTTGGTACGCGAGACCTGCTGGCAGAGTGGTTCCACTGGAAAAGGAAGGTGTTTGTAGTCTTGCTCTGTAATGTTCAGCAGCTGCTCGGTTTCTGCTCAAAGTGACTGGATTTCTCCTATGTCATGTTGGTATTGTAAGTTTGCAAATTGCCATAAAAACATAATGTTATAAGATTGCGGTCCTGTTCAACTGAAAGTAGATTTCTCATAGATAGGGAAACTGAACGGTATTTTGGTCTGTCCAGGATGACTACCAAGTCTGGGAATTTTCAGGCTGGCATTGTTCATAAGGGCTAAAATTCTCCATTGTTTATGTTTAAATTTCTAGGTAAAGAAGTTTAGCATATGTTGCTTATAATATATTGATTTAAATTTTATAAAGGAAGAGTTTAGAAATATTTTTATCATTTTCTGATCTTGATTGATTATTCTAGTGAGGTGAACCAAGTTTAAGGTGATTCCAGTACCGTCTTTCATGGGTGTGTAAAAGGAAGAATAGTTTGGTGTTAACAGGATGTGTTCACTAGGAAAAAGTAAATGCAGAAAACCAATATGATGCTGAATCGTACTGTCTGTAACTGAAAGCAATGAGTTCTTTAGGTAATACTGTGAAGAGCAGGATTGAGTTATTTGAGTAAATTATTCTTACTGTTCTGTTCTTGTGCAGGCTGCTGTATTGCTGAAGTCCATATCTAGTTCACCCAGTCTTCCAGACCGTGTGATCCATGCTTTGAGACCAGGAGGACCTTGGTGTTCTGAAATGAAGATGGAGGCAGTGGGAAAAGCAGAAGAACTTGTTGATTCGGAAGTTCCACCAAAGACTTCTGAAAAGCAGGAGACTGCTCCTGATGAAGATGGACCTATAGAACTGGAGACACAAACTCAGAAAGATAACGTGCCCACTGCAGCAGACTCTGCGGTGCTCTCTTCAATGCCTTGCTTATTGATGGAACTGAGGCGAGACTCCTCGGAGTCTCAGCTAGCATCTACAGAGAGCGATAAGCCAACGGGTAGTCAAGTTTACGAGAGTGACTCTTCTAATCATTGCATGCTTTCCCCTTCTTCCAGTGGGCATTTGGCTGACTCAGATACATTGTCTTCCACAGAAGAGAACGAGCCCTGTCAAGCTGAAGCTGCTGTAGAGGGAGACCCTTCTGCAGTGTCTGGGGCTGCAGTTGGGAGGAAATCCAGGCGATCCAGGTCTGAAAGTGAAACTTCAACAATGGCTGCCAAGAAAAACCGACAGTCTAGTGATAAGCAGAATGGTCGAGTTACCAAGGTAAAAGGTCATCGAAGCCAAAAGCACAAAGAAAGAATCCGGCTGTTAAGACAGAAACGGGAGGCAGCTGCTCGCAAGAAGTACAACCTGCTGCAGGACAGCAGTACCAGTGATAGTGACCTGACGTGTGACTCGAGCACGAGTTCATCAGATGATGATGAAGAGGTTTCAGGGAGCAGCAAGACAATCACTGCAGAGATACCAGGTAGAGGATGTTTTTTAAACTGAACTGTAACGCATCTGACATCGTTTCTCAGCTGTCATGCTAAATTAGATGAGTGACACTTGAGAAAAACCAGGAGAACTGCAGCTCTGTGTAAGTTTGAAGACTGCAGTATATTAACAAGACATGGGCAAATTTTAAAAATCTGTTCTGAGGTCTCAGTGCACTTTTGCACTCCAACAAAGCATAGAAATGGTAAATTGGAGGAAGAACTATCTTTGAATTCTGGAATTTTCAGATCTTTTCTTTTGTAAGCCTATATGAACTACTATCAGTGCTGTCAAATCCCATTAGATGGTGATAATCTAACAGATAAATTCTTAAGATAAGTGGCCAGCTTTGCTTTAATATATTAAGACCACGGCTCAGCAACTGTGTTAGAAATAACATGGCGTACCTCTTGCCCGTGTTACAGTAAGGCCTTGTCCGTTATTGCACTTATGCTGTGCTTTCAGCTCTACGTTTCAGTGCATGACAAATCTACTTAGCCTTATTGTAAATTCTTGCAGATTGTGGCTGGTCACCTATTTTAGGACACAAATATGAATTTGTTTACACAGGTGCCCAAGCTATAGCCACACCTAAATTTTCAACATTTTAGACAAAGCTGTTACCATTTTCCTATGTCATAAGGATCTATTATTTCCATACTTTTAATTTTTCTGACACATCTGTGTTAAGATTGGAGGCAGCAAAGTATAGGGACCTTCTCATGATTTTATTAGCGAAAGAAAGATGAATTCTTCGAGTTTTCTGTCTGCTGAGTCTTGTTATTTTATTAGCCCAAGTGCCGTGGACAGGATTTTATGTGAATTATTCTTGCAGTACATTATACCATAGAACCATCATCATATGGCAATCTTCATATGGCAATCAAAATAAAATCACATCAAAATAAACTTTTTGGCTTGCCAATTTTTACTGGGTTGCATGCCTTTTTGCCTTGTGCTAGAAGATTTTTTTTTTGAGATAAATATGAGCTTACATAGGGTGAGAACATTTAAAGGAAAACTGCAATAATTAGTCTTAAGTTGCTGAACTAACGTTTGCTAGATGAATTATTTAAAATATTTGCAGCAGATTTTCCCAATAACTGTGTTTCAACTGACTTGATAATGGTGAATGATTCTGTCACCATGAGAACTGGCATTTTTCCCACATATTGCTAGGAAGCAGGTTGCACAAAGGAAGTTAATGTTTTTTAGTAAAAAGTCTGGGAAAGACATAGACCTCTTGTAATTATTGTTTAGTAAACTTTTAATAGAAATTCTAAAATTATTTTTACCTATTTAGTAGTTAGTCAGACTTCCAGCTTTCATAGTTCCATGCCTTTTTATTTTTCATATTTACACTTTGCTGGGTAATTAAAGCCTGATTTAAAGCCTGTCAGAGAAGACTATTTCATTGAGTTTTGGGACAGGTTCCTCCCCACCCCTAAAAAAAAACCCCGAAACACACAAAATAAATCCCCTGGGTTATATTCTGTCATAAAAGTACCTTGTGACCCAGAAAGGTACCACATGGTATTTTCAGATCTGCCTGGATTTCTGACTTCCATTGCGGAGACCCAAAACCACTCTATGGTACTTCTCCTGTGTCACTAGGCTCTTCTGTATTTGAGCTCTCAGTGTTAACCATGAGGTGCTTGCAGTGAAAAGGTCTTATTGCAGTGCATGGAAGAGCTCGATGATTACACCAAGGCCCAATTTCACCTGCGAAGCAAAATGTGGGAGTAAAAAAAAAAATCCTGAGGAACAGTGACCTTTGTTTTTATTTCGTAGCCTGTATCATCTCCTTGATACTGAATTACATTTAAGGCATTAAAACTTTTGAGCTGTAATTTTGGAATTAGGTGCAATGCATATCTGCCACATTGCGGTTTTCCTTTAAATAGAAACGACTTTGGTTTGTGGGAAACAGTCTCCAAGTACAAAAGAAAAATATTCTCCATAGAGATAAGGACAAGGTCGGCCAAAAATGCATCCTGTGCTGCTTGTGGGTGAATGAAACGTTGTGGTTTTAACAGATGCAGTGGAGCTGTGAGTCTGAGTAGGACTCCCAGCTCTCTGTCGCAGTGGTAGGCATGCCATCTGTGATCCCTCTTCTTGGAACTGGCAAAGTGCTTAACTTGAATTATTTTTTCTTTTTTACTAGAAAGCCATTTTAGTGCACTTAGCATTACATTGTGAATATCCTCAAAATTTAGGGAATGAACACGTAGTTAGAAAATAATACAGGGTATCGAAAAGCATTACTGGAAATTCAGGCCACGAGTGTCCCTCTGAACACATGCAAAAGCTAAGTCTTGATCTAAAAGCTTGATACTTGAGCTTCATTGTCAGGAAACTGCAATGCACCTGTCAGAAGGGCATAAGCATAGAAGAACTTTTGCCTTTACTTTTGAAAAACAGTCTATACACATTGATGCAGAAGAGTTTTACAGGTAGCCTGTGTTGCCCTTAGTCTTACTGTATTTGGACACTTCAGCTGTGGTGTTGGTTACTGTCACAACATAGTTTATTATTGGGACTGATTTTCAAACATCTGTTGTCTGAAAAATAGCTTTGCCAACAGAGATGCTCTAAAATTTTTAGTGACAGTTAATTTAATATGGCCTTTGTGTACAAAGGATGTACATACTCCAGCTCGTAACCTTCTATTGACATGTGTAGCGTTACAGAAGATGGTTCATTTGTGTGTGGTCTGAAAACTTTAAGAATTGAGAATACAGTAGTAGTCTTTCATAACCTGTTACTAAACCTCTTTCATTTTAATAGTGCAGTTATTTTTTTCAAACCATCCACATGACTGGCTCTGAAATATGTTTGTCTAAATTAGTATGGTAAGGAAAATGTTCAGTGAAATACATAATAATGCTGTGAACATCTATAATGTTATTAGCTTCATTTTGTGCGTGCACCCAAGTTGTGAACTGAGCAGTTGTGCAATAGAGAGTCAGTTGTCTCTGCTGAACTCAAATGTAACAAGGATTAAAATACTGGCAGTCTTGTTTTTCTTCTCAACAAAAATTGGAGAGTAAAGAGTTGAGATCTTATTGGTGATACTTCAGTACAAATATTGTGAACTTATTAGGAGCTAAGCACAATATGATGTGTTATTCTGAATATATGGTGTTAATTTATACCTGAAAATACAGGTTCAATCTAAACTTCATGGATGCTACTGAGAGTCTTGTCACTGGCCTGAGTAGTCATAAGCTTGGGCTCTTTAATTCAGGGAATGCCATTATTTTTGAATTGCTGCAAATGAGGAGCAATTTCTTATCTTTTAATGATTGAGCCTCTCTGGCATTTAGAATTTTACCAGTCTTAAACACCAGATAGCATTCACAGCATAAGAGGATGATCTTTGAGTCCTGAAATAGGTTTTGCTAGACCTGCTGCTGTTGAAAGTTTTTCCGGTAAACGATTACAAATTTACCATGCAAATTAACTCTGAATTAAATTGGCAGGAGAGCAGTTCTGGGAATCAATATTTATTTCTGTGTAAACAGTCTTCTGGAAGAAGGGGGTTTTAAAAATTCAAATATATGAAAAAGTTGGCATTTCACCATTGTGCTTTCCACAACTCAGAAAAATCTGAATTGCAATAGGGGTGGCTCGGGTTTTAGGCTTTCAAAAAAAATCTGTTAAAAAGTTTGAGTACTGATGTTAAAAAAGGTGTTCGGCTCACATTTTAAAAAAGAAAAAGGGGTTTTAATATGTAGAAATCCAAAGAGAAGAGAACAATGTGCGTGAGGGATTCTCAGCCAGATTACTTCCTCCTAAGAATTGTGCATAGACTTTGAATGAAGCATCTTGCAAGGGATGAATTTGGTTGAAGTAACTCAGAAGGACAATTATGTAAGAACAGGAGAGGGGAAAAAAAAAAATCTGTTGAGTGATTTGCTGCAAAATACTCATTTGGAAATGTCAGGCAGCATAATGACACGGAGGAATCCACCATTGTTAATTAGAATGAAGATGCGGCATATCTTCTTAAATTGTTGTCAGACTTCCTAAATTAAATAACTTTGGATTTGGTTATTATTTAGATAGTACTTAATAGATCCCGTAAAGATACAGCATTGGGGCATTTCTTAGATGCTGTTTTGCAGGAGGTATTGTCTTGAAAATAAGATACGAGTCTTGGATTCTGACCCCTTTGTGATTGCAAATTTCTTCGCCTTTTAACTTGGTGTAACCTCAAAAACTATAGACCTGTAAGTTTACAGATAGCAAAGGGACCAATTAGATAAATGCTATCATTTTTAACATAATAAAAATGCATTTTTAGCCTTGATTTTCTTTTTAACCCTGAAGGCCACCAGTAAAGAAAAGATTGAATAAGGCTTGTTATAAGAACTGCAAGGGAAGCGTTTGAAACATTGATTTGCTGCTAGGGTAAATTGTAGATATACTATGAATGATTCGTTTTAAAAGTAGTATTGCAGGGTAATATATATTTCAACACATAGTCTCTTCAGTCTACAAACCAGTTTTGTCAACTTTGACCATGCTAATTCATTCCTAATTTTTAAAGCCTAGCTAAATTGTCTCACATATCACCATCCATATTTTTTTCTTTAAGTTGCAATTAAAACTTACTCAACGTTCCTTAAAGGTGTCCAATCGTAAGCCTGTGGAAATCAGAGAGACTGCCATTTAGTTACTTGATCTTAGGGTGGGATCCTTGACGAAAGACAAATTAACAGAATCATATTGGATGTTCAACATTAGGAGTATATGAACAGAAGAAAAATTTTTTTCAGGGAGGAAAAATACATTGACTATACAAAAGGAACCACATATTAGGAAAAAGGTACCATTTTACTTAATTACTTTTAGTTAAAATGCAGTCAGAGGGATGTAAATTAGTTGCTATAAAGTAATTTATTTTTGAACAGAGTACCTGAATTCTGAATTTCCAGCTTCTCTGATAGGTAAACAGATGGGAGAGAAGACTTAAGAAGTCGGGTTTTTAATAGAACGTTTTTGACCCCCAACAGGTAGCGTTGCTACTGCTTAGAAATAAGAGAATAATCCTTGGCTTTGTTTAGTTGTTACTGAAGGCCATATGTATACCTCATTTAAATAGCTCCTAAAAAGAATGTATTGTTTAAGTAGTACTGTAATTTAATGTACACAGTGAAATCCCAATAAAGTTTTAGTGCCTTATGTTTTTATTAGTAAATATTTGCTTAGGTTGTGCAATGATTTCTCTCATTCTTAGGATATTTTCTATTATTATTAAGCTAGATGACCCCACAAGTTTCATGTTTATGTATTAAATTTTCAGGTTCTGTAGCTGCTTTGTTGTTTAATGTGATGCTTGTCTTGTTTTGGAATTACCTTGGGTAATGTTTGTGTGATCAGACAGCATGCATGTATTGTTTATTATTCCTTCAAACAGGTACAGAGCCACGTTTTCTTGGGGTTTTATTTCTTCCTAGAGGATTCCTGAGTGAACTCTAAACTTAAAAATATAGATATTGCTGCCATTTTATATTGATATGTAGAGTAAGATAATGAGGATGGCCTTCTCTTCTTGCTGCTGAAGTTCTTCCTGATAATCCCAAAGCCAGTCATTTTAACTATCTTTTTGATGGATAGAGGGAAGGAGAACAATTTCCTTCCAACTGTGCCCTTGTCTGTTTTCTGCCTTCGCTAGAAGTAACGCTGGAAATGCCGCACAGCCAGTGGCTTGTGCAGTGAAGGGCATGCTTCTAGTTGGTGTGAGGTTGATCTCTCCTACTTGTTGTGTGGATTACCCCTGTGTTGTAGCTGTGTCCATCAGACCTAACAGAGGTTGCTTTCACCTCATGTATTGGCATAGCATTCACATATATTTTTGTGTTTGTGTGTACGTGTTTGTGTTGTGTATTCCCTTCACTGGTGTTTAGTGTGTTTTCCAAAAGTAGACCAAGACCTTTGGGCTTGGCTACTTTAGATGCTGCAATCACTGTATCAGCCTTTATCTCTGTTACCTTGTGTACAATTCTGCATATGTTTAACAGTCCATTATAAAAGGGTTCAAGTATGTAAGTAAAATATGCATAATTATTCAGGTTTATCAGTTAAACTGTAGTATTTTGCATTGCAGCTTAACAGAACTAAACGTGTTATTGTACAATGTTTTTGATACGTTCAGTTGAATTCAAAACAGAAATTGCAAGGGAATTGGGACTAATTGGTTTATTAAAAAAAAAAACCCAAACCTTTGTGACAATATTGTCTGAGAATTCTAGAATAAAAATTATTTTGAAGCCAAAATTTCTATTATAACTTCAGTGAGTGTAAAATGTTATTTTTTTGATGGTAATACTGTTGGTTAATATTTGCTAATTCCTCCCCCATTGTCATATCCAAAGGACACAATTAGAAAAGTTTGTTTTCCTGAGTTAACATGCCTTAATAAACAGTATTATGTTCTTACTTAATGATGTCTTATCAAATGGCCTCAATGTCTTTAAAGCTGGCTTCAGTCGTGCTGGGGGATCTGGAGGAGCGACCAGGGAAATTCCAGGATTGCTTGACAGGGGCACCGTGTGGGATAGGAACTGCATAGGCAATGTCCTGGAAGAGGCCATGAACTGCTTTGCCGAGATGCAGAGGCAGACAGAGGAGAAATTTCGCATGTGGATAGAAAAGCTAACCCGTCTTGACACAGATGAAGAAAGCAAGCAACAACTGGAGCCCAGGGAACCTAAAATTCAACTAGTTGGCCAAAGAATCCCCCCTACCACACAGTCAGGGGCTTTCATACAGATGCCTGATAGCCACGTACTTCCACAGCAGTCATTTAATTCTTACGTGGGCTATCAAAATGTTGATGCTACGCTAGAGTTTCCAGCGACTTTTAATAACAATTTTCCACCTATCTTTCCAGAGAATGGGAATATTGCAGAGCCTGATCTGAATCAATCACAAACTTAAAAAAATCCAATCTTTGCAATCTTGATGTTACGTTGGATTATGCTGAAAACAAGGTTTGCTTTTCTCTTTGTATATGTTTGTTTTGTTTTTCTCTTTTGGGTTTTACTGCCATGGTAATTTTTTTAATTTATAGATAATATATATGTAGTTTAAAAAAACCCCACAGTATACCCATGTGCATGTGCCAGCACAAACGTACAAGTACCTGTAAAGGTGTGTGGGGGAACCACCCTAAGCTTTCATCACCAAACTTGGGAAAATGTAACATAGAATCATTGTTTAGGTACCCCAAAATCAGTAGAGCAATGTTTGTTACAGTAGGAGCATTCAGAGTATTCATCCAAATGCTCTTTTTGCATGTTAAAACATTTATATAAGGAAATAGGTTTTATATTTAAAGATGTAAAGTACCCTAGAGAACCAGACTAGATACAGACCCATAATATTTCTCTGTTTACTCCCAAGTTTTGCAGCGTGAACATGTCACACATTAATTTTTTCTTCTTCCTTTTTAGGTAGAAGTAATGAATAAGTTTACCCTAAAGATTTAGCTATATATAACAAATGTGCACCACTGTTTTTTTTGTCTCCCATTTAGTAGTTCATTTTCTGTCCAGAGTTTTTATTAATGTCACTGCTGTGTTGCACATGGCATATGTATGGAAGCAGCTGTCTTATATTGTGTGCAGAAATACACACGTATACATATAAATGTATTCGGTTTGGGTGGAAGTCATCTCCTCTAATTTTAGATGTCCAGTTTGCTGTGCTGTGGATCTCCTTCTGAGTCAATGGGAAGAGATAAGCACCTACAGAGAATACCTCCTGGCAGTGTCTTTCTCTTCAATTACTTGTCTAAACCTCCTTTAAACAGTTCAGAATAGATAACTTTTGGCTAAAGTTAGGTGAGATGAATCACACCCAACTGCGTGTGCATGCATGACCTGTGCACACAAGGCACTGCTGCTTCCTTCTGTATATACGATCAATCTGCATCTTTCACACTGAAATAAAAATAGTCGTGTCAGTCCTAAGATAAGCAGCCGTTGGTGGATGGATTGAGTCTTGGCACAGGAATTTACAGGAAGGCTTGACAGTCAGATTAGTAAACACTGTGGTGGTCTGAAGGTATGGGTTGCTGATCTGGGTGAGACAGCAAGAGCCTCTTCTGAACCACGTCTGAATGCCACTGAAATCATTATTTATTTGTGATGGGGAATGTCGGAACATTAGTTGCATTTAAATAATACAATAACTTGCTATTGTGTGGATTTTTTTTTATACTGATAGTTATCCTGAATAGGCAGGCTTGAAACTGTGATGTTTAAAGTAGGATTAATTTAAACTATATATTAGAAATCTCTATTTAATTCTTACTATTATCATACACACAGGGATTTTCTTGGTCATGTCTCCATTAAGGCCTTTCTTCATGTGAAGTAACTTCTCCATAGCTACCAAAAATGTCTATTTATCATCAGTTAGAACTTTCTAAAAGTTTCTAATTCAAACTAAAATTCTAATAATGGAAACCGAAAGTCTTTGCATAGACATAGTTTAAGTAAAGAGAACACTATTATAGGTCTCCTTTAGCTCTGTTATTTTGCTTTTTAAACCACAGTCACTTTTTTCCCCCTAATTATTTTAGTGTAATTTCTGTTCTTCCTGTTGGAAATAACTACTCTATCTTCTGTAGGTCTGATTCCCCCCGCCCCCCCCCCCAAGTCAGTGGGAGTTTTTCCATCAATTTCTGTGGGAGTTTCGATCAAACCTGTAACAGGAGCTCAAGAAATGCTTTTTCTTATCAGTACAATACTAACACTGGTGTTTTAACATTATTCTTGGCCCAGACTTACTTTTTTTTTAAGTATGTGATGCCTTCATTAAAGAAGAAAATGAGGTTAGAGAGCTGTGTTATTTTCAGAGTAACTCTTTGAGAGACTATGCAGGAGATCATTTTTTAAGTACTGGAATAAATTCTTTACAGATCACCTTCATGCATAATTTTGATACAAAGATTTTGATACGAACTTGTAAGAAAACTCCCTCGTCTGACATTGTGTGCATTTTTAACTTAACTATAGGTAAAAGTTAAATGAGTTATTTTATGTTTGATTACAATTTAATAAACTTGTCCTCATCTGTTTAAAATTTAAGATCCTTCAGGGAAGATCATTTGCTGATATTAAAAAAAAATCGGATCCTTCTGGTGTTCATAGATTTTATATATATATATAACTTTATGATGATGATAAGAGCAGCATATTTTATAGCATGACAACTTTACAAGTCTTCCCATGCATGCAGAAGCAGCTTTTTGCAGTGACTGGTTTCTTTTAATGTGTAGAGTCACTTAACTCAGTATGTCTGTAAGCATGCCCTTAACCTTTCTTATAAAATAGTATATATGGAGCGATTAGGTATTTCAAAACAAATTGTGTAAGGACATCAGTCGAACTTATTTCTCTCTCACACTGAAACAGACTTTCACATACTGATCTCATAAATGGATGATAACTTTGTTAGGGATGTAGCCAGTGAAATTTCTGCCAACTTTCAATGTCTTGGTTAGGTAATCTCATTTAAAAAAAAAAAAATTGAAATCATTCAGTGTATTAATAGATAAAAAATTGGATTGGGTTACTATAGGCAGAAATGAAAAACTGTCAGACGTTTTTATCTGTTTATGGTAATTATTTTTTTTTTCAATGCAAGTAGCTATGAATCTGAAAGAACAAGCAGAGGATTATAGCAGTTGAGCATACAGACTTCAAAGCTGTATTCTTTCTAAGATAAAATTATTCCAAGGCACCCAGAAGACTGCGGGAATAGTTCATATTAGATATGATTTTAACTTAATTACCCCACAAAAGCTACCTAGTGTTAAGAACACCTGTGCAAGACCAGTGGTTGTAAATGAGTTTGTAAATGGTAAATAGTATTTTGTTTGGTTGCTCTGAAACTGAAAACTTGCCTCAAACCTGGAGCCAGATCTTCAGCTGTCATAAATCAGGTCCTTTGAAATGAAAAATGTGCATTGATTTACACAGTTGAATATCTGGTCCATTAGCTTCTTTTCCATGCGCAGAAGTATGTTTCTCCTAGGAGCTGAGAGGGGAACCCCACCTCTCTGGTGTTCAGGTGTAGTATAATCTACCTGATGAAGGATTTGGCAGGCTGTGCAATTAAACAGGAGCATCTCTCTTGTTTTGTATCATGAATTTGAAAGATTCAGAGCACTGAAGAAAACAACCTTCAGATACCAATACTAGTGATGAGTGTGTATTTTAAATGTGTGTGCAGCAGCCTTTGGCATCTCTTGGAGAAAACAGATTCCCAATACGTAATTTCAGATTTCGGTTTTTTTCCTGGAAATATTTTTGCTATATTATATGGCAGCAGTTAAGTTTGTCATTATTTCCACTCTAAGCTCTTACTTTCGAAGGATTTTGACTAGAACCTTTCATGGAGTTAAAATTTCTTCAGCTGAAATTTTAATATTAAAATTAATCTCATCTATTCTGTATTTCATTAAAGCAGTCTGGCCTTATTTAAGACTATTTTAAGATTATCAGAAGGAAACTCTTCTACTTTCCAACCCAGAGTTACATTATGAATGTATGTTTATGCTCACATCTCAACAAATTACTTCAAAACCACCAAATCTAACAAGTAGAGGAGAAATCAGTAGGAGTTTTGCACAGATGTGGAGAATCACAGATGATATTTTAGAATTTCTCTAATTGCCCTAAGTTTTGTACTTCAGAATGGAGTAAAGAAACCTTCTGGTTTTTTTAAGGAATTTTACTTATCTTATGGTTTAAAAGAGTAAATGCATCAAGTCAGATCAGCTGGTGTAGACTGATGTCATTCCAGGGAAGATGGTCCCAGTTTAAGCCCAGCTGGCTTATTCAAGTTTCTATATTGCCATTTTTAATATCAAATTATATGTTCTCAATGTGGCAGCTGTTTGTATGGGAGTAATTGAACACCCATATGACTGCAGAGTTGGGATTTAGTAGCAGGTGAAACACAGCTACTTTGTTAGCATTTTTTGTGCAAGTGCAAAAGAAATAAGTCTTTCTACAAAGGCTCGATTTAAATGTCACTAAATGTCAAACTGACAGTTCAGTAAATGAAAAAGTAAAGGATCTGCTCCATGACCTGGACCCTGTGTGGGAGTCCTTGGAAGTCCAGGGACTTTAGTGTGGAGTATTTCGGCAGACTTGGCTACAGGTTCTTCCCCAGGCATTTGTGCTGCTTCCCTCCCTCGAGTGGGGTTCAGTAAGGAAGGCTTGTAGTAAAGTCCACCCTTCACACATTGTTTTATCTGAGGGTTTGGGGTTTTGCTTCACATGCTTCTAACAAAGCATCTGAATTTTCAGGTTTTATTTAGGGAAAAAAAAAAGTAATATAAATATAAAACAAATTCAAGTAAAGGCAGTGAAACTTTATTCAGTGTTTCTATTGCAAAAAAAACTGAGCAGGGGAAAAAAAGAAATCTTAAACCTTTCAGATGTACTGCTCTTCAGTGTTATTTTTAGCAGTATTAGGACAAAATAATTCAGGCAAAAATCTACATCTCTATTTCTTTAAGTTCACAGTGTCTTTTAGTGTTTTTGCAGGATTGTTAGGTTATTTTATCTGAGCTGCTAGAGTTAAGACTGGAGGACCAATCTTAACTTCAATGAAACGGGCTTATATTTGGCAGTTATTTTACAAATTGAAACGTATTTATTATCACTGATTTCTCTTCTTAATATATTTTGTCTCTTCCTGTATCCACACACTGTAAATCTTTTTTTTTTAAAGTAATATTTCAAGGGCATTAAGAAATTAAATCCCAGCCCTATTAAAACCAGTAGAAAATTTCTACTAATTTCAGTGGGGCTATGATTTCACCTCATTAGAAATTGAACTTATTCTGCAGTTTTTGGTCAGAGAATCCTTCAGCTGACATTAAGGGAATTCTTTGCCTGATGAGTATGAGTACATCAGGCCAGTTGAGTAGATGTTTTTAAAATAATCAAGGTCTGCAGTTACATTTAGAAGCATTAAAACAAATGCGCTGTGTAATTTGTACTGTAGAAGCTAAAACATTCAGGCTGATTGATAGAGATGGACAGTACCTTGCAAAACATGCAGCTAGAAACCAGCCTTTCTCACAAATTTTATTAGTCTTATAGTGTTAGGTCAGCGAAATGAAGGCACATGGAAAATAGGCTTATTAAGTTAGACGTGATTTAAAGTGCTCTGTTAAATCTCGTAGACTGATCGAGCAGGGTTAGTCTGGACTATCAAAAGTTTTGCAAAGAGGCTGTACCGGTCCTTCCATGGGAAGGTGCAGTTTGTACTTGCAAAAATGTGATGTTTTCTGGAGGGGTGCACATGGGGTGTGTGTTTGCCTGCTTTTTCCTAATGTACATTGTATTTACATAGGGATTTTTTATTTTAACTGTCATAGCTATGTAAGAGTAGGGTGTGATGGTTTCCAAAACCCTCCTGATAAGCTTTTGCAAGTAAAACTGGGGAAGAGATCTGGATAATATATTTGCTTCCATAATTAATGAATCATTAGGTGACATCAGGGAAAATAAATCCTATAATGAGATGTAAAGTGCACGCCACTTCCTGATATTTTCAATACACAGGCATGTTCCATGTGCCTTTGCTTAACGCACAATGAAAAGACTTTATTATGGCTTTATATATAATTTGGTAAAACAAATCCAAGATATTTTCCATCTAATCATCAGAGCCTGAAAGAATGAATGTTGATCAGCAAGACTTGAATTTGAGATCTATTTTGATATGATATATTAAAAATTATCCAGTCTGAGAACAGATACTCATTTGATCATGTTGTTTTGATTTTATTATTTTATTATTATGGTAAAAAAAAAAACCAAACCAAAAGCTTTACTGTGTGAAATGAAGGAAAATGTGAGGAAAGTGGATTCATCAATAACTTTTTGTTCACTTTATGATTTTTATAAAGAATGTTGTTACATTACTATTGTTTTTTATTGTATTTACAATGTATTCTTTGCCTAACCCTGTAAATTTTGAAATGTAACTACTGTAACCTGGAATAAATAAATAAATATAAATAGTAATGAAGTGTTTCATGTTGCTAAACAACATAAAAAAGCACAGATCTCCTGCCCCCCAGCCCCCTTCAGGAATCGTTGTAGGGTTCAGCTGTTTTATGCCATTTGATCTGCTCATACTTTTTGAAACTGCAGCTCTGTATCATCTTTTAAACAATACCAGGTTTGTACTGTTTATCTAAAACAAAAAGACTGTCACTTCAGCCTGTAGTCATGTATATGAAGCCCTTCCGTTTGAATCGAAGTTACTGATGTGTCTACTATAAAACTATTTTGGCAAGTCACTTAAGATGAATCTTCTAATTTTTGGCACAAAAAGTATGATTATTTCAATTACTGTAATGATCATCTGATCTTAAAATTCATGTAGATATTACAGTCCATTTTATGTTTTGCTTAATCTTGAAGTAAATGGAGTTCTCTCTTAAATTTAATTGTCAAGTGTAAGTGAGGGCATTCTTAGATCTTTTATTGTTTTAAAATGTTGCAGTATTCTCTTTTGTTATACAAAAATAAATGCAATTTAGTTTAGAGTACTGAGATTGAGGCAAAGCAGTGCCCACGTTCAAATGAAGATGCAGGGGTGAGGCTGGAAGAAGCTGTGTCTCCTTGGGCTTGCGATTACCTGGGTGCCTCTGTGTGTTGCCTTTTTAGCTTTTGCATGTTTCAGGAAAGAATTCCTAAACACTATTTTTAAACTCCTCAATAATTTTCAGTTAAAAATAGCTCAGTAATTTCAGGGGAATGTTGTCTTCAGCAAAGCTGAGCTCCTCTGCTTGTTAGCCTTGAGCAAGCTGCAAATCTTTGCTTGCCTCAGTTTCCCCCATAGGCAAAAGGAGGTTAATAACCACCTTGGAACTCTTTGAGATCCACTAATGGAAAGCTTTTTGTACGAATGAAGTGCTGTAATTATTATTGCTTTTATTATTGTACCTGTTCTGTGTGTTTTGAAGCTTAGGGTGATATTCACACCTAAGTAAGGCTCTATGTCTCCTCATTGCAAAGACACTGATGACTCCAGAGGGCGATTCAGACCACCAAAATTAGGCTTTTAATTTTGAAATTATTTCAATCAGGATAGTCCTCTGGAGATTTCAGTCTTTTTCCACTACTTGCAGAGAAAATACAGCGAAGTTTAAATCCCATCCATAAGGCTGGAATTCATCTTGCTGATCTTCAGCAGTGTAAAAGTTAGGTACCTTGTCTAAGGTGGTTGTCTAAGCTTTTTCTGTGTGCTGGGGAAGGAGGGGAGATGATGATGCTCCAGGCTGCAATTTCCAGGGTGAGATTACTTGACCCTGAAGTTCCTCTTTGTGGCTACAGTAGGAGGGAGTTTAGGTGATGCGCTTGGCACCACATGCCTAATTTTAAGAAAGCTAAAGAGCTTTTAATGACTTAAAGGACTAAATTCCCTATTCAGGTTCTGCTAGCTAATATCTTGTTTCCTATGATAAAGTACTGCTGTGCATTGATACACAGCTGTTGTAGCACAAAGGTGCAGTGGTGCTTATAGGATTGCTGCTTTTAACCTACAGCTGAAATTTTACAGTTGATTCTACCTTTTTGCTTGTGCTGCCATTATAATGAATTAAGGGATGATAGTGTGGATCATGTAGCACAGTTCAGACCACTGAACGTTGAGATGTGGCTCTGTGAAAAGCACATGAGTGGCTAGCAGATAAGAAATTATTGAATTTCTATGTGGCAAGCTTAAAATAAAAATTGGCATGTGTGGACCTGAATTTTTGTGCATGTGGCTTCTGTTTCAGTTGTCCTGAGCAGAATTAGTTTTGATGAGCTGTGTAAATTAAGGGAGAGTTGGACACTTGGAAATGCTGTCCCCATAATGACCTCTGCCTCTGAATTCTTAAACAAAAAAAAAAAGTCTTTCCTGCCCCCTGTTAACATTGAATGTCAACAGCTGTATTTTGCTGCTGGTACTTATTAACTTTCAGCCTTGTCTTTTTCAAGCATTTATTGCTTTAGAAATGAATTAAAGCTTATCACCAGGGAAATATAAGTCTTCCAGCTACCTCAGCTTCTCAAAAGACCTGTTTTTTTCTTAAACAGATTGTTTAAATTACTGACCAGGGAACCTCCTAATTGTGCTACATTAAGTTTTGATTCTGGCATGATTTGTTTTGGTGTCTGTTTTTCTATCTGTTGAAATCCTGTTACAGTCAGTAATTAGGGGGAGTGTCTGTGTTGTAAAGAAAAGATAAGTTACAAGTATGGTTGTAGTTAAACCTTTTACCTTTTCAACCTGAAAGCATTTTTTAACTTATTTCCTAGCTGGAGCCACATGCACTTTGCATCACATCATCGGATGATCACGTAGTTGGCTAGGGAAGTATGATTTATTTCCAAATTTCGCTCCTCCTGTTGTGTCCCTGTAGGACTGAAAAAGAAACAGGCTTTTGGGAATGCAGGATTTTTAGAGGATTTTTTAATATGCCTTCACTGCAACTTTCATCTAGCTGTAGTTGTCTACAGCTTACATACTGGTTTATTTATTGTTTGGGGGTTTTTTGTTTGGTTTTTTTGTTGTGGTTTTTTTTTTTTTTTAAACACACATAGGCATTTACTGCTTATTTATTCTTTCATACATGCTGGGAATCCTAGGATTTGTTGTAGTGTTGTTGCTGTCATCTTGGCCTCTTGGTCATTTACTGGTGATAGGTATGGATAACCCTGGTGTCAGGGGCCTTCAATTTCCAAATCTGATCCTGAAAGGCAAGGCTGAGAAAAACAAAAATAGATCTCTGCTCTGATTGCTTTGAGGCAGCTTGGTTTTTCCAGATTGTTAAATTGGTGGCTATTACACTGACAAATATAATTACAGTATGTAAATTATATTGAAAATATTTTTGTCTGTTTGATGTATACTAAATTTAAGCTAAGTTATAAGGTGTGCTGTTTGGAAGTGTGGAAGATACAAGAGTGGAGCTACAGATAACAAGTTTATGCTTGTATTTCCTACTGATGAAGACTTTCACACAAGTTATTTCTATGGGTAGGTGATGAGAATATCACTCTGCATGTATATACATTTATTATACATTTTTGCATGATTATACATGTAGGAGTGGTACAATTTTGACTTGAGACTATTAGTGCCTTTTGTCCAAATATAATTTCACTTGCATAGACATGTCTATCTAAAATCAAATTTTGCTTCTGCTTTTGGAGATCTTGGTAAGAAGCGAGAGAAATAGCTCCTGAATTTTTAGATAACCTATTGAAAAAATGGTCAAATAGTCAATATTGTACTTGACCCTCGTATCTTCTGCACTCGACTGTTTATTTTTATAGATCACATTATATATGTTCACGCTGAACTCTGATGATAAGACTGAAGGAAAACATGCCTCTCATGACTCAGTCCAGTTGTAACTTCTGCATGTAATTTAATCATCAGCTTTCACAAATAATTAACTGAACATCAGCCGGCTTAATTTTGAACTTGGTATTCCATTATTCTGTAACTGCCTTTAAAAAGACAAAGATTGCCTTTCAGTTAATTATCAGGACTTCTTTTCCAGTCATAATCATCAGTGTTTCATGTTGTGAACAGTTTGGTCTTTAATACATTGGCATTTAACTACCCATTTATTTTTGTTGGGTCTGTTTTAAGTTTGTAATATAACATTGTTTTATGAAATTGTTGTTTTGGAGGCAGGTCTGATCGGAAATATTTTGTGAATTTCTTCATACCTTGTTGCAAAACTGATCTTTAGTACGACTTAAGCAATATGGTCACTCTTTAATGAAGTGTGTTGCTAATCACAAAATAGGTGCTTCTTAAAATAGTGGGTTGAATTATGTTTCAGGGATCAAGTTACAAAAAAACAAACAAACAAACAAACAAAACAAAAAAAACCCCACCCTAAAAACTTCAGTAGAAACACCTTTTCAGAGAACTAAATTTGAAACTTTTAGTTCATCATGTTCTTTGTCTTCCATAGGCACTTAACACTCCTAAAAGAAACCAGTCATTCCTGAAAAGTATTTTCATTTTATTCTTTGTGACTTCCAAGGATTTCTTTAGTCATTTTGTAGTTCTGAAGGTCCTCTCTTCCTAAACACATTATTAGTTTATGATTATTTTATATTATCCCATACAAATTATACCCTCTATGTATCATACCCACAACAAAAAAGTCCTGCGGATGCTCAATTGCTAGAACTTCCTTGGAGTTAAAGCATTGCAGTAGCAAAGCAGCTGAGCTTTGGCCCAACCTGTTCTTCTATTTCACAGCCGTTTTTGTGCGTGAAGTCTTGGCCCAAAGAAACTTTTGATCCTGCCATTTGGGGAATGGGAACTCCAGCCACTTTCATTCACTCTGAGTTGATAAGCTATAGCTGAGATGAGGCATTTGAGTTAAAAAGTACATCCTTTCAGAATTACAATATTTATCCATTCTGTCTTGGCTACCACAGTAATCCTTGTCTTGAATTTGACTTCTTTTTCTGAGCCTCCTCTGTTTCTAGCATGCTTTCCAATTATAAGTGATTTTCATTACTCACAAAGAAAATAGTCCATCCTAACAGAATAGACCAAAATTAGCTTTTTGCTATTCCTCAAGAATAGATTTCAGAATCATGTAACCAATTTTCTCTCCCTCTTTCGCCTTTCACTTTGGTGGCCAAAAATGCATATGGTAATCATATTGAATTAAAAGCATATTTATCACTGCACATTTTACTTTTGTGTCTTGTTATTCTTGATCTTAAAAAAACAACACCAAAAACATTGCCATTTTGAAAAATTCCCATGTCCTTGACAGGTGAATGTTATGAAATGAAAGTTGCCTAATGTTAAATTTATTGTCACTGGATCAGTTATATCAAAGTTAGTTTTATTCAATCCACCCTAAAGTAATGTAAGCTGTCACTTGAGTTTTGTAAAATTCTCTAGATAAATATCTTGTCTTGCCAAATTTAATGTCCTGTAACTTACGATTTTTTATTTTAAACTGAAGTTTTTATCCTTTCAAGATTGTAAATGCAACATTGTCAGCTATGGAGATGCTTGTGTTAATGTAAAAGATGATACACAAATAACTGATACATTGATGAATGTGTTTTTCTTACATTTGTGTTTTCTGTGTATGTAAAGGTTAAAATGTCTCTGTAATCTCAGATTGTGTTCGTTAACTGAATTTTAATAATAATTCATATAATTTATAGTTCTTTAAGAGCTTCATGTAGATAATCCTTAAGCAAATTATTTGTACTTTTAAAGGTGTCTTTCACAGTATGCTCACTTCTAATATGCTTTGCTTTTCTTTCCTTCTGCAGATGGACCTCCGGTTGTAGCTCATTATGATATATCAGACACAAATTCAGACCCAGAAGTGGTAAATGTGGACAATCTGTTGGCGGCTGCAGTAGTTCAAGAGCACAGTAATTCTTTAGGAAATCAAGACTCAGGATCTACCTGGAGAACCAGAGGGCTGCTAGATGAACTGAGTGCTGACACAGGTTTGTTTAAATTCTCTTCCTCTGACATTTGTTCTAGCATCTCAGCTGGTATCTCTCCCTTTCTTGCTTTCAGTATTTTTGTAGTTTATGCAGTTAAAAGCTCTCTGTGTGGATTTTGCAATAAAACAGTACAGGTGCTTATTAAAAAAGTCTGACATCTATTCCAAAATACAACTGATAAAAGTTGACAAAGATTCCTGCAATGTATTTTTGACACTAATTTTCTTAATTATTTTTTCTCCTTCTTTTCTGTCTAATTACTTCTTGGAACTTAGGTCTGGGGTTTTGGTGTTGTTTTTTTTAAAATGAAAGTGAGCTAAGCTTGTTACTGAATGGTTGATTATGACAACCCATGCCACTAGCTGGTGGCCAACATATTGCCTTCCTTTCCACTAATTTTTTTAATATGTGTGTTAAGATTTTTAGCTGCATGAGACACAGACTCTTGCCTGCAGTGGTGAAGCACAGCAGGTTTTTGTTTCATGCTGTGTTTTCCAAACATAAGCCTGCCAAAGGGCACCTACACTGGAAGTGTCCTGGGAGCTCTGAGCTACTTTTCAATGTCTGTAAAGCTTAAAGAAATACATGTGGCAGATTTTGAAAAAAATGTTCCATTATTGTATAGAGGACAAGTCCATTATTTGAATCCCTGTTGCATTATTTTCATTGTGGTCTGTGGCTGGATGTTGTTCCAGCCTTTTTGCAGCTAGCCAGTGTTTTCCAAGCTCACTGGTATTGTTTGCAGGATAGCAGCTGACTGATAGTTAGCTATTTGACCCCTAACAAGCCTACTCCTTTATAAAGTGATTTAATAAAATGATTAGAACAGCTGAAATTAACTTTATTATACAGCGCTAATGGATTGGTACTTCAAAGGAGTGTAAGGAAATAAAAAGGAATGTTTCTTACCAAGCTTTCTTCCAGATTCCGCTTACTAGTACAATGCTGCGATGCAGGCAGAAATTTGTCTTTCTTCCTTCCACCTATGTCCAAGGGGACTTGCAGGGGAGAGGTTGCCAGGCAAAAGAAAACTAGAAAACTTCAAGAAACTTCTTCATCCCTGACCCTATGGGAATGTGTCCGGACAAATTTGCTCCTGTTGCTACGGCCATTTCAACGTCTGAAAGGATGAATCTCTTTTTCTTCCTGCATACACCTTGACCCAGAGTCCTGTAGCCTCCATACACCTCTGACTGCACATTTGTCAGTACTGGCCTTTTCTTACCATGTCTGGGATTGCACATTCGGAAAGCTGAATTTTCAAATCTTACATCTTGTTCCCAAATTTAATCTTCAGCCTGTATCTAGTTTAACAGACATTAAATGATGTGTTCCCATGGGAAAATAACAACAAGCTTTATCTAAGCGAAAAATCTTACTAGGACACACTATCACATCTTTGTGCATGGGCAAATATTTTGAGCTGTTTTGCAAGCCCTGATGTTGTAGGGCAAACAAAACATCTCCTTTGGGCGTCATCCTAATGTTCATGCAAAGAAATTAACAGTGTAGGCATGTTATTAGGCATGAAATTTGTATGGCCAGAGGCTGTAAATCTATCTGTATGCTATAATGCTGATTTACACTCAGCTACTGTTGCAATATGTACTCTGCTAATCATGGTTTCTCTACTGCTAATTACCTTTTTGTTGTCTGAACTTAAAGCTATGATAATATATGAAAGCCCTTTTAGAGCTCTAATTTATACCTCTGGGGATTCATTTGGGGGCTATTTAAGAGGTGGTCTGCTTTGCCCCTCTCTAGACGTTAACCTCTATCGCAAAGGGTGAAGAATGGTGGTACATCATTAATGCATTAATAAAACATATTAAAGCAGGTTGATAGCCATACCAGTTCGTGTGAATCAATGACGAAGGATTGTGTTGCTGTTCTGCTGCGTGTGCTGTAGCAGCAGTGATGTTCAGGAACGGGGTGACACGAATCGCAGGGGCAGTGGTCACATAAAGCTCCTGGTTTGTATCGCCAGCAATGAATCGAAGCCTCTGCGCACTTCCATTTCATGTTTCACAGTGTGCCCAGCCACTTCTATTAAAGAAATACCTATGATCCATTTTGGGACTTTCTGGCAGTCAGTGATGTTTGCCAAGAAATGTTTGGCTGAAGTGTAATGTTAGGAAAAGTCTGCCTGGGCTATTAATTCATTTTACATTCAGCTGACAAATCGTTTTTGTCTTGTGAGGTGGAAACTCCTCCTTCGGGTACATGGCAGCACACAGATTTCCTTCCCTTGCTAACCCTGATCAGATGTTGCACTAAGGGTCTTTGCTTTCCAAAAACTGAACGTACAGTATGGTCTTTGCCCCTCTATTTGCTTGCATCTTTTCCAAGAACTTTAAGCAGTCATTAGAAGGTTTTCCTGGCACTTGTTTTAAGTTTAATAAAACTTAAAAATAACTGCAATAAAAAAACAACACTGCTGTATATGGAACTTATGAAAAACAGACTTTTTTTTCAAGTATTTGTAATAATGTTAGAGCAGATGTGTGAAGCAGCGCAGCCAGAAACTGATGGGTTTGTTGGGTTTTTTTCATTCACTGACTTTAGCTGTTTTTTTTTTAAAAAAAAAAAAAGGAAAATAAATTCATTTTCCTTGTGTGATGTTTCTGTCCAGCCTGTAGGCTTTGTTTGCCACAGTATCATTGAGTTTGATTTATTGACAATAGATTGTTGTGGTGCTTTATTTCAGAGGTTTAGGCACAGCCTGACTCTTACTATTGTTTTAAAATAAGAGCTGGAAAGCCTAATTATGTCAAGTGTTCTTGATGCAGTAGTCCGGCTTTGCTCACATTTGTGTGATAACACCATTACTAGAGCTATTGAGACTGGATAAATCCAGTGGTCATCCTGTATCAGGTGATGAAGTGAAAGTTGGATAACTTAATCTAATACGATTTTTCCAATCTCAGTGTTTTGGTCTTTTTTTTGTTAGCTTGGGAGATTCCTTTTCCAGCTGATTTCTGCATTGTGTAAGCTGTAAAACATTGCCTGTATTTGCATTTTCCCCATCTTTAGGTCATTTGGATCCAGGCTTCCTTGTGAGTGACAAAACCTCTTCTGGCAATGCCCAGATCAATGAAGAAATTAATATCGCCTCTTCTGATAGTGAAGTAGAGATTGTTGGAGTTCAGGAACATGCCAGGTATGAATTCCTTTTTCTTGCTCTAATATTTCTTTCATTTTTATCAGAATATCTGTATGGCCAAAATTAATAAAGAAAAAAACTGTTGAATTCCACTTCTGTGCTTGTCCATCCATGACCGATGCCTAAAAGGCAGCAAACGTTGCACTTGTTTTTTCTATTCTGCTGGTCATGGTGATGTCGGAATGTTTTTTCTTTAGAACGTTACCAACTTGATAAGTATTCAGCTTAAGCTTGTGATTCAATATCAAACAATAGCAGACTAAACATATGTAGTATTAAAATACCAAATATTGAGATACCAAATTTATGTACGTCCAGAATTCAAATTTTAAGGGTATAATGTGAATATGCAAATACATAAACAAAAATATTTATGTGGGTTCTTGTTTCCTTTCAAAATATTCACTTACTTTAAGCATTTAATCAGCTTCCAGTGTATTTCATTAATCAGTAGTTGTAAAAATACTATCAACTTTCAAATGGCTAATGTCATAAGATAGCCCCTTTAGATTAAAAATCAGACCCTTATGAGTCTTGGTTTTATTTCAAGATACAAGAGAGTTCAAATCCCCAAAGTAGACGAGGGTAAGGAAACCAGAGGTTTCTCTCAAGCTCAGATAGAAAGCTGTCCAGCTGTGCTTCAGCTGTTGTTCTTGATAGGCATTTTTTGATGTTACTTTTCATCTTTAGTCTATGATCTTTCCTTGGCTTAAGGTATCATGAGGCAGTTGAACAAGACTGGCATTTTCATACAGTATGGAGGGTTAATCTGGTGGAATAAAAGCAAGTTAAAACAGTACACAGACAAGCTCTTTCTAAAACTAGTCTGCTGCCTGGTGGATTCTTGGAGGTGGAAAAGGGTTGTGAGGGACATTGAACAGAGCTGTTCCTTGTTGTCCCTTCACTGCATCTTTCTTGAGGAGAGGAAGAAGGAAGGTGTGCGGGACCTGATTTCTCAGGCAGGAAACTGTACAGATAGTATAGGCACAATCCAGTACTGTTGGATGTGAAAAAAGGAAATTTTAAGGTGCTGAAGGAAGAGAGATTTTCGTCTTTGCTTTTAGAATAGTGAAAGTCCTTGCTTGGCTAAATATTTTGGAAGATACTAATTCATTAGGAAGTAGCTCTCCTGGCTGTATATCCAGCAGACCCAGGGCTTAAGAGTATCTTTGTCCTAATGATAAGCAGCGTGGACATGTTTTCCACTACTAGTTCATGTAAATTTGTCTAGCACTATGTGTACACAATGCTTCTGCTTGATGTCCCCTGTTCAAAAGCATGTACAAGAATGGAAATGTTAAGTAAATGCAGAGTTGCTGTTTAAAATCAGTTTATCTGCCATCTCCTGAAGACTAGTTCTTACTGGCTCCATTGAATATTCACACATTTCACTTGTTCAAATCCTATTTAGAATTTTTTCTCTTGCAGGTCTAGGCTTGCAGTTATGAAGTATTGATGGGCTTCTGACAGGGTTTTCGTTTGGCAAAGGCTTAGGTTTTTGATCGGTACTTTTTGCATGCTTAGTCGGTATGGTGTTTGGATTCAGTTCCTCTGCTCACACTGTTTATTATCATGCTGCATATTCCATCTTGTTATTGGACTGGTGTGAGTCGTGACACCCTACAGTTTGTCTGTCATTTGTAGTTTTTCAGATTGCCAGTGAACCGGTGGTGTTTCTCACCATTGGAATATTATTCAGCATCTACTTAAGACACCAAGTCATGTTTTTCAGTTTGTTTAATTTTTGTCCAATAGATTTTTTTTTTAATCATGCATGTGTATAAAACAGCCTTCCTCTGGTTTTTTTTGTTAGTTTTGTCTTGTTTTGTTTTTTTCTCTTTTTTCTGGTTACCTTTACTTGGTGTCTTCCCCTTATCTACAGACTGGAAAGCATGTTCCCTAAGCTAACATATGATTGAACATTTTGCTATTGGCTGCTTGTGTGACTTGTTTGAGGATAAGCACTTTTATTTTTGTGAGGTATCATTTGTATGAGATAATTTATAGCTTGCTTTTTGTCATCTTCAGGGAGGAAAGTTAGTATTAGCTTTGCTTAAACACTGAGGACTGTTCTGTATCAGAACAATGGACCCATAGTCCCTGTGACCAAACATATTTAGTTTGCTTTAGGTGGCTACGAACTTTTCTTGTCAGTTATACTTAAAAATATTTCTTCTTAAAAGAAAGCTTTTTTGAAAATATCCCCTACATTTGTTAGTGTGCCAGTCTCTTCAATACTAATTCTTTGTAGATACGTACTTTAAGTATGTGTTTTTAATACTGAAGAAGTAATAAAAAAGTCATTCTGAACATCACATCCAGAAGTAAATAGCATATTTGAGAAAGAAATGAGACATATATATTCAGAGAAGTTAGAGCTCAGAGAAGGAGATTTTTCATTCTATTTCATGAAACTCTAACCAAAGCCAAGAGAGATGAGCGTAACCTAAGTAGTTCACGAGAAAATAAATTGCACTACCTTAAATTAAAATAAATAAAATGTAAATGTCAGGGATGTCTCTAGGAAACTTCCTAGCCTGGTACGGCCCTTGAACTGTTACCCGTTACTGCTCTTCTATGTGGGTGGCTATGAAGCTGCAACACACAGTCCAAGGGCAATCAGAAGAGACTTCAGGGCCTTGGGACGGTTGGTGAGGGAATCTGGAGCACAGGTTATTTTTTCCTCTCTCATTCCAGTTATGAGCAGCGACATTGGAAGAAACAGAGGGAGCCAGTCTATTAATACATGACTCCATAACTGGTGTCACCACCACAGTTTTAGGTTTTTTAATAATGGGAGGGCCTACACGGCACCAGGCTTGCTGGCGTCAGATGGGATTCACCTTTCTCAAAGGGGGAAGAGGATCTTTGCTCACAAGCTAGCAGGGCGCATTGACAGAGCTTTAAACTAGGCTTGAAGGGGAAGGGGATAACATCAGGCTTGCCTGTGACAAGTTGTGGGATGACACCCGAAGGTTAGAGGGACGGGGTGCTAGTGAGGGCCCTCAGCCTGTTGCTCTAAGACGTGCTGGCTACGCTGCAGCACACTGGAAGTCTTATGGAGATAAGCCAGGGGCTCCTGAGGTAATAGGAGCCAACAGGGAAACACCAGTGAAATACCTCAAAGGAATTACGGGGTGTTCCTCTAAGAAGGTGACAACAGCCAACAGCCCAGCTGAAGTGCCTCTACACCAATGCACACAGCATGGGCAGCAAACAGGAGGAGTTGGAAGATGCCATGCTGCTAGAAAGCTACAAATTAGCTGCCATTATTGAAACGTGGTGGGACAAATCCCATAACTGGAGTATGGCTATTGGTGGCTACAGGCTGTTCAGAAGGGACAGGCGAGGAGAGAGGGGCGGAGGCATTGCCATCTACATCAACAAAAGGATCGAGTGTGAAGAGCTGTCTTTGATGAATAGCCATGAGCAGGTTGAAAGCTTATGGGTAAGAATCAGAGACTGAGGCAACAAATGGAACCTTGTAGTTGGTACCTACTGCAGGCTTGCCCGATCAAGGGGAGCCTATTGACGAAGCCTTCTTACTCCAGCTACACGAGGCATTGTGCTTACAGGCTCTCGTCCTGTTGGGGTCTTCAACCACCCCGATATCTGCTGGAAAAGTAGCATGGTGAGCTGCAGGCAATCCAGGAGGCTCCTAGAGAACGCTGAGGATAACTATTAAGCCAGGTAATAGACAGCCCTACCAGAGGGGATGCAATATTGGACCTATTGGTCACCAACATAAGTGAGCTAATCAGTGATGTCAAGATTGGAGGCAGCCTGGGCTGCAGTGATCACGCACTCCATCACATCCAGTGATCACGTATCCTTCAGTTTGCAATCCTGAGGGATATGGGTCAGGCAAAGAGTAAAGTCAGGATCCTGAATTCTAGGAAAGCAAAATTCCAGCTGTTCAAGGAATTAGTCAATAGGATCACCTGCAAAACTGCCCTCAGGGACAAGAGAGCAGAACAGAACTGGCAGATCTTTAAGGATGCTTTCTGTAGAGCACAAGAGCTCTCCATCCCCAGGTGTAACACATCAGGCAGGGAAGGCAAGAGACCAGCGTGGCTGAGTTGAGAGCTGCTGGTCAAACTAAAGGGCAGTGGAAGCAGGGACAGTGTTGTGGTTTAGCCCCAGTCATCAACTAGGCACCACCCAGCCGCTCGCTTGCTCCCCCCACCCCTGTGAGATGGGGGAGAGAATTGGAAGGGCCAAAGTAAGAAAACTCATGGGTTGAGGTAAGAACAGTTTCATAATTAAAATAGTCATAGTAAGAAAAAGAAGATGATGAAAAGGAAAATAACAAGAGAGAGGGGGAGAGGCAAAACCCAGGGGAAAAAACCCCACAAGTGATGCAAGTGCCGACTGACACCACCAGTGCCCGAGCCGCGATTGCTGCTTCCCCCAGCCAACTCCCCCCAGTTAATATACTGGGCATGACGTCATATGATATGGAATATCCCTTTGGCCAGTTTGGATCAGCTCTCCTGGTTGTATCCCCTCCCCTCCCGGCTTCTTGTGCACCCGGCAGAGCATGGGAAGCTGGAAAATTCCTTGACTAGTGTAAGCACTACCTAGCAACAACTAAAACATCAGTGTCCAGTAGCCCAAGGGGTACTGCATGAACTGTGTCCTCTTTAATTTGGTCAAGGGCTTGTCGTTGCTTAGGGCCCCATTTGAAATCATTCTTCTTCTGGGTCACTTGATAGAGAGGGCTTACAATCAGACTGTAATTTCGTATATGCATTCTCCAAAAACCCACTACGCCTAGAAAAGCTTGTGTTTCCTTTTGCTAGTTGGTAGAGACATGGCTGTTGTTTTGTTGATCACTTCCATTGGGATCTGACAACATTCATTTTGCCATTTTATTCCTAAAAACTGGATCTCCTGTGTGGGTCCCTTGACCTTACTTTGTTTTGTGGCAAAACCAGCCTTCAGAAGGATTTGGACTATTTTCTTCCCTTTCTCGAAAACATCTTCTGCTGTGTTGCCCCACACGATGATGTCATCAATGTATTGTAGGTGTTCCGGAGGTCCACCCTGTTCCAGTGCAGTATGGATCAGTCCATGGCAAATGGTAGGGCTGTGTTTCCACCCCTGGGGCAGTCGATTCCAGGTGTACTGGACGCCCCTCCAAGTGAAAGCAAACTGTGGCCTGCACTCTGCTTCCAGAGGGATTGAGAAGAATGCATTAGCGATATCAATTGTGGCATACCACTTGGCTGCCTTTGACTCCAGTTCGTATTGAAGTTCTAGCATGTCCGGCACAGCAGCACTCGGTGGTGGAGTGACTTCGTTCAGGCCACGATAGTCTACTGTTAGTCTCCTCTCTCCATTAGACTTCCACACTGGCCATATGGGACTGTTAAAGGGTGAGCGGGTCTTACTGATCATTCCTTGGCTCTCAGTCGACGAATGAGCTCATGGATGGGAATCAGGGAGTCTCGGCTGGTGCGATATTGCCACCGGTGCACTGTTGTGGTGGCGATCGACACCTGTTGTTCTTTGATCTTCAGCTACCCCACAACAGAAGGGTCCTTGCAATGACCAGGCAAGGTAGACAGCTGTTTAATTCCCTCTGTCTCCAAGGCAGCTATACCAAAAGCCCACCTGTACCCTTTTGGGTCCTTGAAATACCCTCTCCTGAGGCAGTCTATGCCAAGGATGCATGGAGCCTCTGGGCCAGTCACAATGGGGTGCTTTTGCCACTCATTCCCAGTTAGGCTCACTTCAGCCTCCAATACAGTTAGCTCTTGGGATCCTCCTGTCACTCCAGCAATACAGATGGGTTCTGCCCCTACATAGTTTGATGGCATTAGGGTGCACTGTGCACCGGTGTCCACTAGAGCCTTATACTCCTGTGGGTCAGATGTGCCAGGCCATCCGATCCACGCAGTCCAGTAAACCTGGTTGTCCCTTTCCTCCACCTGGCTGGAGGCAGGGCCCCTCTAGTCCTGAACGTAGTATTCGCTACTCACTTCTTGTAAATGCGAATCAAAAGTCTCTCTGTTAAGCTCAGAAATAAAATCAGCACTTCTACTCCTCTGTCTGGGGAACTGCTCACTGGAAACTGGAGCAGCAACTTTCCTGGAAGAACCCCCCTGAGTGACTGTTTTTCCTTGCAACTCACGTACCCGTGCCTCTAGGGTCAAGGTAGATTTTCCATCCCACCTCCTCATGTCCTCTCCGTGGTCACGCAGGTAAAACTATAGGGTGGCCCATGGTGTGTATCCTCTCTCTTGAGCAGAGGGACGCTTAATCCTAATGGCTGAGACACTGGTCTGTACAGGTGGAGAGTAGGACATATCTTCTTTGAGTTGCTGGACCTCTTGGGACAGTTTCTCCACAGCTGAGACAAGGGAGGAAGAGACATGTGCTTCGTAATCCCGGGCTCTGTCAACCACATCCCCCACCATTGGTGCCTCTTCATCTTTCCAGGACATTACTGCCAGTGAGTTCACATGTGACGATGGTGTGCTCATGGTCACACACATGGGTCGTGTGCACTGGGCTTTATCTGGATCTTTGGGTGACTGTTCATTGTCCAGGTCACCATAAATCACAATAAGCACAGCTAATTCCCTCAGGTACCTTTCTCCATGGTGGTCCATTTTCCTGGGCGATATGTAACATCTTCCTTGAAGGGATACCTTTTTTTCACACCAGACGGGAGTCGCCTCCAGAGGCTGAGGGCTTGTGTCCCTTTTCCAATTGTTTTGTCAATGCCCCCATCCCTAGAAAGGGATCCCAGTTGTTCGGCTTCCTTCCCCTCTAATTCCAGGCTACTGGCCCTGTTATCCCAGCATTGGAGCAGCCAGGTGTCAATGTGCTCACCTACACGACGGCTGAAAAATTTTTGCATATCTTGCAGCTCACTTAAGGATAGGGATTGGGTGGTTTCCGTCTTGTTTATGAGTTCTTCCTCTTCCTCCTCCTCTCCTCATGATGACCCTGCTCTTCCATCACCTGTTTCTCAACGAGTTGACTTTCGCTTCTAGGGTTTCTTCTTGTGTATAGGGGCGACTGATACTGGCATGGGTTGATTCTCTGATTCAGCTGCAGTGCCTGTCGCCAGGGTTGGAGTAGCCACGTTGCCTGTGGCTTTCTTTTTCTTTGTCTTTTTAGATCCAGAGACCTTCTCTTCCCCTTGTGGGTACTGAATACCGAACAGGGCTCGGTAGGCATGGGCCAGGCCCCAGCACGTTGCAGTGATCTGTGTCTCTCTGGAGTTGCTGGGGTAACAACATACTTTCTCCAAATATTCTACTAGTTTTTCAGGATTCTGCACTTGTTCAGGGGTGAAGTTCCAAAACACTGGAGGTGCCCGCTGTCTTAGGCATTTGCCCATACTATCCCACATGCCCTGCCACTCATAACTACTGAGCCTTGGGGCAGATCTCTGGATGATATTCTTGAATTGCTTATTAACCTTAGACAAAACCAAAGCAATATTCCGAAGAAATACCAATAGATGTATCTTAACTACCGAAGGAAGTTCAAGATACTGAAAAGTATTTGTAATGAAGACCATAGAAGAAGGTAGCGAAGATGCCGTTCCGTATTTCCTCCATAAAAAGCCTCTCAGAGTAGGAGGTATAATTGGGTACCACCTCATGGAGACAATTAGCAAAGTACAGTTATAGCTTCAGTACAAAACCCAAATACCAGATAAAGCTCAAGGCCCATGTTTTAATAACAAATCTCCTAGGCAAAACATGGCTAATCACTGCAGAGCACAGCAAACTACAAAAACCAACAGCAATCTTTAACATTTACAGCAAAAACAAGAGCATGGTGCAGACAGGATAAAGTAACATCAAGGACAGATGAGTCAATGCTGTGACCAGCAACTGTCGTTATCTCAGACCCATCGTGCCCCACGTTGGGCGCCAAAAAGGACTGTTGTGGTTTAGCCTCAGCCAACAACTCAGCACCACCCAGCCGCTCACTTACGCCCCCCACCCCACTGGGATGGGGGAGAGAATCACTAAGTGATGCAGCTGCTCACCACCCGCCAACTGATGCCGCCAGTCCCCGAGCCACAGTCACTGCTTCCCCCGGCCAACTCCCCCCAGTTAATATACTGGGCATGACATCATATGTTATGGAATATCCCTTTGGCCAGTTTGGATCAGCTCTCTTGGCTGTGCTCCGTCCCTTCCCGGCTTCTTGTGCCCCCAGCAGAGCATGGGAAGCTGGAAAAGTCCTTGACTAGTGTAAGCACTACCTAGCAACAACTAAAACATCAGTGTGTTATCAACATTATTTTCATACTAAGTCCAAAACATAGCACTATACTAGCTACAGTGAAGAAAATTAACTCTATCCCAGCCAAAACCACGACAGACAGGTACCCTGGAAAAAGTATAACGATGCTGCCCAGTTGTGTAGGGATGGGGTCAGGAAGGCCAAGGCATGGATGCACCTGAACTTGGCAAGGGATGCAAAGTATAATAAGAAGGGCTTCTACAGGTATGTCAGCGAGAAAAGGATGGTCAAAAAAAGTGTACCCCCTTGATGAGCAAGACTGGCAGACTGGTAACGACAGATGAGGAGAAGGCTGAAGTACTCAACTTCTGTGCCTCAGTCTTCACTGGCAACCTCTCTTCCCACACCTCTCGAGTGGACAGACCACAAGGTGGGGACTGGGGAAGTGAAGTCCCTCCGACTGTAAGAGAAGATCAGGTTTGTGACCACCTGAGGAGCCCGAACACCCATAAATCTATGGGACCTGACAAGATGCGTCCCAGAGTCCTGAGGGAATTGGCTGGTGTAGCTGCCAAGCCACTCTCCATGATATCTGCAAAGTCATGGCAGTCAGGTGAAGTCCGTGGGGACTGGAAAAAGGGAAACATTGCACCCATTTTTGAAAAGGGTAGAAAGGAGGACCTGGGGAACTACTGACCTGCCAGCCTCACCTCTGTGCCTGGGAAGATCATGGAACAGATCCTCCTAGAAGCTATGCCAAGGCACATGGAGAACAGGGAAGTTGAGACAGCCAGCATGGCTTCACCAAGGGAAAGTCCTGCCTGACCAACCTAGTGGCCTTCTCCGATGGAGTGACTCCATCAGTGGACAAGGGAAGAGCTATGGACGTTGTCTATCTGGACTTCTGTAAGGCCTTTGACACGGTCCCCCACAACATGCTTCTCTCTAAATGGGAGAAATATGGATTTGATGGGTGGACTGTTCGGTGGATGAGGGATTGGTTGGATTCAGAGGGTAGTGGTCAACAGCTCATTGTCCAGATGGAGACCGGTGATGAGTGGTGTGCCCCAGGGGTCTGTATTGGGACCAGTACTGTTCAATATCTTCATCAATGACATAGACAGTGGGATCAAGTGCACCCTCAGCAAGTTTGCAGATGACACCAAGCTGAGTGGTGCAGCTGACACACCAGGAGGACGGGATGTCATGCAGAGGGACCTGGGCACACTGGAGAGGCGGGCCTGTGAGAACCTCATGAGGTTCAACAAGGCCAAGTGCAAGGTCCTGCACCTGGGTCAGGGCAACCCCCAGTATCAACACAGGTTGGGGGATGGAGGGATGGAGAGCAGCCCTGCTGAGAAGGACTTGGGGGTGCTGGTGGGTGAAAAGCTGGACATGAGCTGGCAATGTGCGCTCGCAGCCCAGAAAGCCAACCGTATCCTGGGCTGCATCCAAAGCAGCGTGGGCAGCAGCTCGAGGGAGGGGATTCTGCCCCTCGGCTCCGCTCTGGTGAGACCCCCCTGCAGCGCTGCGTCCAGCTCTGGGGTCCTCAGCACAGGACAGACATGGGCCTGTTGGAGCGGGGCCAGAGGAGGGATCAAAAATGATTCGAGGGCTGGAGCAGCTCTGCTGTGAGGCCAGGCTGAGAGAGCTGGGGTTGTTCAGCCTGGAGAAGAGAAGGCTGCGGGGAGACCTTATTGTGGCCTTTCAGTACTTAAAGGGGAACTATAGGAAGGATGGGGACAATCTCTTTAGCAGGGTCTGTTGCAATAGGACAAGGGGTAATGGTTTTAAACTAAAAGAAGGTAGATTCAGACTAGATAGAAGGAAGAAATTTTTTATGATGAGGGTGGTGAAACCCTGGCCCAGGTTGCCCAGCGAGGTGGTCAATGCCCCATCCCTGGAAACACTCAAGGTCACGTTGGACGGGGCTCTGAGCAACCTGATCTAGTTGGGGATGTCCCTGCTTATGGCAGCAGGGTTGGACCAGGTGACCTCTAAAGGTCCCTTCCAACCCAAACCATTCTGTGATTCTATGATTTGACCAGCGCAGAAAACCTGGGTTCCTGAAATACAGTACGTGTGCCTTCACAAAGGAATGGGAAGAGGTTACCCCAGCAGCCAAACATCTCCTGCTTAAGTATGCTTCCAGGAGCAGCTACAGCCACCACCAGTGCTTACAAGAGCAAAACAATTTTTGGAGCACTAGGTTTAAAGTTTTACTGGCACTTGTTTATGATTTAGAGCTGGGAATGGAGTGATTGTCTTAAAGGCTCCAGTAAATTCTTGTCATCAATTCATCATATAAAAAATTGGTCTGTCTTTCATTTTGTTTTTTTCTAATTATTATTAGCTTGTACTTAAATTGTCACATATCTTTTATGAATAAATAAAAATACTGTGCAAATAAGTAGATATGTACGTCACTTCAGCAAAGCACCTGAGTATGTGCTTATCTTTAAACACATGATTTAGTCTCATTGACTATAATCACTGAAAGCTCCAGTGTTTTGCTGAACTGGGGGCTGTGCTGTTATCAGTGGGCATTTCCCAGCATGTTTGTAGTTTTTAGTTTAGAAATTATGAAGACCAAAGAAAAATCAAGTGTAATGGTTGTTATAATGTAATTACAAGATCTCTCTTGTAATGATTGTAATGAAAGTATTGTGGCCTTATTTTAACATGGTGTGATTTCATATAGAAAGATAGCTTTTTTCTTTGTCTCATCAGGCCTCACTTAAATTTTTTCTCTTTTTAAAAGTCCAGTGGGTAAAACTGCTAGCAGGAAACTGTGCTTCTGAATAATGCATGGTACTACACATGATGGGGGAGACTTCTTCAAGATCGTTGGGATCAATACACATATTTCGTAAGGAATATCACTTTACACCCACCATCAGAATTCAGTTCTTAAAAATAGTTTAAATCCCACCACCACCCCCAAGTTCAAATTTAAGTTTAGTCTCAGCTTTGTTTACTGGGTATTTAAGATGTCATGGACTCTACAAATGGAAAATCCACGAGGACATTTTGGAGAAGGACCTGTTAACAAGATGCCTAAGTGATAAAACACTGCAGCTAAGAATCTGATGCCTGAATTAAATAGTAGCTTTAATCCTTTGTGTTTTTTGCCTTACTACAGGTGTGTGCATCCCAGGGGAGGTGTGATTCAGAGTGTGTCTTCCTGGAAGCATGGCTCAGGCTCACAGTATATTAACACTCAGCAAACACAATCATGGACAGCTGTGACTCCCCAGCAGAATTGGTCTTCGCCCCCGGAAGTAGTAGACCTCACTTTGGATGAGGATACCAGACGCAAATATCTACTGTAATGCAGTGTCACTGTGTTTGTGTCCCTACCCCTTCTCCCCTTTGTGGCACAGAAGTTCATTGTTAAAGCTTCAGCTTCAGAAGCCCTGTTCCTGGCATTATGAAATTCAAACTCATGAAGTTTTTAATTTCCATAAGAATGTAGTATAATTTCAATATCACTTAAAATGTTTTTGCCTTCTCAAAGGAGGATTCCTCCCAGAATTAAAAGCCAATAGCTCCAAATGTAAAACACATGTACACTTACTAACTTGTGTGTGTGTGTGTTGATCTGAAGAAATAACTGTGTGCAAACTTACGTCCTCCCACCCTTTCCCACCTCCAACTTCAGAACATTTTTAATTTATCAGTATATTGAGTTTGTTAGTAGAAGTTAGTGTTTTGCTGTGTGACCATCAGTGATTTTGAGAAATGCTGTGTCCTCACTGATTTCAGTGGAACTGGGGGTATTCAACACTTGGGAAGAATGGGCCAAGAGTATTTATACCCAAGCCGATTTGGTTATATTACCAGCAGGAGGGACTGTCTTTAATACAAACGGCCCATAACATATGCACTGAACAGCTTTTAATTAAAGGATTTTTTATTTTCAATATAATTTATAGTTTTTACTCTTTTCAGTGCTAAGACTTCTGTCTACTTGACTACTGTTTCACTGATCATTTCCCACAGCTTCTTACAGTTTAAAATAGTAATAGTAGTGACTTACCAGCAGCTGATTATTGCAAAAGCACAACAAAAAGAAAACTAATAAAAAGGCCCAGCATCCCTCTCCTTTTCAAATATAGCTGAACTTTTTTACCTATATCCAAGTCTTGCCTGGAGTAGGAGAAGGAGAGAAACGAAACATTCTGATCATAGTCCTCATTTCTACTGTTCCTTATTTGCTTCATTGACCATCTCAAAAAAAAAAAACCTTGCAAAGCCCCAGTCTGGCAAAGCACCAGATGCGTAGTGTTCAGCTCAGACAGTTTGCTGAAACTCGTGGAGCCATTCAAGTGCTTAAAACTCTGTCCTGAAAGATGTTGCAGGATCAGGGCTTAAGGTTGGGATCTTTTATTTTTTTTTTTTATTTTTTTTTAAACTAGCACCATTTTCCTGGCTTTAGATCATGTCTCTTATCCTTGTTTTGGAATTGTTTTTAGGGTATGATCCAGGAAACACTTCCTATCAGAATATTTACTGAAACCAGTGGAACTACTTACTTCAGCAGGCTGTAGTTTCTGTAGTGTATATGGAAATTCCTGCCCCTCATCTGTCATTTTGAGCCTTTCTCAAGGCAAAAAACCAAAGATTAGACTTGAACAAGATGATATTCACTTTAAATGTCTATTGTGCAATTAAAATGTTCCTTTGTATTCAAAATGTTTCTAGTGGGAATTTTGTACAGCTCTATCATCAGATTTTTTGCCATTTAAGGCTGAACAGGGGGTAGTCAGGACATGGGAATTTCTGTTTTCTTTTTGCGTTGGTTGGTTTTTAAATTTACTTGGCTTCCAATAATTTTATCTGTGGGCAAAAAAAAAAAATAAAGTTACCTATGTTGTCACATAACTTAAAGGAAAAAAAATAACAGCAGTGGTGGTATAGTTAGTAACAAACAGCTTTTTCTTTAATAAGCAGAACAGTTGTGACTGCACTTTGAAGAACAGCTAGGTAAAGGATTGATATTCCAATGTCAAGCTTTCTAAAACATTGAACATAAGTGTATTGCATGGCCAGAAAAATGTATGTGGTGCTTCTAGTGACCGATTTCTTTCTCTGGGGATGGGAGGGAGGGAGCGGCGTGTGGATGGAGCCCATTCGCATTGCAGTAGGGAAAAGCCCCGCTACTGGGGCACTGTATCAGTAGTGACCGTCAACCTTTTCTCCTCGTATTTTAATCACACAACTCAGCCATCGTTTTAGTGGGCTAGCACACATGCTGTAAAGGTAACTTTGGAACAGTGATTTAGTGTGGCTGCTTTTTCCTGTTTCACAACGTCTTTTAAAGATCAGTTTTGAAGAAGGCTGCAGGGACTCATTTGTAGTCCTTCCATGAAAAATGCAAACTAACTCATTGTTTTTCAGTTTGTATATGATGTGACTTCCATGAATATATAAAAACAACTGTGTCCTAACCAAACTTCCTCCAATTGTGCACTGTGTTTGTTTAAACAGTTCATGTATTGTAGTCTGTTGCAGGTTTTCTTTTATTTAAAACACTACATATTCTGTCTTATTCTTCACAAATTTGAAGGGGTAGTGATCTGAAAACCGCAATCACTGGATAGCTAGGAAGTGTTTTTGTTTTGTTTTGGGGTTTCTTTTGTTGTTTTTTTTGTTTGTTTGTTTTTTTTAAAGAGAGCAAAAGGTGCCTGGACGGTTTTGCTCTTCTCAGCAGGAAGGAGAAATGCTAGCTGTTGTATGGCTAAGAACCAGTGCACTTGGGGCCTGATCCAGAACCCACTGGAGCTGATGTGGGGCTTTTCATCGACTTCAGTGTGCATTGGCTCATGCCCTTCATGGTTTTAGCAGTTCCCGAATTGCTGGAGTGTGAACTTGGAATCTTCTGTAGTGAAGACAAATCATTGCTTAGAATATAAATGTTTAAAACGTGCGACTCTAGTTAAAAAATTTGATTCTTCTCGACACTCATTATTTAGTTCTCATTTTCCATCTAGTATTTAATGGTCTTTGGAGAAAAAATAATAATAAAAGAGTGTTATATATATATAAATATATATATTTTTGGTGCAAGATGAGACCTTCTGTTTTTTGAAACAAGTCTGTAGCATAAAGGTTAAACTATTTTAAGACAAAATAAAATAGAGTGTATTATTTAAACAATATCAACTTGTTTGGGATTTTTTTCCCCTCCACTTTCATTCAATACGCTGCTGTTTGTCACATCTCCAAAATAAAGCCTTAAGCTCTGGGAATGGGTTACATCTGCTCAATTTGAGCACTGTTCCCTGCTGTAATGCATTTAATTTTGAATGTCCAGAATGTAAATGTGATTTCCTAACTGCAAAAGCTTGCTTTTATCTCCCAGACCAGGACAGGACCACCACTTCTCCCTGTAGCACTGGTAGGGGATACCAGGGGATGCACAGGTAGCAGTAACGAGCGGCCGCTGCCCATCACACTCTGCAGAATCCCTTCTAGGGCTGCAGTTTCTGCGCAGCCTCTATCCTCCCAGGTACCACAGTCCTTCAGGTGTCTGAGCAACCTTCACACCGGTATTGCTCCGACTGCATCCCCGCCTCCCATCCTCACAGCTGTCTTCTGCTGGTCAGTGAGACCATTTGACTAAGGGACCATTGTTACACTCGGATTTTCTCACGCAGCCAGGCAGTGCCAAAAGGCTCAGATCTACTGCCATTTGAAATGGATGTTTAGACCAGCTATGAAGCTCTGAGTAGGTCCTTGCAGGCCACGAGAGGTGGTGCCAGGCTGAACAGCGTTTGGAGAACTGCTAAATTATCCTGGGGAATTTACAGCCGCAAATAAAGAGAAGGATAGTAAGTATAACTGTGCTATGCTAAACTTCGGGTTCCTCTGCCTGCCAGTTTTCTCATAGCCAATATGGAAATAGGAATAATAATAATAATAAAATCCATCACATTTCCAGCTAAATAGGGGAGTCTGCTTTAGTTCTGAGTGTTTTGTCACATGAGAAGGCTCTTGGTGGTGCAAATACAGAAAGCTGTTTTTCCATGTATTTTAAATGTCAAGGTTGATTACGAGTGAAGTGTGTTGGCTTTTCGGCCCCACTGAGTTCTTGGCTTTTGTGAAGCTTGAAAATACAAATTCTGGGCCTGGTGGTGGTTGCGGAGGTGGACACCAGACTCAGATTTTATTTCATGTGTATCACCAGCTGAGGGAGAACAGCGTTGTGGAGTTTGGTGCAGATGTGGGAAGATGAGAGCTGACATATCTCCTGAATCTTTTTTTTCTCCATCACCAAGAAATACCCAGAGCCTTTGGACTTCAGGACACACCAAATAGAAAGCTTAGAATTTCTCCTGCAGCACTCAGCACATCCCTCATGGCTCGAGCTGCTTTGCTTTGTGGGATCTGCCATTTCTGGGGCCATACAAGAACTGCCGAAAGCTACCCAAACAGGTTAGATTTTGTCTTGCTTTCCCCTGTGAAATCGTTGCAATGCAGATTACTTTTTTTTTGGCTGAAAATTTAGTTTGTCTGCCTTAAAATGCGGACTGAAAGTGTTTTACTAAGTGGACTAGTTCCCCAGTTCCCTGGAGAATCTGTAAATGGTCTCCTTTGCTGAGTCCATCACCTCCATTTGCTGAAATACTACTTGGTTTTCCCTCTCCTTTTTAGGGCTGTCATTTGTGAATGTCAGCTGCTGTGGCTTTCTCTCCAGAGCATCACAGGGATGCAGTTTCCCTTCTGTCTGCAAAGGAAAGGAGCAGCACGCCTGCAAAATGCAAACTTGGCGACGGACAAACTCTGCATTTACTTTCATCTTTGGTGCAAATAAGGTGAATGCCCTCCTTTTATTGAAACTAAACAGCAGCTGAGGGGTCCAACCCCACAGGTCTGTATCTCAATACCAGGGATTTTATGAAAGTATAAATGCATTCCTGAGAGTCCTTATGACTACTGATTCATAAATGCCCCTTGGAAGTTTTCTGTTGGAGCTGGTTAGTCACCCAGATTTGTAATTCAATTTAAAATTAGAATTGAGTGCCAGCTACTGGAAAGGAAGGATCTTTCAGACAGTAAATCACAGGGCAAAGCTGGAGTGGACAAGAGAAAACTGTCTGAAAGTTTAATTTCAGATAATTTTCTACATTTATTAGCTGCATTGGCAGTTTTGGGTGAATCCAGGGCAACCACATCAGAGCTGGAAAAAGAAATAAAAGCCCCCCATCAAATTCACTTTTCATTACTGTAGGTGATAAAAATTGAATGCAAAACTCCTGGAGTCTGACCAGTGCTTTTTCCAGGAGGTTTCTTACATGTGCCTGTGACAAAATGCCATCTCGTACAGCTGAGGATCACATTTGCTTTGTCCATGGCTTCAAAGCATTTAGACTGGCCCGTGATCAAGGACACCCAAATCTTTCACATCTCCCTTCTGCCAGGTGCTTGTGTGTCTAATTTAAACTTGACATGACTGAACTCCAATGTCACGTCCATCACTCCTGCTCATCCCACCTCATCCCCGTCTTCCAGTATTGACAGTGCTGCTGCACAATTTTGTGTGATCAGCAGTTTTTAGTAGAAATCTCCAACTCTATATGCCAAAGTCACTCATAAAAATAGTGGCTTTCCATTGCTTCCTTGGAAATGCATCTTTTCTAGTGTTACCACCTGCAGATCATAGAATCATAGGATCATTTAGGTTGGAAGAGACCTTTAAGATCATTGAGTCCAACCAATTTAATTATCTGCATCCTAAAATACTCTTGGTTTTGCCCCATTGTTACAACTATAGCTCTCTGGATGCCCCTGCGTTTGGCAGCATGGACCCCAGGAGAGGCTGCTGTTTCAAAGCAGGGCGCATTCAAATCCCACCTCTGGGGTTGTAGATACATAGATGATGTTTATCTGTGGTATTATGAACCAGCAGTGGTCCTGTAAACCCAAAGAGGAGCTTTCGAGTCAGAGGTGGTTGGGCTGGAGTGATGATTTTAAGATACTAATGGGAAGTGTGTCACTTCTGTTACATGTTCTCACTCAAAGCTCATCTCACCTGGCACAGGATATGACAAGAGATTCATGAAAGGGTAATTCTATTGCTTTTCCACATGATTACACTTTCCATTCGGGTCCATTTATTCACACTCTCCCTGGACCGCGTGTGACAAAACCGCCAAATAAAAATACCCCTCGCAGGAGTACTGCCAGTTACAAATCACCAGCCGAGCACCATGTATCTATTTTCTGACATCTCACTAACACCTCCCTTCTGCCAATGTTTTACAGCTCTAATGGGATCCATCATCTGCACGAAGAGCCACAGCGAAAAGCTCTCCATGATGTGACAATGGGCTGGAAACCACCTTGGCTGGGCTTTCCTTCTTCTCTTGGCCAGCAGTGCATCCCCAAGAGGAAGATGCCCTCTCCTCATCTTGCAGCAAGAGGGAAGGGCACCCTAAGAAACCCCTTTTGCACTTAAATAAAGCGGTGGTGTGGGTTAATGAATAGATTTGGGCAAAGTGGTGGTTCTTCCGAGCATTTGGGGTTGGCTTTTGAAGGTGAGGGACTGCACTTGGTCAGTTTTCTGTCTCTGTTGCATGGGAGTGGGGAAGGATGGAGGCATCTTCACAACATGGGGTACCAACGAGGATGAGACCCATGTGAGCAGGATGTCATTGAGGGTAGCTGATGGGTGACTCCTTAAATGCTCCTCCAGCTTTGCCTCTTGCTTCTGGAGGAGATCCCCAACCCCTGGGCAGAAGGGCCATCTCCAGCACTGTGGTGAGATGTGGCCAAAACCCCAGCTTGTAAACACATCCTTGGTGGGTACGGTCTCTCCTGTTCTTGGTGAAGGGGTAAATGGGCCCTGCCTGTGTGTGAGATGCATCCCAAGGAGGAAAAAACATACGTTTGGGTATTTTGTCAAATAATTTTCATTTCTGATGGTTCTTCGCACGTGCTGGGTCTTTTCTTGGACTGTTAGTGTCACATTTCTAATCCCATGCTGAACATTAGGCTGGACAGGTGGTGACAGGAGCTCACCCTCGGTCTGTGGAAGGAACAGAGCTCTTCAGAGCCATTTTCAGCTCTGGACAGGTGAGCAATGGAGATTATCCAAGCAAAATCCTGGTGGACAATCAGACACGGGAGCACCAGCTTGTCGAAACACCCACATTTCTGTGCTTTGCCTGACCAGCTTCCCAAATACTTCTCATTAAAAGAAGGTCCCTGAAACGATGAAAACTCCAATCACTGGCAGTCGCTATGTGTCCACAAACCACGTCTAACCCAGGAAAAGCCAGACATGGGAGCCAGGAGCACGGAGGGGAAGCAGTATACATACAGTACAACCTTCCCCAGGTTTCGGGGCTGGGTGGAGGTTTGCTGCAACAACCCCAGGACGTACTAAATAACCAGACACTCAACCCCTCCCTTAACACCTAGCACAATCTTGTGGCTTTTTGGTGTCTGTTGGCTTCAGGGGAAGTGTGAAGCTGCTCAAATGATCATGCATGACTTAGGCTGGAACAAGTAAGCATATGCCTTCCCTTGAATAATTGAAGACCGTGTGTTCACCTGTGCTGATGCACTCATTTGCCACGGGTGTGTTGTAGATGTATTCTTGATGACAAGCATCAGACAGCCCCAATACAGCCCTTGGACTCCTCTTGTGCAACCAAGCCCATGCCACCACCTCAGGCCCTGACACATGATGCCTAGGATGTGATTAATGGACTGGAGAACAGCGTGCTGCCCCATGGCTGCAGGGAGGTGTAAAACCAGTCTCAATACCATTCTTCATTCAGTTGGGTTTTATTTTTTTCATCTTATTTCCATTGCTTAGGGTGGGTTCCCCCATGAGTTCAACCCTAGGTTTGAAGACCACTGCCCCCTGCAGAGGTGGGGAGATGGGCACAGATTGCCTTTGGGGTAACCCAGGGCAGACTCAAGCCATTAGAAACCCATAGTGGAAAGGTGAAGAGCAGGCTGGACGTTTAAGATACCATGAGCAGAAGACAAAACCCAGCGAATAAATCGTAATGAAAAGAGAGGTAACCAAAAGGCATCTCACAGCGTGTCTTGGACAAGACTTGGTGAATTGAAAGTGCTGTTTAGTTCATCTCCTCCATTGCAAAAGGAGGATGAGTCCCCCGTGCACACTTGACTGTCCTCCATACCTCCTGAGAGCATTTGAGGACCTGCTAAAACATAGTCTCAGGCCATTAAAAACCCCATTCCACTTGGAGCTTCAGAACCACGGGCTCCTTGCACAATCTCTCCTTCCTCCAGCTGCTTGTTAAGGGGAAGAACTAGGGCAATTTTTAAAGCAGTCCCACCTGGGCATGGCACAAGGCTGGGAGTATGGCTTCCAGGAAGGTCTCAGCCCCCTAGGCCAGAAAAATGTTATTATAATGCTTCATACCTCAGTAAGCAGCAGCACCGCATCCTATCGCCAAGTTTTTGGAGGGGTGATGCTGAGCTCCCCCATCCTTCAATGGCCAATGTGAGGTCTTGCCCTGGACAAGCATAAAACTCTAAAATGCTCAGAAAAGTTCTCAAAAATGCTTCAAAATTAGCTTTACACCCACATCCTCCCCTTCCCCATGCCTCAGGGAGGAATCCCCTTAATTCCTGGTGCTCCAGGCTCAGCCTGACTGGCTCCCAGCCCCACGGAAAAGCTGGGGGTGGGGGGCATGTGGGTGGAGGTGAGGCATCTCAGCAGCACCCAGTCTGCAAAGGAGGTAATTTGGCAAGAAATATTCATGATTTTTTAATGCAATTTGGCCACTGACATTTTAGCTCTGAAAGCCTGGGCTGGAAGCAGCCCGTGGGAAGGCACTAGATGGCACCAAAGCCGGAGGATATCGGCTCTGGACTGCCATCACACCCTCCGCTGCAACCCCCAGAATGGGGGAAAGTGCCCCCAAAAACAGGCAAAAGGGCTTATGGATGTGAAAACACCAAATTTTTTTTTATTTTCCTAACCATGCCGGAATCCAGTGCCTTGGCCGGACCCTGCCCGTGCAGCCAGCATCCATCCCGCGGTGGGGAAACGGGACCCAGGAAGTGCAAAAGAAATCGAATCATCCAGACGTAATGCCAAAATTAAATCACCCAGCTGTGATTTCAAGGTAATTAATCACTGACGGGTCCGATGGAGGGCCGTTTCTCCAGGTTTCCAGCCTGGGATCTTGGAATGCGGACAGGGTCATCGACCTTGCCTTGTTTTTTGTTAGTGCAAAGCCACCTTGAGAGCAAGGAGAGGATTTCACAGCTAAAATATTGCAATGTCCTTGGTGAGTGGCAGAAACCGTGGGGTTTTCCAGCAAGGCTGCAGCCAAGCGTGTTGCCAGGAGAGGGCTTTCCTTTTGCCCTGACTCTCACACCAGCTGCGGCTGCATCCCAAAGCCGCTGCCACAGGGAGCTGGCAGGATGCTGGGATGGGGAGAGCATCGGGGGACCACCAAGGAAAACACACCAAAACCCCTGCTCCCCCAAAATATGGGCAGGAGGAGAAGAAAGGATGAGTTTTGGGCCATTCTTCCTGAAATAGGGTGATGATGTGAAATGTCCTAAAGCCCAATCCCTGCCCTCTCCGTAGGGAGGCACAGGGTCGATGTCGAAGATGTGCAGTTAAAAGTGTAATTTGAAGGAAGCATTTAATCAGCCCCAATATCCCACTCCAAACTCGCTGCAAGGAAACATCACCAGCTCCCATTTTGCAACAACTATCACATGTCAGAAAAATGACATTATTTTGTAGGCTGCCATACCTGCATAAACAGAGAATTAAATTCCTCGAAGCAAAATAATTCAATTTTAACAAAATGATGAGATGTAAATGGGGGCATCGCAACCCCTCTGCTGCAATAAATTGCGATCCCTCTTAAACGAGCTCAGGAGGGCACTGGGTGGGCACTGGGTCCCTCCGAACAGCTGTGATGTCCCGAAAATACAGGCTCTCGAGGGGAGAGGAAAAACTGCCTCCTTCTTTCCTCCAGAGGAAGCCCTGGGCTCCATATTTGAAATCTGCTCTGGCAAAATAGGGGCACAGTGTATTCTTTCTCATCTCCCAAATGGTTGCTCTTTAGGTGTGAGTTTTTCACCTGTTTTCTTATTTTCTTGCCATAAATGTGGAAAATTGAAATGCTGAAATATTTCATTTAAATTTTAAATGAATGTCTAACGATTTTCTCTACTTCACCTCTCTTTTTTTGGAGAAAAGAGAAAAAAAAAAAGGCGATAAAAGGCAGAAGAGAGAAAATTACAGGGAGGCAGAAAATAAAGGAACTAAATAAGCATAGATTAAATTTCAGTGTAAATAAATCTCAAATAAAGCCCTTCCACGAACATGGAGCCCCCCACTTTCTGGCTCCCCACCTGGGTTTGGGTTGCTGTTGCTCCCAGGCACAATATGATGCTATGGTGTTTGCTGGAGAGATTTCTTCTCCCTTTTCAGCCTTTCTCTATCCATTCTTCATTTTGCCTGTAATTTTTCCACCTTCACTTTTCCCTGTAGGTTGTCTTCTTCAGTGCTGGTCTCCCAAGTGGCTTTCTGTCTCCCTCATCTAAGACCTGAGACCCTCAAAACCCCAAACCTGTTCCTTTTAATGGGGTTCATAAGAACCACCACCCTTCCCACCTCCCTTGCCGTAGAAGCACCATCAAAGATACAGCCGTGGCTGTGCCATGGCTGTATTGCCACTGACATCAAAACATCCTCCCAAGGAAATCATTATTCAAAATGTAGCTGAAGATCAGAAAATAATGAAAGACTCAGACCATTGTCTAGCAAAGAGATCATGCTGTTCATGTACTTCATCCCTACCAGGAGGAACAAGACATCAGGTCTTTTCATGCTGTCAATGCCATTGCTCACCATCCTGCCATAAAACGGCCTCTGGTTGTGCGAGATGTCCATCTCGAGCAAACCACGGCTTCGAAACTGCCAGAAGAAGTCCTTCACCGGCGTATTTGCTGCCGTTCTGCCATCCTGCCAGAGACTGGCCAAAAAAAGCCCAAGTTCGAAGGATGCTGGTTCATCAGTTTTTGAGCTGGTTGATCCCATCCCGACTTCCCAAAGTATATCACCCAGCGCGGTTTTGCAGAGAAGGTGAAAAATCCCATATCGCAGTAAAATTACCGAGGGCTTTGCAGCGGGCAGAGGGTGAGCACCAGGTCTGGAAATGAGCTGAGTTATGGTCACCCCCAGACCTGCCCGAGGATGGTGGCTGATGTGCCATATGTGCCCCAGGACTTTTCCACTGCTCTGTATCACATTTATATTTCTTGAATACCCTCTGTGCCTGCCTGCCTAAGGGGAGAAACCGTCTCTGTGGGACCAAGGGGTGAGACAGCCCCGGTGCCCCGATTCCAGTGCTGCAGCATCTCCAAAACATCTACTCCATAAGTACACTGGTGGTACATGTGACATCCACAAGGCTGGAGAACATCACAATGAAGAAGAATTTCATGGTGTTAATTTTTAAACAAAGCTTGGGGCCAAAGTGGGAGGATGACCCAAACTGGGGGTGCCGGGACCCCAAAAGCTGCAATGGGGGACACCAACGGGCACTGGCCGTGTGGGCGGGAGGAAGCCAAGGGCTAATTTTAACGTCAACCTGTGCCTGCGGCATCTGCATGACATGCAAAGCCCCAGCGACGGATCAGGTGTCCCGGGGGGCGAGGGGGGAGTGTGTGCATGGATGAAAAGCAACAGCAGCGAGGGCTGAGCCCCGTGAAATACCCACGACAACTGCTGCGGTGGGGCCGGGGGCCATGGGGGCAGCTGCCCAAGGCAACCGGAGCCGGCAGCGGGGCTACAGCCTCCAGTCTGGGGCCAGTGGCGGTCTCAGGGGGACTATGGAGGGGATGCCAACATGCTTTGCAGGGTCCATGCATGTCCTGAGAGTCCCCCGGGGTCCATCCTGCAGCCGTCACGGTGGGGACGGGCGACCGGAGGCAAGGTGGAAACCTCTCCTTGGTTGAGTCACGCATGGGTTTGGCTACATTACTCCCTCCAGACTTTTCAGAACTTAAAGACGTGTCACTTTGTAGGCTGTGTTTAATACAGCGTGATCAAGCAGATTGCACCTTGCTGCTGGAAAACGATTTCTTGCCACTGGTAGAAATGGGTGCAAAGCAGTAATTTTTCCATGCTGCACCACCAACGGGGCACAGGAAGCATTTCATTATGGCATAAGCATGGAAAAAGCCCACAGGTTTGCTCCTTTCTTGGAAAAATTTGTCCTGGTGTGGACGATGTGTGGCACCTGCAAATACCGAGAACTGCAGATCCAGTATGGCTGAGCTGTGGCCGTGGGCACTGCTTAGAGCAGCATGGTGACAGCAGGGGACAAGATCCAGCCCTCCCCCATGGAAAACCCTCCTGGGGTCGACACAGCCTCCTGGGAGACGCCGAGCGGGGGCAAGGCAGGAGAGAAAAATCCAAACTGGGATGCAGTTGGGTAGGCATTGGGAGGCAGTGGGCAACTGGGACTTTTCCTGCTCCCATTTGAGGGGAGCTTGGCACAGCAGCGGTGTGAAACCTTTCCCCAAAAGAGTCCTTTTGGGTGGATGTCACAGCTCTGAATAAGGCAGTGAGGGCGCGCAGGCAGCCGGCCCCCGAAGCCGTCCCCGCTGCAGGCTGGGCCCAACATCTGCCCTCAGGCTGCAGGGCTGGGAGGGAAAGGGTTAAACAGACCCAGGTTGCCAAGCCCCTGTTTTAATTCCAATCAGGAAAAAAGCCCACAAAACAAACCCAACGACAAACCCAATGCAATAATCCAGACAAACAAATCCATTGCATATATATGTTAGGCGGCTGCCGAGCGCTTAAACCTGCCAGATGCACGGGATGGATAAAGCTAAGCCAGGATTAAGGGGGCTCCCCATGGTGGGACAGTGGCTGGCGGCAGAAACAACCCCCGGCCTGGCCAGGGTGGAAAAGGCACCAAAAAACTGGTTTGCAGCACAGTAAAATGCTTCCCGTGCCCTTGTGCCCCAACAGAAATCTGTGCTGTGCAAGGAGGGGGCGGGGTGGGGGGTGTCCTACCCATGTCTTTAAATCAGTTCTAAATAAACAGGGATGAGCTTCTGGTCGGGTTGGGGTTTGGATTTGGTTTTTTTTTTGGGGGGGGGGTCCTCCTTTAAGCTGTGGGGGTTCTTTGCCCCATGAAGAGGGCAGCTCTGAGCCCCCACGGGGTTTCCACGAGCTCTCTGCATCCCTCTGGGCTCAGCCTGAGCCATTTTAGGTCAGCGATGCCCCAATGAGTGAGTTCTGTCAGTAACTGGGGCGTCAACACAATAGGCCACTGTGTCGCCTGCAGGGACGGGGACAGGGACGGGGACAGGGACGGGGACAGCGACGGGGACGGCGACGGGGAGAGCCCCTTCGTGCTCCTGCAGCCGGTGTGATCCTCTGCTTTGGGACCGACTTGACACGTGTTTCCCATATGTGCCGCAGCCAGGGGTGCCAGCACGGGCTGCAGCGTGGAGGGACCACTGCAGTTCCTGCCTGTCTTGTTACGTGCTTTCCTCTGCAGTGCTATAACACAGCTTTTTAAGTCACCTTCTGTTGACTCTTTCCTGGATATATTTCTCTCTCTCTTTTTATATATATATATATATATATATACACACATATGTATTTATATATTGCCCTTTGTAACCTCTCTATACTTCCTTTGGCTATTTGCCAGTGTTCATATCACTTCTTCACCTGTAATGTAAGCTGTGGGGCATTTGCTGCTCTTTCTGACCATTAATGAAGGTGCTACGAACATTTGACCTTCCCCAGACCCTTGTGGCATGCAGGAGACGTTACGCGCCCTCCGTTTGGTATGGATTGGTTTATCGGTGGACTTGGCAGCGCTGGGTTAACGGTCGGACACGATGATCTCAAAGGTCTTTTCCAACCTAAACGGTTCATGTGATTCTGTGATGCTACGACACACGGAGGGGAGACGAGGGATGTGGCCTGGGGTGCGAAGCCTGCTGACTGCTGCCCTCGGGGGGGGTGGGGTGGGGTGCGTGCCCACCTTTTGCGTGTGAATACGTGCGGCTGCACACCTGTTTGCGCGCACGCACGTGCGCACGTGTGTGCCTCTGTAGCTGCGCACGCGCGTGGGACCGCGTGCACGTACACGGCGTGCGCCTGGGTGCGCGTGTGCCGACGCGCGCATGCCGCTGTGCGTGTTTGTGCGCGTCTGCCGGTGCCCGTGTACGTACGTGCCTGTGTGTGCGTATGCATCATAGGATCGCAGGATGGTTTGGGTTGGAAGGGACCTTTCAAGGTCATCTAGTCCAACCCCCCTGCAGGGAGCAGGGACATCCCCAACTAGATCAGGTTGCTCAGAGCCCCGTCCAGCCTGGCCTTGAGTGTTTCCAGGGATGGGGCATCGACCACCTCGTGGGCAACCTGGGCCAGGGTTTCACCACCCTCATGGTAAAACATTTCTTTGTTATATCTGGTCGGAATCTCCCCTCCTTTAGTTTAAAACCATTACCCCTTGTCCTGTCACAACAGGCCTTGCTAAAGAGATTGCCCCCATCCTTCCTATAGTCCCCCTTTAAGCACTGGAAGGCCGCAGTAAGGTCTCCCCGCAGCCTTCTCTTGTCCAGGCTGAACAACCCCAGCTCTCTCAGCCTGGCCTCACAGCAGAGCTGCTCCAGCCCTCGGATCATTTTTGATCCCTCCTCTGGCCCCGCTCCAACAGGCCCGTGTCTGTCCTGTGCTGAGGACCCCAGAGCTGGACGCAGCGCTGCAGGGGGGTCTCACCAGAGCGGAGCCGAGGGGCAGAATCCCCTCCCTCGCCCCGCTGCCCTGCGTCCGCGTGCGCGGCCCGCGCCGCGCCCGCGCGTGCGCAAGGCCTGCCGGCGCGCGCGCCCGGCCGCAGCCCCCGCGGCCACGACAGCCGCACGCACGCACGCACGCACGCACGCACGCGTGCCTCCCTGCACACACACACGCGCGCGCGCGCGCGCCCGCGCGCCCGCCCGCCGCCCAGCGGCCGCACGTGCGGCCTCGCGGCCCCGCGCCCGCCCCGCCCACCGCCCCGCCCGCCGGCCCTCCCATTGGCCGGCGCGCCGGGCGGGCGGGGAGCGGGGCGCGGCTCGCGGCCGCCGCGGCGCTGCCATTGGCGGCGGGCGCCTTTGTGTGCCGGCGGAGCGGGCGGGCGCCACTGGCCGCCGCCTCGGGTCGGAGGGGCCGGCGGCACCGGGCCGCGCCGCGCCGCGCCGCGCCGCGCCACAAAGGCCGCAGCATGGTCCTGGTGCACGTCGGGTACCTGGTGCTGCCCGTCTTCGGCTCCGTCCGCAACAGAGGTACCGCGGCGTGCGCGGGTTCGCGTCCCGGGGCCGCCCCGCGGGGGATGAGGGGGGTGGGGTTGGGGGGCGGGGGGTGGGTGCCCCCGGGCGCCGATCGCTCCCGCCCGCGCCGCCCCGCGGGGCTCCGCGCCCCCCCTCAGCCCCTCGGCGCCCCTGCGGGGTCCCCCGGGCCGCCCCGCCGCCGGCCCCGCTCCCTCCCGCGCCCCCAGCCCGCGCCTCGGTAGCTCCATCCTCCTTCTTTTTATTTTATTCTTTAACTTTTATTTTATTTTTTAATTTTAACCCCCCCACGCCACCCGCTCCCTCCCCCCCCCACCCCCCCCACCCCCCCCCGTCTAGCCACCAGGCCATCTCAGCGTAGCTGTAGACGATAACAGCCATTTTTGTACCTTCATCCTGTTTAGCTGAGTACATTGCACTGTAAATTCCTGTTAAGTGGATTCATTTTGCTGTGGTCGTCGGGCGCAGAGTCTCCCCGGGAGGGGGGGGGGGGGGCTCCGGAGGCGGGGGCTACAACCCCCAAACTGCGGTCAATCCCGCCACCCCCCACCCCCCCAAATTAAATCAGCGACGAGACATCCGCCAAGGAAACGCGATTGGCCTTAATTCCAAGAATAAAATTGGAAGAGAGTTGGAGGGTAAGGTCTGTGGTTGAACGGGGGATAAAACACCCCGCCAAACCCGCCGGCCGGTGCTGGCGAGAGTCGCCCGCAGAGGGGTGCGGCGCCCCTGTCCCCGGCACCGGCGGCGACGCCGCCACGGGGAGCTGTCCCCCGCCGGCGCTCGCCCACCCAGCCGCTCGCCCGGCCGCCCCACGCTCCATCCCCGTCCCGCCCGGCCCCGACAGCCACAAGTGGCCCGTCCCATTAGCGCACCTCCGACGTGGCGAACAACACCCCACCGCCCCCGCCACCCCACCCCCCCCCCAAAAAAAAAAAAAAAAAAAAAATCTGACTGCGAAAAGAGACGACTGGCAAAATGGTTTTCCATTAAACAGGGATAACATTTTTTTCTGCTGTGCTAAATTACTTCCTGTTCTTATTTTGTGGGTAATTTTCTGTATCGAATATCCTTTGGTTGTGTATCTTCACCTTTTTCTTGTACTAAAACTAAAGCATGGTCTGTATTTTTTTACATTACCTAGTTTCTGATGTAAATCTCTCTGTAGAGACATACCCTGCTGAAATGTAATGTGCTGTAGCCTATACATCTGCTCAGTGTACGCTGCTTTTGTTCTGTTGCCCTTCCATGGCATGGTGGGCCTTGCCTTTTTGTATTGTGTGCATGATGACATTGTTACACACGATTCCACTAATACTAATATACGATCTCTCAATAAAGAAACTAGTTTTCCTATATTAACCTAGTGTGCTTTTTCTATTGCTGTTTTCCCATTTATTGTCGTATCCTGCTGTTTAGATTTTTTCCTTGCTTTCCCCCATCGTGAGGTTTGAGTGAGTGGATTTTTTTCCCTGTAGTGCAGATATGGGGGCTTTTTAATACATATATTTTTTTCCCTCCTATCCCATATCTACCCTCAGCATTAGTCTGTGTGTGCATACTCCCTAGACGCACAGTCTGTATTACTGTTGTGCCGATGCAGAGTTCTGTTTTACTGCAGAATAGCAAAAAAAAAAAAAAAGTTTATAAATCCAAGCCCTCATTGTTAATCAAAAAAAAGATAATATTTGATGAAGGGTCTGCCGCTTATTTCATTCTAGTTACAACATTACACATTCCTTACCAGACTGATACCAAAACGAGAGGGACCACCTCCGGATGGATGGGGGAATTTTTTTTTGTTTTTTGTTTTTTTTTTTTTTAAACTGATTAACAAGAGTTAAATGAACCTGGACAAAAAAAAAAAAAAAAAAAAAAGTCCCTCTAATCTATTAGCTGTATGTTTAAACATACACATATATGCGAGTGCCCTGCCCACCATCTGCTAGGCGAGGAGTTGCCGTGCCTCGGTCCCGCGGCGACTGGCACGCTATAAATATCTTCACTAGACCCCTGCAAGGCAGGGCTCATAAAGCTGCCCCAGCTGCTAATGTTGTAACTACATTTTCCTGCTTGAAGCCTCCAGGCCCACCATCTTCTGAATAACCCGATTTGGTCAAAAGAGCAAGCTATGGGGTTGGGAGAAAGTCCTGGGAAACCTTAAAATACTGGAAGCAGGGAGGGATGGACAACAAAATTGCGGTCAGCGAGCAATTTTGCTGCAGCTGCAAAGCGATAATAATACCAATCACCTCTCCTTGTTCCTGCGCCAGACCTCCTTTCCCAGGTCTGCAAAATGGTCCTGTAAAACCTCCCAGTTTTGGCTTGGATCCCACCAGAAACTGAGGGAAGTCAGGGTTCCCGAAAGCAGGAGATGGAGCTGGGGCTGGGGCGGAGGAGGGGGGAGCATCTTGTCCTAATTGCATTTCCACAGAAGGTGGGGAGACACAGGATTGGTTATTTGTCTTTAATGAGGGGAAGACAAATTCAGCAGGTCGGTGGTTCCCACCGCTAAAATTTCGAGAGGAGCCGCTAGCAAACAAAACAAAAGCAAGTGGCTCCAGCAACCCGCCCTGCCTTACCCCAGCATCCCTCAAAGAGAGGCATCGTTTTGCAAGGCTGTGCCTTTCCACCTCCCTCCTAGCTTTATCCTGAGTTCGGTTGGTTTTTTGTTTTTTGTTTTTTTTTTTTTTTTTAAACATTTATTTATTATTTCCTTCTCCATATTTCCTTTTCCGTGTATCTCGATGACTGTTTGGCCATCCTGTTTCCCCCTGTATGAGCACAAGTGGGTGCCCCCCTGCTCCCCCCCTGGATGTAGTGTATGCCATGGCCCTTTGTTCTCGCTCCATCCTCTCCCCGGGCCAGCGCTGAGCTCCGTGCCTGACACATGTCCCCGTACGCATCCCGAGGAGGGAGGCTGTGCTTCTCGCTTGCATGAAGGGAGACATGCATGCCTGTTGGGGCTGATCATTTTCCAATGTGATTTCTTTTTTTTTTTTTCCCCCCTCCTTTTTTTTTTTTTTTTTTTTTTTTTTTAATTTTTTTAATTCAACCCCCACGTGAGACAATGAGATTTGGGTTATGGCGTGGAAAAAAATGAATCCCCACCCCCACCCCTACCCTACCCCGAAACCCCCGACGTGGATAAATCCAGTCCCCTCCAAAACGTACCTCGCGCTACGGACACCTGCCGGCAGCTGCCCCTTTGTTAGGAGCGGCGGATTCACTGCAGCGAGTGTAATAACCCCCCAGATCTTCTTCTGCAAATTAGCGCTAATACAGAGCAAAACTGTTTGGTCAATATACTCTGAGGATACCTTGGTAATCTAATCATACAGAAAGCTGCTGGGTTAATGGCAGCTTGTACTAAGCCAATTTATCATCTGCATCATATTTTGACCTGTCTTGTTAGAAACACATTCTTAGAAGAGGAAACATTTCCTCCCCGCCTCCACCGCCCAGCCTTATTAGTCGGTAACCACCAGGCTTTCATAGCTCATAATCCATCAAATGCATCCACAATTTAATGACTTAATTCCTTTGACACTCCAAGTCTTGAAAAGCCACCTGGTACAAAGAAAATAATCTCTTCTTGGTTTTAGCATCATGGGCTGAGGAAATCCAAGACGAGTCATGTGCTGGTGGTGGTGCTGTGGGTGTGGAGGCACATGCAGTGATTTCTGTAAAGCCCATAGATCTCTCCAGCACCAACCTGTATTCCTAGGCTGCTTTAAATAACTTCTTTCAGTAACAGGGAGATGGATAATTCCAAACACGAACAAAACAGGCTCTGAGATTCATTTATATAAAGGTTGTGTAAAGGTCTTATACACATCTGCGTGCATTTAATGATGCCAAATGGGAGCTGGACCGATCTGTCTCTCACACGGTGTTTGGGGTGTTGTCGCCATTTCCATCATTTTTAAGAAAAAGGTAAACAAATAGCGGTCACATTTTGCTCATATTGGGAATTATCAACAGAGTCTAATGAAAGCTGATCTGGATTTACCTCACTGTTTGCGGATCCGGCCCCATGGAAATGTGTTATTTAAGAACTGGTGAGTTGGTGCCCGAGCGAGAAAGCAAACGCAGCTGCGAAGCTGGAGGGGGTGGATTGAGGGGTGTTTGCCACAAAACCCAGGAGCTGCCATGCCCAAGGCGGTGGGGACACGGTGGGGACATAGTCCAGCATTGCCTGGTGTGTCCCGGAGAGAATGTGGGGTCAAAACAGCGGCAGGGGTTGAGATCCGTAGGCGCCAGGATGCTGCTATAACCACCTTGGGCCTCGCTGAGTCACCGGTCTCGCGCCGAGTCCTCCTCCGTGAACCTCCTGCAAGGACTGTCCTAGAGTAAGTCTGAGCTTCCTTTTTTGTTGTTGTTGTTGTTTTAAACCCTGCTCGTAATTTGGGGAGCACCTCGTGAGCTGAAAGGGGAGGATGGAGCACTGCTGGGGCAGGCGCGGGAGCCCCGTCCTCCCAAACCTGTAGGAAAGCCCCCGCCAAGTGCCATGGGGCGCACGTGTGACATCCACGACCGGCTCATGCCTCTCCACCGAACAGATGGGTGATGGCTGCAACCACTGGAGGTGCAGGGGTGGCCGGAGAGGGGAGGATGGCTCTTTCGGGGGCCCTGCAAGGCTTGACACCAGGTAGCGAGGGCACGGGCATCCCCTCCAGCCCGTTTACATGCTGGTTTAAACCCAAGCCGTGCGCCAGGGCTTCCTTGTGTCAAAACTGGAAGGTCTTTATCTCTAGATGTGTTCAAAAAGGGACACGTGCTGCAGCAGGTCAGCAGAGAAAAATCTTTCCCTGCCCTTAACCTGGGAGCGCTCATTTTGAGTAGCGTTACATAAATGTGCCCGAAATACAAGGGGTGACTTTGTGGAAGGTCTTCTCCTACATGTAGATCATCTTTGATATCCATAACCTCCAAGACCAGAGTTGGTTTTGCAATGCAGAGAGGTGTGATGGCACCGCCAAATGTCGTGTGACTCTTGGGCATCTCCCAGCATTTGGGTGTTTCTACAAAAACCCTAAGCTCCTGGAGTCGGGTGATAGCACAAGGCTTTTCGATTAAAGGGTAGTATATAAAGTAAAGCTTCAAATTGCTGCTTATGGCAAACTTGGTGCTCAAAACTCACAAGTCAGCTACAACACTTCAGAGGTTTTTCAGCTGACGCAGTGGTTTAGGAACGAGAAGGGCAACGTGTGGCTGCGGTGGGGCCAGGGCAGGGACCCGTAGGTGGGCAGCAAGAGTGGGGCTCAAACCCAGTCAGGAAAATGATAATTTTCTCCTTTTTTTTGGTTCAATTTGGGGGGAAGGAGTGAGTCAATCAGCAGAGGGGTCAGGGTTTCCCAAGCCATGCTGTGCCTGTCAGCAGCTCCACACAGGATCCCATGGGACACTCCCCCAATTTAATACTTGCATGGTCTTGTCTTACTCCTAAACCTCCTTAGGGTGAAACTTGGGTCTTTTGTGGGTAAAGTAAAATAAATGGAGGAAAAAAAATCACTTTTCAGCTAGACCAGCAGATCCTGGTCGTTGCAGGGCCTGGGGTCCCGTGCCAGAGAGCTGAGTTTGGCAGAGCTTGGTACAGCCAGGACGAAGGGAAAGCAAACCCATGTCTGCTCTGTGCCTCCCCACCACCTTTTCTTAACCCTTCCTGCTCCTCCTCTTCTCAGTTTTGCAGTCTCCCGGGACTTTTTCTCACCCATTTTCCTGCCTGCTGGTCTTTTACATTTCCCAGCCCCAGCTGGGTTGGGTTGGTTGGCACGTGCTATGGTGGATCCCTCCTGGTAAGTGTCCTTAACCGCTCTTGTTTTCTCTCCCTCCCTTTAAAGTCTGCAAAATGTGCCTGCAGGAAAGTTGCACGTGTATGGTTTGTAGCTCCTTAATAAAGATTATTGCTTTGGTTTGAGTGAGTAAGCTCAGCAGGGTCAGGAGCAAAGCAGATGCTGGAAGCAGTGAAGATGCAGGTTCTGGGGAGAGACAATAAGGGGCAGCTTGGTCCCCGTGGGCTGGGACCCTTCAAAGTGAGGACATGCCTGTCGGGAGATGTTTGGATGAGGATTTCAGCAGCTTGGAGAAGGACCTGGATGTTTCTGTCTCTCACCCTGTATCCCTGTGCTCCTGGCCGCTCACAGCGGCTGCCCTGTCTGGAGGTGTCACCCCGAGGTGTGCGTGAGCATCGGCTTAGACGGAGCCACTGGCCATTGATGTTTTTCGCTGGGGGGGTCAAGTGATGCTGTGGAGCTGTTTACCGTGCGTTGCTCCTCCACCTCCTTCCCAAATGGTACAAGGAGCAGCCGTTTCCCTAAACAAGGAGAAAGCCAGGCCATGGGTACCTTCTGGGACTTCTTTGAAGGTACCTTGAGCAGGACTCTGATGGAGCTGGACAGCCTGCCAGGCCAGGTGTCCAGGCACCCAATGCCAGGGCTGGGTTAGGAGCGGCTCCAAAAACTTGCTCTTGTCTTCTCCAGGCTCGGGGGATCTCTAAAAGACATTCAGAAACACAGCCCATCAGGCACCCGCCATGCTGCGGCTGCCTCCCACGTTGGACTCCTCCAGTGGAGGGTGGGATTGGGAAACATCCCCATAGCAAATCTGCCCTCCCCAGCGGTGCTTCGTGTTGTGTCTCTGGGCTTTCTCATTCTCCTGGTGGCATCTGACTCTTCCTTTGGTCACGCTGCTAGCTCAAAGTCCTGATATACCCAAAGCAATCCTGGTTTTTTTGGAAGCTGTGGGTGCATGAGGAGGCACCACTCATGAGTACTTGCCCAACCAACCTGTTTCCATGATATGTCTGCTTGAAAACTGAGCACCTACAGACAAAAGGAAGCTTTCTCCTGTTTTTTTTTGCTTTTTGATAACGGAGAAGGTGCCTGTTCTTACATAGCCCTACAGCATTGGGTAGGATCTCATTTGTCTGTGCTCCTTGGGGCAGCGGAGAATGTTTGGTCCATTCAGGGCTGATCATCATCAGCTGGTGGGAGCTGAGACTTAAATAGACTCTCCTGTGAGCCCCAAACCTCAGTGAGGAGCAGCTGGGATCAGAAGTGAGCTGTGGGTTCATGGTGAAGCTGCCAGATTGTGGGATTGGACACCAAGCTGGAAAGGTCTGAACTTGTTTACATGTGAATAAATGCAAAATAAGTCCTCAACTTTTAAAAGAGTTGCTTGGCATTTATACTGGGATGAATAAGAAGAGAATCTAGTCTGAGGTGGGGTTTGTTTTTTTTTTGTGTGTGTTTTTTCTTTTTTTTTTTAAAAAGTAATTGGCAGCAAACTGACCGTTAAAGGTATCTTCTTTGCATGAGGGTTTGGTGATGCAGGTATCTTTGTAAGACTATCAGCTTATTTTCAGCCCTGGTGTGGCATTTGCTGGCAAATTTGAGCAGGAGCTTTTTAAATCTCAGGCAGTGTCCAAAGGTAATGGGGGCTCTAATGCTTCAGGAGAGGTGTCTGATAAGCCTGGAAGTTTCCATGTCCTCCAGGTGGAAAATACCATGTCTCTAATTTGCCCAGCAGGAAAGGAGCTGTAAATCTCAAGCAGATTACCACACTTGTTGTGGTTTGCTAAATCCACATTCCTCTTTCTTGTAGCCTGGCCTTTAATATTAATATCTTTAATTTCATTTATAAATTCACTTATCAGCTTTCATTAGTCATCCCATTAATGATCCCAGGCAATAAATTTGTCATTTGACGTCAAAAGGCAGATTAAGGGACTTGTAGAGCCTTGGGAAACGGCTTCATACTGCACCGGAATTATAGCGGTTGGCATATGAGGCTAATACTATGTATAATTTGCATCTGCTGCTCAGGGGATGAGTGATTATTTTATATATTTAGCCGAAAACAAGAGCATTTCTTAATCATGAATGGTGTTACATTTCCTGCAAACTCTGCAGTATTATGAATCATTGGTCTATAAACATCTTGTTGCCGGCGTGCCTGGTTTTGCATTACCATGGTGGTAAGCCCTGGAGGGTCAGATCCTGACAGCTTACATCCTCCTTGGGAGGGTTTTACTGCATGAGTGGCTAATTGAAATTAAGACTTTCCCTCAACACTAGGAGCTGGAAGAGACTGGGAATGGAATAAGCTTTACTTGGCCAAAACTGAGCATCTCTGGTCTCTGCCCTACTTGGTGGGAGGCGAGGGTGTTGGTAGGGTTTGGAGTGGGCATCTAAGATGTGAGAACAGAGGGGAAAAAACCACAATGTTTGCTCAAAACATCTGGAAAAGAACAGCGTTGGACAGAAAATGGATGAGATATAGGATGCCCAGGCACTGGTCCATTCAGGCCCATCACAATGGGGCTTTATAGATGTTAGGAACAACCAGTGTGTTGGAAGAAGCCTTACCTTGTCCAGCCATTATTCGTGATATTTCACAAATCTTCAGAGGCTGAGATAAGGAACGAGGAGGCTTTCTGTGCAGAGATAGCATGACATGAGTGGGCTTGGGGTTACAAGGCTTTTTTTTTAAATAGTGAATATCTCGATTGCATGCAACCCTATAAAAAAGGATCTCCTCCCACGCTGGCTACCTGCAAAGCCTGTCAGCAGCCCCAAACTCCCCTCTCTGGGCAGGGCGTTCTTTGAGATCAATGGCCTGCAGGCAGCTCTCCATGAGGCTGAACAGAGAAAATTTTATCCACCATGTACCAAAAGCACTTACTGAGCTGGTTTTACTCAGCCCTCGTTGGCCTGAGTGGGAAACTTCTATATGAACTTGAGATAATAGTTGTATCGTGTGTCAAGTGCAGCTCTGGGAGAGTCTGGAGGTAAGCAGCAAACTCGGCTGGGGGCTGCAGACTGACTTAGACCATCTGGCATTTTGGTTACTGGTGTGTGAATCTGGCCTGGGTGGGAAATGATGGCGTGGGTGAATCTGGGTGGGCCAGGAGGCAGCCAGAGGTTGCAGGAATGTGGGGAGGTGGAGCCCCTCAACTTCCCATCGGCCAGGGCTGAAGGGTGACCCACAGCCCAGGGAGTGAAATACCTTCTTGCTCCTACGAAAGTAGCAGCAAAACCCATTGTCCATCCTTAATCTCCTGCTCAGGTCTCTACCTGGCTCCTTCCCGTGTTAAATTAACGAGTGGTGGCCAGACTGTTGTCTCCAAGGCTGCTCTTTGAAGCTGTGAGCTGAAAAAAATGGCATCTCATTTGCAATGTGGAGGAATATTGCACGGGAACTGGGCCCCAGAAGGAGGGATATTGTGTCCCAGTGGCAGCAGGGGGATGCACGGGTGAGCGATGGGTGGTAGACCAGCAGCTCAGCTGATGGGACTTCTATTGAACCGAGTTGCTGGGGACTAGAGCTACGTGAAAACAGACATATCTGGTTTTGATGATGATGACGATTATTTTCCAGTTCACTGGCTGAAAATTTATTTTCCTAGTTCTATATTGTCTTTGAGTTTTTCAGCAAAATGTGGGGCGGGGGGGGGCACGGGGAAAGGCTTTTAAACGGCTCATTTGAAGTGAGATGAAATATGCCACAACCCCAGAAGTGAAATGCTATCTTATGGCAGAAAATGAAACAGCATCAACTGGATGCAGGGAATAAAGCCAATTCATCATAATCTTTCAGTTGGGTTTTTTGTACAGAAATGTTTCACCTAGACATAATTTTTTTCATATCCAAGAGATGGATTCGGTGTTTTGTGCTCACTTGGAAAGCATGCAATGGTCAGGAATAGACTGCCCCAGTCCTCCTTGTTCTTGCACTGTGAAACCACGTTGTGACTTGAGTGTGCAGGAATCGGATTTATTTAATCTACAGAAGGTTCTTTAATGCCTGAGACGAGCCATGGAGAAGCAAAGGTTGTGTTCCTGGTGCAGGAGGTGGCAAAATGTAGTTGGCCCCTCACAAAACAAGGGAGGTCACATCAGACCCTGCCTCTCCTTCCTTCTCACCTCTATTGGCAATGAGGGTGGGTTTCCAGGCTTCTGAGGACCAGAGGTGGTTTCCAAAATGAAAATGAGAGCTGAGGTATCGAATGGGATGTGCCACCACTGCTTTACTCCTCACTGGGCTCATCCACCTGAGTTACTTCAGCCTGTAGGGACTAGTAACACCTTCTCCATGGCCTTGTTTGATTCTGAGTAAGAAAAAACTGTCTGGCACATGTGATTACAAACTTGCTGGTGGAAATCCTGGGTGTTTTGCCAAAGAAGACCATAGAAGTTACCTGGCGATAAGGACGTATCATCTTGCCCTGGGTCATCTCAAGGAGAGTCCTGTATTGCCAGATCTAGATGGCATGTGATGCCATCCAGGTGCTTCTTCTATAGGGTGCAGAGGTGTCCTGGGAAGTGAAAATATTACCAGGAGGCAGTAGAAAAGTAGGACGTGGACCATGGGGAAGAGAGGCAAGGGAAATCCACTGTCCCTTGACCAGGGAGCAGTTCCTGCTGGAAGGACTTGGGTGCTGTTAGGGAAGCTGAAGTATGTTTGCTAGGTGTCCAGTGTGACTCTGTTCTTCCTGTAACAAGTGATTTTGAGCCCCATTAACATAATCAAGGGCCAGACCTCAACAACATCCAGGAAGCTCATAGCAGTTTTAAGGATATATTACAGTGGCTCATGCATTCATCCATACCATGTGGGACCAGCTGTGCTGAACACCTGTACTTGTTCTAGGATTCCTTATCTACAGCCCAGCATCCCTCATTGGACTGTTTTCTAATAGAAACTTAAGCAATGAGAGGAAGTCTTTTCAGCCTGGGCTGACCTCGATGCTGGTGGACCCAGACTTAGACCCATCCTCTGTCTCTCTGCAGAGACACAACATCTGCTGCTCTTCAGCAAATATCTGTGGATGTGATGGGTTTTTCTCAATTTTTCCTTCTTCACATCCATTCATAGATAGAATAGAATCATAGACAGAATGTCCTGAGTTGGAAGGGACCCACAAGGACCACTGAGTCCAGCTCCTGTCCCTGCACAGCACAAGCCCAAATTCACACCATGTCTCTGAGGGCCTTGGCCAAGTGATTCTTGAGTATCGTCAGCCTTGGCGCCATGACTGCCTCCCTGGGGAGCCTGTTCCAGCGCTCCACCACCCTCTGGGGGAAGAACCTCCTCCTGTGAGCCAGGGCCGGGCAGGCGGATGGTACGGGGGGAAGGGATGTACTAGGGCACCCAACAACTAACCCCGCTTGAAGCTGCCACCTCTGCAGAGGACTTTGGGGAGTCCTCCTTGAAAGCAGCCTGTTGGAGGTAAGTTTAATGGAGTAAGTGGGTATGCAGCATTGACACCCTGCCCCCTGAGCCAAAACACTCCTCTCCAGCCCATGAATAGACCCAGCTCCTGCTTGCTTTTCTTTTTTTCCACTGTAAAGAACAAGTCCGTTTCTAGTGATGCCGTGATGCACACACTTTCGCATCACGCCAGGGAGCTGGAGCTTTGAGAAAGCCAACAAATATGAGACTTTGTGATTTAAAAAAAAAAAAAGGAGAGAAAGAAAAAAGGGATAAAAGCCCAGAACATAACAGTAACATGAAAATGCAAAGTGTTTGCCAGGGTTCAGACACCAAAAAGCCAATGAAATAGTGCTTTGTTCTTACCAATGCCTGCCATGAGGGGTCTGCTCCCCATGTCTCCTGGGGCTTTGGGGTTGACTATGGTGCAGTCCTTAAGCTGGAGGAGTTGCTTTGTCTGTGTGCATACCAACTTCCATGGTGAGAAAGGTGGCTTTCACCTCTGGTGTCCTGCTCTCTCTGAAGAGCAGAGCTTAAAATTCCCGGCAAATTTGCATCTGTGGGAGAGGTTTTGGCTGAGCGCTGGTGTGGAAGTGCTGGGTGACAGTGGAGGAGGAAGGGCAACACACAGCGGGAAGCCCGGGAGGCTTTCAGGGCAGCAGGTGGTGGACCAGAAAGTTAAGGAAAAGCAGCAACACACAGCTCCAACACCACAGGCTGGGGACACCTGTCAGTGTGGCTTGGTAATGGTTAGGAGAACTGCGGGTCTCCACCACATGCAAGCTGGGCAGGGGTTGGGGGGTGGCCATTGACCGGTTTCCACAACATCAAGAGAAAAGGAGACCTTTGTCAAGCAAGCTGAGCTGCTCTGAAGGGCTGGGTGCTTTGGTTGAATGAGCCACCACTTGTCATCGAGAAAATGGGGCATTCAGGAGTGTGGCAACTCTGCCCAAGCTGTACCTGTAACAGCAGGGCATCTCTGCATTTAAAACTACAAGCAGGATAATGTTAGTGGGGCTTTACACTGCTCTGCTGCTACGCCGAAACAGAGAGAGCAGAAATCCATATACTCCATTAGAGCAGAAGAGTAAATGACCTGAACCCAGGGGTCCCAGGAGGAAGTTTGACATCCATACAGCTTTTGTTACTTCTCTAAAAAATAAGGATGATCCCACTGTAAAATGTCAGAAATCAAGATTCACCCACCCAGCTTTCTGTGTGAGGGTATTCAGGGCTTGGGAACTGCCTGCAGGCATCTCTTTGGGGCTAGATGTTTGCAGATGTGTGAAATCTTGGACAACTTCTGAACCAGCCTGTACCTCCTGATGGGGCTCGGTTTGATTTGCCTCGTCAAAATGCTGCTTCTCAATGGAGGAACAGGGTTAGATGCTTTGTAGTCTATGGCTCTCAAAAACATGAGAGAAATTTTAGAAAAGCAGAGTGCAGCTTGGCTGGTGTTGTAGAGGCACCAGGTTTTAATTAACATCACTGAGAAGTTCAGATCCCAACTTTAATTCCTTTTTGTTTGTAACTGGAAGCTCTGAGGAGTCAACACGTTTTGTGGCTTGAACAAACACGGTTTTTTGTGGCGATTGTATTTTTTCTGCCCCCCCCCCCCCCCCCCGAGGTGGGCTGAATCTGAAATACACCTTTATAATTGTTGCTTTTATCTCATCTACTTGATATCTGCTAGAACCACTGACCAATGGACATTACGTGGGTTAGTGTTACTCATGCTGTATTATTTCAACTCAGGCAGAAGTATTCTCCTGGATCCAGTGGTTAGCGCTGTGAAAAATCTTGTAATCTTTTTCTGCTTTCTCTAAACGTTCTGTTACACTGTGAACAGACAATATAAATGGAAAAAGCACATCTAGGATTATTTTCGTTCCAGTCTTTGTGTGAAGTCTGTGCTTCTTGTGATGCAGAAGTGCTGTGCACTGCACTACTCTGCATGTGTGTGCATTCACAAGCACGCCCCTTGCCACAGGTAGAGGGGACTTTTCCATGCCATTGATGCTTTCAGAGCTGTAATGTGGAGGTCCATACCCAGCTGCCCCAGAAGATGTTCTGTGTTTTTTAAGAGTATCTTCCACTGGCTGATAGAGCTGCAGGATAATTCAGCTGGGAGGGGACCTCTGGAGATCTCCAGCCAAACCTCCTGCTCAGGGCAGGGCTACCTTCACAGCAATTGAGTGTCTCAGGGTCTTGCCCAACCAATCTGGGATACAGTCAAGGATGGAGATGACAGCACCTTGGAGGTGCCTGCTGTCTGGTCAGCTGTCTCTGGGGGTACACCTGCTCCCAGGGCCGGATGGGCAGTCAGATGGCAAGGGCAGGGGGGCAGATGTGCTCTACCTTGCCATAAAAGTCAATGTTGGGCACTTTCTGTCCATTCTGCACTGGGTTGGTCCCCTCCAAAGAAGGGGACTTTCCATGGGCAGGGAGATCCACTTCCATGGCCACATCTGCATGGGGAAGATCCCAAACCACCATGGGTCTGGTCCAAGGCCAAGCAGCTGGGATGCGTCCAACACCTGGAGCAGAAACCAGCTCTCCCAAAAGTGCTGGACGTGCTCCTGTTTGCCCAAATGGCACATGTGGGTCCGGGTGGGCAGTGGACACAACATGCTGACCCCCAGCTCCACGGATCCCTGCTTGGACCCTCTGGCCTTCCCTAAGGTTGAGTAAGAATGCTTTCGGGCTCCCACTTTCATTTCTACATCTGTACAATGCACCAGTGTCCATCTTGCAGGCCACTGGCTATAAAATTCAGGGAACAAGGAAAATGTGGATGATTCTGTTCCTTTGTAGGTAAAATTCCTGGGAATATGTAAATGTGGATGGGGAAAAAAGTGGATTTCTGGTTTTTGTCCTCTTTTCTGTGGTCACTATTAAGGAAATGTGTTACAGGAGATGTCTGAAGAATTGTATTTAGCCATAAAAACTTGGTCAGATGTCTCTGCTTTCTTCAGGAAATAGATTTAGAAATTAAAGAGAAAGCTGACAAAGCTGAGATTTTTGGATGAAAAATAAAAACCTCATTTCTTTCTTAGTGTCATATATTTATTTATATTTTTTAAGAATGGTTTTAACATTATTTTGTTTTAATCCAGGGGGAGGCATTTTCCCAAGGTCACCACCCCACTGCAGTACTGGGAAGAGTGACTCAGGCCCCAACTCCTCTAAGAAATCTGCTTAAAAATAATGATCTGGAGGGAAAACCTGGCTGCTGACACTAACCGTAGGACTTCCTTATCTAGCTGCTCTGATCAATAGGTTTGCTTTCCCTATGTAGCTGATAGATCTTGACTTTTTGTGTCCAACAGCAACTTTTTGCCATGCCAGCTGCTACAGGGCCATGGAGGCTTGTGGTCACTTCTCAATAGCAGGGGATTTGCTGAAGTAAATCAGATCTGGAGTCACTGAGAGGGAATTAATGTGAAATGCCTTGATGTTAGTTTTTACGGTCACTTTAATAGGCATAACTGCACTATTAAACTGATCTGCCTGTATTTAACTCTTATTTGTACTTGAGTGGAATAAATGTTTTCCTTTAGGAAGGATGATTTTTACAGAGTAAAAGAGCTATTATAAAACTCCCAAATGTCTCAGCAATAATGACGTGACAGCTTGCAGCCTGAAACCCAAACTCCTTATCCTGTGGTAGTGTCTTAAAGTCCTATTTCATCCCCTTCCCCACCTCCTCTTCTCCCTCACCCCAGTTACACTTCCAAAATGTCTCTGAAACGAGGGTGTTGGGCACACAGCTGGTTAGACCTTGGGTAGTCACACACAACTAAATTTGCCATCTTGCTGCAGCAGAGCAACTCCTGACTTCAGCCCAAATCAGCTCCTTCTCCATGTTGTTGTATTATGTGGTGGAGAACATCCTCACCTTGATACCCAAATGGGACTTTGATAAATTAAGGCTCTATAAGAAGTTGCATCTTGTACTGGTCTGGTACAAACATGAGCTGGCTGCACCCTCAGGTTTGGGTTAATGGTGCTAAAGAGTAGGAAAAGTGTTTTCTGATGTTTTTTAGTGGTAGGTCTTCCTTTGCCCATGAGTGACGGCAGCTATGCCGCTTTGTTGTAGAAGCAGGGAGAGAAACTGCAGGCAAAGTGGGCCAGCATGCGGGGCTGTGCCAGGAGGCTATGGGCAGATGATGGGGTGGGCACCTGCATTGCTCACTTCCCTGCTGTGCTGACCACCAGATTCTCAAAGCTGCTTCCCACCCGGGCACAGAGACCCGGGGAGGGGGGGTGTCAGTGTTAGTGGCTGTTGGGCTGTGAAAAGAGGAAGGAGGGATAGACCCAGCAGACTCGGGTGAGTTTATCCAGACCCAATGTTCATTAGGCCAGCAATAGGGAGGATCTTTTAACATCTTTAAATCCCCCACACTGTCTTTGTGGCAGGCAGCGGGGTGAAAAACCTTTAAACTTGCTCATAAAGTTGAGGGATAGGAATTCATGGCTGGAGGTGAGGTCTGGAAACTGACATAGAACAACCTTGCTGAAATCTGTTTCTTGCTTTCAGGATTTTTTTTTTTGGTGGAATTTTTTTTCTTGTTTTTTCCTCTTCTTGGCTCTATCTTTCAAGTGAAGCTCATGCAGACTTGTCACAGGTCAGAAAAACTTAAGCCATGATGTGTAGAAGATGAATGGACTTTTAAAATCAATTTTGCTGTCCCCAGTGTCACTAGGGTGCCAATCACTCTGTGCTGGTGCTGCCCGGTTCCTCTGCTGGTATCATTAGGAGACATGGGCAGCATTCATTACAGGGAGGCTGAGTCTCACTGCCTGTTAATGAAATTGAGCTGCCTGACCTTAATGTGTGACTGATATTTAATTTGAAGTTTCTCTGGACACCAGCAGGCTGTAACAAAAAAAATACATGCCCAGCAACGCAAAGCCTTAGCCCCAAGAAGAGAGCAAAATAAATTAAATTTAGTAATTAGTAAAAATCCTTGGGGCCTAGAGGTCACATGTGCAACTAAAAAAAGTGGGTTTTTTTCCACTTTGCAACTAATGGGTTCCTGGTAGTGCTTCCTGTGCTGTGGGGAGGAGCGTGGTACAGTCTATTTGCCCTGGACTGGTGGGAAATCTTGAGATGCTGCTGGCCCCACTGAATGGGTGCATCTCCAGCCCCATAGCCACCACCACCACCCTCCTGGTCTCCTTTGTTTCACTGAAATGCACAGGCCCTGTACCCCTGAGACCCTCATCCATGGGGTCTCTCCTGATGTACCCATTGCCCCATGGGTTTCCCTCCTTGCAGGTGTGTTACCTGCAGCAGCTGGGCTCCCTACAGTCCCCATCTGGCCTTGGGTATGGTCACCTGCTAAAAATCCAGCTGGGTGCCCAGAGTGGACATGGTCACCCCCCATCCCTGGCGCTTAATTGCAGTCCTTGCTCTGGTGGGAAGTGCAGGCAGGAGGTTGAGAACCGCTGTGCAGCTGGGTCACAAGCTGGACTGGATGGGGGCTGTTTTCCTCCCATCCCACAGGATTTCGAGGCTGTGGGAAAAAGTACAAACCTCTGCCTGTGCCTCAGGGCTTTGGGCTCTGCCTGGGACCCAGCACTGGCCAGTTCCTGCTCTGCAAGTGTCAAAGGTAAAAGGTACAAGTAGGTGTCTGGGCTGGGACCATCAACCAGGTTTATAGCCCGTTCCCCTCTCCCCATGAGCCGCACTTGCCCCTCGGTGCAGCAGGGCAGGCAGGTGAGGTACAGGTGGGGGGTTCCCAGCATGGGGCTCTTGCAGGAAAAAGTAAAACTGGAGAATAAGCCCACCATCACAGCTGTTTGGCAGGGAAAAGCATGGTGCCTCCTCAGTCTGGAGCAGATGAAGACATCTCTCTGGAGCCAGGAGGAAGCTCTTGGCAGGTATGGTGCCAGCTAAAAGATTGAATTACAATTTCCTAAATGCCTCCTGAACATCTAGGGCCATGACATAGTAAAAGGTGCTCTGTTATCCTTTGGGAAGGAAAGGTCTCCACTCCCTAAAATGCAGGATTGACATACATAGAGAAAGCTGAGCTGTCTTATGGTCTGTAAATCTGCTGCCCACCCCCCTGGGGCTGACCCCTCTGGGATGAGTCCTCCTGCTCTTGGTCATGTATGCCTATAGCTTGCAGGGCAGAAAACTGCTTGCTGCTGGGAGAAATGGTTCATGTAAGGCAAAAAAGGGGTATCTAGGCTGCTACTTGTAGAAACTCAGCCCTGTTGTTCTTCTTTGGTTCGTCTTACGAGCAATGGTAACAGACTAATTGGCTTGGGAGCCCTGGGTGGGATGGTATCTGTAAAAGCCCTGCAGGCATGGGGTGAAATAGGAGTCTTTGGCTGGTCACAGGAGAAAACGTGGCTTCAGCCCCTGAAGCATCACCAAGAGGCAGTGGGGAAAGGAATGGCATGGCAGCGACCTGCGGTTGTACAAACACCCCTTCATGGGAGATACGCACAGGAGAGGGTCTGGTCCTGGGTCCACCATCCGGTGCTCCTGCTGCCCAGCACAGCTTTGTCCTCTGCCCAGCTCCCATCTCCTCCTCTGTAAAGCAGGGTGCATTAACCAGCCTGCTTCTCACTGCACTGGGTAAGTGTCCCTCCATGCCATTTAAGTACGGAAACAGCTAATTTTGGTGTGCTGTGATTCACCATGGCTCTAAAAGTCTGCTTGAAGGCCCTGCAGAGGAACCAAAATCAAACAAATTTCAGATGGTCTCACAAATGAAGCTGAAAGGTCATAACAATATCAAGGAGGAGGTCGTGTGCAGCACTGCAAGCCTCTGCTAAATATCAGCCAAAGATTAGTCCATCCTCTCTGAAAGGCCAAGAGCTATAACGGGTCTGAGTTCTTTCTGCCACATGTTCAAATTCATGGTGTCTAAAAATGGCACAAGCCCCCTGTGAAAGACAGATGCAACTTCAGGAACAGCAAATTCAAGGGAAAATGTCAGGCCAGTGAGGTATGTGAAAATGAATTTGGAAAATTCTTAGATTATTTTTTTAAAGCCAAAAGGGATTTGTAGATTGTGTGGCTAGCGTTAATTAATTTGATGCTTTGCCAAACATCATCATCCCGGTTTAATCAGCAGCTGGGAAACAGAGCATTGTCCGTCTGCCAGCCTCCTGTCCTGGCTTCCTGGGCATGGCCTCAATGGATGGACGACCGTTTTGAAAGATGAGTTTCTGGGAGTGGAGGAAAGCTTGAGCCAGTCTGAGATTGATTAACTGCTTGTTTAGACCCCCAACAAGGTGGGAACTGTCAGTCTGCTCGGGCTGTGGTCTGCTGTGTGGTTGCATCTGCTTGGCCACTTCTGGATGTCCTTTAGGTACATCACCACATCCTTCATTTGTTTGAAAAACCGGTCTTTTAAAGGCTTCATCTGACATAAAAGATGCCCATGCGGGGAGACAAACTTCATCTGGGAAAAGCAGAGTGAAAGCATCAGTTTAACCAGGGGGTTAGACTCTTGTGGAAAAAGCTAAAAAAGGCTGCAGGCTTCTCCCCAAGGCCACCAACCTTCTCCTGATGGTATTGTGCTAATTAACTGGCAAATCCCTCAGCTCTTGTGCTGGCATGGATCACTGGTCTAACTGGGTTCTGTAATTTTCCCTAGACCAATTTCTGGTGTCTGACACTCAGTCTCCCACAACCTCCAGAGGTCCAAGAGCCAGAGTTGGAGCAGCAGCTGCACGTCTCACCCGTTAAAACTAGTAAAAGCCAATACATGACACAGTGCAAACATGAAATAACCCATCAACATGAGACAAAACTCACCTCATATGTGGCAGGCAGTGACTGATCCTGAAAACATGTGGGTGGATGCATCAGTTAAGTTAAAAAGTCTGGTGTGCAGAAAGCCCTTGGGACACATGCTTTTGCCGCCACAGCATCCCCCTTTCCTCCCTGCAGCTGATAGCTCACCTGACTCCAGTCATTGCCACTATTTGTATTTATGGGGGCACTTAACCAGCCCTATAAACAACAATTTACAGGTTATTCTGCAACCTGTAACCGAAAACCTCTTCTTTGTTTTGTTGTCTCTGTTAAGAGCGGCACCAGCAGCCCCGGGAACTGAATTCCCTCTGAATGCCAGTTTTGTTTCTCAACAGCAAGGTCGGCTTTGGAAAGGAAGATAACAGTAGCAGCCTGGAGCTACTGATGGGCTTCTCCAAGGAGTTTTGCTGGTCCAGTGGGGCTGAGGGTTGCGTAGCCTCCCTGCCTGCTGTGTACCTGCTGTGCTTGCTGGTTATGCTGAATGGCAGCGTGTAGGTTTCCAAGGTAGATGTAATAAAAACAATGTCCACGTGAGAGAGGAGAAATGTTTCTGTCTGAGTGGGATTGGCAAAACCACTGTCAGGAATGGTAAAAATCATAACAGGAGGTCAGCTCAGGTCCCAGCTGGGCGGTTTCCTTCTGCACATGATGGGAGGAGGCAATTCTTTGAAAGAAAACAGTGAAGGGAGATAAACTTGACTGCCACTGCCTTGGTAACCCTCCCTTAAGGTGCCTTAAGGCCACCTGGTTTGTCTTGTCCCCTGCTGAGAGCACTTTCAGCAGCAGCACTTTCCCTAGCATCTCCCCCAGGTCACTGATGCTCTCCATCCCACAAGGTGCCCATCATGTCCAACCAAGGAGTTGATGCGGTGTGAGGATTCTGGACCCAGCCCAGTTTCCCACCCTGCGATGCTCAGTTTAGCTCTGCCTGAACTAATCTGATGGGAGCAGACTGCTGGAGGTTATGTTTTGCTTGAAGGAGAGAGCAGGCTTTGCTGCTGGGGTCCCTCTCCTCCTCCCCTGCAACCACCTCACCTGCTCAAACCCCTCATTCCTCCCGCAGCAGCTGGAGAAGGCATGAAACTAGGGCTTGCAGGTTTGCATATGGACCTCCCTCATCACCTGGCTTCGTTCATTCTGGAATTGTTTGTAGTTTCTGGGTCTTTAATATTTACATGGATTAATCTTTTGGCTCTGCAACAGCTTTTCTGTTTGAGGTAGCTGGTTTTGCTTCTTTACACTGGTTTAATTACTGGCACTCTATTGCCTTTAAATCTAAAAGAAAAAAAAAGAAAGCCATTCATTGACGGCAAGCACAGGCAGTGCAGACCCACCACTGCCATCTTTCCATCTTTCCTGCAGACAGACTGAAGCCAGGGTGTGTGGGTTTGCAACAGACACAGCTGGCACCAGCCTGATGTTAAGCAAATGCTTCCCAACCATGGACCATGCCTGGTGTTTTCTCCAGAGACTCAGATGTGGGAGCTGGATTATGTCTTATATGAAAGAGAAGGGAAGTCCTTGCTGTGGTTGGAGGTATCTTCGGATGCTGTGCTGTAATTTATCCACCAAAAAACTCCTGCAACAGCCTCATTGCAGCAGGAGGATGCTGCTTCATTGGGTGCAATGCCATGTCAGAGTAGTTTCACATGAGTCATTTCTTGCTGTGACATCTCCTACGTGCTTTATAATGTGGCTTGTGTTGCTCAAGGACAGATGGCCCAAAGCGCACCTGTATAGTTGGGATTTTTTTCTTCCCATTCACCACTCCCTCATTCAGTGAGTCACCTGGATCCTGTGCCAATCCATACCATATGTGGGCTATCCCCTTCCTCCTGGAGACTACACGTGCACAGGGCTGGTGGCAGGCTGGGACCTTCTGGGACAAGGGGTGGGCTCTGAAGCACGAGCTGTCTGCCTTGCTTCCAGCCAGTAAATTCCCTGTACCTCTCTTGCAAGTAATTCTTTGCTGGGTCTGCTGGGATTTGGGGAGGCTGAGACATGGAACAAGTGCATGTGGTGGATCTCTGGACGCGGTTGGGTTGCAAGCCCAGCATTGAGGTGGAGAACTTGGTGGGAGGCTGTTTTGGAGGAAAATTTCAAATGCTGTAGTGTTGCCTTCAATCCTCCCTCCCAGCAAATGGGTACATGGCTCAGAGGGGACGACGGGTGGATCCCCACACAAGAAAAGGACATTGCCTTAAAGTAACATCTGCATAGTCCTCCTTGGGGCATGTTGCACAACTCTGACCCAACATCAGCCCAGCTCCCCATACCAGTGCAAGGTTCACATATCCCGCAGCCCCTCACTGCCTCCTGCAAAACGTCCCAGCCCGGCAGATAACAAAGCGTGCGGATAACAGCATCAGCTGGGCAGTAACCCAGCGCCCCACTGGTGACCCTCTGATGTCTGGAGCTGACCGTATGAGCAAAATCCCTGTTATTTCTCTCTGCTCCAGCTGAGGTGGACATTTGAGGGGCAGCCAAACCCTCAGGCTGGGGGCTTGGGGTCTCTCCTTGGCTTTTGGCTGGAGTAGTAGCTGGCCTCAATAGAGCAAACTCTGAGTTTGGGCCAAATCTGAAAGTGCTAAATCCTGGTGGATAGCTGACAAAAACCAATGCTCACCCTGGGGCCGGTTAGATAGTGCTGGGCTGCAATAACTGCCTGAACTCTAGAGAAGTGGGATGTCACAGGGGTGCAATTAAAACAGCAATCCATCCTCAAAATGTTACAGACATTGATTAAAGGGCTTGGGGAATTTTGCTGTGTTTTAGTTCTTCCTGATCATCAGGCTTATAGTGCCAAAGATCAAATAATCCAGAATTACGAGTTACCCCTGGAAATCTTGGGCTGCAATGCTGATGCTGCGCTGGGCGAAGGACATTGATCTTGTTAAAGAGCGGATATTAAAAAGGCAAGATATTTGAGAAATAGCATTGTGGACTGTGTGTATCTGAAAAAAACCTGCTATTATTAAGTATAAGCTGCTTTTCCAAAATTATCAGAAGGTAAGAAAAAAAATCCCACACATTTTTCTTTTCCCATTTTACATGTTTAAGCCAAAAAAATGGCTTATGAGATTTAAGCTATTTATTACCAAATAAAACTGCATCTGGGCCATGTGCACCTGTGCCAAGTTTTGGCCTCATGAGAGCACAAATGTTGAGAGTTACAAGCCCCTCGAAAATGAGGTTGATGATGGAAACATTGACTTAGTCTTAACTCTCTCAGGGATGCCAGATGCTTGTTGAGCTATTTCAGAAGCTGGTTGCAGGGAAATGAGATGCTGCCTGTGATGTGGAGCCGTACCTGCAGCATCCTACCTGGTTGCTGCTGGGTCACCTTCAGCCCTGCAGGATATTCTTGATAGAATAAGCAGGAACCTGATTTCCTATTCCCATTGTGGTGGAAAAGCAAGTCCCTTGCAATCAGCCTCCTTTGACTTCAGAAGGGAAAATACCCACAAGTGGGTGGATTTTTATGCCAGCTGTTGTCACCTTCTCCATCCCACATCCCAAAATTAAGTCTTGCCTAAGTGAGGGGACAGCCTTTAGGAAACCATCCAGCCTGGGCTTTATCAGCCCTGGTGCTGAGGAAGGGATTTTGGCTGTGGGTATGTAGTGCCTGGTGTTTCAGCCTGTGTCGGCTGTAGATCAGTCTCGGCTGGTGGGTTTTGTCAGGCAAGTTACCAGGCTGATAAACCTCATCCTGCCCAACCAGTGCAAGGTACCACTTTAGGCTGTGCTCAACCATGGTCTCATCTTTGCTTTTTCTGATGTGGAGACACAGGTCCCCTCAGTGCTTCCCTCCATGGTGCATGCATGGCTCCCTTGGGCCCCTCTCCAAACCTTCTTCCTGGCTTTGGCATCAATATAAGGGGCTTACTGCTCCCAAGTGACACCACCTCCTGCTTTTTATATAGCAAACACTTGTGCCTTCAGATGCTGCTGGGGCTCTGGGAGCTCATGGTTTGCTGATTACCAAAAATCACTTTCCCTTGGATAGTCTGCCACCTGCAAATAGGACCTGTATGGTTTTTCTTAGATGGATGACTTTACATTTAGCCCTATAAAACACATATTTCTTGCTGTCTGGGTAGAGTTTTCCCTTATATGTTATTACAGCAGGGCTTAGCAACACTACCTCATGCAGAAATGTAAAGTAAGAGCTATTTCTGCATCAAGAAACTGATGTTTTACTTGTATTTTAAACACGGGCCTCTCTCTCCTTGAGTGACACATACCTATAAAGTTCAGGATATTACGTTTAACAGGGAACAGGCTTCCTGAATCTTTGATTTTTAGCTACAGACTTCTTATTCATGGAGCATAAAAGGGGAATTGCCAGGACGTGGCACGTCAGGACTCACGGTAGCTGGGGATCTCCCAGACCTGAGTTCAAGTCAGTTCAGCAAAAAGAGCCACTGAGTTGTCCCAACCTGTGCCAGCTCGCTGCTGGCACCCACTGCATCTTATGTGGCTTCTCTTCAGCCTTGGTCCTTGGGACGGACCGTGACCCCAGCTGCTGCTACAGTGCTGGGAGTGCAAACAAGTCCCTGCATGGCATCTCCAACCAGTGCACAGTGATGGTCTAGCCTCCGAAGTCCTTTAGGTTAACTAAATCAAGATGTCCAGTGGGGACTGGGAACTTGCAGGAGCTCCACAGGTGCAAGCCCCCATACTGAGGGCTCCTTTTGGACCAGGTGGTGAGTTTGTGACCTCCAGATAGGACCTTACAGCGTTGTATGGGGGACTTGCTAACCCTGTTGCATTTGCTGCGTCCCATGGACCCATCTACCAGGAGTGTTCTTTTCTCTCTTAAGAGATAATCTTAGGGTTTTTGTACCTAGCATTTGTAAGATGTTCCTGTCTTCTGTATATTGTCATTTGGAAAAAGCGCCAGCTGCGAATGGCTCCTGCCTTCTGGCTTGTGGGGTGAGGAGGGGCATTTTTTTGGTGTGTTTTTTGAGCCGTCTCCAAAAAAATCAAGAGGGACAGTACAGTATATTGGCTTCCCTGGGTGGCACGTATTGCACATGCTGCATTGTTGCCCTCCTGGCCCCGCTGAAGGTCTCACACAGCCTGGTAAATACTATGCACAGCACCTGGCATGTCTCTGCAAGGTTTAGGATGAAATCCAGGAGGTCAGCTGCAACATGGGATCAACCGATCCCTTTGCAAGCGGATGTCCCATGTCCTGACCTTCGTCCTTGCCTCTCACCACTATAAACTCTATTAGCTCTCAGCTTTAATAGTGGCACTAACAAGACACACAGCACTTGCCACCTCTCTTTAATAGCCGGCCTGACTTCTTGCTGCTCCCCAGGTCTGTACTCTCCATGAGGTCAAACAGTTGTTTTTGTTGGCACAGATACCAGGAGAAACAAACCTCGGAGCTGTGCTCTGCCGACAAAAAGTTCTGGATTTTGGGCTGATTTGCCAGAGACCCAGCAATGAAGAAAGGCTGGACTGTACAGTTGGACTCAATGATCTCAAAGGTCTTTTCCAACCTAAATGATTCTATGATTCTGTGACTGCAAAAACATCCCCCATCTAACCTGATGTGCTGTTCCCAGAAATGGTGAAACACTCCATCTGTTTCCCAAACCTGTCCCCTAAATCACTGCCGCTCTGGAGCTGTGCGGACGTGTTGGGTGGGATCTTCCACCTCTGGACTTAGGCTGCAGGTAAATAAATCAAGCAGGAAAACCCAGCTGGTGATTACAGCCCCATTTGAAACAGGGTGGGGGGAAAATCAATGCATGCAAAATGGAGGCGGATGGGATTGATGCAAGTAACCCCTCCCGAAACACCCTTTTCTCTGTTTTTAGGACAGGTTTCAAATGCTGCTCTGATCTATCCCTAGCAGGGAGGTTTAAAACAGGACAGGCAAATCGTGCCTCAAAAAACACCTCTCCCCTCTTTGACAATAAGGGGAGAGCAGGATGGAAATCTTCGCTGGAAATCCCTATGGATAGGGAAGATAAGGTGTGCGGAGAGGAGAAGGCTGGCACCAGTGCCACTGGTCCTTACCCAAAACCTGTGGAGGAGGGAGGGGATGTTGGGGTGGGTACAGGATTGGGGTGCTGTTGCTGCATCCCCACAGCCTTGCAGGACAGAGCAGTCCTATGCACTAGCTGTGCTGGGACTGTGGATAAACCCTGGTTCCTGAGTCCCCACAGGGTACGAGTGTACTGAAGGACTCAGCTCCTGTCTGAGCTGCTGCATCGTGGCATGGGTTGATGCTGAGCAGATGCAGGTTTGAGACCAGGTGGGATCACAAAGCTTTTTGCTTAAACAAAGACAAGAGACAGCCGACAGCATTGGCTCTTCCCATTAATGCCTTCTCGGGATAAGGGTTAGAGTTGCATTTGGATTTCAGACCCACCAGGTCTGGCAGCATTTGGGTGGAGAATTTCAGTTTGGGCTGTCGCAGAATTAAAAGGCTCTGTGAGTGATGTAGTGCAACACTTGGGATCCTTCCAGGTCCCTGCAACATCTAGCTGGGTTTTTTCCCCCATGGTTTTGTTTTTTTGCCTCTTTCTGAATGCCCTGCGTATCTTTACTGGTAGGAGGGAGCTGCTGCAAGCCCCCCGGACAGTCATTAGGAGCAGTTAAGAGTGTTTTAAGGCAGGTGTTAGGCACTTCCAAATGCCTGGGGAGGGCTTTGGACACTGTGAAAGCGAGGAAACATTGGAAACCCAAGTATTGAATTTCCCTTTCCAAACAACTGGCTCCAGCATATCGCTGCCTGTCAAAGTTGAAGGCTCCTGCGAGCACAAGTCAGCACGTTTTTACATTCCCAAGGGCAGGAATAGGGCTCTCTCCAAGTGCTTTCCCATATCTCTCTGCAGGCAGAGCCAAGTAATAGACCACTGTCACATCAGGATTTTTAATTTTTTATTTTTAAATTGAGGATTACTTCCTTCCCCTGGTTAATTTTCCCATTTAGATGTTGGGGTCTAATTCACGTGGATATAACACCCTGCTAGTAATGTATAACCACAAAATGATGAGCTCTCTTGCCTGCTTTGACCAAAGGGGCCCCTGGCACCCTCCAACTTCCTTTTCAACTTTTTTTTTAAATTGGGATAACAGTCCACACCCTGGAGAAAAGCCATCGTGCCAAGGTGCCTGCCAATAAACTGGGGAAACTATGATTTTGTTTGCCTTCCTCACCGTATGGAGTGTAAAATGGGCTTGGGTTACACATAGGAGTTGTCTGGGATAATGACAGGGGAGAAGGGATGGGTGAGCAAATCAGGGTGCCTGACTGATGGCCAAAACCCCAATAGCTGCCTTGCAGTTCAGGTACTGGCCAAACCTCTCTGCCCTCGGCAGCACAGAGCTTTGGCTTGGGCATAAGCCCTGCAAACGGCTGAGCAGCCCAAAAATGTTGGTGAGACCTGAGATGCAACCCCTGCTTTTAGAGCAGGATTTGAGGGTGAGCGATTCCTGTTGGCCATTCATTCTGCATCCTTTCCAGTTAACACCTTCAGACCAAACAGAAACGAAAAAGTCACAGAGGGGTTTTGCAACATCTCCACAGCTGGGTTTCCTCCTGTGCCCTTTCCTGGCACACGCATAAAGCTGGGCCCAAAAACATGAGAAATGGGGTGGTTTGGGGAGGAAGAGCTGGGCTGGGTGGGAAATATCATGCCAGGCTGCTGGGGACACCCGTTCCTGCATGTGCACGAGAGGCTGGGAGGGGAGGAGTGAAACTGGGACCATTAAATCTCAGAAAACATTTTCTTCCAGCACTGTTTGGATTTTTTTTTTTTTCTTTTTTTTTTTTGGTGTGATGATCCAAAAATCATAAATACACCCTCGAATGCCATACATGAGAATAAAGCTATAATTAAGGCATAGTGCAAAGTACAAAAGCAAAAAGACAGATTTAAGTGTAGCAACACTGCTGAAGTGTTTCTCCTTCCTCCTCGGAAAATATTGCTGAATTCAACACATTCCTGTGAAACATCATCTTCAACAAAACTTTTTTTCACCCCAAAGTTAGTGGAAAAGGGTTGCAGGAAAAAACCCCTCAGCCAGCACTGTATAAACAGCTGTCTCTCTCCTGTAATGGGTCCAGGCTGCCCAGCCATATCCCTTCACTAGCTCTCACTGCTCCCCATCCCCACCACTCAGCATCGTTTCAGCCCTGACATAAATATGTTGGTAAATTCTGGTTATTGCCAGCTGTAAGTGGTAGTTTTTTGTTGAATGCTGGGCCCAGGCTCTGGAAGAAGTCCCTCCTCAGCTTTTTTTGGATGCATCAGGGCTGCATGAAGTTTGCCCACGTGGTGTGCAGGAAAGGAGATGCTCTGCTCGGTGTTAGGGACCACGGGTCTGTGTATAAGCCTGTCTCCAGCCACGCCAGCTCATGTCACTCAGCAATTAATGAAAGGCTTAATTAGGGCAAGAGAACACTGAATAGGGATTGTACAAGCAGGCAGGGGCACTCTGCTGTCTCCAAGGTCTGTGTTTATGTGTTTTTTGGGACAAGCTGCTGCATTTTGCTGTGTCTGCACAGAGGTCCGTAGAGGTGGGTTGCAATAAGGGCTGTTGGGTGGCAGTGACCATGAAACCATTAAACAGTGATGGGGGAGCCCATTTCAGCCCTCTTCCCCTAAACCCCTCTGCAGCACTTTTCCATCAAATGTGCAAGACTCTGAGCAGGAGGATGATAAACCTCCAAAACCTCATGTTTCCACCCAGTACCCAACCGTGCTCTGCCCACTACCACAGACCAGCCCTTTGCCCATCTCAAGGGCTCCATCCTGACTCAGTCTCTGGTTCTGCACAGCCTGGCCAACCAAGGGTTGAAAATGCTTTTTATCCATTGCTAACAAGTGCCGGGCTGCTCCTTGCCCAGCCATGAGCTGGTGCTGGAGTCTGCTGCCCGTTGCATGGCACTAGACATGTGGGATGGCAGGCTGCACTCTGGGCTGGATTTGAGCTGTATGCCTATTATTTTTGGCACGGTTCTTGCCATTTGCCAAATGTAAAGAGAAAGCTGTTGGCAAAGGTGCTGAAAGTGAGACAGAGTCCTTCCCGTCTGATAAATTTTTTTTCAAATTCTTTCATCCTCCTCTTCCATCCTCCCTGCCCTGATCTCTTCATCCTGCAGTTTGCTATCGTATTATGGGAACAAGATGGTGTGATATCTCCCTCTGTGCAAGACTGCTAAATTTTTATGCAGTTGAATATACTGTAGATTTGGTCTGGGGGTTTATTTTTTTTTATTTTTTTTTTTAGTTTCCACGTGCATTGTCACTCCTCATTTCTTATTAGTAAGTCAATTTAACTCGTTTTATAAGGGTATATTCACAAATAATTTGCAAAGGGTTAACACGTAGCTGACAGTGCCAGGCAATTAGTAGCTTGTTTGTAAACACAGTCCTTCTTAGTGTGCCACGTGAAGCTGGAGCTGCTCCTACAATTTTAGCCTTTACTCACTTTATATCACTGGGATGGATGCTAACGTCCCACTGTGTTTCTGTGTCCAAGGGGAATTTTAATGCATGTGCAGGGAAAGAAGCTGCAGGCGCCTGGGCTATTAAAAGCCTGGCAGGCACTCTGCAGAGTCTGGTGCTGGGAGAGGCACCCCGGGTGGCTCTGGTTTATTGGGTTTATCTGCCATCCCAGGGCAGGAGGAGGGGTTGTGGGGGATCTAATCAGGGTGAAATGGCCGAGACGGCATGGCTGTGGCCCCTGGCTCAGCCGATTGCAACGGGAAGATCTTCTGTGGCTGCAAAATCTGTCAGTGAGTGAAGCCAGAGCTCTCCAGGAGCTGCCATCTCCTTCTCCGCTGCGGTGGGATCGAGATGTATAAATAGCCCCAGCTTCCCTTTCTACCCCCCTGGCCCCAACACGCTCGCATGCAGACCATGAATACCTCGACAAGCCAACCAGGTTGCCTTACCCAGGGGAAAAATTCACATGTATCGCAGGCAGCTTAACAGCATAAGACAGATTTTGTTTTCCTTTCAAAGGCAGCTGTGCTCCCTGGGCTGCAGCTGTCTGCTCGAGATACCTATCGCCAGCACCAGCTCTGGGCCTGATCCTGTGTCGCTTACCAGTAGCCTGATTGCTTCAAAAATATTGCTGCCACAAGGAAAGGAGGGGGAAATAAATTGTTCTGCTTTCTGGGTTTTTCTTTCATAAAGCCTGTAGCATCCCCTGTCTCTCTGCAGGGTTTACCCAGGAGCTTTGCATCTCCCAGATGGGTCAGTGTTTAATGAGCACACAGATCCTTTGAGCCTTTCTGGGTGAAATATTGTTGGATGGATAAATTTGCATGTGCGCATGCCCAGTCAAATTCTGACTGATGCTAAAGGAGAATTCCCAGTGACAGAAATAGCCAGTATCAGACCAGTAAATTACTGTGACTCAATGTCATGTAGTGACCTGCAAAAATATACAAACTTGTCATTTACGGGGTTCACTTGGGGGTGTGAAGGAATTGGGAGCATTGCTTTTAATGAAAAAAAAGTCCAGGCTGCTTCAGATAATGTATAGCAACAATAAATGTAACTGTAGAACCGAGGGGAAAAAAAGAGAAAAAGCCATGGAATTGAGAAAGTGACGGCAAGGAGGACATGATGAGTTTCCCTGCAGGTTTCCACCGCGTTCAGAACTGCGTGAGTGAAGGGTGGAAATGGCGCGGTGGCAAGCAGTGGAACAGGTTCAGCTATATACGTGCCTGCATCATCTGTTGGCTTTCTAAAAACAAATTTTTACCTCCTCAGTTTGAGACAGCAGCCTGCAACGCCATGTACCAGCAACGCGTTTTGGGTGCTTTGTAAATAGCTGTTAAGCGATCTTCCCCACAGGTTTTTTAGCTGAAGATCATCGTCACAGTGCAGGTAGGGAGATGGGGCCACAGCAGACCCAGCTCCGTGGTGGGTCCTGGGCATCACAGCATGAAGCCACAGCATTTGCGTGGTAGCAGAGGTGAGCCAGACCAGTTGGGGCAGCTACTGATCTGCACTCATGTTCTGGAAGCGGCAGGAATTAATGAAGCACCAGTTCTCCCACCCCTTGATCTCTGGTGCTGACCTTGGCTTTGGGACATGGCAGAAGCAGCCGAGGGGGAGTGGATGCAGCAGCAGCTATCAGAGCATCATGCAAGGCAGGCAGGTGTTACTGGTGCTCGCCCAAAGGCACCAGGTGGATGGGGTATGCATAGCCATGTCGTCCTATACCATCATGCCATGCTGTAGCTTCTTTTGGCCAGACTTGGCCCCAGGCATGTCAGAGGACCACGTGCCTCCTCTTTCCCACTCCACAGATAGCCTGACCTGCCTAGGGCCTGATTCACGTCTCCACCAGATCCCATCTTTGCCTCCATGTGTTAGGGCGAATGTTTAGACTTTTGCAGGGCACTTTTTAGACCTGTATTAGCTGGGGTCAGACATTAGCTGCCTTTGTGGTTTAGCCGAGGCCAGAGGGATGTAAGGCAACAAGGGCTGTCCGAGCTGGGAGTTGGGTGGGTGGGAGGGCAGGCTGACAAAGACAGCAGACCTTGCAAATGTGTTGTGGTCAATAGAAGAGCATGAGGAACTAATATGGAGAGGGAGAGGAAAAGCAAAGAAGAGGGGAAAATACACCCCTGCTCTGCTAAGAAATAAGTCAGTTTAGGTGCTTGCATTGAGACAGAAGTCTCTGATCTCAATGACATTTGGCCTCAACCAGGTAATGGGAGACTGTACAAAACTGGAGTATGTTGTCTGCTTTGCTGACACAGAAGTAATGCATTGTTCATCTCAGAGCTTCTGATCTGATGTTGCTCTGAGCTGTCATCATCTGCCACAGCAACAGTGTTCAAATGAAAGGAAGAAGCAACAGGACAAGGAAAGGATTTCTTGCTGGTGAGCAACCTGACAGTGAACCCAGAGAAATCAGTCCTCTACAGCTCTGGATATGAGCAGCTAGAGCTACTCATGCCACTGGGAGGAGTGTGTCAATGAGCCTCATGCAGCAGGTGGACCCTCTCCTCCTGACCATCAGGCTGGACCTGGGGACACGTGTTTCCATATTGGCCTCAGGTCAAAAGGCTCTCAGGGCTGGTGAGGACTACATTACATCTGCAGCAGGGACTGGGCTTCCCCCTCCTTCTTCAGCTGGAGGAGATTAAGTATTTGCAGCAAAGGCCACTGAAGCTGATGAACCTGTTAGGTGCCTTTGGGGTAGCCCATAAAAAAATATCTAAGCTGTTTCTGACCCCTCTTCCTGCAAAATCAATGTATCTTAATGGAGAATGATAATCCTGCTGTAGGATGAGGACCAAAACTCTGGAGCCCACTGAGTGAGGAGAGGGTCTCTGCCTTGCCAATCCCAGAGCAATATTGCCTTCCTGCAGCCACCACTGTGGCAGGCAGTGGGGAACATGGCTCTTGGGGGATGCAATTAGCAGCTCTGGAGCTTGATAGGCACAGTTTTCAACCTCATCATCTTTGCTGCAGAAATGTCCTCAAAGCTTAGCTAATGAAAATGTCAGCCCTGCCCTTGTTCTGGAGAGTAAAAACCAAGAGCTGGAGTGGGGTATCTGGACTGGTTTTTAGTCATGGATTGCTCTCCGCTGTGACAGACATTACTGTCCACGCAAAAAGCAGATTAAATCCATGAAGCAAATTTTCTTGAAACATTTTATGGGCAGCGCTTGTCGGTTCCAATGCAAATGTGATCTAGGACAAAACTGTGTCTTGGGAAAGAGAAGGAAGATGTGCGAGTGGAGTAATCATTAATAGACACTGCTAATGTGAGATCCTCCATGATGCTGAACAGGGCTGAGCACCCGCAAGCCAGATTCTACTGTTGGTCCTGGTGAGTTACTTGGAATGAGGGTGCTCAGCTGGTGTCAGCAGGGTGACACTGGGTTTACCTTGTGTATGCAAGGTCAACATGTGGACTTGGAAAGCAGTCTCCACCAAGGCTCCTTGCAGCTAAATAAGATGAACAGAAGAGGGTAAACTTGAAAATAGAATACTCAGAGATTAAATGTTCTGTTGTGCATTGTTATTTTTTTGCCAGGACTCTCTGGGGTCCACCAGTAAGTAGCATGCTTGGCAAGGACTGGCTGTTTGTTGTGCAAGCTGGTTCAGTTAGGCCAGCTGTATAATTTGATGACTGCTAATAAGCATAGATTTGCTGAAGTATTCCCCAAAGTCTTTGCTTTGCCACCAAAATCCTCATCAGCAATTGGATTAGTTGTAGGGAATGAACAATTACAACACAAGATAGTGAATTATGTTAAGGCAAATTGTTGGGTTTTGTTTAATTGTATAGTCTCAGTCACATCCTGATAGTATTTTTCCTATAAAGGGAGATGCCTCATTGCACCAATAGGTACCAGAAAAAATACTAAAAAATGCTTCTTTTAATTGATTAGTGCCTAAAAATAAGGCAAATTAACTCTCTGTACCAAAACAAAATGTGGTAGGCTTTTACTTTAGGTTATGATGGCTCTGCACAGGCCCTGCATGCCTTCCTGCCCAGACATCAGAGAAAAAGTTTGCATTTTCTGGACAACAAGGAAGTGTATGACCAAGTTCCTCGTAAGGACTATCTTGGTGTGGGAGGAAAAATTCAGGTCAAAAGCTCTGACAAGATGATCTGCCCATCCTGCGCTCTCTAGTTCATCATGGCTCTGGCATTAAAGGCCCTGCTTATCTTTTCTAAATCAGAATAAGGCCTCCAAAGATACAGCAAAAGGCTGGAAATCCTTGGCTAAGGTTGCACCAGGCATCAAGAAATGAGACGCCGAGGATGAGACACTGGCTTTTTCTGCTTATGTATTACAGAATACAGCAGTTAGGAGGCGGTGTTGCTCAGCTTGAGCAATGGGCCAGGGCAGCACAGGTTCCCCGTTTCATCACTCAGCCTTTACCTGTCAGTGGGGTATGGTGAACTGGGGCCAAGTCAACGGCAGCAAATATAACCTGCAGTCCTGGGAGAAGGGGCACATGGACGGCTCATGGGTCTGGGTTTGCAGCTCCATCGCTGGGGAACAGTGGGTCTGATCCCACCTCCTCTGGTTTTAATTAATAGGGTAGCAGAATCATGCCGTTATCTGACAGCACTAGAAATTATCGCCTTAAGAAGTTCTGCTGCTGGTGGCACGTGCATTTGTCACCCGTTGCCTCTCTCAGAGGGGTGCTACAGAGGATTAGTTTTGTATTTAAGAGATGCTGTGTGTAATTACTCATGCACAGTTTTGCAAACCATTCATTTCTGTTAGGTCCTCTCCCATTGTTTCTTTTGCTGGCATCTGGCTTTCTTTGTGCATCTCTCGTTTCCATACGGACATAAACAGAAAGTGCTTGGTGCTCCCTGAGCTGCTGTGATGGACTGGCCCTGCCTCCTGGCAGAAGGGACATGTGAGCAGAAGGAATCTGGGTGAAGAAGGCATCATGGGCACGTCTGGCCTGTGTCTTGGGATGACACTCAGGGTCTCTTTGTGCTCTTGTTCCTGGATAAAAAAAACAAAAGTGGAGTTTTTAGGAAGATGAGATGTTCAAAGGACTGCGTAAAAGGGTAGGTGTCCTATCCTGGGGCTTACCCTCAGCATCGAGGCATTTCTAATTGCCTCACTCAGGTCTCACCCTTCACCTCTGAGCTGCCCCTCTGCCTAGTTTAAGAGCCAAAATCTTTGCTATGATGCCTGTAAATGCTCCAGGAATGTAGGAAATAGCATGCTGGATTGGGCCAAGGGCCCATCCAAGCAAGGATCTTGAGTGAGGTGCAAGCCAGTGCCAGATGTTTTTCGAAAAGCCTCCACTACAGATATCTTTCACACCTCATTTCTTCCTCATTCCTGTCAGTTTCATGGCTGCTCTCATAGCAGCCCGTGTCATGTTTCCTGCAGCCTCTCTCTCCCTGCATGCAGGTCATGAGGACAGGCTATTGAAGGGTCTCAGCAAAGATGCACAGTCTTAATCCCAGCTCTCAGAGGTGGAAGGTGGCTCATTCACGTCCTGCAGTCAGCGAGACACAGTTTCTTAAAGCAGAGATTATTTCTTTGCCTATGAGACGTTTTTAGACAGGCAAAGAAATACCTTGAATTGAATGGAAAGTCAGTAAGCTTTGAAAACTCTGGTGAGCTCATGACCCATGAAAACATATTTTAGAAAACAGGGTGGGTTTTTTCCTTTTCTAAAATGTTGAGGTTTTTTCATAGAATCATAGTATGGTTTGGGTTGGAAGGGACCTTTCAAAGTCACCTAGTCCAACCCCCCTGCAGGGAGCAGGGACATCCCCAACTAGATCAGGTTGCTCAGAGCCCCGTCCAGCCTGGCCTTGAGTGTTTCCAGAGATGGGGCATCGACCACCTCTCTGGGCAACCTGGGCCAGGGTTTCACCACCCTCATCATAAAGCATTTCTTCCTTCTATCTAGTCTGAATCTCCCCTCTTTTAGTTTAAGACCTTTACCCCTTGTCCTATTGCTACAGGCCCTATTAAAATTTTTGTTCCATTTCTCTCTGAGACAGGCAAACCAAAACAAGCTGAAGCAGCTTTCATCAGTATGCACTTCAATCTGGAGCCAAATAGTCACTTTGAACCCAAACTTATGTTTTGGTTCCAACGTTTTTTTGGACAAGAAAAACTGTTAGTAATCAACGCTAACTGACCTGTTTTCTCTTTTTTAATCCTTTTGGCAGAGGAGAGAGATAGCTGTTTGCTCAGTTCTTACCCTGGATGGGTGACCACCAGTTTGGGGTGCCCCAGCTGCTGCTGGCCCCCATGACGGCCATGCTCTTCTCTTCCAGGTGCTCCTTTTCAAAGGTCTCAGCATCCCCATGCTACCTCCTGCCGGCACTTCCACCTGGGTCCCCAGCCTCAGCTCTCCACCGACTTCACCCTGCCTCACGCAGTGCAGCCCCAGCCGGGGCTGACCCCCCACATGGCCCCCACACACCAGCACAGCGGCCCCCTGCACCAGCCCCTGGCACCGGTGCCAGCCCTGCCCTTCCAGGATGTGGCCGGACCCTCCTTCCTACCTCAGGCGCTTCACCAGCAATACCTCCTCCAGCAGCAGCTCCTCGAGGCACAGCACCGCCGGCTCATGCCCCATCCCAGGTAAGGGGGCCTTACTCTTCCTGAAGGATGCTGAGAAGCTACATAAGGCTCAGTTCAGCAAAGCGGCTTCTGCAAAGCCCCAGCAGTACATGCTAGTAACGCTGGGTTTTCTTCAGAAGTTCATCTGTGTACCCCTAAAATGTGTCCACCAGGAGGGAAGGTGGAGGGCAGGTTGCACCTGCAGGCGTACCTTTCCCATGGGGATCAATACCATGCTCATATAGTATGTCCCAAGGCCACCTGTTATTGTCACTTGTAGGAGAAGCATGGTGGTAATACCTTGGTGTTGCAGTGAACCTGTCCTGCATAGCTGTTGTGGTTTAGCCTCGGTCAGCAACTCAGCACCACACAGCCGCTCGCTCACTCCCCCACCCCTGTGGGATGGGGGAAAGAATCGTAAGGGCCAAAGTAAGAAAACTTGTGGGTTGAGATAAGAACAGTTTAATAATTCAAATAAAACAGCAATAATAATATGATGATGAAAAGGAAAATAATGAGCAAGAGAGAAATGAAACCTTGGAAGAAGGGAAAGAGGAAAAAATACCAAAACCAAAACCAAACAACAAGTGCTGCAGCTGCTCACCATCTGCCGACCGATGCTGCCAGTCCCCGAGCCGCGATCGCTGCCTCCCCCGGCCAACTCCCCCCAGTTAATATACTGGGCATGACGTCACATGATATGGAATACCCTTTGGCCAATTCGGATCAGCTCTCCTTGTTGTATCCCCTCTCCTCACAGGTTCTTGTGCCCCCAGCAGAGCATGGGAAGCTGGAAAGTCCTTGTCTAGTGTAAGCACTACCTAGCAACAACTGAAACATCAGTGTGTTATCAAGATTATTCTCATACTAAGTCTAAAACGCAGCACTATACTAGCTACAGTGAAGAAAATTAACTATCCCAGCTAAAACCATGAGAATAGCAGAGAGAGCAATAGACTATGTGCACAAGCTACATCCTCATAGCTGCTGTTTCAAAACCATGTAAGAGATTGTATCCACCTGTCCCATCAGGTTTTGCAAATGAAGAGCTTGTTCCTCTGGGTCTAGGTAGGCTTCCCAGATCTATGACGGAATGATGCCATTGACTTGCAGCACATTCAATCATGGAGAGCAGCCTAAATTCAGACTGGACTGATGACTGCAGAGAGAATTACTGTAACTCAGCAGAGGTGGAAATGGATGCCTGGCTTTATCCTGATTGTGTTTCTTGAGAGAGGGGTTTAGATAGCACGTAGGAGAGGAGTGCTTTTTTTGGAAACATATGGAAGCTATTTGTGGGTTGTACCCATGGATCAAGAATCAGAGGATAAGTCTTTGCGATAATGCTTCATTTGGAAAGAATGCTACAGATGGAAAACACTTTCTTTCCATACCCTTTCTGTCTGAAAATTGTGTGTTCTTCTCATCCTTGTTTCATTTTGCATAAGCTGGATTTTAGGTGGATTTAATTATTAGTTAATAATTGGATAGCAAATACGCGTGAGGCTGAGGCACGGATGATACAAGTGTTTTTCTCTTAGTCATAAGCTGAATTCAAATAAAAGCACGGAGCACAATTCCACGCAGAAACTGCTTGGGAAAGTGCTGTCAGTGTTACATTTCCAAGTGGGTTGCGGTGTGGAAAAGGGCAGGAACCTCTTGCCCAGTCCCACAGCCCGTTTCTGAAAGCACAGCTACATCGGAGGAGGGTGTCAGGAACCTTACAGGTGTGGGGCATGAGTTCCCAGTAGTGCGAATCTGGGTCTTGCCTTCAAAAATGAAGCCTCTGAGCTGTGGCTGCATGAAAATACCTTTATCTAGCAGTTCCCTGCTCCATTTGCTTTAGTGTTTTCCCATAGATTTACCTCGCGATGGCTCCACTGGCAAGCAGGGACTCAGCAGGGAGCAAGGGGTATGAGTCTGTGTGTAATGAAAATCCTGCTTGTGCATCCACCTTGTCTCTCTCCAAACGTGGACACTGATCAAGCAGCACATGCTCTCCTCCCAAGTAGTTTAAATAAGCAACTATCACAAGAAGAGACTCAAATCCCTAGAAAAAACTTGCTATATTTTCTACCGCTTTCCTTTCCCTGCTTGTAAAGTCGGCAGAGCTGGGGAGAAGGAGCTGGATCCCAGCTTGGCCTGTCCGTCATCCAGAGAAATGTTGGCAAAGGCCAGTGAGAGTAAATTCTGCTTTCAGTTACTCCTGAGTAATCCTGTTATGAATGAGGTTCCCCAGGAGTTTATGCACTGCATGGGGAAGCGAGACAACCTGCAGCTTCTTTATGATGGATAACGGCTGAACCAGGGACAAGTTTTATCTTGTGTGTTGTTTATGGGGATGACAGCAGAGAAAAAGAAAATAGTGCAAATGGCACGAAACTGCTAAGGAAGAAGTTGTTCGGTTTCCTCTTTTTCTTTCCATGTTGCCACCAGGTAGCATCTCTTGTAAACTGGGTGTATGTGGATGCCACAGGGGGTAACAGTGGAGGTCTGCGTTATGTCCATGGTGACCACAAGTAAACGACATATCTCTGGATTCCTCTTCCCATCATCCCTGACACCTGCCAGGACTCCACTCTTTTGGACACATATTCACGAGCCCAAAAGCTTGAGTTTTCTCCCAGTTTACTGACATGGGCTTGGAGCAGGGGCTGTACATGCGCAGTGCCCATTGTGTGGCTAACTCGCTTGCTGCTCTCCTCCTCCCCGCAGGCGGGCTCAAGAGCGCATGTCTGTTCAGCCTCACCGTCTACACCCCAGCTTTGACTTCAGCCACCAACTGCAAACTCCACAACCCATGGGGGCCCAGCCTAGGTATTTAGCCGAAGGCACAGACTGGTAAGTCTTCCACATTTCACTTGTGCATTGAATGAGGTGTTTAAAAAGTCCTGGGGAGGCTGCAAGGGTTGGTGAATGTCATCGTGTATCAATGCTTTCATGAAAGCTAATGGTGCAGCTCAACGGATACAATGTGGGGAGTGTGCAATGGGAAAACTCATCTCTGGGAGGGCCATGAGTGCATGCTAAACCCTTTATCCATGTATATGATAACATTGAGGCACTGATATTGCCCCTAACTCTCCATCCATGGATGTAGACTGCAGCCAAGCACTGATCTTCCTCAGGGGCTTTTTCTGCTGCAGGGCACAGCCAGTGTCTTTTTCCTGTAGACCAACGTCTCTGCCTGAACTAGATCTTCTGCTGTCCACCAGGCACTCAAAAAACAGTGGCTACAACTTTTTCTGTCATCTAAATTAGGGAGCATGGTGCTGCCCTCCCCTGCAGGGTGGTGTGAATGAATTAATAGTTGTCAATCGTTCTGCCACTGTAGTGTTTGATACCATAGAAAAACTGAGCAGGGAATTGATCATTTCATTTTCAGACCAGGTTTTGAGCTCTTGCACAGTTAATAATGTATGGGGCCCTACTTGGAAGAATAAGAAAATAAAAACATACTTCTGAATAGCTGCTTGTTAGCTGAGCAAAATCCATTCTGTGCACTGAATGGAAAAAATAGCATGTGAACGCATAATTAGAGACTATCGCAATGTATATGCACAAGGGGTCCGAAATAAAATGTCACAGGAAATCTTAATTATGGCATTTCCTAACATCTAAGCGCTTCACTCTGCAAATGGAGAGTCATTTTAACACGGGGGGGGGTGGGGGGGGAGTGTTTCCCCCTCCAGGGTAATAATATACAACCTAAAATATGGCCAGATCCTTCTGCCATTTTCTTCTCAGGTGTTCCCATTACTGGCACCACTGTGAGCTGAATTTGGCTGGATGACATTGTTCAGATCAGTTTGCAAAGCAGTTCACATACCATCTGGATAGAGCCATTATTTCTGCCTCTCTTTTGGTGCAGAGTGTTTAATTATAATCATTAAAAGGATCTGATAAAGCATCACTTTATGTTCCCCTCCTCCTCCTCCTTTTCCCCCCCTGTGTTATTCCATAGCCTTATAAAACTTAAGGAGTGGAGATGACAGAAATCATATACTGTGTATATATATTTGGGAGACTCGCTTTCCCTTGGGACACATGTACAGTTTTGCCCAGTGACAGATATAAAAACTTTCCTCTAATGTTTTGCCACCATGTGAGGAGCAGCAGCGCTTGCTTGGAGGCGATAGGTGATAGGCGCTGTCGTGGGAAATGGGGATGGAAAGAGGACCTGAAAGTGATCAGTCATCTCAGACAGACAGCCCAACCTCAATTAAAATCTGCTGGTGAAGAAGAAATAAACTGTCATTTGGTTCCTTAAATCATCTGCATCTGCATTTAGTGACAATCATCCAACCAGTTATCTGGGTCCTTACCTTTCACATTTTCGTTGTTGGCAGCCTGTGTACTATAGGCGTTGTAACTCTCGAACCTTGCATCTGAGCATCAGGATGCTGTACGGTTGTCCATGTAGCACAGGCTACATGGTTGGTTTTGGTTTTCTTCAGCTAATGTGCTCAGCTTACTCGCCTGCAAACCCTGAGAAAACACCGTTGCATGCAGTGTTCTGCTCTGGGCCCTTCTGTAGACCCACAGCGTCACTTCAGGAGGCTCAATACCTGATTTTACCCTGGTGCAAAAACAGTTCAGCAGTGTTGTCATTGCAATTACTTGTGCAAGTTAATAATGGCCATTCATCTCTCAGAGATCTCTTCAGTCCTTGATGTCAAAGCACTCTGTTGATTATTGCATCAATTTTGTAGACAGGGAATATGGGAAGGCAGAGAGAAAGTGGTCAAGGTCATGCATCAGGCCAGTGACAGGGCTGGGAATGGACTCAAATCCTCCTGATTTCCAGATGAGCCTTCCATCCACCTGGGAACAGCCTTTAGCAATTGGATAAATCTCCAAAATTGTGACATGTGAACTGGAAATGCTCAGTCCTACGGATTCTCAGCCTGGTTGTATTCCTGCCGGTTACTTGCTGTGTTTTATCCTCTGCCAGTTTTGTCTGTCTAGGACATGGCTAGGACAGGGCCAGCAAAGATAGTCCCTCTCTTTGCTTCAGCGTGCTGCTGGGAGACTTACTGGGGAGTACTAAAGCACTGGAGCTGCTGCCTGGTACACAGGCTGTTCTGGGTAAAGAATCTCTGCATTTACTGTCCCCTCACATCTGTTATCTGCTGTTGGCCAAACACAGTTTCACAGCTGCTGGAGAACACGTCTGGGTTGCTCCTAACAAGCCATGGCACTCACTGCCACTGTCATCTGTGGAAGGAAAGAGAAGTTTGAGGATGAAACAGGAAGCCAGCCCTGTGCTCTAATTAGCTTAGCTTTGGCAAATGTGAAGACAATGTTTATGAGAGCACCGGCTTTTCTAATTATGATAAAGTGAATGGCGTTGAAAGCACTTGTTTGCTGAGAGACTCTTTGGCTGGAGAGATGAGGGATCAGCTAACTGTATTATAGATGGAGATGCTGTGTTTGTCTCCTCCCATCCCCACAATACAGCGTGGGGATGGGGTTTGCAGTTTGTCTCTGCATGCTTGGATTGGGCAGAGCTGCGGTGTTTGCCAGGATCTTGGTCATGTCAAGTCCCAGGATTGAGCTGAGTTTTTCTGGAGGGACAAAGTGCCCAAACTCACCAAGCTGAGCCCCAGCCTGGGTGAAGATCATGCTTTCCTTGCTGGGGCCAGCCTGCGTGTGGGCAAGTGGGACCATCAGGTATGTCTTGCTTCATTGGTGTTGGCCCGCTGGTCGTGTGACACCCTTTCCTACAGAAGACTCATGCAGACATTTCTTAAAACCTTTATATTTTTGCACAAACAGCAGTTCTGGGGTTCCCTGAAGCTAGGTTTAAGTAAGGTACAGTCTCCCCTGTCTCCCTAGGTCTTCCTGTGGCCTGGGCTGGGAGTCCTCCAAGGAAAGTACAGGCACATCAAAAAGCCCCTGGATGGTGCTTAGCTGGCTCCTAACCACTCTCCAGAACAGCTCATCGGTGTGTGCCCCAAGGCATTTAGCTGTATTCCTGCAAAATATTCAAGACAAAATGTAATTTTTTGCGGTGATGGTGGCACAGGGAGGACCTGGTCTGGCCAGGTTGAGTTACTGAGCCTGGGGATCGACTGGAGCCACCAAAATGCTCTTGCTCTGAAATTAGCAGGCTGCTGTGCAGCTCTTGATCCCAGCTAACACAAATGCTAACTGGCATAAGAGTAACCCCTGACTCCTTTGTGCTGGCTTGGTGGGTGATTGCCCAAACTGGAGGAAAATCCCTTACAAGCAGTAGCATCACCCCTGCTTGAGGCACCCACAGCAGCCCAGAGCCCACCAGTGGAAGTTGCCCCATGAGCACGATCTGACTTGCTGTAGGCCATGCAATAAAACCGTGCAGTCAAAGCTCTATCTTCATCCTCATGCCCACAGGGACCTCAGTGTCGATGCGGGACTGACTCATGCCCAGTTCCAGGTCCGGCCGGTCCCTCAGCCCTATCAGCATTACTTAGCTACACCTCGGATGCACCATTTCCCCAGGAGCACATCCTCGACACAGATGGTAAGTGAAATGCTTTTACTGAGAAATGTTTTATGAATTGTCTGCCAGAAGGCAGTCAAAATAAAGGCTGCTGTCTTTCTATCACCTGTCTTCTGTGAATCTCACTTATCTCTGGCTGTGGGAGGGAGCGTCTGAAAGGATGTTGCATCACTGCACTCTGGATTAGAAAAAGGAAAGAAAAGTTCAGCTGCTCTGGAAGAGTTCAGTCCATCCTATGCAGCACCATGCTCTCAAGCTGGTCTGCAAAACCTGGGCAAGTTGTGAGAGACTCAGCTGTTATTACTAATAATATTGTTAATACTGGAACAAATTATGGGCTCCCAGGGCTCTCTGCATTCGCAGCAGATGATGCCCTTCCTCAGGCTCAGCCCCAAGGACCATTCCTCCTCACATCATTGCTCTCTACCTCTATAAAGGTTTTGCATCACCTATTGCACAGGTGGAGATGGAGTTTGGTGAGAAGATGGGCTGACTGAGATAATTTGATGGCCTTTCTCCTAACAGGGTGCTGCATTTGGAGCTGAGCCATGCTGAGCACCGCTAATCCTTAAACCATCATCAGAAATCCCACAAATGTGTTTTTAACTCGTGCCCATAGTCACACCCTGGCACCTGTGTAATACAGCAAGACTTAAAAAAATCAAAGATTAGATGAAGAGAAATCCACCCATTTAAAAATAAATAAACCAAAATCTCTTTATAAGCTAATCCATGTTGAAAATGTTGACCTGCAATGTTATATATGCAACAGGAATTACTATAACAGTTTATTCAGAAGAAATGTATGTTCTTAGTTACCATTTATAGGAGATCTATTCAATAAAACCTCATTTTTTTGTTATTGAAAGGCTTCCATTGTGGAAGGTGTCAGTCTGCTCTTTCATTTGCAGTTTTTAAAGCACTAAATTTAAATCAGGGTACACAAGGGATTTCTATGTGCAAGTACAGGTGGCTTTATTTTTTTCCTTCACTTCTCACAGGTTGTTCACGAAATCAGAAATTACCCTTATCCTCAGCTTCAGTTACTTGCTCTTCAGGGACTGAACCCAAGCAGGCACACATCCGCTGTGCGGGAGAGCTATGAAGTACGTATCTCGAGGACTGGAATTATTATTAAATTTTTAAGTGCTGGGGATCTATGCAAGCTCTGGCATAAACTTATAAGACTGTTTTGTGGCATGGCAGTAGCACTGAGTCTTGTAGCAATTTTAGTAATAACTAGAAGGCAAAGGGGTTGAGTGGGTTTAGTAAAAGATGGGTGACTGGCTCTGGCTGAGGTTGAATCTGGCTCACTTCATGTCTGTGAACAAAGTGCTTCAATTCTATGGGGTTTTGTTTCCCAGCATGTCAAACAGAGCTCAAATTCTGCCCTAATTTCTGAAATATTGGATATCCAGCTCTTTGCCTTGAGCCCTTAGTTACTAGCTCAAGAGCCAGGACTCAGATTCATCATTAAAGCATGGCTGATTTGGGTTTGATGGACATTTCCTCCAAGGAAAGGGCAGGAGGGAGCCTTGGTCCCCAGCAATTGGGGTGGGGTGGTGGGACCTCGTGCCCTGGGAGCAATGCTGATGGTGCTTTGCTGCTGTTCCTGCACCACAGGAGCTGCTGCAGCTGGAGGACAGGCTGGGCAGCGTGAGCCGGGGCGCCATCCAGAACACCATCGAGAGGTTCACCTTCCCCCACAAGTACAAGAAGGTGAGCGCTCTGAAACCACAGCATGGCTTCCAGCCCCTCTCAGTTGGCCAAGGGTTATGGGCACAGAGCGAACAAAAGGAAGGACTTTGGTGGGTCACAATCCCAGGGTTGGCAAACTGGCACCGTCAATATTCCCCAAAATGGGGGAGGAATGTAAAATCCAGAATTGGTGCTTTAATATCTTGTGGGGCTCCTGGGCTGAAGCGGTGGTGTAGTTCAGCTGGCTGTTTCTCACTTCTAGGCTAGGAAGCTGCGGGCCAAATTTTCAAAAGGGTCTCAACCTTCTCCCACCCAGCGGGTGCAATTTCCCCCCTGTCCGCACCTGGTAAGAAAGTGCACACACCAAGGGGGATTTGTGCATGCAAACCCACCCCATTCTGCATGCAAGCGGCACTGCCCGCACACCCTGCCATGAGGGCGCTGGCTCCATGGCGTGGGGGAGCTTGTCCTCCCCTGGTTTTGCAAGAGATGTCTCCTCTGTTGGAGCTGATCTCCTGCCCATAAGGAAATGGGTGCCATGTTTTTGGGTTGTGCTAAATAGAAAATGGGAAAAGTGCTTGTTTGTGTAGTAATTTCACACGTCGGTCATTCCTGGCTGGGTAGTAACAAGCAGGGACATTGCATTGCCCACGTTGGAAGTGAGTCAACTCCCGCTGCGTTTATCTCTGACTGCATCTCCAGTGGATACAGAAAAATGATATTAACAGGAATGGATGTTGGGGGGGAAGAGAAAAGGGGAGAGCTGACAGGCTAAGCGCTGCCCCATGGCACATGATGGGAATGGGCCAGTGGCCAAGCTGGCAGGGGCATAGTGGTTGCCCTTTCCAGCAGTGGTGGCCCCACATACTTTGGGGTCTCCAGGAGAAGCCTCCAGCAAAGGAGCCTATGGGGCCATCCCCACTGCAAGGAGGAGGTTGTGGGGGGCTGTGTTAGGGCAGCAGAGGACAGGCTGCTCCCTGGGCACTACAACCAACCCCACTGCCACCGGCCCCAGGAGGAGACATGTCAGCCAGCAGCATGTTGGTGGCATCCTCCCCTCATTGGCTGTTTTGGCTGGGCTGGTTTCCCCAAGATGGAGGATCTGGCTGATAGATGAAACTCTTATTATTTGCCTTCCTGCAACTATTCAGGCTTGGGAGAGCATTAGAAAGTCAACTCCTAACCAAATTATGTCTTTAACCTTGCTGCAGAGACGACCACAGGAAGGCAAAGCCGAGCAAGAGGATGGAGAGGAGTCAGACACCGATGAGAAATGCACAATCTGTCTGTCCATGCTTGAAGATGGAGAAGATGTCAGGTACGATCCTTCCATCTGCTCCTCTACAATCTGAGTTGTGTTTATTGGGATTAATTCTACCATGCACTGGAGGGGTTGTCCCTGTTCCTGTCCTGACAAACTCACTTGGGCTGTTGCAAGGTCTGGGAAACCAAATGCCATGTAGATGGATATTGGTATGGGCTGTAGGTAGGAAGAGCTCTGCAGCACCAGGAGGGCCAAGTTTTATAGTATGTCCTGGGTTTGGATCACCTGCTTCAAGGCTGTGCCAATGAACCAGGTGGCAAGTGTCAGAGAAGGATGGGTCCCAGGTCTCAGACAGCCGTCTGGAGCCTGGGGACATCAACGTCTGAGCCTGACAGATGACCAAAGTATGATAAAAGGGAGCGTGAGTGTGAGGTCCAGGGGAGTTTGGTTTGTGGCCAGAATGGAGCTGCTTTATTGTAGAATAAGTGAGATTACTCTACCCGCACGGTCACAGGGAGCTGTGCTGGGCCAAAGACAAAGTCCCCATTATTGCTCAGAGACGTCTCCAGGCTTTTGGCCGGGTCAAATCTCTGCTCATGACAGAGGATGGGGACAAGCAAGGGGCTGAGCTACCATGGCTGAAGGAACTGCAGGTGGGCAGTGCAGCTGCACTACCTGGTCCTGTTCCTTACCCTTTAATTGCCTTAAACCATCAAGAAAAACTCTGATCCTCTTGCTGTGGGTCCTTGTGGTTCAGGGTCCCTCTGGCTCATGAGAGTGAGTGAAGAGATGATTAAGGTGATGTAGGTGAAAAGCACCCACATCTCCTGGGGCACACCAGGCACTCACACAGGAGTGGTGGGGACCTACCTAACTGCTAACGAGTCACAATGACGAAGAACCAAGAGGCTTTGGAATATAACCTAATACTCCTGAAAGGTTAAAAAGCAGCAGCCAAGGTAATTAATAACTGGAACAACTCAATTCAGGAGGGTGTGGTGTTTTCTAAAAGACTTTTAGCCAAGTTGGACACCATCTCTGACCTGCTGCCCTATGTGAGCTGGCATGGCTGGGGGAGGGTGTAGGACCTAGGCAGCACTGGTGTCACTACATTGGTGCTTCCCCATGTTTGAAGCAGCCCCAACTGCTGCTTTCTGGCTCTTCTTGGTCCCCTGGACCTCCTCCATCCTAACGGGGTGGTACTTCTCTCTCTGCAGGCGGTTGCCTTGTATGCATCTCTTCCACCAAGTGTGCGTGGACCAGTGGCTGGCCACCAGCAAGAAGTGCCCGATCTGCAGGGTGGACATTGAAACACAGCTCGGCTCGGACAGCTGAAAGGATTGGCTGGACACACCATTTTCCTTACCAGGTCATATGGCCATAAACCCTTGCAGCAAAATTTCGCCTTCTGAGCCATTTGATTGAGAGGAAAAGTCTGCAGGCATGTAGTGAGGAGGAGGAGGAGGAGGTGGCGGTACAATATCTAGCGGTAGGAGATATTGCACATACGCAGGATACGGGCCCAGTGAAAGGGAGCTGGCATTCCCAGAGCTCAGAGACCCTGTGCTGCAGAAGATTTAGTATTGAACATGAAGGAACTAGTTGTGGTAGTCTGGCCTGTCAATCCTGCATTTCATGGGGATTGTATATATACCTCTTGAATACGTAGAAACATGTTAGGGGTCCTTTAGCTATTTCTATGGATGGCAGCTGGAGCATGTTAGCTTAAGAAATGTTGTGTTTGATGCCCTACTCATCTTGTGGTGGACATGTTGCTGTTACCTAATTTGCACCAAATATTTTTTCATAGATTCCTTATTTTGGTGCCTGATTAATACATTGCAGAGGGGGGATGAAAAAGTCAAGCTTTCCCACCCTTGGGGGGGAAGAGGCGAAAAAGCAAAATCCTGTTTACAGTCAGAAGGGTTGCGCTCTTTGCCTCAGCCACGTGTGCTTCCTTTCCTTGCATTTACAGTGTGTTGCAAATTTAGAGAAGCTTAAAAAAATAAAAATTGGGAATGAAATGAATGAAGCAATAAGGAGAAGCTTCGTTCCTGCTTATCTGCTGGTGCTGGACGCTTTCTGTCAGGGCACAGTATTGGAGTAGATGTTGTTTCTTTGCTTTCTGTATCTTAACAAAGTAGCTTGGCACATCGAAATCCAAGGAAGAGCTGTCTTCATGATTGCCATTGTCCATGATGCTTTCTCCTGTGAGCTGTGAGGCTGGTTGGCTTCAGCAGCCACTGCCAGCACTGGTCCAAAATGATGGTTACTGGAGTCGGTGCCTATAGCTGTGCTTTGGGGTATAAAAACGCCGGAGAGGTGCTGAGAGATGTATGCAGCTGACTCCTCTCCCATGAAAAAGCATCTCATATAACAGGATGGGAGAAAACTTGACGCTCACAAGGCACTGAGGAGGCCATGAGCATTTTGATGCGGGAGGGGAAGGCAAGTTGGAACGGGGGTTTGCTGCTTTCTGGAGAGGCTGTGTTGTAACCCTGCCTCAAAGCACATGCTCCTGCACCCACGTGCATTTGTATATATGTTTCAGGCCTCATCCATACGGAGAATGGAGTGGTTGTTCAAATTAAACCTAACTGCATTAATGCTCAAAACAGAATTAGGAGGTAGTCCCAAAGGACTGAGCTGTTGTGATCCAAGCTCCTGCTGAAATAAAGACCTCAGCACACCAACTGTAGGGACCAAAAACCCTCCAGAGAACCGGCATTCACAACCAAAACCCTTTTTTTTTTTCTTTTGTTTTTAAATACTTTTTTTTTTTTTTTTGCATACTAGGAGAGCAAGAGAAAGATGCCAAGGAGCATGGGGAATTAGTCAGAAACATAATATATTGAAAATGCTGATGTGGTGGGGATGATTTCTGGCTCCCTTGAGCATCTGTTTTGCTGGAGCCAAGCAATGCTTTTCAAGTAGAAACAATCATAAATTACCATTGGAGAGATCGTGGGATTCCTGTGAGCTGTAATTGGAAAACACCAACCTCAGAGGCACCCCAGAGAATTTTTTTCCCAACTGGAGAGGTGAGGGGAAGAAGGGAGCCCTTCAGAATGCAAGGATGCAAGAGCTCCTCTCTTGCTGTGCCCAGGCAGGTAGGAGGGAGTGGAGTGGGACACATGGTGGCATGTAAGGGAGATATAAAGAAGAAATTGTTTACCATGAGGGTGGTGAAACCCTGGCCCAGGTTGCCCAGCGAGGTGGTCGATGCCCCATCCCTGGAAACACTCAAGGTCAGCCTGGACGGGGCTCTGAGCAACCTGATCTAGTTGGGGATGTCCCTGCTCACGGCAGGGGGTTGGACTAGGTGACTTGGAAAGGCCCCTTCCCACCCAAACCATTCTGTGATTCTGTTACATATTTGTCACCCGGCTCACGCGATGACTTCTTAGGGGATGCAGTGGTGCCAGCCCCAACTGGAGGGCTGCGGACTCCTTGGGCCAAGGAGTGGTCCATCAATACCTGTGGGGCTTGCTCCAGCAGCAGCAGATTGAAGCATCATTAAAAATAATACTAATATTACTAATAATATGGACAAGCAAAGCAAGGCTTTGCTGGTAAAATACACTGTAAGCTGGTCTGGTCTGTCCAGGCGTGAGCTGGGGGCAAAGCAAGGGAGGAATGGGGTGACTGGGACCCTGGCTGGGTGGGGAGGGATGGAGGAGCGCTTCCGAACCGCGCGTTTTCTTAAAGCCTATGCGAAAGTGTTACTATTTGCCTAACGAACAAGCACAGTTTTTAAAAAAACAAAACAAAACAAAAAAACCTTGGTGAAGAAAAGCACCAAACTCCTGTGGTCTCGTGTGAGTGACTGATCCCGAGGTGCGTGCGAATTTACAGCGTCTGGAGTTGCATCGGTGTGTCAGGTTCCTTTGCATTTAAATAATTTGTATGAGTAGGTTGCGATAATAGGGTGAATCTAAAAACAAAATGAAACAAACAACAAAAAATCTCTAGGAACAAAATATTGATAGTTTACAGGGTTTTGTGAGTTTAAATGCCTTATATTTAACAATCATAATTTATGACTAACTTGTAGATATGGTGGGTTCTTATTTAATTATTTTTATAGTTGTTTTTTGCATTTTTAATTATAATTTATTTATTTAGAAATTAATACTAATTTTTTTTATTACTCCTATTACCTCATTTTTGCATTGTTTCTGGGAATGGAATGCTTTGCATGCATCGGTACTTTAAAAAAAATTAAACATGGGATGTGGGGGTAATGCTTATCTTGTCAAAAAAAAAAAAGAGAAAAAAATCAGGGTGTGTGATTACAAACTGTATTACTGTGGTGCTGTTACCTTGGATACATTCCATAAAAATGCAAACCTTTGATTCTGTATGCTGTGACATAGTGGAAAACTGCAATATAGTGACTGTGTTTAGCACATATATATGAATATTATTTGCACTCATAATCAAATTCTGGTGATCCTTTCACTTGCATCCTTGCACATTGAAGGCGATTGATGGCGCTCTGCAAAACCAAAATGTTTTGGTTGATTCCTCCGCCCTGTCCCCAATGCTGCTGGTGATGCTACTGCTCTTGCTGCATGTGTTACCCTGCAATAACACCTGGCGGGCCCCTGCTACAAGGCTGTGCTTGGGGCAAAGCATGCATTTAGTGCAAGACTCTGCAAATTGCTTCAAAAACCAAGGAAGGACACGCAGGCGTGGTCGCACTGTTCAATTTTTGGTGCCTATTTGTGCTCTCTCTGGCTCTTTTCACCCTCTGTACATACACCCAGCTGGGCGCTGCGGGGAGGATGAAGGAGGCAATTGATTGAGCCTGATCTTGGAGGCAACAAAACTGAGGGATTCATTGCAATTTTTAAGGGTTGACCCCTGCTCTAGCTGAGCGGGGCTGGCATGGACATGGGAGCGATTCGGCATCCCTTTGTAACCCCTGGCCCTGAGCACTTGCTATAACCTAGCTGTGAAACACGCATGGAGCAGAAATCCTCAACACTGATCTTGATCAGTGGTTTTCATCCCCCTGTAAGGGGGAAACCTCGACTTGGAGCTTTTTAATCCACTGTAGAGCTGGGACCTGCACCAGGGCCCTCCTTTTCCCAAGGAGGGGGTCAGCCCCAAGCTGACATTCCGCTCCTGCAGCAGTGGCCAAGCATCCCCATCCCCATCCACAGCCATGCTGCTCTCACAACACACTGCCCTTTCCCAAAAGGCTCCTGAATATCAAGTGCTTGAGTCTTGCAAGAAGGTTAGAGCACCTTTGACAATATTTTAAGCTTTAAGCCATAACCACTCTTGGTCAGCACAGAAGCTTGGCCATGTATGGACAGAAGTGGGGTTTGATACATGTGCTCAACTAGTAGCCGTACCCCCCCAAAAGGCTTTGGATGCAATTCTCTTTTGGGCTAGAAAGGCACAAAATAACTGTACCTTAATATTTTTTTCTCTCTGTCCCTTCAGGGTGCTGCTCTGCTTTGTTGACTTTGCCTTACCCTGGGTTTAAAACCTGTCTGTGTTTTTTTCCTTGCTGCTCTGCAACGCTCCTCCCCTGTAGCCTGGAGCTGCGGTTTTGAGCCGTGTGGGGACAGAGGGTTGGTTGTTCCACCCCGCACAGATAATGTAAAAGGGATAAGTAAAACAAGGAGTGAGCAAATAAAAATCCTCTCCTTTAATGACCGGGGCTGGTGAAAGGATCACCCACATTTTTGTACTCCTACTGCTGTTCTGTTGTGCTGTGCAACATTTTGCTACATAGACTATTTTATAGAAGAAAGCTAGAAAAATATTTATTATTAATATTAAAGCAATAGTGCATTGAAGAAATGAAAAGACATTAGAAATTGTGTAAATGCTTAGATTCACTTTTGGTGGATTTTTTGTACTTTATTTATAACTAATAAAATGAACTGCATTGCTAACTATAAACCTGTGCCACACAGAAGTCACCTGGCAGGGTGATCACTTGGTCTTTATTTACCGCTCGTTTCTTGTTTCTTTGGGTCGGAGTCAATTGTTCTTTCATTGCTTATGCCTTTGTACTTTGATGTGCAAAAGAGATGCTGCTGGGGTATAAAATACTCTGCCCAGCTGATTTGCAGAGGCTGTTGGTGCTTGAGCTCCATGGCGGAGGCGAGGTGAGGCTCTCCATGCCAGGCACACCACCGTACATGATGGCCTGTGGCACCAGTTTTGTGATCAGGTACCAAAATCACTTTCTAGGATCAGACTGGAAATAGTCTGTTAAAGACAGAGTTCCCCTCTAAACACATCCCACAGTGCCTGTAGGATATCTCTAGCGAGTCCTGCAGAGATACTGATAGGTCATCCATCCTCCCAGTGGAAGAGCATCTCCCTCCCTGTGGGTCTCCTGTTTAATAACTAAGGAAAGAGAAACTTAATGGGGAAAAAAATATTCCTCCAAACTAATACAGATATATTTGAGGGTATTTTCAATCCTTTTATTACCTGTTCGAGAATCCAATGGGCCGTACACCTAACTTTGCATCCTGCACAGCTCATTTCATAAGCCCTCTTGCACTTTTATTTTTTCCCACAATGAATAGTGCCAATCTCCCCTCTTATCTACTCTTAATTCAGCTGTTCCTCCTCATGCATTTCATGTAGAAAGGCTGAGACCAGTCCCCAGCTTTGACTATGTGATTAGACTAAATAAGCCTTGGAGACAGGCGGCTGCTGATCATAGAGATTTGGTTCTCATAGCCAACGGGAATTGCTGGCTCCTCCAGCATCCAGCAAAGGCTGCGTAAGGGATGCACCATATTCAGGCAATAGGAAGCTCCCATTATAAGAAGCTTTTACAAATTAAGAAAACAGAAAACAAGGTAAAAATGATCTGTTCATCCAGCTGGGGAAAATCTCAGTTTTTCACTGAGATCTTGCTGATGTCCTTCAAAAGGGCAACGTCACTGAGAGAGTTGCTTGAGATGGCAATCAGTTTTGCTTCAAAGCTGCTGCAGCAAACATACTGCCGTGATCTGATAACAGCCCTGCTGAGTGCCGCGAGCCGTAACTGGTGGCTGTGCTGGGGAGGGAGAGGGGTTGTGCCCATTAAGGTATAATGCACGGGCCAAGATGCAACATCTTTATTCACTGTGAGCATCTGCTCTCGCAGCAGCTGCCTGGGGTCGGGAAGCTTAGCCCTTATTTGTGTTTTGTAGTATCTAAATCCTCAGCTGGCCCACAGGTTGCAGCTCAGAGCTGTACAACCCATCAGTAAATACCAATTTTTGGGGTTTTTTTTTTCTTTTTTTTTTTTTTTAATGAGGGTTTTTGCTATGTCAGAAGGACCTCTACACATAACAATGGGGCCTGGGAGGTTGTAAGATGGATACTTCACAGACCTCAGTTATTCTGCCTTCATGCACATAAGGTTGGTGTAGGTACATGATGCTATTAAAAATGTTTCACAACAACTTCATAGAGATTTTCAAATAAATCTGTGTCCTACAGCAAGAGACAACCAGTCCCTCTTAGCATCCAACACTGCAAAGGACTTCTTGGTTATACTTTTTTTTCACTGGCAGCACCCAAGTGCTTTCATAAACACAGCACTTCATTGGGCTCCTGAAAACATGGAGACCACAAAGGCAATGAGATAACCTGGTTTTGAAGACTCCTGCTGTGTGTCAACATCCTTGTCCTTTGCTCTTGCTTCTCACCTACATCAGTGGTTTTGGCTGAAGGCATGTGCACTAAAACCACACCAATTAAGAAACAAACAGCAAAAAAAAAAATGTGGAGAGTGGCAGGGGATGGAAGAGTTGTGCATCTGCCCACCAGGTTCAGGGACCTCTGCCCCAGCAGGCAGAAATTTCCTGAGCCCTGCAAAAGGCACAGCCCTAGGACAATTTTGGTTTTTCTTCTCCTCTGTTCTCCACTTGGCCAAGAACTTGTTGGTTTTAGCAGCTTAATGCAAATCCAGTCCTTGGAAAAACTCCACTCTTGCCTTATTACTTTTGTAGCATTAGTTGTTGTAGCAACAGAACAACTCCCCAGAGCCAGGGTGGAGTTGAGTTTTGCACAAACAAGGGGCATTTTTGAAGTTCTTAGAAGAAAAAAGCAGAGATTTTTCATGCTTTGCTAAGGCTGCCTTCCTGGGAGGCCATAAGGTTGCTGACCCTGTATCAGCAAACTCCCCCCTCGGCCCTTTTAAGGGAAGCATTACCTGGAGGTCAGCACAGCTTTTGTGTTGAACATGCCTGTCCAGGGATGGCAGATGGTTTTGATGGCAACCCAGGTATCTACAATCCTGCCTTTCACGTACTCAGTGATTTGGTGACCCTGAAGATGTTCATTTGTGCTTCAACAGAACCCCAATCCATGGCTGTAGCTACTTGCTACATGTGATTACTCCCAGATGTGAGCACATCTCATATGCAAGATAAGGATTTCTCTTTCCTCCTTGCCCTGTGCAGGGATGGTATGGGAATCAGGAGCTGCCTCAGTGCTCCCAAGGGCTGGAAGCATGGAGAAGTACAGGTCCCACATGAGTCATGGTGAATTTGCTCAGGGGCTGGCGGGGGTTAAACTGCTCTGAAGCAACGATGCTGCAAAACCAGCATCCAGCATCACTGGCATCTCCACACCAAGTGGGTGCTGACTGCAGCCAACTGGAAACGCTGGGACTGCAGCATTTTAATGGGAAAAACTCCTATTTCACTGCAGCAGACGTTTGTCTAAAAATGGGACAAATCTATTGACAGGGAGGTTTTTTTCATAACCCTGGTAGACAGGGGTGGGAGGGAAAGCAGAAAGATCAAAAGCCTCACCCTTTTTTTGTTTCAAAACACCCACTGGGGGAACTGCTGCTTTGCAACAACACTGCACAAGTGAAGCAAAAGCAAATGCTCCGCTCTGCTTGTGGGACCCCCTGGCTGTCTGGGGAGCCCGAGACCCATCCCAGCAGGGTCCCAGGAATGCAATGTGCCTGCTGATCCCAGCACCTGCCTTCAGCCCTCCTGAGGTCTGTTCTGCTCCTCCTGTGAGCTCCCTGGAGAGGCAGATGGAGCTCCAGAAGTAAAGATTTGTAAACAGCTTTTCTTGTTGGTACCTGTAGAGATGTGAGTAGCTGAGAAGAGCTCATCTACAGGAGCACTGGCCCTTACTGTGGCTGGGAAATCCCTTCTCCACCACAGAAAAAATTAAACCAGCAATCCTTATTAAAAGAAAAAAAAATAGAAGTGAATGGCAGCTGCTCTGAAACAGAGTTGGTATTCGGGCCATATAGGGTAAGATTATCCTGAGACAGTTTTGAATATAGTTAGCACAGCTTCCTTGCAGTGGAATTGATTATCTGGTAGGTCTTTTGCTCCAGCTGCCTTAACTGTAGATCTCAGCTCTGGGCAGACCCGGACAAATTCATCCCGAGAGCTGTGTCTGGGTTGGGAGGGAAAGCCCAAGGGTGAAAAATGTCACCCAGATCCCATCCCTTGAGACCTGGGTGGGTGGATAATGGATCTTTCCCAACATCCCTGCAGAAAGTCCTGCTGCGCCTACTGCTTTTGATGTGGTGCCTTCTGGAGGTGCGTGTGTGTGTGTGTACGGACATGCAGTGTTCACAGTTGTCAGAAGTGAGAAAAACTGGGATCTCCAAGTTCAATTTTCTTAAATATAATGGCTAGGTTCCCTTATCCTCTTGACAGATCTAAAAGGGGAGCCATCAGTGGTGGAGGCCAGTGGGCTTTCCCAGCCCTGGCAGGGCAAAGCACTGAAAGCAGAAGATGGCATCTGAGCTGTTAAAGGACAGTTTATAGCTCTGCTACTTGTGGCTTTTAATCATAAATAAGTGAGAAATGTATTTATTTCATTCACAATTTTATATGTGCTTTTACAAAAGCAGTATTACTTTTAAAAAATGTTAACCCAGGAAACACATCTTGCTACTAAAAATCTCTCAATATAAAAGGCAGTTTTTTAAAAAAGTAAAATGCAATATAAACCAGTATAAGGAGGAAAAATGCACATGCAGAAGGGAACCAATTCCTCCTGCAGCCAGCCCTCTTCAGTACCTAGGGAAAAGCTCCCTCCAGATTAACCCATCGCCCCGGTTTTCATCCAGCCACTTCCCACAAGGAAATATGGTGGTCACACCGGTCGCTGAGTTGGTGATCTCCACCCGCTCCACCAGCCAGCCTGGTGCCAGACCGCTGTTATCATGCTCAATCCGGACTTTTTTTAGTTCCCCCATGTCCAGCGTTTCCAGGTAAAACCTGTTGGTTTTGCCCCGCTCGAAGAGGTTCCTGAATTTCTGCTTTAGCGCCCGCTTTCCCGAGTCCCCGTTCAAACCGAAGATGGTGATGAACACGTTGGCATCTGTTCCCGCGCCCTTTTCAAAGCCTGTGACCACGATGGTCTCATATTTGATTGGCACCAAGCTCCGAGCTTTGCTGGCAAAGCTTTCAGTGACCTTGGCACACTCAAAGACTTTGTAGTCCCTTCTCTTGTAACGCAGAGGGATTTTCACATTGCACCTGAAAAAGTATCTGCCAAAGGAAAATTAGCAGCATGTTAATGGTATGGATGGCCACTTTATTGGGCAAATATTATGGACTGGGCTTGCTACTAAATTGCCCGATATTAATGCTGTTTCAATACTTTTCCGTATATGTGCTAGCGCTAGAGTTTCTCTCTAGAAATACAGCCATGATTGAGCATTGCAACTGCAACTGGAAAACCCAGCATCTCCCTAGACAGCCACAGACACCCTGCACATGGAAGGGTTGGTGTGGGGCACTTGTCACCTCTTTTGCCTGTGCAATGGCATGTCCATTTACGGACCCACCGAAGCAGGACGAGGCGTCAGCCCCACAGCTACTGCAGCTCAGTGCTGCTGAGTACAACTGGTCTGAGAGCAGGGAGTTCAGCAATTAACCTCACTGACGGTATGATTAAGGTTGGGCAAGGACCTAGGAAAAAGGGAATGAGAAAGATGGGAAGAGGAGGTTTAAATCCGCCCTCTTTCCTCATCTAGATCACCCAGCCTATCCTTAGCAGGCAAAAAAACCAAAAGCATCGAGCACAGAAGTGATAGGTACCAGATGCTGAAAGCCCTTGGTTCTGCAGTGCTGCCTCTGGTGATGTGCAGGGAGCACAGAGCACATCCATAAATTACTGCATACCTGGCACCCAGCCAGAGGCTCGAGCAGTCTGCTTTTAATGATGTATTTCATTTCCAATGATGCAGATCATTTCCAAACGAGTTTTTTTTCACCATCCCCCACCTTCAACAAACTGCAGCAGGTTCTCCTGGAGGGAGTGTAGCTGGACTGCAGCGCGTGTGTGTAAAACGAACACCTGGAGGGTTACTGAAATTCCAGTGGTACTGTGTTTCTTAAGCACTTCCAACACTTTTGACATTTTCTGTAGCCAAAGTAAAGCACTTCTTTCTCTGGAAAGAAGCTTTGTAAATGAGAAGTTCTGGTGGGAGCAAAATTTTAGGCTCAGGGACAGAAAAACTGCGTGAGAATGGGGTGGTGGTGGAGGGTTGTCCAATGCTGCAGTTTTATCTCCTGGCCTACATAATATCTCGTGGTCTGGAGTTACAACGGAGCATGCCAGTCTTCACGAGGGGCAAGAAGGAAAAAGATGACCTTTCTAGCCCTGGGATTTGCAAGAAAAATTTCTAAACACAGTCCTTTCAAGTACTAAGATCAACTACTAAAGGGCAAAAATTCCAGTATAATTCAAAACCATTGGTGCAGCAATCTCATAACTCTTTTAATTTGGTCTTTGGCTTGACTGAGCAGGTTTTTTTGGACATTTGGGATTGGGAATACCTGAAGTGAGAGCTTGCTCTGAGGGTGCAATCTGCTCCAGTTGATCATTTGCAGAGCAAACACAGCTGTGAAGTGCTGTGTCTGCAGAGCAGGAGCCCTTCTTCAGTGCAGTGACAGACTGCAGGATTTACCGGTATCTCCCGGCTCCCCTCTTTAATTTAAAACAATTTTTAAAAATCTTGGGCTTTATGAGAAGAACTTTGGCCCCTTCAAAACATACTGTTTCAGCAGTTTCATGTTCCCAATGAGTTTAGTGCACAGATTTGATTGCACAGCTGGACTTCAAGGGTTCCAGGTTTTTCACCAACAGGAGAAAAGAACATGTTTTAGTATGTAATTGACTGAGTTTTCGCTCAGCAAACATTATTATGGCTCTTCTGCTGGCTGATTAATTTGCTAGGAGAGACTCTTAGCTTCTAAAAAAAAAAAACCACTTCAAGGATTTCTTCTTAAACACTCAATTGTCTCAGTTGGAACAAACTCCTTATAGTTAAATTCTTCAGCAGCAATGGAAATATCATGGAGAAGAAAAGAAATCCACAGCTGACATTGTGGAAATTTTCTCTGGAGAGCACTTTTTTTTGCAAATGGATGATCTCCTTCGTTCCTGCATAGTCCCTGTGCTACCTGCACCCTGAGTTGTGAACGTCACCCCTTCCAAAGACGGGGCTCAGACCAAAGCATGTAGGACCTGACATGTTCAGGGCTCTTCAGACGTGTTTATTTTTCGGCCATAGCATATTTCAGTCATATTTAAATCAGAGTAGCTGAGCTGCAAGACTGCAATCTTTCCAGTGGGCCCTTTGGACCATAGCAGAAAGATCTCTTGTCCAAACTGGTCTGAATCAGAGGTTCAGGTTTTGTCTTACCCTCAACTTTTTTCTAGAAGCTCTTCTTACAACACTTACCTTAAAGGCCAGTCTGTCCAGAGCATCATACAAAGCCCTTAAATTTCAGTCAGTCTAAGTATTTTCCACAAGCTGAGGCATCAATTTGTCATAACTGTGAGATTCACCAAACCAACTTGTATATAAACTTATCTGCACATGCTAAATCCCTCTCTAGCAACTCAGAAATTGCACAGGCAAGTCAGGCAATGTCGTTCTGTACCCAACACACCAAACAGCTTGTCCTTATCTTTCAGAAAGGGATTAAGATTTAGTAAGACTTTCCACTATTGCTTAAGTTTGAAATGCTTCAGGAGGACGCATGCAGAGTTGCTCAGCTTCCCCATGCCCTCCTGGAGTGGCTCCTTGCAGATGAGAGGGCACTTACTTGTTGTAAAGCTCCATCTCTGTTACAATAATCTCTTGGACATGCCAGAAGACGTCAGCTTTTGCAGATGACTTCTTCCCATCTTTTGGGCAGTGACCAACACAGATGGCTGCAATATCACCAACATTCTTTGAAGAAAACTGAAATGTGTCTGTTGCTCCCCTACAGGAAACAGGGAGCAGTTTCAGTTATTATCTTGAAGGATGGCAGTGTCTTGTCTCATATGGACATTAAGTAATTTACACATGGCTAAGGAAGATAGAAGATAAGCCTTCATTTAAAGTAATTTGATTTAACCTACAATCATTCAACACAAAGTATAATTTCCATATTTAAATTTAGTATTTTCTCGGATTAGGGGTGACACTCTAAATTGTTGCCACTAGGACTTTCCAGGATAAACTTGAGCTGTTCCACATACAAGATCAATTTACCTCATTACAGATAAAGCTAAAGAATGACTAATTTCCCTTCCTGCACTTATTCATTCATTCTCAACAGATACTTTTATCTGCTACATATCTACCCACCATACATACCTGTTTTAAATTTGCTAGTTTAGCCACCCTTCCTGAAGCTCAGCTTGAAAACAGTTTAGAGACAAAACAGGTCTCTGTCAAACCCTTGGCTGGCTCCCTGTCATGTCGGCTGCATATCTGTTAGGTTTATCTCCTTGGACTGATCCTTACTCCAACCTGCCTCCAAGGATGGGCTGTGACTTATGCTTTGGAGAGTGGCGTCTAACTCCACTGTAGACACCATCAGCTGAAGGTCAGAAGGAAGCTCCTCCTGATCTTTCATGTTTCACATGAAATCTCAGCCGTTCATACTAGAGTCCACATCAGCTGTAATTTCATCTTCCTTTACAAAGCTACAAGAAAAAGCTTTCCTCCCTGCAAAGCAACTGAACATCAGCAGTGTCCATTGCTTTGAAGAGATTCTGTCTCTGAAGGGCATGCTGTGTCCTTAAAGGAAGTAGAAAACCCATCTCACATCTGGAGAACTTTGGTCCCACATGGGAAAAGGAATCTGCACCATGTTACATAGATGCGCCTCCAGCTCTGCACATGAGGCTGATATTCAGCTTTCCTCACACGACAGTGATCTTTCAGCCTTATCCCCCAGATTCATCTGGAAAGTCAAATCTGAGCAGCTCTGACAACATTTAGCCTCCAACTATTTTTACTTTGACTCCCACTGCCAGTGAGATGCTGTGAAAGGAACTAAAAACACCTCCAGCTTCCTTCTGCTCCTCCCAGCTCAAAACCACACAGCCTCCCCGGGGGCTCGCCAGAAGCCCACTTGTATGTACTAATACAAAAGGACACACACACACATGCATCATCTACATTTCCTTTTACCAAATGCCTTTTTCTTATCATTATTAAACCTTTTCTGCATCTGCCCATCAGAATCTAAATTTACATCTTCCTTTTATTCCAGGTGAGAAGCCATTAGGCTTTTTGGAAGGAGGATGAGAAACAGCATGGCACAAACGCAACTCTGTAGACCATGCTGGAGAAGAGGTGGCATTTGTGGAAGACACACAGCTGGTGGAGAGTTCCTGTAGCCCACCATCCAGTCCCACTACCTTTCAAATCTCCTTTTCTTGGAAGAGTTTTCCATGAGGAATTCTTTCGAGCGGCCCAGCTTTCCTTCTAAGATGATCCAGATGTTTTCCTTTGTTTCTGCATCCTCTCTGTCACTTGTTACTGTGACAATCTCATAGGCTTTAAAGCATAATTAACACACACGTTAAACAGAAAAAGAAGAGCAGATGGCCAGAAAGATTTCTTCATTTGGCTGTCACTTTGCTTAAAAAATCTTTTGCTAATATTTTCATAGCACACAAGAAAGCATTTGCAAAATAAGGATGGAATAACACTGAAATCAGTGGGACTTTTGAATTCTATGTGCTTTGGGTTTCATGCTGGGGTGGAGTACATGAAAAATATGAGGTCTGCCTGATCAGCTAGGAGTAGACAAAGCTGCTTTTGAACAAGCTGTGTCCAACTCCCTGCTGTGCTAAGCACTCCCTTTTTAACACAGCCCAAATCCTACAGCTTTTGTGCTACTGTTCCTAGCAGGGGCAGTGAGGGTATCCATGTACCCAACAGGAAGTGCTCAGATGCCGTGGTGGCATGTAAGTACCCAAAATGGCAATCACAAGGCTGTTGGTTTTTTTTTTTTGTAGGGGCAGAGTGAAATCACACTGAAGTAATGGGATTATTGACTCTCCAGGACTCTCCTGAAAAAGAGCACTGCGGTGCAGGAGTTCTTGAGATGCACTTTGCATATCATCAGTGTGGTTAAATAACTCTTGCTCACTCACTCGCTCACCACATTAGACACCAGAACAATTACCTTGGACTCAGTGGAATTACCCAGAGCAGACCCAGGGCTATGAGGTGTTAAGCTCAGCTGTCATGTTCAGCCAGGATACTTGAGGTAGTAGCCCAGAACACGTTAAGGAGGAAGCTGGAGCAATGTTACTTACGAAGCTTTAAGGATTGAACTTATTTTCCACCTCAAAGACCCAAGCCCATTATTTCTAATGAGACCATAACCATGTGCCCTTATGGCTTAATGCTGGATTGAACTGCTGCAGATGGGCCCCTCTTAAATTTCAACCCAGAATGAGATCTTTTTCTTCCTCATAAATCCTGATCTGTTTCTTTCTTATCACAGCATTGCACTTTTGAACTAAAGAGTACCTTAAATAATCCAACCCTTAAAGCCTGCAAATATAAACACCTATTGCATAGGAACCCTTAGTGGAGCAAGTTGCAGGAGTTATGGCCTCTGAGGTCCCTCAGCCAATGCCACAAATCAACTCTAAACTTACTGGTCCGTTCCTTCAGTTCCAGGATGTCATTATTGGCACAAGCCAGTTCCCTTATAAGCTGCCCATCGTCTTCACCTTTAGCCAGCCAGCGATCACACTGGAAGCGAAATGTCTTGTCCATGGCAGAGTCCTTCACGTCAATATATTCCAAGTGCCATCCTGGTGCGATTCCTAGTAAAACAACAAAATAAAAAAGATTTTTATATTTTCACATAGCTTGGGTAAGGAGGTGAGATACCTCTCCTCAGGAGCACCATGCTCGTGCTGGAAATGATCTATATTTGCTTCAGATAATGTCACCAGTGAACGTGACACTGTTCTGATACCAAAAGCAATGACAACATGCTCAACACCATAATCTGCCCCCCCTTCTAGAGTCAGGCCATGCTTTTGAGGGACTTACTGGCTTTTGATTAGATATAAGGATGTTGGAGCGTGGTCCCAGATAAGCTAGATTTCAAGCTCTCTGGCAAGGGGCCATCTCTTGTCCTTGCCCAGCACTTTGCACAAGATGGGGCTTCGGCAATACTGAAGTAGCAGCAGCAGTGAGCAGGGAGAGCGGGGGCCAACGTGCTCCCTGTCAACACACCAACACAGGAACTGTCCCAAGAAGAAGCACTACTGTGGCTTAGGGACAACAAACCCTTACAAAGCCCCAGGGAAATCAGGGCCCTACAGAACTGTTTGCCAGATCCAGAAGCATGAAATCTGGAAGTCAGATGCTTCCAGGGCAGAAGTTAACAGAGCAGCTTCTGTCACAGAAACCACTGCTGATTTTTCCTTCCATTTTAAGGGAAATATGAAGCCTTAAAGCCAAAAGAGAGATACGAGTTCATGTTCCAGCCAACCCCCATCCCTCCACCACATGTGTCCATAGTTATTAAAAAAGATATAGCAGTGTGTGCATGTCTTGTGGGGATCCCTTCCTGTCTTAGGAGTGCTACCTGGCCACAAGCTGTATGGTTTAGTGTCTTTCTTTATGGCCCCCAAACCCTTCATGTTTGGATTTGAAGGTCAGAAGATAGATTGCTCCTTTGACCTTGCTGGCCAGCATATGCAAGGAGATTACCCATGCTATCCTGATCTTGCCAAGCAACCACGGTGAATTCACTAATGCTGTGACTGGCCATGAACATAGAAAAGACTAAAGTGATGGATGCTCCAGCAGGGATCACCAAATCACTTAACTTTTGCCTTGGGGCCTTCTGAGGAATCATAGCTCCCTTTTAGTTTCCTACTTCCTTTTATTTCTTCAGTGGAAAAACAACTTGAAAATGAAGAAAAGGGCATTTGGGAACATTTTCCTGATTTCTTTGTTGAAATAGAAGAAGATCTTGTTGAGCTTGGGGGGACGGGAGGTTCTGACAGGTCTACTTACAAGTCCTGTTATTAGTCAGACAACAAAAGGTTATGTTGATGATGAGAGATCTCTGCTGACTTATTATTTACATCCCAGAGACATTAAACAGCTCTTGCTCTTCCAAGAACTCACTGCCATGTGCCTACTTCCTTAGTTTGCAAATATCTTTAGCCCTGAAAAGAAAATGATGGCACGTTTTTGAGTTATGTCAAGTTACCCTGCTCCTGTGGACTTCAATTCCTCCACATCATGTGTTGGCAGTTCTCTACCAGCCTCACAGCCATTCCTGTTTTGTACTTTGGCTTCCTGAACCTTCTTCAAGCTAGGAAATCACCCGCTACAAAGCACAGACCTCAACCAAAGACACCACTTGGCCCTTAAATTTAGGGGACACAAAACTGCAAAATCTTTGTGGCTGAAAGGGACCTCTGGAGAGCATTTAGTCCAACCCCCTGCTTAGAGCAAGGTCAGCTAAAGCAGGTTGTTCAGGGCTGTGTCCAGTCAGGTTTTGTATATCTCCAAGAATGGAGACTCCACAACCTCTCTGGGCCACCTGTGCCAGTGTTTGTATACCTGTGCAGAGAGAAAAAAAAAAATAAATGCTTTTTTCTTATGTTTAAATTGGAATTTCCTGTGTTTCAATTTGTGCCCGTTGCCTCTTGTCCTGTCGCTGGGCACTGCTGAGAAGTCTGGCTCCATCTTCTTTACTCCCCCATCAGATATTTTTACGCATTTATAAAATCCCCCTGAGCCTCGTCTTCTCCAGGCTGAACAGTCCCAGCTCTCTCAGCCTCTCATACAACAGACACTCCAATTCCTTAATCATTTCATGGGCCTTCGCTGGACTGTCTCCAGTCCATGTCTCTTGCACTGGGAGGACAGTGTCGTGTGCCAGTGACAAGACCTCTGCAAATACCATGGGTGCAGCTCCCAGTCAGGGGAGCTGGATGCACCACCCAAACATGCATCACCTCCTCCACGCTCCAGCAGCAGAACAAGGGTGTGAAGCTTTTTTGGGGGTGAGCTGGCATGCGATACCCTCACAGATCCTCACCAGTTTACTGCCTCCTGGATGGATTTACAAGTTTCCCAGGGCTCCCACTGTGCTCTAACTGGAGCAACTTGCTCTTTGGGGCTCTTTGGAAATTTATTCTAAACATGTTGGCAGTGTCAGCTGTTAATCTTTTTGGCAGGGTCATTTCCATTTAAGTTCAATGAACATCTCTGCAGCACATTCAGGAGGCTGCTCCGCTTCCATCAAAACTTCAGTTAAAAGAGTACAGGATGAAAGAAAGAAAACATCCCATCCTTCAGCAAAAGAGATCAATGACTGAAGACCAGGATAGAATAAAATGGTGATCTTAGTCCTGTTGCCAGCAATGAACAGAGTGATTGGGACAGGATCAGTGCTAAGCAGTGGTATCAGGAGAGAGACTGAATGAGATGCACATACCCTCCTCCCTCTTCTTCAGCCTTGTCCCAGCAGCAGCTGAGTAGGAGAGCTGCGACAAAATCCTGCTCTTTTGTCACAGGGAGAGATAGGCCAGAGCTGATTGTCCAGCACATGTTGGAGTTGAGGGTAAGGGAAGCACAAAGTGCAGCTTTTCCTGGTGTTCCCTGCGAAAGACGCATCTACCAGCTCTGTGCTATTTAAAGAGCAAGCTCTGGGCTCTGTCAGGAGATCGACACTGAAAACCAAATACCAGCAGGGCATTCTTTGCAGCACAAGGGTACCTCAAATCAAGGAGCTGGATGGTCACTCTTAGAAAAATGGTGCTACTGCCCCAAAGCATGCTCCTATCTGCTTTAAGGAAAAAATATTTCTTTTCCCTCTCACTAGAATCAGTCTTTCCTTCTCCTGTTTTCTTTCCTGGTGCTTAGAAACTTATATTAGATTAGGAGACCTGGAAGCTGTGAAAGTATCCTATAGTGCTTTTAATTTCTCAAAGAAATAATTCACCCCAGCTGAATGCTATACTGGCAGTACATCTTCCCACCTTGTCCATGTCCCCTGGTGCCAGGAGTGGTGTCACTTCAAGGGTTTCACTGCCACAGCATTAAACCCCATTTAAAAGCTGGTATGAAAATGGAAGGATTGATTCAGGGTTGAAGAAATTATTTGCTTTACCAGAAAAATAATTGTTTTTCTCTTGTTTCAGACTTGGAAAAGATACATTTAATTTCTTTCTATATTGATAGAGAAAAAACCAGAAAGTGCAGTTATGCACAGTTTAAATGTGATACTTGCCCTCTGCTGAGCTGGCTCTGCGTGCCAGGGGGCACAACAGTGTTAAGAAGAAGAAACAGTGTTTGCAGAACCACTTTTCAGGTCATGAAATCCTGGTTTCAGGATATTACCCTGTGTCCACCTTCTGTTTCCATGTGGCTTTTGCAGAGCAATGGGCTCAGAGAAATTATAGCACCTGAGAAACAACAGGGAGGGGAACTATGTCCCCATCATGGGTGTAACCCTGGAGGCATCAAATCCTCAGCACAAGCTGGTTTATGGAGTGGACGTCAGTGAGGGACTGAGGAAGAGGAACCAGAAAAGTGGTGTGGATGTAGCAGGGTGGAAGGACTTTCCTAGCTGTGCAGGAGAAACTGGAGGATCTCTGCAGCAATGCCTCATCAGCCTTTTCACTGGATACTGTTGGATGGTGGATCCTGTTCCACTGTGAAAACCACAGCTGCTCCATCACTCAACTTTCAGTGCTTGCAGAAGAGACAGAGGAGATCTGTTTGTATCTCTTTGGCACCTTGAAAACAAGGGCTCAGGAACGAATCAACAGCACAAATGCCTTGGAGAGAATTGTGGGCTTTTCTGCAGTGACCCCAGTGCAAACCAGCACTACTACATTTGTCTCCATTACTGCTTTGGGGCAGAAGGGAAGAAATAGCACATATCTGAGCAGTTTCATCCTGACTACGCAGGTCTCGGTCTTTAAAATAGTTTGGCCACCACTGTGCCTTTGTGGAAGATCCCCTATCACCATAACAAGTATTTAATGTTTGTAACAAAAGATATTTCACTCCAGGCCTGTTTTGCTGCCATCAAAATCCCCAGCAGCAAACCTGCCCTAATAAAACCCGTGGCTGTGCCACATAGGTTCCTTAATGGTCCGCAGCTGGAAGTGACATTTTCAATGACATGCAAAACATTTCAAATGTAATTAAAGGAGAAGAGCTTTGGGGAAAACAGAATCACTTTGCTCGCTTGACTCTGGCAGTTGTATAATTTAGTGTCATGTAGGGATATGTATTCTCTTCCCCAAATGTCCTTATCTGAGAGAGCAGTTATTTGTCCCATTTACCCTCCTTTCCAAAAGGGCCTAAGCTGACAACTGGGTGATGCTGGGCAAGGACCCTCTGTGTACATCTGCAAGGTCTTCACAGGAACATTTTGCCCTTTTTCCCAGGTGATGCTAAAAGTCTGTGCTTTCCTGATGTTGGGCAGGCAGGCTGGATTGTAAGCTCCTTGTCATGTATTTCTGCAGTGATTAGCACAATCGAGCCTGACTTTAGAAGTAGTAGATGCAACACAGATAATGAAGTTACCACTTCCTTTAACTAAAACCCCGACTTGCAGCACCAAAAATCTCCTTAGCCCCTCTTGGGAACAGTCACCCCTTGCCCCAGCCTATATTCACCCCTAAAATATTAAGCTGTTATGACACATGCAGAAACATGGGAAGATGGGAGAAAAAAGGTGAGAATTAATCAAGTCTGGTGGGTTTACCACTCACCAGGCACCTGGTCCCTGAGCTTCCTTTAATGGATATTAACTATTCCTTGCAAAGTGAGAGCTAGTGGGATCAAATCTGTGCTGGCAGAACGACATTCAGGCTTGGACGCAAGCATGTCCATTCAGGTTAAACTGTCTCCACTCTTTGCAGCCATATTAATTGATTTTCCTCTCTATCCCTTGTCTATCTGTAGCAGATCTTCTTTGGTTTGGTTTTGCAAGGGGCTGATGCCCAGTCAAGGATAATAGTTGTAATTACTGGTGCTTATGTTCCCATAGGAGTAAAAGAAAAATCCTTCTCAGGACATTGACTGCTCAGGGGCCAGTGAAGAATTGCTGCTGTCCAGCTATTCACAACCATCAACCAGTGCTGCTCAGTTCCCTAATCGCAGTTTTTTTTTCTTTTCACATTTTCTGAAACATAAAGTAATGACCATTGCAAAGACAGTTCATCTGCCTTGTGTCCTCCGACATTATTTATCCCCTGCCTGGTTCAATGACCATCCATCCCTAAACCCCACCACATGAGACATTACCCAGAAAGTGGTGGGAGTTTTGATAGCAACATCAGATCGCTAGAAATGGAGTGTTAATTGTGAGGTGTTAAAATCATAGCATCTAGATTTGCATCAGTACATCTCAAAACACTTTAAGAAGGTGAATAATTTTTATCCCTAATTTACATAATTGAAAATGAGGTACAGGGATGTGATTTATGCAAGGTCATTCAGAAAGCCAGTGGCAGAACAAAAATAGATCCATTTTGTATATCTCTCCTTTAGGATCATGTTAGTTCACACCACAACATTTCTCATCAGAGCGGACAGGCAATGCAAAATCTCTCACAACCTTTGACAAAGGAAAAGCTTAACACTTGGTACAATTTTAGAAAATAAGTCCCCTGCCCCCCCTCCTCTGTTGTCTATGCAACCTGTTCAGTCCAGGATTTGACTCAGGTCAAAACTACCCATAAATTATTCTCAGACAACCCCCCCTGCCCCACATGTTACAGATAAACTACTCCTGTGCAAAACCACCAAACAGCTCAGAGTGAAGATATAACAGTTTCTTGGATGATGTTCTTGCAATTGAAGCATATTTTGTGTTTTACTGAGGCATACTGGATGCAAAAGCATTTAGCAAGGGTGCAAAGGAGGCCTGTAGAAAAGAGAAGCTTTTACAGAATTGATAATTCCACAGCTATATCTGGCCTTTTGGGCTCTTTCCACTCTTTAGTAAAAGGTTCTGCAGTTACAGGAGATTGGGAAGAAGTGAATGACTGCACAAGGTCAACACTGAAATCTTGACCAGTCACCGGAACACTGAAGCCTTCTCACCAAGTCTGCTGTTTTATTTGCTTACATAATTTTTTTTCTACTTTATGTCAACTCTGGACTGTGAGATCTTTGCAGGGTCTTCTGCTTGCACTGTAATGCCTGTAGCACATCTTTGTGATAGGACTGTTGAGCATAAGGAAAAAAACCTGCCATTGAAGAGAGAAGGTGTATGGCATGTGAAGAGGGTTCTGCAGGTCAGTGCTGGGGTCTCCCGAGGTGCTGAATCCAGATTTGGGCAATCTGAAGGGCTAAGTGGCCACAATACGGTTGCTGGCATGCTACACAGGTCTGCAGCTTGCATGCCCATTTGTGCCTTGTCTAAGGTGTTGACTTCAATCCACCCATAAAGATGCAGGAGTTGATGTTGTCCTCCTCTGTACTGAGCCACCAACGAAACAGGGGGGATGATGGACTCTCCTCTCCTTGGGCAGTTTTACACATCTGTTTCTCTTCTTCCCACTCTTTATTTAAAGCAGAAACTATTCAACTAATCTGCCCCATGGATCAACAGAGTTTATGAGGCAACAGTCAAGCTCTGAGAACAGGGCTTGGAAAAGCCCTTCTCAGGTCTGATAGCTGAGAAAATCCTTTCAAAAGGCTAAAAAGGCAGATCTTTAAGTTTCTTTTAACAATTTATGCCCTACAAGTGCCCAAAAGACTTGGAATCATGTCTGTGAATTGCAGAAATGTATCTCTGGAAAAGCCGTGTGCTGCACATTCAAGGCCTGGACAATTTAAGATCTGATCCAAGGTACGGCTCCTTAAAAAGGTAGTTCCTTCAGAGAAAGAAAAGGAAAAAGAAGGGCATACTAATGTTTTTGAATTGGGTCCAGATCAAGAAAGGGGAATAAGATACTTTTTCCTTTGGAAGAGCCACCCAAAAGGAGTCTTTAGGGCAGTTAGGCTACTTAAAACTCAATTAGACAATGTCATAGTGGTTGGTGTAATTGAGAGAAGGGCCCTGCTGAGGCTATGAAGAAGTTGGGCTGCATAACCCGGTTATTTACTTCTGCCTTTGCTCCTATAATAACACAGAGAAGTCTGGTTTATTCATAATTAGACTCTTCCTGGCTCCCCTTGGCTGATGGCAACTGAGATAATCAAGAATCTGAAATTAATGGCTTTAGAAAGCCTGCTTATCATCTGGGTTCAAATCTACTCAGGCAGATGAGGGAGCTAAATCTAGATTTCCCATATCTCCTTGTTGCAAAGAGAAAAAGACAACCAAAAAAAGAAAAGGAAAAAAAAAAAAAAACCTTTTTCTAGGTAAATAATTCCATTACTGAGATACTGAGAGACTTTAAGCCATTCTTCCAGAATGGTGATTTAGTCCTGAAATCAGAGAAAAAATTGAGGCCTATATTTAGAAAGTCAGCATTTCTACAGACCAACAGATACTGATCTTGCATAAATGTAGAAGTAAATGAACTGAGATATGAGTAAATACATAGTGCCTATCTGAGATCAGGAGATGGGGAGTCTGGAAACGATTAAACTTGTTCAGGGAGTCTAAATATATTAGGTCAAACATCAGTATCTGAAAGTAAACAGGGGCAAGATAAAAAGACATGGAGCAAAACTTAAAACTAAATTTCATTCACAGCAATTCATTGTTACCAAACTCTCACTGGTGAGCTCTAAACATCTGAAAAATCAGGAAGAAGTTCCTTGAAATTACAGTTGTGAAGTCTCTAAACTGCCTGTTTTCAAATGAGCACCAATTTCCTCCCTAATCAATTTTACTGAAGTCAGAGGAATTAGATAGAGGCTTTGTTCCTCCTTTATATCTCATACAGAGATGCCACTCAGCAGTTTTTGTGGGGAAAAGGGCATTTAAAATATTAAAGTGGGACCATAAAACTGACATGCTTTTCCAGAGGAGGCAAATGCACTGTTTGCAATTTAAAGACCTTCTGACAGTCTTTGCCATTGCAATTACTACTTCTTCAACTCTGAACATCCCACTGCAGTCAAATTTCAGTGAAAGGATAAACAAAAATGGAATGTGAACTGGGAACAAAAGCACTGCAGCAAAACTTTGTTGATGGAAACAGATGCTCAACTGGACTTCATGGCAAAGTAACCACCTTGGGCAAGCCATGTAAATGTTTTTTATTCTGAAATGAGGGAAGGTTGGTTGACTTCTTGCTGGGACCAGGTGATGTTTGAAAGAAAAAGAAGCCTTGAGATAGTTAGTAGTTCCCTTAACTAGCCCATAGGTGCTAAAGGCACCTAATGTGAGTCAAAACAGGCTGATGCTGTCATTGAGGCTGATTATTAAGAAAATTAGGAAAAGAACATCATCCATGTACCAAATATTCAGCATGTGAGGAGTGATGGGGTAGGCCAGTGTGAGGCTGTCTTCCACAGACCATTGGCAAAGAATCCTTTAGTCCAAAAAAGAAAAAAAGAAAACAAAACAAAACAAGGAAAGAATGATCAACATCTGATGACTCAAAGTAATGGTAAATACAAGCATATTTTTGTTTAATATCCAAAGTCCCCCAAGCACCTGACAAAAAACATACATGACCCTCAAACCCTGACTCCACTACGCCTTTCCAAAAAACAGAGCCAGGAATTCCTAACCAGTGGCACAGCCAATTTATACAAAAGTTTATAGAGAGAGCAGGCATATATGCAAAGGCTAGCTATAGCCTGAGATCCCAGCAGTAATAAATACTCTACCCACCCAACAAACTGTCATGCTGCATTGTGTGAAGTTTTAGATAGGATATGCCTTTCATATGACTAATGCAAGAACAATGAAGACAACATATGTTATGATTTAGACTACAGTTGTCCTTCCTTCTGAGGGGAAAAACAAGTACATTTTTGCTGAACAAAACCTGAGCATGTTGTTTGTCCAAGGTTTAACCCTGCAGTCAGATAGGTCTGGTAACAACCCTATTAACTAGTATTTATAAACAGAAGCCAGTGATAAGAATGAAATAAAGGAAGAGAATATGAGGTATTTTTTCAGGTTCTGGACACATGGTTTACAATTTTATCTGACTTGTGGTGGCTATCTAGGTACGTGTTCTAAGCCCACAGCAAATTTAAACTAATTGAGCCTATTTACTGTTTGGCCTGAGGCTAAACTCTGTTACTTCCCTTTGCCACTAACCAAGAGCACGCAGACAGCAATTACCATAGCTCAGCTGCAGTGTGGTAACTCCCCAACCTGTACCAACAACATCATCAGTGGCAGGGCAAAGGTGAACCATGATCACTTCTGCAAGAAGGAAAAGGCAGCAAAACTGCCTAGATTAACAGGATTCACTTGTCACACAGCAGAGAGCGGACCCATGGGTCTCATTGCCATGGGATGCTGTGTGTGCTAAATGTCTCCTGGAGAGTCTGGACAAGCACTTGAATGAGAAAATTCACTGAAAGTTACTTAATGGACAAAAATGATATCCAGTTCAGAAGATGCCCTGAGCTATACATAGTAAGATGCAGAGGGTTGGAGAAGGATTAGACACACTTGCTCAGTTCCTCCTCTTCCTTAGGCACCCAATGATGCTGCTGTTGAAAACAGCTGCTGGGCTTGACAGACCCTCAGTTTGATGCAGTTCTTCCTGCATCCCAGCCTGTTCACATGCCTGAGCCCTAAGGATCAGCTCTGATCTGGTGGGTGTCTTTCATTTTATTAGCATAACCAATCACCAGGGAGCCACAATGCCTCCTGAGGAAAATTCGCTCTTTGTAGATGTTTTACTGGTACTATATTTGAAAACAAATCTGCAAGTCCATGTTGATTTCTTGGTGCTCTCCAAAGGACATTCAAACCACCCTTGCAACTGCAGAGACCCCTGTTTGCAAAGCTAAAACTCCAGTGGGTATTTTGATAACCCTTTCTATTTCAGCATCTAAATCACAGACTCAAGGAATAACTGTTTTGGCAACAAAAATCAGGTAAAATGATCTCCCTTACTGCATTCAGTGCCAGCTATATAACATGATGTTATAGAGCTTAAACAACTAAATTGTCCTGTGTTGTGGGAGTGATAAATATGAGTCTGAACTTGGAGTGGCTGGGAATAAACGATCATCAAGCCAGATTAGGCGGATGGTCATATTTCCGATATTTCACAACAGAGTTCTCTTCTTTTTTTTTTTTTAAATAACAACACAGAGGTAAACTTACAGTTGGAGAGTCTGATCCAGAGGTGGCATCTTTTATTAATATTGCATGGGATGCAGCCTTCCAACTGCCACAACTTGGAGAAGTAAAAGATGATGGCCAGGACAAGACCATAGTGACATATAACCCCAGCCCAGCCATAAACCAGATGCCTCTGTACAAAAAGGTAACAACTGGATAGTCCTGCCGCCATTCCACCCAGGACTTTGATAAATACTACTGCCCAAACAGCCTTGTTAATACTCACTCAAGTGGGTCTGTGGGAATCAAGCTTCACCTTTGGGCTGCAGCAAGGACTTGCCATTAGCAAGCAAGTCATCGTTAATGCAAGATCATCTCTTTTAGATGAAGGTGGGATGGGATGAGATGTCATCACAACAGTGTGAACGATGCATTTGTTACAAGGTGCTGCTTGGTACCTGAATAGCAACACAAATGACTATGACAGTGCCACTCTGCTGTTTGTGAAACTAGTTCGGGTGTCCAGCAGCAGGGAAATGTCAAAATCTCTCTCAACAGGGCACTGCACACTCACTGTCTGATGTAGTGATTTTAATAAAGGCAGACACAGATCTTTACTTCTGTCTTCTAAAGCTCACTGTGTTATGCCAGCCTGCATTACCCTGTGTGTCAGTGTCAGGCTGATAGCATTAAACGGCTAGGGAAGTGCCATACTAGCCTGTGAAAAAGGTATTGCATTAATAAAGCTGGTGTGTTAGGATAACAGGCTGGATGGCTTTGCTTTGGAGGAGCTGTCATTATCTGTGCTGCACTGGTGGCTGTAAGCTCTGACTGAAGCTGGGGACCCATTAGAGCAGATACTACACCAGCATGCGGGGAGATGGTCTCCTGCCTGAAGGGGGTGTGTCTAGACAGTCACACTGGGACACAGGATCCGGGTAATATCCTTGAGATTACCCAGCCTGCAGTAGAGCTGGAAATGGTGCCCTCAGCCTGCCCCATGTCCACAGAGGAGGATGCATTTCCTTGAGTGAAAACATTGTCCTGACCTCTCCCACCCCCCCAAATCACTGCCCTGACCTTTGTTGTCATGCCAGATCCGCAATTTGCAGAGATCTCCCAGGCTCAGCATGTCCGAGAAGTTGAATTCATCCATCTGGTTCCTCTCAAACTTGTTAGACTTGTTGGACTCCTTCAGAGCCAGGGTCCCACTGTCCCCGTTCTCCCCAAACAGGATCAACGACACATTGGCATCAGTGCCTGCTCCTGGAAGGGAAGAGCAAGGCACATCATCATGAGCTAGTCTGCCATGTAGGGTTGACAACCAGCCTCCAATTACATGGAAATGAAGGCAGTAAAGGCAGGTTGGAAGAGGCTGAAATGACGATCAGGTTTCTCTGAGCACAGCCAAAAAATTTCAGTGAATTTGTGCAGGATCCTGCAAGAAGAACACCCCGTGGTAGCAAACCAGCCCTTCCAGCCTGACCCCCAGATGCAGGCGGAACACTTCGCCCTTGCCTTCAAGGTATGGTGACCAGTGCTAAAAGGAAGCAGGAGTGCAGCATGCTCTGGATGGAGCATTGTGCATCACTCTGCTTTGCAGAGGATGTCAGTGTTGTGACTCCCATTTTTCCAAGCTGGTTTGGGAAGCAAAGTGACTCACAACATCCAGCAATCTATGGAAGGGCATTAAAGAACATATTTTAACTTTTCTAGCTACAGTCAAATCATTAGTACACATTGTCCTGAGCCTCCTGCTGGGCCACAGTCCTTTTTCCACACTGTTCTCCTTCTGCAGTCCCACAGCCTCCTCCAACCTGACCCAGGACACTTTGGCTGGGGTCTGTCCCATGCTGCTCTCCCTGTGTGTTATGGCACAGGGATTTGAAAGAAAAGTGCAGATCATCAACCAAACCACCACGGCATCTTGTGGCCCATTTTTCCCTCCCATAAATCTTCTTTCTATATTCCTCTCAAAATATTGTCCATGTTGCATTAATGGAAAAAGTCCCAGTTCCTTATACAACAGTTTGCCCCACTGACTCCTACCTCTTCTTATGTATATGTCAGGAAAAGAATAATTTAGAAGATGATCTTTATTACCTGATATAGAATTTCAAATGCCCATGACTGCCCATATTTTGCTGCAGAAATTTTCCTGACTTTTGTAGAGTTCAAGGCCAAACCATCACCTGCAGTGACCATACGAATATTTTAGCTGAAGGTGTTACAACAATTTTACCTGGCACTATTTATAATTTGACCCAAATTATTGCTTTTTATTTTCAATGCCATAATAAAAAAGCAGATTCATAGAAAGAAATTTCATTCCATGTGGGCAGGCATTCATTGCTGTGTCAGAACTACAGCACTTGAATTTTGGAAAATAAAAATGAGATCATCAAACCCAAATCTGTCTTACAAAGAAACTCAACATCTGCTGCCCTCGGTTAGATAGCCCAGCTTTGAAAACTGTAGCTGCCTGCCAAGCCATTTCTTACACAAGAGAATCGTAAATCCACTTTGAACTCTACGGACAGTATTTCCCACAGCTCCATTCACAACACAATGCAGAGACAAGGTTGGGGGGACTGAAAACTTTTTGAGAAAGCTACCACTTCTTCAGGAGAATTATTTTAAAACAGAAATTAGGAAGAAATCACAACTCTTCTTATAGAAGGACTGAAAAAATATTAGAAGGGAAAAAAGAGAAAAAGATCCATACAGAGAAAAGGCAAAGCAACATTTGGAGTCCATGTGAAAAATTGCCTAGGTTAAACTGGGGCTAATTTTCAGCAGTTCCCTGGGAAGGACTTAAGAAGGAAGAGAAAGCATCACGGATTCAAGCAGTTTATCTGGCAGTACCTTTTATGACCCTAAAGCTTGCTGAGGTGAGGAATAAAGCAAACTAAAGTCCATTTCCTTACAAGGAGCAGGCTCCCAATTAATTCAAGGTCTCAAAAACGACAGAACCAACTGTTTCTTAGCAAAACCTTCCCTGCAGGAAGAAGCCTCATGCCGTGACATTTCGCTCACAAGCAATTAGCAGGAGATGGGAAAGAAAAGAACAGAAATTACTGAATCAATGTACATTTCACCTATTTGGATCTCTCTCTGATTTTTTTTTTCTGTTTTAGTTACAGGAAACTGTCAGGCACATTTAGGAACTATAACAAATTTGACAAATGAAGAGATGAAGGTACTATGGTTGCACAAACCTTAACCGGCAATGAGTGCAATAGCTCATGGGTCGATACTGGGGGTCTGCAGCACTGAACTTCGTCATCAACACTCTAAACAATGACAAAGTGCAGCCTCAGCAGATTTCCAGATAACATTAAATTTGGGGGAGTGACTGACATGCCAAGTGGCAAAATTCCATCCCAGATGGACCTTGAGAAACTCAAGATCTGGGCAGGCAGAAGTCCCATGAAGTTCAGCAAGGAGAAATGCAAAGTTCTGTGCCTAGGGTGTAATAAATCCTGCACATGTACACGCTGAGGAGTTGTAGAAGACCCAGAGGTTATAGCAGTAACATTCATATTCAGGTTGAATTCGAGCTAACAGCAAGTTCTCAGTGTTCAAGACAAACTGTGTATTGGGCTACCTCAGGAGGTGCATGACCAGCAGATGAGGGGAGGATCTTATCTCCTTTGCTCAGCACTGAGAAGCCCACACTTTGACCATGCTGCCAGTTTGAATCCCTGGGTCATGTTGAGACACTGAGGAGGGCTCAGCAGACGATTGCCAAGACAGACAGGAGCTAGTGTACACGACCACGAAGAAAGATCAAGGGAGATGAGCTGGGACAGGTGAACAAGGGCCCCTGTGGTCACATGGAGGGAAAGTGATGACGATGACAAGGTCATGTGCTGTGGAGATGTCAGACCATACTCCAAGGAGCCACAGCCACAAATTGCTGGGGAATTTCAGGTTGGGCATCAGGAAACAAAATATTTCTTAGGAAAATGGTTCAGGTCTGGATCAGGTGCCTGAGGAGTTGGTGGCATCACCATTCCTGGAGATGTCAAACCCTTGGCTGGGCAGAGCCTTGGCTGATGTAACCTAGTGTTGCCAATAGTCCTTTGAGCAGGAAGATGGATGAAATAACCTCCAGAGGCTCTTTCCAACCAAAGTGTATGATTTTATGATTCTCACTGAACAGCTGCATCATTTTTAAACAAAATGTGGGCTTGAGTCACAGCCTTCTGAGGCCAAAGAATGTCCTTCTTTCGACTTAGAGACTTGGATAAGACACTAGGAACTGACACGAACTGTCTTAAATTATGTAATTTGTAGGCTGTAGCTGAGCTGACAACATACTAATTAATCTTATAACAGCAGAGATAAAAACCTTCTGCTTCATTAATGTTTAGAAAATGAGAAAGCAGTATTTATTCTTTCTCTATCTTTATTGCATTACCATGTATAGGATGCCTGCACATAGAATACAGAAAGTCTGCATAAATCAAAATTAACAGGTGAGGACATTTTTGTGCCACAGAAAGAGCCATCAGGTGGTGTGGCTCTATTGCACCTCTGTCTGTGGGACATACCTCGAAGAAAATGAGATTGTGAGTTGCTTCTCTTATAGGATCAAAAGTAAAACAAAATCTTGGTTTTAACCAAAGATTCCCCATCTGACTTGGGATGTGTCTGCCATAACAACCTCTTCTCCACTTATCTGTGTGTACTCTGAGAGCTGCCATCTGAGGTCCTTCTAGTGGCCTATGGATTTGACCTTTGAAAGAGAGGCATCGTTCCCCAATTCAACCTCTGCATGTTATATGATCATCCAAGTTGAACAACTTCTGGAAAGCCAAACTGTAAATAAAAGGTTTCTTTGAGGAAAAGTGAAACAGGACTGTTGTTAAATGTGTGTGTATGGTGGGAAGGAAATGGCTGATGCTTTCCAGTTCACTGCAGGACATTTTTTGTGGGTTTCTTTTTCCCTAACTTTAGCCATCTAGCCTAACTTAATTGTGCTGGCTCTATCTGAATCTGATGAAGAGAGAGTGACAGAGACCCTCCAGAGGATGATCCAGACCACTGCTTAAGACTCCTCTCCCAGATGAATTGACCAGAGACAGTCTAGACTAGAGGAACAAAGACCAGAAGTATAACTTTTTGGACAGTGACAAATAGGAGAGATTAATTTTCTTTTTTTTTTTTGGTTTTTGTTTTCTTTTTTTCTCAGTGCCTCTGATGCACTGGAAAGTTGAAAGCTATTGCAGAGAAAAACTTTATACCTAGAAATAAACACATCCGATTCTATTCATTGTGAAGCATTGCTGTCCCTAGACAATGTCAATGTGGCAGGAGATGATATAACATGTTTAAACTGTCAAGAACAGAATGTCTTTCTTCCTGAATTGGTCCAACCAGGAGTAATTGTGGAATACATAACGATCAAAGAGAGGAGATGGTTCATGACTTGTACCCTCTTCAGATAAGCTGGATAAAGTTCAGCATTATGTCAGTGCGCCGTGTGATGTAATCATAAACAGACTCTCTGAAACCTCTCTGTAATCTGCTGTTTCCTACTGGTTGTCGATCTTCATAATGAAATAAAATGTTTCATCATTAATATCCATCATCCTTCATTCAATGGGAAGGGCAGATCTGTCTGCTGTTGCTCTCATCTTCTATTCTCCTCTCATTTCTATTTCCATTGCCTTTGTGAGTTAGGGCTGGATTTCACAAAAAGGTCACAGAAAGATCTACCATTATACTAGATGGATTGTCAGATACATAAACAAATCTTCCTCTCTTTTGTTTTTTGTATTTCACTACATGTTCTTCAGACAAGCAGCAGGCAGAGCAGATAGATAAAAAATGGTGAGGAGGCATAAAGACTCTCTGCCAGGGGAATTTTTATATTCTCAGATCAAACCTCTCAAGCTGCATAAATTACCACTGGTAAATCCAGTAAAAAAAAAAAAGTTAGAGGTCAAGAGGTGATTATGTGCACTAGTGTGGCAGAATCCCCTTTGAGGGTCAACCTTTCAAACGAGGTGTCTGCAAGATAATGTTTAACTTGCCCCTTTCTGGCACAAGGCAGCTTGTGTGTGGTTGCAGCTTTCATTCAGCAGCCTGACAGAAGTTCTCATGAAAAGCGGCAGTGATCCCAGGAAGTGACATAGAAATCCCATTTCTTGGCTCTTGAAGCTCTGCAGCTTTCTTTATATGCTGTTCTATCTCTTCTATCTGTTGTGCATTTAGGGATGGTTTTTCATGGCCTGAGATAAATGGTCTCAGAACACTTGGAAAGGGAGGGTGAATTATTGCTCCTCTCTTTTGCAAAGTAGATAGTGCTGACTGAAAACCTGGAGCCCACCAGCTTTGACTGTAGCCTTTTTTTCCATCCTACCTGACCAAAAAGAAAAAGGGGGTTCCTGACCATTGCAACATGGTCTGGCGACAGCTTCTGTAAAGGTGTCTTCAGAGGAAGCAGCGAGCAGTCAAATCTAGGCTTTGTGTCTAAAAATTTTATGCCCACTGCTCAGCATAACAGTCATGATGAAAGGCCAGGCAAAATGGAGGTGTTCCAGCATAGTAGGGCTAAATTATGCTTTTTTTTAAACAGAATTTCAAATTAAGCAGGAGATGCTTTCCATTGCTAAAAATCAAACTTCATACTCGAAAAGTCATAAAATATCCACCATGGACTTGCCTCCAACATCACTGGTTTTAACCTGAAGAGTGTATGTCGTGTCCTCCATCATCTGCTCATCATTTATCACAGCTGGCATCTCACACACAAGATTTCCCTTGGCATTTTTCAGCTTTGACAGCCATTCACCATAGGTAAATGTGGCCACCTCTTGATTAGTCAGGTTCCTCAGGATGATCTGTGAAGAGCCAAAATAAGGGAAAACACTTCAGCTAAAATTCAACTACCATTTGAATGAGGGCAAATATCAAATCTATGAAGTGCACAGTGTGGTAGGCCATGAGTAGAACTTGGTCATAACTTCAAAACCTGTACTGAGCTCTTCTGGGCTAAACAGAGCTCACTGCTATGGACAGTATCTGCTGTGGTGACTTGTCCTGAGAAATGGTCTTCATCATATTGGACCTTTTCACACATGGGGTAAAGCATAGGAAGAAATTTGCTCCTCTGAGATAAGTTATGGACAAAGCTCATCTCTGAGAGAGCCAGAACTTTCCTGGAAGCCAGTATAGTAAGTCTAAAGAAGAAGTAACAGAGAGTTATTGAAAACCTCACTACGTCTCCTTGAAGTACACAGTATCTTTCTTTCGCCTGCCTCCTCTGTGCAAACACACAGCAATCGTTGTAGAGATATGCAAACCAACCCCAAACACCTTAAAGCAATGCACAGGATAAAATTAGGCCAGCAAAACTTAATGCTTCACACACTTCTCCCTCTGGGAAAAGGTGACAGAACAAACAGTATGCAACAGATATTAGTCACACTGTCTAATGTGTCAGGGGAAGGAGCTCAGATGCTGTGGTGATAAGAACAGAATAGGAACCTATTTAGAACAAGCCAGTGAGTTACTCCAACAAACACCTAATGAAATACCCACCTTTATGTGTCCTGTTGAATGTGGGCTCAGTGGAGTCTTCTGAGAGAAATACATTACACTTGCCTACAGCAAAAACCTAGCAGTAAATTCTGACTAAATTGGGAGAGTTGGAAGGGAAGGGAGGAAACAGGGCTGTAAACTACCATTTTTGTTACCATCTAACAGAAACAGAGACCATACCTGAGTGAAGCAGTGCAGCAAGAAACAGTGTCGTGCAAGGCACATCTCTGCAAAGGCCATGGAAACATGAGCCCAGATGCACCAGAAAAGAGTGACATGATATTAGGATGAAACAAATCATGGAGTCGTGGAAAATGTTAAGTTAAAAGGGACACCTGGAGGTGTCTAGTTCCACCTCTTGCTCTAAGCCGGGCTAACTGCAAGGCCATGTCCAAATAGAGGAATGGCAGGAAGATGTGCCAGGGGAGGGTTAGGTTGGATATTAGGAGAAGGTTCTTCCCCCAGAGGGTGGTGGAGCACTGGAACAGGCTCCCCAGGGAGGCAGTCATGGCTCCAAGGCTGACGATATTCAAGAAGCACTTGGCCAAGGCCCTCAGAGACATGGTGTGAATTTGGGCTTGTCCTGTGCAGGGACAGGAGCTGGACTCGATGGTCCTTGTGGGTCCCTTCCAACTCAGGACATTCTATGAAAAAAAAAAAGTTTTGAAAATCTTCAGAGGTGGAGATTCCTCCAGCCCCGTGGGCCTCCATCCCAGGGCTGCATCGCTCTCAATGAGAAGACTTTTTTTCCTTATATCCAATCAGGATTTTCCTTGTTGCAACTTGTATCCATTGCCTCATGCCCTTTCACTGTTCACCTCTGAGAATTGTTCCATATAGAACAATGGTCTCTGTAACCTCCCTTTAAGCAGCAGAAGAACGCAATTAGATTCCCCCTTAGCCTTTTCTTCTTGAGGCTTAAAAACCCCATTTATCTTAGCCTTTCCTAGTATGCCGTATGCTTCAGCACCCTGACTATCTTAGCGACCTTCCACTGCACTCTCGTATATCAGCCTAAGAAACTTATAAAACTTATCTTGAGATAAGTGCTCAAATTCTGTCCTCAAACTGCATGTGTCCTAGTCCATGCACTTCTGTTGACCCCAACCAAGCTTTGCCAGAGCCTTTAGCAGTTCAAAAGAAGAGCATTGCTCCAGGTTGTAAAAAATTATTTTAAAGAGGGCAGTAGCTACACTGAAGCTGCAGCAGTTGCCATGCTATTTGTGCATTGTGATATTCCTTGGGTAGGACACTCATCTGGAGTTTTCTCTCTGCCTGATTCTAAACAGGGATCTGTAACACAGCACCTTCATCCCAGAGGTACAGGACATTTTGGGCTGTTGAAGCTGTCCCACTTTTCTAAAAAAGCTGCTTATTCACAGCCAATGACACTATTACTTTGTGGTCAGAAAACTGCTCTGTGAGTCAAGAGATAGTGAATCAAATCCTTGCTGTGAACCAAGAAGAAATCAGGTGTCCACCACCCCAGCTGGTGCCCTCTGCTGTGCTAAGGCACAGACCAGAAGGAAGTCTCCTCTCTCAAGGATGTGTGAACAACATCTACATCCTCTTAGGGGTACAGCCTAGAAACTTTTCTTTGGCTAAAATTCGCAAATTTGATTCGTGAATAATCTCAGGTTGACTGAAAATGCCTTTTTTCCCCCTTGGTGCATAAACTGTTTGCTGGAAAATGTTCCGCCAGCTCTATCTCTGCCCTGCTCTGGAATGACAGTGACACTGTTGGTGCAAAATGTCCTGAGCACAGCTTGTGGGGGAATGTCAGGAAAGCAGCAGGGTGTAGAAGCAGATTAGAGTTGCCAGCTGGAGCACACTCGCAGACAGAGAGATCAGACCTCTCACAAATAACCAGTCCATGGCCAGCACTCCAGATGCTGTCTGGGAAAAACTGTCTGGCTACTAAAAGCACTGGGGCAAAATGCCCTCTCTTTCCTTTCCCAACCCTTCACCCACGGTGAGTGGTTTCATCCATGTGCAGCTTCATGTAAGCAGTTAGGACAGACAGGGCGGGCAGCCTCTGCTATCTCATTCTGGAAGGGAGCAGACAGGAGCAAGAGATTCAGTTTATGAGCTTTGTTTGCGCAGGGGATATCATGGCAAGGGGAGGCAGCAGGAAACCTGTGGCAGGCTGATTGCTCAGTCACAACATGGGTACGTTGCCTACCTTACCTAGAATGAACCACCTAAACACCCTCCCTATGGTCAGTGGTCAGAGCTGGGTATCACGAGGCAAGCAACGCATCCCACCGAAGCTGGGGGCAGGTAAATGGCCATTCAAAGCATCTCTCCCTCTCTCAGATCCATCTCTCTGCTAACTACAGAGGAGGCCTAAATAGTTTGGTAGAGGAGGTGAAAGCTGAACATAGTGTTTTCAAGGACTAAAATAACACAAAAAGAATGCCATCCTACAAGGAGATGTTTGTGGGTGTTGCAGACACAAAGGATGATGCAGGATTTTGATTTGGATCATAAGGGTCAAGAAAGTCATCTCAGGGAGCTGAGCTGAGGCTATTTTTATTTTCTATCTGTTCCTCTCAGAAAAATTAACTACCACTTGGCAATGAGACTGCTGCTTTACATTGCATCTAAACTAACTTTTAGGATACCTAGAACTTGCTGTGGACATCCTGAGTGCTTTTAAGCTCAAACATTATCAGTAATTATGTATAGGTTTTAACGGGCCCGTGGAACACCTATAGAAATGAAAAGGAAGCAGGAACAGTATGTATGAATAAAACATTGATAATTTGCTTTGTATCTGAGGAAATATCATAGCTGACAGGAACTTTAAACCAGCAACATGAAGTTAATGGTGTTCTGTATGCTGTTACAGAAAGGCTTGACACGTCCAATCATTTGATTCACCTCAACCCAGCCTACTCCCAGCTGCAGTGTAAAACACTCTCTGCAGGGGCTCACTCCCCACTAACACCAAATACATAGGTTCTGGATTTCATCTTTAAAGACTCAGCCACACGTTTTTATGGTCTGTTACATGTCATTAGTCTTCACTTAAAAACAGGGTCCTCTGTAAAAGAAAAAGACTTTGCTCTGTTGCAAAGAACAGCAGTCAGCTTCAGCTATAATGAATTGTCTCAAAATCTCTTAATCTCCTTTATATAAAGGAAAAAGAACTGAATAAAGACCAAGTCCCACATTCAAGATTATTTGTGACGTTTGAATGCAACGCAATTAGTGCTTCATTAAGACAGCTTCTTATCTGCCTGGCTTTGACAGCACAAAGTAACATTAAAATTCAGACGGAAACCACTCTGCAGAATTCAACTGTCTTTCTTACAATTCCTGTTATTTCACTCAGACAGCTCTCATCCCTTCTTATTTCTAGCTTTTCAGCTTCATATCTAAGACACTGGGCAGCAGGTGAAATCATCATGTGGACTGAGGAACTGGCTATCCCAGGAGGAGGTTTCCAAAGAATGCATTTAGATAAGTTTCTTAATTAGAAGTCACAAATGTTTTATGATGAGGGCAGTGAAACCCTGGCCCAGGTTGCCCAGCGAGGTGGTCGATGCCCCATCCCTGGAAACACTCAAGGTCAGGCTGGACGGGGCTCTGAGTGACCTGATCTAGTTGGGGATGTCCCTGCTTATGGCAGGGGGGTTGGACTAGATGATCTTTAAAGGTGCCTTCCAACCTAAACCATTCTATGATTCTATGATTCTATTCTCTGACTTTCCAGAAACACAGAGCAGTCTCACGGTAGCTTGATGTGGAAGAACATGAAATTCAGCATTAGGTCAGGGGAAAATATACAAGTTTTGTGTCTCTCCAGCAGTGGTGAGATCAGAAAGTGTTGCTCAGCTTTAGAGAGTTTTCAGTATATCTTTCTGTGCATAGCAATAACCAATAATATTCATTCTGGCCCAATACATCACTGATCAAATTTTGTTCCCTCTAAAGGACTAAGTATCAGTGTTAAAATCTTATTGTCACTTTTGGTGTAGATTGAATTTTTGGCACCAAGTTCATTACTTTTCCGAGATTCTGAATGAAATTTGAATATATTTTATCTAGACAGGGAAAAAAAAAAAAAAAGACTACTTCCCTGCTTGTAAATTGAATCTTTTGGCTGTGTACAACATCATTGATAATTCATGCATTTTAATTGGTATTTATGCACTTCTATTTCTGGCAAACTAAAAGCAGTATAAATTATGACTAGCAACACTTTACAAAAAGACCAAAGAGAATTAAAAAGATTATTTATTGTTATTTTAATAGAACAAGAAAACTGAGAATATCCTGTAGATAAATGGAGCAACAAATGGTTATTTATGGGGTTGATAGCTTAATCTAGCTTCTCATTTCACTGTGCTAGTTAGCACTAACTGTGAACCATCTGTCTGAGAGTTTAGCACTACCCCCACAAGTATTTCATTATGCAGTTTTAATATGCACTTTTGACAGAAATGGAAATGGGCTCAGATCAGTTTTCATGTCACACCAGGCTACATAATTTTTCCAGGCTGGAATACAAATCAGAGAACACAAATCCTTCCTCCCCTCTTCCAGAGTACTCCTGTCCTCACTCTCTGCTTGGGAATGCAAATGCTATGTTTACCTTTAGAGTGATGGTGAGAAGGAAAACTAATAAAGTTCTTTACGTATCACTGGAGCTAGAAGATCCTCCATGCTCTGTTTCTCTAAGAAAAAGAGAAACTCCGGGTACAATTTTCAAAATCTTCTAAAATCCTGGTCTCAAAAGTGTTGCTTGCATGGTCTGCCTGTTGCTTCTGCGAAGATGTAGGAGGGCTATAAGCCCATCGGATGGGTCAACATGAGAGTCCTTCTTGTCTACTTCTCTGGGAAAGCCTTGCTTTGGATGGGCCAGTCCAGCAGGCTGGATGACTGGACAAAACTGGCAACAAGAATATGTGAAGGTGCTACCTGCCATTAAAGATGCCGCTTTCCCTTGCCTTTAAGCTATTGCTAATTCATGACTGCAAGATCTGGAATGTTTCTGGATAAAGAAGCTTTATTTGATTTCATTTTATATGAATACGATTTATAAAACTCGGGAAGGTATCAGGGAACTGGCAAAAGGAGTTTGACCAAAATAACTGAATCAAATCAGAGAACAGATTGAGTTATTCCTTAGACATAGACAGAAAAATTGTGTGTCTGTGGCATATATTCAGAAGATATATGCTGGAGGTCTAATGCTTTGGAAAGTTACACAAAGGCTGTTCAGAAAAAATTTAGAGGTGACAATGCTCAAGTACAAAAAGGTGCTGTACCACAGAAATTCTTTTTAGACCATGCTAATGGAGGTGAAGAGCAGTTCGTTACTTCACTGGAAACTGGTGGCCACCTAGGACCAGTGTTTAGAAACACATTATTTATGGGAAAATGAAGACCAGCTTCGGATTAGTCAAAAAGAATAAAGGACCAAAAAAAAAAATATTCTGCACTATTCTTTCTCACCATGGGTTAGGATATTGGGTCTTAACCTATTCTCATAAAAAAGTCAAGTTACAGAAATCTAGCAGGTTACCTACTCCAGAAAAAGCGTGCTAAATAAACATTGCAGAAATGTGTTCCTCCCTTAATGACATCTGAGGGTGTGGAATCAGCACATCGCTCCATCTCTGTCTTAGAAATATAATTATAGGGACCCGTAACAAATAAACTACATTTTACTGCCCAAATACACGGGATGTTTACATGGGGCTTGTGGTTTGGTAGAACAGATAAAGTCAAGAACTGTGCTTTCTTGCGAGATAGGACACCAGGGAAAAATACAATCGACGGAAGTGGTGGGAGTCATTTTGCATGTTGTATTCAAAATTCAAGAAGAAAACAACACCTGACTTGTGTGAAGAAGAAAAGAAAGAAATCTGCCTGTGTGCTAGAGGGACAAGGGAAGGGGAGAGATGTGATTCTTCACCTGAAAGGATGGATTATTTGGAAATGTCCCACCCAGCCCAGGCCCACGCTATCTGTCCCTGCCTGGCAGAGGGGGATCCAATCTCCCATAGGGTCAGAACATTCCAGGGATCTGCAGGAGCTGAGGGTACATCCCAGGGACCGAAAAATATTGCAGGTGCCCTGGTGGCAAGCCAAGGCTCTCTTGCAGGGAAAGAGAGCAAGATCTAACAGTGGAGACTGTAGTAAAGGTTTACAGCACAGCTTCTGCCCTTGCTCTCTTCTTTTTTAACTCAAAATTCCTGCAAGAAAAAAACATGAAAACCAAATGGAAAGAGGTAGGAAATGAATAAAAGCGAGTCACTCATTGCCTTTTTCCTCTTTCTCAAGGGCTGAGAGGCTTCAGCACAAGCAGGTTACAAAGAGACATACGATGTGAAGTGCGTTACCTTTTCCAGGAACCAGTGCGGGCGAGTCCCCTTCCCATCCGTCCGGATCCTCATCTTCCTGAGAGGTGCGATATCGGCAATCTCCATAATGAAACTGTCCTCTTGGCCTCGCTCAAACCTGGAGGGATTGAAAGACCGGGGATGTTTCCCTCTGTTTTACAGCATCGTTGCATCTCGATCCCCTGTCCATGCTGCAACTCGCACCTTGCTAAAAGCCTCAAATTAAAAGTTTATGAGTGCATTTTATTGGACTTGAGGTTTTCTATCCTGCAATCACTAGCTACTGTGTTTTTGGCAAGACACCTCAGTGCATATTTGACAGGGATTCCTCCTCCCCTGGAAAATCAAGCCCATACGAGGCACCTGGAGTTGTTCCAGGCAGCCTGTAGCATACATTATCACTCTGTTGGTAACCAGAACAATAGAGACTCACAGTCAGGTTTCTGCACATCGCCTTCCTCCTGGCATCTGTCCACGTGCCTGCCCTTAGCCCATCCCAGCTAGAAGGTAAAGCAATTTTGCTTAATCTTCTTTCTCTAAGATGCAGCACATAACTTTGCATTTGCTGCGGTGATAAGACAGTTACTGCAGCTCAGCTAAATATGGCAACCTGATTGCAAGTCAGAGCCCAACACCTAAGTGTAGTAAATGCAGACGAATTGTGTTAGAGAGGAGCCCAAACTGACTATCCTGCACTCCCCTCCTGAATTTGGGAAATGTCAATCTGCAAACTAGCTCCGTCTTCGGTAAGAACCAGGGTGGGTTTGTGTAACATTACATGAAAGATCTTACCTATGCTTGGCTGCTGAATATAGGAACAAGGATGTGTAGGAACTGTTCATCCATAGCAATCAGCAGAAAGTAGGAAAAAGGGAGAAACAGCTAACATATGCTTCTTGAAGAAGATATCACTCTAGCTAGGACTGCAGCTACCTTACCTCCCTCTTAGCATCAATGATGCTAGGAAGAAAGCCTTGCTCCAGTGAAAGTGCTGCCTCAGGCTCAATATTACCATGTTAGAGCAAATGTGGCTTTTAGGTTTGCCCCCCAAATACTCTAGCAGACCTGCCGTGGGCTTGGAGAAGGAAATCCCGCCCTTGCTAAGCAGAAGGGCAGCCAAATCTAGAGGGTCTACCAAGTACCATGACCACTCTGCTGGTGAGGTTCCTCCTTCATGCAAACTTCTTGTGAGTGAGTTACCTGAGACTGCTGAAAGGTTTGGAGAGAGTTCTGCAAACTGTGGGTACTACAATAGTATAGATAATCCATAATGATAATAGCTCATTCCTAGCAATGCACTCAGCCTCCTACAGCTGTGCAGTACCAGGCTATGGAGAAAAAAACATTTCTTTACCAACCTCTGCACAGATCACACCCTGCAGCATGAATGTGATTATCCTCACACCATTATCTGAGCCTGCATAGCTGCAGATGTTAGCAATAGCAATTGGCTCCAGCCTCTCAGTTTTCATCCAGGCATTGCTTTCCCTGCACTCCCAGACATGTTTGGATAGGGCATTTTGGTCCCAGTCCATTCCTAGTTATTAAGGGTTATGTCTGCTCTTTGAAAAACTCCCCTGTCTTGTTATTTGTCTTTCTGTGGTACCAGATACCAAGACAGTCTGTCTCACTGTGAGAAAGAGAATGTGCTTTTGTGCCTGGACTGGATTGATTTCCACTTCTATTTAAGAAAATGGTGTGACCCTTCTAGCCTGAATTATCCCATGATCAGTTTTCATTACAATCACTGTTACCTACAAAGCTTCATAGAAGTCTCTCACTCTGCTCCTTTCCAGGCTGAGCAACTCTAAGCTAAATAGTCTGTTAGCAAAATAAACCATTGTTTATCTTCAGTAAATGCCCTGTTTACAGTTTGCAGAGCTGATACTCACCTGCTACTTCCAAGAATCCATTGTACTAGAGGGAAACAATTGCTGAATTGACAAACTGGGTGACCCAAGAGCTCTTGTCTATCCCTAATTTATATGAACATAAGCCTAAAAAAATTGAGAAGGGAAGAAGTACCCAGACAAGCTGACTGTCGCTATTCCTTTTCCAGGACACTGAAGCATTTATCTAAGGGATTTCATTAAGCTTTCCTACCCATGCCTGCACTTATAAATATTTCTATTGCCCAGAGGTCTTGGCAATAACAGTAATGTAGCTAAAATTGCCTTAAATCTGTGGCAGTTTAGACAGACAGTTCTTTGTAATGCACTAAGCTGCTGTGAGCGAATTGGCACTGGATGGCTCCAATAAAGACGAAGTGCCTTTTACCATTTGGTTGCAGTCACTCTCACCCATCCTTCACTGCTGGTGTAAAGGCTGGCAAGATTTCCAAGTAAAACAAGAGCTGGGAAAGCCTGTGTTGTTAACAGCTGGATGAAGACTGGTGGGAGTGGTGTGGAAACAGGCAGTATTTGTATTTGGGGACACACGTGTCCTCTGTAGAGGACACTAATGAGATAACTAGAGCTCTGTACAGTTGGGGGTGTGATACAGAGTGCCTCCAGCTAGCAGAGGTGTGCCAGTACAACCCCAAAGAACAGCGCACCATCCTGGGAATATTAATATATTAATAGCTGTGTTTTACATGTCCTTCTTCTTAAGAGAGCCCCAATGAGTTTTCATTGTCTTTTGCAGATCTTCCACTGGTGGAAGACAACCCAAGCAACTACTAACGTACAAACTACGTGGCCCTCCCTTATTGCGTTTTTATATCTTTATAACAGAGGTTATCCATCCCACACTTATAGACAAATATGATGGTTTTATATAGGCCACATAGTTTAGCAATATCACTGCCTGGCCAGCTGGAGCAAACGTGCAATCCCTCTCTTGAGGGATTGGAGATGTCTTGTTACCCTTTAGAGATTTTTGGTTGATGTATCCTGATGTGAATTTTGCTTTACTTTTAAACACAAACAGTCGTGGTCCATTTTCCCACCTACTAGAACAGAATGCTGGGCTTAAAATAGTGGAAGACTATTTGGGGTTCCACTTAAAATAGTGGAAGACAGTTTGGGGTTGCCTGGGGTCTTGGAAGGAGGATGTCACCAGTAGTGAGACACGGTGGTAACCCAGGTGCATTGCCCCACACGTTGTCTGTCTGTGATGGGAAGCAAGGCCAAGAGCTACACCTTTCTGCATGACTCAGCAGTGTTTCTCATGGAAAGCATAGTCAGCAGCACCTCTGCTACATTTTTTTCAGAGCAAACAAGGCTTGTGCTTGTTACTAACTAAACACATGAAGGTTTCAAGCTTAGCTGAACACGCTTGCCCAGACACCCACTCTGCTATGACAACTGCAAGTAAAACATCCCCTGAGCAAACACTTCTATGCAGGGAGTCTTATATTCAGTTATCCAGCCCACACGTGATATGCAAAGCTGCAGTAGAGGAACTGCATCACCAGGAGGCAGGGGGAAGAGTCCAGCATCACCTCACCAAGCTGAGCTCAAACCATGTGGCCAAACACTCCAGCTCTCCTGATGCTCTGTAGATGTTTTGCTGAGTAAGATCAGAGGTTAATTAATTGATTCATTAAATGTAAGGCTGATGAAGCCCATCTCTAAAAGCTGGTTAGTGCCATGCTCATTCTTGCCAAAGCTTTCAGTACCGAGGGAGGTGTTAGAAAAGAACAGGAAAGCTTGAGGAAGTGGATCAGTGGCATGTGGGGTTTTTTGGCTTACAGAAGTGCTGGCGTCAGACTAGGATTACAGTGTTTGTTAGCTGTCTGTGCTGAAGAAAACACAAGATTTCACCTTATTAGTAAAATCAGAGCATGCAATGTGGCAGTTCATGCAGCTCACAGCCCGTTTCCATCTCTCTGCACCATAAGGCCACATCTGGGCAGACAGATGTCATCATGTGTCCCTTTTGTGCCAGCTGCAGACAAACCAGCTCCAGTTCTAAAACCACACAGTTACATTAACATGGCACAGAGCCTAGGCTAAGAAGCCCACTTCTCAGCAGGGCCCTCAGCTTACCAGCTTTGGCATCCCTCAAGCGGCTTCTGGACCAAGCTGGCTGACATCTGGCCAGCAAAGCAAACAGGAGGATCAGATGGAGGATAGTCAGCACCTTCCCATCACAAGCACTTCTCAAGACAGGTATGTTCGTGTTGGTTCATCTTTCTTTCATTATGCAGTTACTCATGCATTCCCATCAAATAATGTTTAAATCAAATTACTTCTTTTTCCACAAAAGATGCATTTTACAGAAATTGCACCTATGGTTTCATGCAATGTCCACAGTTCCTCTTGAGCTGATGCAAGGCTTCAAAATTCATATTTTTGTTTTCAATGGTCATCTCTAAAACCATGAGGAACAGGTCAAACAGAACTTCTGCAAATAACAAAGGATGGTTCCCCTAGCTACACAGGGCTCTCCTTTCCTCCACTCTGCTAAATACATTATAATAACACCTACAAGTAGCCCAGTTCTGAATCTATAAAGTCAATGGGAGCTTATCTTTGTGTTTCAGTGGGAGCATGATCAAAGCCCCAAGTGCTTCTTGACTTGACATCAGAATCTCCTATCACCCCACTTCTAACCAACAAAAATGACAAAGTTACTGTACCTGTCTCCATTTTTTTCCAGCTGCATCTCCTCAGTGTTCCCATTGGATCCAAAGACAGTCATGAAAATATTGGTATCGGTACCGCCACTTTCGATGTCTCCAGTCACAACTGTGACTTCGTAGAGGATCTGGTGAGGATTTGAAACAATCAGAAGATCTCATCTGAACAGCTGTCCTTAACCCACACAAAAGCCTGGGCAAAATGCTAGACAGGCTCTGCAGGAGATCTACTTCTTTGCCAGAAATGGTTACAACACAGCTTCTTGGTTTTTCTCCACACTGTTTTTCCCAGAGGCAAAGTTAGAGATGGCAATTTGCTACAGGACCTTCCTCTTTGCATCATCTATGACTTTTTCTGCAGATTTGCTCAGCCTAGATAGACTCAGAGAGAGACACATTCATTTTGACAACCATATGCTTGGGGAGCGATGAGAACCTGGTAAACTGCTCCACAGGAGTCACAACCCTCACGTCAGTGTGTGGGTCTCCAACCCTCTGCTACTTCCGTCTCCTCCCACCCACCGTCCAGTGCTCCAGACCTCCACACTGCTCCAAACTTCTGCTGTTTTTAAAAAACATCTTCCAAAGACACTTTTTATTTTTCTTTTCCTTGACTGCAAAATGTTTTCCCCAAGTGTTCCGTGTCCCTCTGGGCAACATTTAGTCCAACATTGCTAACAGTTTCAAAGCCTATATATCCAAACACTCTGTACAGCAGAAAAATGCCGCTATCCTATTTCCCAGTGGGATGCATACTGCTGCATCGAACGCAGAGTGTTCCCAGATCTCGTACATTAAAGGTATGACAGTTTGTGAAAAGATGTTTTTCATCATTTTCACCTTATTAGCCTAACTTTGTCCTTTTCTCCTGACATGTGGATAATAAGATTCAGAATAAAATATTTCAAAAGCATGCAAGTCTCAATGGCTGTCAGTGGCATCAAGACTTTTAGGCCACTTAGGTGCTTTCAAGATCGTACCTGTGGTAACAAGACCTCTGGATTTAAGAGGTGGAAGAATACCAAGAAACAGCCCCAACAAAGAGTATTTTGAATAGTGCACTGTGAGGCAAGTTTTATTGGCCTGAACTGTGATTGCCACGTAAACAAACAGTGCAAAGGAACAATGATACAGAAAGATTATTTTTCATGTTTGTTCAATCCTGAGTAACCTGTCCATCATATATTCACCCATACACATTCTAAATCATAGCAAAGCATCATATGTGCTATAGGTAGGAGAAGAAAAACTCTTTTACCAATGCATTAAAGGTTTTTAAGGACTGTGGTGGACATTGACTAGTTTCTCTATGTATGGGATAGCAAATACTCAATTTAAAGCACAAAGAAGGAATATCAAGCCAAGAAGAAAATTAAATTGAAATAGGTACACATGGCTGTGCTAGAGTCAAGCAAAAGCAAAAGAAAAAAGCATTAACTTTCCCAAAGATGTTAAACATAAAGGTCTTCTTTGAACTCTTAAAAAAAAAATAAAAATTAAACTCAGTTTATAACTACAGCTATTTACGAGGGAACGGTCCCAAATTCCCTCAACTAGGAGACTGATCAGAAAGTCAAATGCGCACTTCTGATTTCATGTCTCAAGCATCTCCCCTGATTTCCTTCAAATGTTTCAGCAAGTTTCTGGTCCAACACCATAGAAAAAAATTGAGTTAGATGTGTCTATTTTTGGCATGCTTATAAAAATAAATATTCAGGATTTGGCTTTTAAAGAAAGACTGAACGTAAGTCTTCATTAACATCCACTTCAGTCTACAGGCAAGCCATCAGCTCACCGATAGGAGTTTGGAAACCTTATCCAGGAGGTTAAACAACTGATGGGAATTTTTTAACGAATTAGGTTTTAACCTTGGTATTCAGTCCAAGGGAAGTTTTTTCCCTCTTAGGTCAATTCTACCACTGCAAACTGTGTTGAGTTGTTGAATCCCCCATAGATACTAAAAAATGTTATCACGCTTTCATGTGTCTGGGGAACAAGAAAAATTTCAGGAAAATATCTTGGGAATCAAAAGCAGCATAAAGAAAAATTAATGTACTATGAAAGTGTAATCTCACTGTAAATAGAAATATATCTATAGAGATTTTATATTGTCATACAGGTATTAAACACAGTATTATTGTGCCATTCATCCAGACTGTTATTCCTGTTATAAATTTTACATCCAAATCAGAATAGCTCAGCTTTCCAATTTGTGCTTGGCTGAAATATGGCGTAGCACCTATTACTTCAAATGTCATATATATGAATGAAAAAACTACATAGTTTTTTTCATTGCTTATTCAACTTTAATCAGTTTAATAAGTTTAATCAAGCTTACAAATGTCTCCATGTTTCAACAACTTCCAATTATTATTAGTTTCTGACTGAATTCAGTTTCCCTATCCCATTTTAGAAAAGCTGATACGTAGCCACACTATGTAGAGATTAAAATATCTCCACTACTTTAATTTGATGAGTTAGAAGTATCTCCTCAAACAAAACATGGCGGAGTTAGATTGCACCGAAGTGTTGGCCTTGCAGCTGCCCCTACTCTATGGGTACCAGGTGTTGCAGTGGGTGCTCCAGATGTGGTGACAAAACGAGGACATGCTGCTGAACTGTGTCCTACCTGCTCTGCCCTACCCGGTCCTTCTGTCTATGCTAGGGCTGCATCCAGCCATCATTATTAAACAGTGCTGTAGGTGGTAATGATGCTAAACCATTCCTAAAGATTTTCATAAAGAAATAACAAGAAACCCCCTGCAAATAAAAGGCTCAAACCACATGCAAATTCAAAGCACGAGAACTGCTGACACACAACCTATATCAGCACAGATCCATGCAACAGCAAAAAACACAGGATGAGCCTAGAGCCTACCTTGAGGCCAACATTAACACAGTCTGCATCCAGGATGTTGAGGATTCGTGAGGTGAGTCCATCACCTTTGTCTCTGGCCAGCCAGCACTTACAGACAAAGTTATACATGACGCCTTTGGTGGGCACGACAATGGTGAGCTCTTCCACCAGCCAGCAGCTCTCAGGGGTAGCGCCGTCGTGCCCTACCTGTGAGGGTTGGTGAAAAAACACCTGCTGATTAAAGGGTATTTCTTTGGAGGAGAGACCTCGATTGAGTGTTTAAGACAGTGATGAAGGACTAAGAGTGTTGACTATATACACCATCACACAAGCGGCTTCCTCAGTGGAAAGGGGCAAGCTGTGAAATAGTTTGTCCCATTGCTGCCCAACAGGCAAGACATCAGTGTACATGGCAGCTGATGTGGGCAAGGAAGCTCAGGTCATCTGCTGCTGAGCAGGAGGGAAGACAGGACACTGCCAGTCCTAAAAGTAAGCAAGGGGAACATGAAATAGGTGGACTGCACTGACCTACATGAAAACACGTCCACTCTCTCGCTACTTTACCTCTGCTCCATTGACTTTTACCTGCTAGTTTGCTGATCTCTGCAGACCCGTTTCTCCATCTTTCCAACCCCTTCCACTGCTGTTGCAACACTTAGAAGTGACTATCCAAAGCTTCATAGCCAAGATGAAAGCCACAGCTAAGCAAACACCCACATACATTATTCAAGCACTCCTTCCCTCCTAAATCCATGTCTAAGTCAACTATATGTATCAGGCTGTTTCTCTGCTTCCCATCTCCTTAATCTGTAAAAGGCCCATGTTTGCAAAGGAGCGAACAGATGGAGCTTATATCTGTAGCTGGTTGATTTTCAAGGACCACCTCCTCCAAGTTCAAGAACGGTGCATCCTGAAGAGCAGGAAGTCACACAAGAGTGGCGGGAAGCCTGCATGGGTGAAGAAGAGGCTCTTGACAAAACTTAAATGGAAAAAGGAAGAATACTAGAGGTGGCAGCAGGGACAGTGGACCTGGAGAAATACAGAGACACTGCCCAGGTGTGCAGAAATGAGGTTAGGAAGGCCAAAGCCCACCTGGAGTTGGGTCTGCCCATGAAGAGCAACAAGAAATGTTCCTACAGGTATAACAGCAGCAAACAGATGTTGATGGTGCAAATGTCTCAAGAAATTGCATGTGTCCCTCTTAAAGAATGTGGGCAATTCATTCTGGGGCAGACTTAAAAGCATAATTACGTATCCCAGGTGATGTATGAAACTCAGTCAGCCAGTCATTCCAATGAGCTATCTGTACATAAAAGACTGAATAAAAGAGCTCCCTACAGTTCATTATTTTCAGAGCAAGTGTTGTTTGTGTCGTTACTAGGAAAATTAGGTCCTTAGCTCTCACTTTTTTTTGTTTTTAAATTATTAGGATATTTAGGGATGCTCAGAAAATAATTTTTAATAACAGGTTCATCTAGGGTGATATATCTGTAGTGTCTTTTTTTCCCCAAAATCAAGTGATATTTTTATCTGACTGTCTCAGCCATCACTGCTATTAGGAGTATTATTACTATACTAATGTCTGTGCAGCTGCAGAAAATTAGAGTTTACCACTAGGGAAATTCAAATCTACAATGGATGCATTAATTCTCAGATTCCTGGGCTGTGAGATGAATGGAAATATATCACTTGCCGTCCCATTCCCTTGCTGCCAGCTTGGTTGTCCTTCTCCAAACCGAAAGCCCCTCTGGGATTGTGCACACAGCCTCTTGAGACCTGTTGCAGGATGGTGCAGATGAGGTGGTGAGGAAAGTTCAGGGCAATGGCTTTGCAGCGAAGCAGGGACAGAGCAGCCAGAGGGAAAATCCCAATGAGCCCATTAAAGGCTGCTGTTCTTTTAGGTTCATTACAGCCACCTCCTAGAGCTTCATTCCAAGACACTGATTTTCACAGCAGCCTTTAACTCCTTTGGTATCAGTGACTGGCCAGAAGAAAGCATGCTGCACATCCAGCTGCCCTGGATAACCTGCACACAAGCAGATTTCCAACAGCTCCAAGAACAATGTGGTAAAGTCTGTGACAATCTCGTCCAGCGCTGAGTCTTTCTTATGGCTGGTCTTTTAGAACAGAGCACTGGGATTTGTCTTTCATTTCCAAGCAAATCTTTAGATAGACCATGCCAATACAGTGAATGATCCAAAGCCATGCCCACACCAGCAGCATAGCCTGGACGTGCATACCAATATCATGACAAGTTGTTTGAGCCGAGACGTTTGAACTAAGTTAGAATGACAGAATTTCAAAGACAGGTAGATCCTTAGGCAGAAATTCTTTGTAACTCATTCTGACTGTCCTTGAGGGACTGTTGAATACTTCCCATCACTAAGACTAAGATGCACAATTTGCACTGTGCAGCTCACAATCACATTGAAGCCAAACACAACAACAGGGGGGAAATGAGAGAGAATTTGAGTGGTAGGTAGAAGGAAAAGATGCCCAAAAAATGGGACTTCCTGCTTATTCTGGAAAGTGCAGAGAATACTAGAGAGACCTGAGGGTCTTCCCAGACCAGGTCCCTCGTCAGCAAAGGACTGGATTTGTAATACTTGTATGTCCTTGACTTTACTCTGTGCTTGTGATGGAGAAAGGCTCTGAACCAGAAGTGGTTTAGAAATGCAGACCAGTGCAGGACTCTCTTGATCATACATGTGTGTCTTTGCAGCAACAGCAGTCTAGGAACAGAGATACTTTCCTTCATTAGAAGAAGAAGTATTAAAAGTCATTTTAAGAACAGAATATAAAGTGCCTCTACCCAATAACTCATATTATTACTTTTCATGTCAGTGTCTCTATTAAAGTACACCAGTAGCAAATATTATATCTGTAGGCTTACAAGACAGGTATAAATGGGTCCCTTTCAAATTACTTCATGTTCCACTGTTTCTGCTTTCACTATAGTATATTTGCAGCAGGACAATAATACCAAACTAAAAGTGTCATCACACTGCAAACCTTACGATCCTACTAAATCCTGCAGACTGCTGCCTGGGTTATACAGAGGACTTTTGGAAACTTAATCCCCATGCTATGCTATTTGCACATGTTAACTCATATTTAGAACTTCTTGCCTTCTTCCAAAAGCAGCCAAATGCCAAATCTGAGAACGAACTGTTCCTCACTCTTCCCAAGTAGATAACTAGCAATTTTCTGCAATGTCCCTGAACACTGCAATTTTCTACAAGGAAAATATGGACTGATTCCATGGCAACCATGGCAGACTGACACATCGATGTCATTGCTGGGACGTGGATGAACAAGAAGAGACCTTCCAAGCAGAGGGCACTGCATGAAGGAAGCAGAAGGCCAGGAGCAGATGGCTCCTCCAGCCATGAGCTAGGGGGCTACAGGCTAAAGGGGAAAAATGAACGCAAGGTGAGGCAGCAGACTGGTGAGACCACTGAGAATAGAGGTGAAAGAGTGAAGAATAACATCACCCAGCTTGAAAGCTATATATTATTTCTTTTTCTAACTCTGCATTTCATTTGCAACCTTTTCTCTTCCATTTGTAATCCTTTTCAAATTATTTCTTTTCCTTGCTTCCCTCTATTTCCAAGTGTCTGCTCCTACGTGCTCCTGTTCTCTGCCCCTTCCTCACACTACGCACTACCTCTTTTCCAGCATTCCTTTCTATTTCTTTCTTCATCCAGCTTTTTCTGTCTCTCTGACACTGAGGGCTTATACTGGCTTTTTCCTCCCTCTCTGTCCCAGCCCATGGCTGTTTTCCTGTGCACACAGTCAGGAAAAGAAGGGTTTATGCACTTGCTTCACTTTCAAAGTTTGACCTAGAGATAGATAGATAGAAAGTGCCACTAATACTCATAATAATCAGGCAGTTGGAGTGCATTAAGAAAATGGCTTGATAATAAACAAATCTAGTATGGAGACTTCTCAAGGTGTCAGAATCCATTGCTTGAATGAAAGCTAATGGGAGTGCTTCAGTCTATCAGCTGCTACAACAGGACGTACAACTGCAAAGATATTTTAATTAGTTAGGATTTCTCTTCTTATATTTTTTTCACTCATCTCCCTCCAAATACACAAGCACGCACATCAACAGGTAGGTTTACTGCAACACAGGGCATGGGGTAAAAATAAAATAGGAACTTCAAGACCTCAGATACTGGGGATTTCAGCACTCAGGGGGCTGGAGTAGGCTTCCAGGAAATGGAACTGCCATATGAAACAAGAATGATGTGCACAAATGCTCTGGAAGATTCATGTGAAGTTTAAGCTCAGTGATGGAAAGCCTATGCAAATTCTGTCTCCCTGAGCCATAGCAGAAAAAATGGCTCCTGTACCGAAATCTATTTGTGTGCTTTACTTATGAACAATGATTAATTTTCTTCTCTAAGCCTGGGTCCTCCAAGCTGTGAAAACAATTTTCATGTTTAGCTAGAAAATTATACAAAATGTGTTTCCTCACTGCAGGCACAATTTATGAAACCTAACTGGAATTAGTGTAAAAATCAACTAGGAAAAAGACTGATGGAGGACTGCATCCTGGGAACCTTCAATGCATCTGTCAATAACAGGGCTTGACTAAGAAAAAGCGGTGCCAGAGATGGGACAAAACTGGGACGTTACAACTTCCTTATAATTCAATATTATCTTCTGCCTCCCGAGGATCTCGGATTTGTGAGATGTAAAGCATTATTTTAAGGTTCAGACACATGTGAAATCTCATTAGCACATCCCTGTTTACATTCCTTTTAGACCCCTTTCCTTCACTGCTAAGAATAATAGGAACACGTGCTTTCTTTGGCCACATATTTCGTATGCCTCCAGTGCTTGTGCTGCATTCACAGAGTACCTCCACTTTTTTGATCTCTCCAACATCTAGGCCCCAAACAGAGAATTTCTCTACGGATCCATCTGCAAACTCGTCTTTTCCCTCTGGGAGATCCAGCCACAGCCTCTCTGTCCGCACTTTCTGAGGACCCATGATGATTAGGTACACTCGGCTGTCGGTGCTGGAATCATATTCTGTGCCTGTCGTGATGGTGATGTGGTATGGGATCACTGCAACAAACAGAGGTTTAATCATCAGAAAACCCCCACACATATGCATTTACATCAGACTTCAGAAAACCAGAGACTCATCCCATCAAAGTGAGCAGTTATATATGCTAAATTGATTCACATGTCATTGAACTCACTCAGAGAAGGGGTAACACCATGCTGCACTGGGCTACAAATATGCATGGGAGACTACTTTCCCATACACACTTTGGACTGAATTCTGCAAGGGTTAATTTCCCCAGACAATGCTACTAGCTGCAAGGAGATTAGAAGTCCAGACTTCTCTCTAATAGATGACAGAACAGCAAAGGGCTTGAATCCTTATTTACACCAAGAGACCTTCCTGAAAATGAGGCTGAGCACCTAAATCTTAAATAGGCTATTAGACCAAAGCGATCTTACACTCACCATTCAATGAAGTTAAATAAATCTATGATGACTCCAGGGTAAACCATCACTGACTGAATGTCCCAGTACAATTGTATATGTTCTCTTTAGTGCTTCACGCAAGGATTGCTGTGATCTATGGGGCAGTTCAGGGTTTCAGCATCTTTTTGCAAATCCAGGCAAACTATGAATAAACCTTGTATTAAAGGTAGGTCACTCAATAATTTTATTCACTGCATAACAATATTGATTAGGGGAAAAACCTTCAGGCCAAGGCTTGGGACTTAGCAGGTTTTTCTTTGTTCTTCAGAAATTTCAGTTTAGCTGTTAAAAGGAAGGAAGTGCCAGACTGCTTTTCAAGTGCTTTCCAAAAGCTCATTTGGGTAAGCTGAGCTAGGTGCTGAATACTCATTTGCTTTCTCAGAACATTTGTGCAGGGCCATTCAAACCATTCTGACAAGACTCAGAGCTTTGAAACTTGCCTCGTCACAGACTCAAAACTCAGCCTGACTTCATCATCACTTTTCTGATTAAAAAAAAAAGGTTAATAAACCTTGACAAAAAACCTGGCTGGTTTTCAAATAATCTAGGATTGATATCTAATTTTGCTTTATGATGATTAACAACATTTTTGGGGTGGGGGTTGCACTAGAAACCCACATCAAGCTCAGAATATGTGTGCAATACCAGGGAAGGCATGAATTCTTGCTGACCAAAATGTTCTTATCTCTGGACAGAGCAGAAGCCAGAGAGATTCATTCAGCCGCAGTTTCAGGATTTTGTGTACCAACACAAAATGAACTGATGATTGGGAAAGACTTATTCTCCCCTTTATGGTACCATTACATTTCAGTGTGCACATCAGCATAATGGTATGAAATGCATTCTTCACAAAATAATCATTGGAGCTGCTGGTATTAGCAGGAGAAATGGTTTAGCTGTAGGCAAGACAGATTTTATAAGAATATGTTGAGGGGCCATGTTTAGAACAGCTCCAGACTCCTCTTTTAAAGAAAATATACTTTGAATAGGGACAAAATTTTCTTTTATACAGTTTTTACCCTGTTCTCCTGTGACAGACTAAGTTCACAGAACTACCAGCATTTCCAACTGATGTTGCATCCTCAAGCTAAAGTACTTGAAACATCTATATAAAAAATGAGAATTATAAGAAATTGTTATTATTTACCACTTTAAATAATGATACAGATACATAAAGTAACTTGCTACCATACAGCAGGAAAACCTGTTTGCAGTTGTTTCCTTTAAAAATGAGAAAAGTGATCCTTTAATTTGTTTATCTCCCCTCTCCATTGTCTCCCTCTTTCTCTGGGACTCCATCGTTCTATTTCTTCAGGCATGGGAGAATGCAAAACCTGAGCTACGTGGCCACAGCAGGACACCATAGGTGCTCCAGCACATCTCCCTTTGCCCCCTGCTTCCTTGAGTCCCTGCACAGAGCTCAGTCTGTTTGAGGACACGTGTCCCCCTCACAAGGGGTTAGGTTTCATTAGGGATGTAGACCGCACCATCTCCAGCACTGCCTTCCAGCATAAAGCAGTGTTCCCAGTTCAGACCCAAGCAGGTTCCTAGTCAACAGGACCTTTCTCTATGCTCCATCCTCATATCACCTCCTGCTCCTCAAAGGTATTCACCATCTTGAGCACATAAGAGTCAGAACTGTGCTGCTCAAATTGTCACTTGCTTTCCGAGGCAATTCCCAATATCATTTCCCCTAATCAACTAACTAAAAGCTAGCTTTTTATCCAGGTCAGGAGGTGGCTGTCTGGCTCACACAGTCATAGAATCATAGAATCATTTAGGTTGTAAAGACCTTTAAGATCATCAAGTGCAACCGTTAACCTGACACTGCCAAGTCCACAACTAAAGCATGTCCCTAAGCACCACATATACACATCTTCTAAATACCTCCGGGTAGTGACTCAACCACTTCCCTGGGCAGCCTGTTCCAGTGCTAGACAACATTTTGGTGAAGAAATTTTCCCTAATAACCAATCTAAACCTCCCCTGATGCAGCTTGAGGCCGTTTCCTCTCGTCCTATCGCTTGTTACTTGGGAGAAGAGACTGACCCCCACCTCACCACAACCTCCTTTCAGGGAGTTGCAGAGAGCGATAAGGTCTCCCCTCAGCCTCCTCTTCTCCAGGCTAAACCCCCCCAGCTCCCTCAGCCGCTCCCCATCACACTTGTTCTCCAGACCCTTCCCCAGCTCCGTTGCCCTTCTCTGGACACGCTCCAGCACCTCCACGTCCTTCTTGTCCCGAGGGGCCCAAAACTGAACACAGCATTCGAGGGGCGGCCTCACCAGTGCCGAGCACAGGGGCACCGTCCCTGCCCTGCTCCTGCTGGCCACACCATTGCTGATACAAGCCAGGATGCACCTCCCAGGGGTGTGCTCACTGCTGCCATCGGGTACTGGTGTAAAAGCAGGGCACACTCTGCAGCCTGACACCTGGCTGGCAGCATGTTCCCACCAGAGCTCTGTTTGGGAGGCTGTGTCAGTCGTGGTGGGTACATTGCTTAGAGAGGCCATGGCTTTCTCCCAGGTGGACACCATTGCTCCCTGGTTGAGCTGGCAGAGCTTGAGCACCCTTCCTGCACACCTTGCCATGCAAACTGCCGCACAAACTGCCTCACCATGCCCTGTGTGCCCAGCCTGTTTGTGGTGCTTCTGGTCACCAGCGCTCCCTAAGTCTTCTTTTATATGTGTGAGGGGCAGCATGGCCACCATTGCTCCTAGCCCTGCCAAGGTCTTGTCAGCTGCTGTCGCACAAGCTTCAGGCTCCTGGAGGGTCTCTCAGCTCCCCCAGAGGTTTCACCAGTTTAGGAAGCCCCACTGTGCACCGCACTAGAGCACTCTGCTGCCGATCATGCCAGCACTGGAGCTGCTCATCTCAGTGACTGAGTGGAGCTTATCAGACATTCCTTCAAGATGCAGTTTTCTTAATGAGGCCATGTCACTGCAACAGAGATAGTGGTGATGACAAGCTACAATAGAGAAGAAAGACCACCCTGGCACAATGGGGATGATGGGAACTATCCTAGCTCTGCTGGAGAGGGGTTCTCATGGGAGATGCTGATGTTTTACCCATTATTTGTGAAACTACGGGGAATGCCAACATGGCAGATGTTATCCATTGTCTCACCACAGAAGTAATATCAGAAAGAACATGGCAATCACTTATTTTTTGTTTGAGCACAATATGGGATTACAAAAGAAGGGTTGCCCCAAGACACATGGGTTGCACGCCAGGTTAAGCAATGTGCAGCTTTATATCTCCTTCACAACTTAAATGTGTGGGACATGCAACCCAGGTATCACATCACAACAAGCTACTGGGCATCAGCTGAGCTGCAGTAACCATTTGTGTGACTTCCCTTGGACCATGTCAGTGAAAACTATCTTAAACTCCTAAGACAAATTACATCATTTTACACTTGGCTTACCATGGAAGTTTAAGATAAGATAATTATTTTGGACTTGCTGTGGACTAAGAGCCCATACACAGGCAGTAATTGTGACTCAGCTGCTGCCCAGTTACTTGTTACAACACAGTATCTTAACCATGCGTCCAAAATCTTAATCTAAAGCTAAAAGACCCGATACAGGATGACAACGAACTGTACGTGCAATTCAGATGATAAGTCAATGTCCTGGAACACAGAGATGATTAATCAAAAGGTACATAAATACAGAAAAACAAACCTGACTGGTAATGAAGTTATAAGGAACTATCAGTGGACTGGGGAAGTTTTCCACAAAGGTTAACATCAGCAGATGGACACTGATCTTCTAGGCTTCCTTCACAGCCAGGACAGAAACAAAACCTGCACAACTTTCCCACCTTGTATCGGAGGCAGCAGAGTAAGACTAGTCTCCCTGCATGAAAGCTGGCCTTTGCAGACACAGTCCAGCATATATCACTTTTTATAACTTGCAATCCAGAAACAGATTTTTCTTTTATATCCAGCTTTGGTTTGACTCAGGAACCAGTGCCTAAAGATGTAAATCTACTCTAGAGCCATCAACTGTTTCCATCAGGTATTTGAGCAGGAACCTCAGTGCAGAGTTCATGGACTCCTTGCTTTTCAGTGACAGCATTTGCAGACCCTCCTCCTCTGCCCAATTATAAGACAATCCACCTTCCAGAAAAGAACAAACTCACACGAGCACTCCCAGTTGAAGCATTTTTTCTGAGAGCCAAGAAACTTATCTTTGCTCTTGCTCAGCTCCCCGTATCCCACTCCCCTCCCAACCCAACAGCTGCTGTGATGCAGGTACATGTTGTAAGGAAAAATCCTGAAGGGTTCTAAAGTAAATTACATTTAAATTCATATTAAACAAACATCCTCGTTGATGAGGCACTACTAGCCTGATCATGAAAAGGGGAGATGGCTTAAATGTGGCAAATAATGTCTCAAGAAATTCAAAGCCACCTTTGGTAGTTCAGATCGAATATGCTACATGAAACATCATCTTGAGTAGGTCGAAGAGATATAGAAGGGAAAAAAAAAAAGCTGATATTGTAACCAAGGTGGTAGGTAGGGAATTAACTAGAACAAGTAGAATACTGTGTGGTGTGTGACCATAGAAACATAACTGAATCTATATTGTTTTAAAGTAATGATTAACTTAGTGGTATAGTGAAGAATGAAGAATGTTCTGTTAGAACTTTGACACAATAAGGAATTGTGTCTAGTAATTTAAGTGTCATGCACCAGTGATGCTGCTCAGAATCCCATGTACTTTTCCCATTGTGATTTGGAGATCACGTAATCAGTTAGGTTAGTTAGTGGTCTTAGAGGAGATGACCAATGATAATTTTTAAAGGTGATATCATATTTAAAGAATCCAATCAGGTTGAAAGATAGTGAATATTAATGAAGGAATGAATATTCAGTATTCTATGACAATAATGTGGTGTGATCATGACTTAGCAGAAAATATGTATAAAAACCTGTGATTTTTGGTACAAGTCGGAACACGCTTGAGGAGGAGATATCCCCCGTGTTCCCGGCGCCGTGAATATAGAATGCCTGCCTTTTAACACTACATTAGCGTTACGAGGTTTATTCCCGATTTCGGTGACAATATAAGCAACAAGAGCTACTTTAAGGAATCATGTGGAAAAGAGCCTCTGACAGTCCAGGGGGAGGCTCTTTTGTTGATAACATGTCTGACTTGCCTACTGTCCCTCTCACTTCAAAGAGCTTTGGATCCTTTGAGGGACACTTCAGACAAAATTATACAAAACTTGCATAAATTCTTCCCTTAATACTATCAGGCCCTGTGGTTCAGAGGGAAGCATCACTTCTCCCCACCTCTGAAGTGCTATCTGCAATGAAGTTGGTGGTGGAGGAGGAGGAAGAGGGAGTATGATTATTCAGGTCAATGGGTTTCTTTCTGAAGAGGCCCTATGGATGTTCTTGACTAGCTCCTTTTCCACATTTGGATGTGTGGATGGAGTCATGTGACTTTAGGCATCTAAGGGACATGATTTGCTATTGCAGTTGCCCATAGATGTCCCCTGTGCATTTTACCTCACTGTGACAGAAAACAGCGTACCCTTGAATAACCACCTACCTAATGATATTGTCACACTGTCCAAAGCACCATACTCTTTGGAGAACTTACACCTGCTGGCAATGGAGAAGTTAATTCTGACAAGCTACAGCATCACAGATTTCCACAGAAAGAAGAGGGTTGGAAACACTGAAGTTGCTGTGAACTTCATGGCTTGTTCCACTGTTAGAGTTGGAGAGCTATGGGAAAAGCAACAAACACAGAAACACAAGCACTGATCCAGCCTTTCCCAAACTAGTCACAACACAATGTGAAGAGAAGCAATTTGCTGTTCTGCCTCTCCTTGCTTTTCACCAGGACAAACACAGCCTCTCAAGCACTGAAAGCCAAGAACACAGGTATGCATGCAATCAAGCATGGTGCTTGCTTACGTGAGCCTTCTTCCGCCGCCTTGACCAAGCTGGATTTTTTCGTTTCCTTCAGGTTTGCATTGCTATCCTGACTTGACAGGCTGAAGGATGAGCCATCCAGGCTGTTTCGCTCGCCATCATAGCTCTAGTTGGAAGGCATGTAGGAAATGGTAATGAGGCTGAGTGCCCAAGTGTTGTCGGCTGTTCCCATGTGCCTCCAAGAATAACATAAGAAGAAATCCCTGTAGTTCCCCAGGTAGCTTTTTTCTCAGTGTACCTCAAATGAATGTGACTTGCAATTTACTGCAGATCATTCATTTACGTCATTGGAAAACTTGACAGGCCATTTTGGACATGTGTTTGCGGTGGTGCAGTCCCCCCACCCCAACCCCCACCCCCGGGCCACTCTGAGATCCCTGGATGAGCCCTATTGTGTTATCTTGGTCATAACGACTTGGGCTTCAGGCAATCTCTGTCCCTCTGCTGCCTGAATGGTACATCAGGATCACCTTGAGATCCCAGGATAAGCCCTATCTTGCTGTTATCTTGGTCATAACGACTTGGGCGCCAGACAATCTCTGTCCACACCTGGGCCATCTGCTCACTGACTTGTGTACCAGAATTGTGGCCAGAATGTAAAATATTGACCAAAGCCAATCATCTCAATCCTATAACTAGCGATCCAAGAGGGAGACCCTTTGAGCTCTCCGGGACCGCAGCAAGCTGTGTGACCCAGTATCTCCCCCTCGGCTGGGACGCCTCTCGGGGTAGATTTCACAAGGATTGAAGGATCATCTGCTGACGATCTCGCAAGGACTCAAAGGCCTGATTTCGCGAGGTTCACCGACCATGCGCTAAAGAATGCCAGCACGTAAAAGTGAGTGATTTATGAAACTCAAGAAAAGGGAAATTTTATTCACAGGTTAACCTTGGTGTGTGTGTGTGTGCGCGCGCAGTTTGAATATATATATATATATATAAAATCCCTATTCGCATAAACCATTGACCAAGTCTGAGACTAAGACTGGACCTAGCCACACCTAGACTTCTCTCTGAAAGGAGTTTAGAACGCAAGTGGGGTCTATTCTGAACCTCGTGACTCAACGAGAAGGTTGTCCTTATCCCCTGCATCCACGATCCCTCTGTGGATCATTCTAACTTGAGCATACCTCTATTTTCCTTTGTGCACTTCTTCTATGTAAGTAATAGAGCGAATCTTGCCATTCTCAAACCTTTAAGTCGCTATGTTGATTGTAATAAATTCCATCAAATTGCTGTTTTAAATTGTCTGATGCTTTTAAAAATTATACAACCTAATACTGTGATCTATCTCAAAATATTAATAAAACTTAAATAGCTAACCAAAGCTGTGTAACAAATAATATTCCCGAAAATTTGATGTAGTCAGTAGGATACACAAGGTTGTATTTGCGACAATTTGGTGTAGTCAGCCATATCCACAAATCTGTATTTGTGACAGTGTTATAATAAAAGAAAATATAATGGACCTAACAGAGTTTAATGGTGTGTTGTGACTTTTTCTCTGCTCCTTTTGTGAGCAATAGCCACAGAAAATTCAGGTGGATGAACAGTGACAGATTTGCTTATCAGAGCACACATTGTAGTGTCAGAGTCATGTACCTGGTACAGGTCAAAGAGCATAAGACGGAGAGTACTGCAAAGCTGAATGATATGAAACATCTATTGTATTTTAAGAGTTACTGCAGATGCATTCAGTATCATTGTCCAATAAATGTGAGGCTCTTACCACACAGTCACGTAATTAAAAAAAAAGTGTTTAGCTTTTCCTCATTATGAATTAATATGAACAACAGAGTAAGTGTGACCACAAGCATTCATAGCATTGTCTGCTGCAATTTTATGAGGGAGCATATGGCAATATTCATCCATGGTGTAACTCTTCTTACATCCATTCTGTTGTATTCAGGATGAGTCTGGCCCAATTTCACTAATGATAATTTTAGTGGTAACTGTCAATTAAAATGTCACTGTATTTTGCGAAGTGGACTCCTTAAATACAATGGATTTATAATCAGCTGCTTTATTATGCCTCACTGTATAGAAGCAAGAGAGGTCTATGAATCTTGTTTGCTAATTTTAATTAGTGCATGTACCTCAAATTCCAATTAGCTATATTAGCCTGATAAAGCAATAGAGAATGTGCAAGTAGAAAGGGCATTTCAGTAAAAAACATTTCGTGCTTTGAGTGGTAGCAAACAGACCAGACTTTTTATGTTTGTCAGTGGTGGAATAAGGAGCTGAAAATATAAACCCATCCAGTCCAATGAGGATGAAGTCAAAGGACCCAATATTTTGGCTTGAGGACTTTGTCTCTTCTCCCGTGTCACAGTGATAGGACGAGAGGAAAAGGATTAAAGCTGCACCAGGGGAGATTTAGACTGTATAATAGGGAAACTTTCTTTACTGAAAGAGTGGTCAGGCACTGGAACAGACTGCCCAGAGAGGTGGTGGAGTCATCATCCCTGGAGGGGTTCAAAAACTTGTAGACATGGCACCTGGGGACATGGTTTAGGAGGCATGGTAGTGTTGGGTTGATGGTTGGTCTTGATGATCCTAGAGGCCTTTTCCAACCTAAATAATTCTATGATTCTATGATTTGAATAGTTGGAGCCATAACTGACCTACTTTGTGAGCACAGCAAGGAGAGCAGCAAGGAAACATACTCTACTGTGCATCAGCAAGGTGCTTTGACTCTCAGCTGAAGAGTTTCACTAAAACTCCTTGATTTTCTGTTGAAATTGCAAATTACAGACCTAGTGATCTGTCCAGGTTTCAGCTGGGATAGTTAATTTTCCTCTTAGTAGCCAGTATAGTGCTGTGTTTTGGATTTAGTATGAGAATAATGTTGATAACACACTGACGTTTTAGTTGTTGCTACGTAGTGCTTATACTTGTCAAGGACTTTTCAGCTTCCAATGCTCTGCCAGCGAGGAAGTGCACAAGAAGCCGGGAGGGAAGGGGTCAGAGCCAGGACAGCCGACCCAAATTGGCCAAAGGGATATTCCGTATCATGTGATGTCATGCTCAGTATATTAACTGGGGGGAGGTGGCCAGGGGGCAGCGATCGCTGTTGGGGGCCAGGCTGGGCATCAGTCACGGGTGGTGAACAATTGTATTGTGCATCACTTGCTTTGTATATTATGATTATGATTACTACTACTACTTTACTTTATTTTATTTCAATTATTAAACAGTTCTTATCTCAAGCCATGAGTTTTCTCACTTTTACCTTTCTGATTCTCTTCCCCATCCCATTGTGGGGGAGTAAGCGAGCAGCTGTATGGTGCTTAATTGCTGGCTAGTGTTAAACCACAACATGATACTGGGCTGAGAAGGGCCATATTTTTAGCACTTGTCTGAAAATCACAAATTCATTTTGGACAAGTCGGAAAGCGTAAGTCCCTAATGATCTGTCTTGGACTTCAACCAGATATTCAATCAATTTGTATTTGTTAGTAGCAGTGGGTTGGGATCACAGCTTTGAGCCATAACCGTACCTGTTCATAAAGTGTACGCTCTATCTTTTTGTCTTCTTTCTTTTTAGAGAGCCAGCGCTCACACAGGAAAATGAATGACTCCTCTGTGGTCTCATCCAGGATCTCTACTTTTTCCAGGAACCAGTCAGGACTGAACATGCTATTGTCATGACGAATCTTGATCTTGTACAAAATGCCAAGGTCCACAGCCTGTATAGTAAATGTATCCTCCTGCAGAGTGTTCAATAGCAGTTGCTTCTGTTAAAGAGCTCTCAACATATCATCTACCAGACAAAAGCAAAAGGAGACTACAGAGCACAATATGTGTTTAAATTCCATCTCACATGACACTGTTTGTTTAAAAGCTTTGCAGCAGTCTATAGAGGCACCTCTGTATGCTAAAACAGTTCTGCAGGGAAGGGTTTTGAAACCTCCTTTTGCTATGAGGGGAGCTGCAAAATATATCATTTTTACAACCAATTACAATATTGAATTCCTGGAATTTTACATCCTGGTTTTTAAGTCTAAGTAAAACTTCCCTTTCTAATCCAGTTAGATTGGTATAGTCCATCCAGAGAAGACAATCTTTGCCATCATTATAACTAAGTATCTCCATATGAGGCTATGAGTGACTCATGGACTGACCACAGAGTACCACTTTTGTGATATTTTGTCAAACACAGATGCAGTTTAGGTCCCACCAGTTTATCATGCTCTGTGGTGAATTACAATATATCTTATTTACATGCAAATCAGTTGCAGAGGCTATGGGAATAAGAGACCTCAGGTTTCATGTGCTCTCAAATCTGCAGCTAACATGTCAAGCCAGTTTGTATGGACCAATCTCGTAATTTGTCTATCAGTAACTTCACAGAAATATCTACCCAGTTGCTGCAGTGCCTGCCAGTCATAATACCCAGCTGACAATTCATATAAAGTATTTTAAGAGGTAATGAACTTGGTAAATGGAATCAATCAATTCATCCCTGATAGGAAAACTCATCCTATAAAGACAGTCATGGACTTGTTAGGTTAAAGACTGCAAAATGGAAAGTGTTATTAACCCATTGCCTTTGTACCTGTCCTCTTTCAAACTTGTTGAAGTTTGTTTCAGATTTGCTGAGTTTTCTCTCTCCTGTGTCCCCCAGATCTCCGTAGATATTTAGGAAAACATTAGCATCTGTCCCAGCACCATAGATATCTCCAGTGAACACACTGATCTTGTACGTGTGAACTGCAGAAAGAAACAGAGACATGATTTCTGGCCAGGTGAATTATCAAGGTCTATCTTAGATACTGAATTTACCTAAGAAAATGGTCCCAAAACTTTCTGCTCATCACTCAGTTCTTGGAGATTTAAAATCCCATATGCTTTATCCTTCCAGGCTTCTGATAATGATACAAAGGTTCGGAAACCACTGGGCTGAAATTTGCTGACTTTCCTTTTCCCCATCTAATCAATGCCTGTGTGTTGCTTTGATCACATGAAAATGCAAAGAATCATTATAGTTATTACTGGATGCAAAGTTGATAGAGGTGAGGGAACTCAGCACCTTTTCATACCAAGGCTCAAGGGACCTACATCTAAGAACAAGTGATTCAATGTTGTGAATTCTTAATACTCCATCTTCCATAAACAAACTCCAGGGATTCAGATGTGCAATTTCTACCAGAGTTAATGATATGTATCTCTATAAATTCCCCAAACAGAAAAAGAACATGTTTCTGGGTTCTTTTGCTGAGACAGTATTTAATTAAAGAAGTGTTGGAGCTGTACTGTTTAAATGCCATTTCTCTTTAGCTTGCTCAATGATGATCCAATAAAACCTCATAAAATCTTTAGTAACATGCTTTACTAAACCTGTTAAATACTCCTATTTTTATTTTGCTACTCTTTTCCCAAATACACATGAAAAACAAACAGTTACTGAGAGCATCCTCGCCAGGAAAACAATTAGGAACTGTACAAGTCTCTGATTACCCTAATGGCATATGAGCCTTGGAGAATGCCTCCTTGCAAATCCCAGGGCAATACAAATGAGGAAGAGGCACAAAGTCTTAGCTGGGATTCTTCTTTGTACATTAACAGCGTCAAAGAAAATATCTATATTGTCTTTTTCTTCTGTACCTAGCTTTTCCAGTAAAACAGGGCCTATTCTACTTCATAGTCCATGAAAGATTTCCATCAATTTCTCTAAGAAATGGATCATGACCACTCATCAGGCTAGGTGAAATGCCAGGTTTTCTGGTTTGCCTCTTCACATTATGTCCTACAGAATTACAACTTCATTTTTGTGAGACAACTGCTACATTAGTAATGAAAGAAGCAATGTATATAGTCTCATTAGTCAATTCTTCCCGCTTTGGTTTTTGCTTGCTAGTTCTGGAGACCTTCAGGACTGAAATGCAGTCTACTATATAAAAGATCATCCTCAGAATACCACAAGATAATTTTCCATTGTTGTCATTTACACTGTGTCAGTGCCTAAGATGTATGAGGACTCATAGAGTTGCAGAAGATGTAATTCCCATCCCAGATATTTTATATCTAAAGCAGAAGTTCCCAAACTTAGCCCTAGTTCCCAGCCAAAAGAAATCTTCAACCATCCAAAAATCCTATTCCATAGACTGTAAAACTCAATTTAAGGCTTTGCCTTTAGACAGAAAAAATGAGTCACCTAGGTTAGTTAAGACATGGTAACTAGTGCAAGGTAAAGCAACAGAAGTTAGTAAGTTAAAGAAAATGCCATGCAGGCAGCTAGCCATCATGCCACTTACTAACCAATATTAAAACTGTCTTTGCCTTTGCAGGAAAAAAATCTCCCATGACCTATCACGTAACTCCTAACAGGGGAAAAAGTACACCTGTCTCTTCTAAAGGCACAGTGCAAAGGCTCCAGCCTTCCCTACAGCAAGAAACCTCTTCCCTTGGCAATGGAAAACACTTAAAATCCATATAAATTCCACCCTGACAACGGTGTACTGCAAATGCAAATCACTCAGAGAATAGAAACAGGGAGAAGAATGATTTTCTCTGTTGAATCATCTTGTGGCCAGATGCAAGAACCAAGAATGAAGGTGGCAGCTAAATTCAGTTTGCTCTGCTCAGGGTGTAGGAAGTTTCACAACTTCTTTCAAGGGCAGAAGGAGCTCGGGGTGGGAAAAGGAAGTCCTGGAGGAAAAAGACTTAGGAACAGCCGGGCCTACAGAGAAACAACAAGTTTAGGATGAAACGTAAGTTCTGGTTCAGTTGCTTCAGCTACCAGGAGGACTAAACAGTGAATGTGAACACTTTATTCTCCTCCCCTGAGTGACTTTAATGAAGTGAGGGTGGCTGCCTAGAGCCAAATTTTTAGAGGGTGTCCGTGTGTACCTGAAAAGCAGCAGGAAAAACAACTTTGGGAGGAACTACTAGGGTAGGAAAGGAAGGGGCAGAATGCACAGGACAGGTGAAGTTGGGCAAACAAGTAAAGATATTTGCAGAGCCTGGAAGACAAGGACAAGATGGAGGAAATTTGTTAGGCATCAGAGGAAACCTGTAAACTATGTCTGTGTGAAAGGGTGTCTGTCATGTGTTTATAAATGCCCTACAGAAAAATAACGGTATTATGGCACAGAAGTGCTTCAGGTATAAAGAGAGGCCAGAGAACAAGAAGGGAAAGAAATGTGAACAGTTGTACCAGAGTTGAATTTGCTTGAACCACACATCCAAATATAGTTTGTTCCAAAAAATCAGATGAACATGTTCTTACTTACTCCCAGGATTATATTACCTTCTAATGGGTCTTCAACTTCTTCCTCTATCTGCTTGAGTGTCCCATCCTTCATGAGTTTTTCAGTAAAAATATCAGATGGTACCAGTTCTCTGACAATCTCACCATCATCTTCAGACTTTGCAAGCCATCTTTCACATGGAAATGTGACAGTTTCTGAGCCCTGAAGTAAATATGACAGAGATAATCTCTTCAAATCAAAGTGAACACGTTAGCATTTCCTCTTTGAAAATATTCAGACATGCAAGCAAGGATTTTCAGCTCATGTATGTATGCATGTGTATGTAGATGCAGACCTGAAATAGTATATGAAAATATATTTCCTGCAGAAAGAGGACATCTGAGGGCTCTGAGAAGAAGCACTGAACATGTGTAAGGGAACAGTATTCCCGATGGCTGCGTGAGACTAGTTGTATGACCCAGTAGATCTCATAGAATCACAGAATCATTAAGGTTGGAAAAGACCTCTAGGATCTTCAAGTCTAACTGTCAGCTCAACACTACCATGTCTCCTAAACCAAGTGCCATGTCTGCACGTTTTTTGAACACCCCCAGGGATGGTGATTCCACCACCTCTCTGGGCAGCCTGTTCCAGTAGCCTGACCACTCTTTCGGTAAAGAAATTTTTCCTAATACCCAATCTAAACCTCCCCTGATGCAGCTTGAGGCCATTTCCTCTCGTCCCATCACTGTGACCTGGGAGAAGAGACCGACCCCCACCTCACCACAACCTCCTTTCAGGGAGTTGCAGAGAGCGATAAGGTCTCCCCTCAGCCTCCTCTTCTCCAGGCTAAACCCCCCCAGCTCCCTCAGCCGCTCCCATCACACTTGTTCTCCAGACCCTTCCCCAGCTCCGTTGCCCTTCTCTGGACACGCTCCAGCACCTCCACGTCCTTCTTGTCCCGAGGGGCCCAAAACTGAACACGGCATTCGAGGGGCGGCCTCACCAGTGCCGAGCACAGGGCACCGTCCCTGCCCTGCTCCTGCTGGCCACACCATTGCTGATACAAGCCAGGATGCTGTTGGCCTCCTTGGCCACCTGGGCACACTGCTGGCTCGTGTCCAGCCGGCTGTCAGCCAGCACCCCCAGGGCCTTCTCCGCCAGGCAGCTTTCCAGCCACTCTTCCCCAAGCCTGCAGCGTTGCCTGGGGTTGTTGTGACCCAAGGGCAGGACCCGGCACTTGGCCTTGTTAAACCTCATACAATTGGCCTCGGCCCATTGATCCAGCCTGTCCAGATCCCTCTGCAGAACCTTCCTACCCTCGAGCAGATCAACACTGTTGCCCAATTTGGTGTCGTCTGCAAACTTACTGAGGGTGCACTCGATCCCCTCACCCAGATCATTGATAAAGATATGGAACATAACCGGCCCCAACACTGAGCCCTGGGGAACACCGCTCGTGACTGGCCGCCAACTGGATTTAACTCAATTCACCACAACATTTTGGACTTGGCCATCCAGCCAGTTTTTTACCCAGCAAAGAGTACACCTGTCTGAGCCATGAGCAGCCAGCTTCTCTAGGAGGATGCTGTGGGAAACAGTGTCAAAGGCTTTGCTAAAGTCCAGGTAGACAACATCCACAGCCTTTCCCTTATCCACTAGGCGGGTCTCCCTTTCCCAGTGTTTGGTCTTGCAAATTCCTAATCAGGACTGCACCATTCCCAATGAAGCCATGTTTTACTGAAACACTGCAATCCCTCTTCAATCCTTATTCAGGCAGCATTCTCTTTGAAGTCAGTAGGGGGTTTTTTCTGAGTCAATACTTCAAGATTTTGCCCTGTAAGTCTGTGTCTCAAGCTGATTTCCAGGCAATTCCCATACGTGCATTAAGAGGAGAAAAATAGTGATTTAATAGTTGATCTTTTGTTTTGACTTCACTTTGGTGGAAACAAATATGATTTCTCTCATCAAACAAACAAAAACAATAGAACATGTGTTTTCCACTTGGTAAACAAAATCAGTCCCAGACTACTCATTAAGAACAGACTCCTGTAAGGCCTCCAAGATGGTAAGAGGCAGGCAGCTTTCTGTGTGCTGGGCACCCCAGGCTATGTCTCCATAAAGAGAAGGGCGTGAGCCATCATGCAACTTGCAGACCCCACAAGTCTGAACAGGAAAAAAAAAATTACTTTTAATCTCACAGTGACTAAATAAAGGAATAAAAAAATGGCCCTTTCCTTACTGAAAACTTCAGCATTTCTCCCCGAAGTAGCACAGGGGCTTTCTACTATTTGCAGTATTCTGTGTGCCACCACTTCCATATATGAATACTGTCCACCTTAATTACTCTCATGTAATTATTTACCAAACCAACACAGGGTCCTTTCTTCACTCTTTTTACTATTTAAACACTAAAAAATTAATATATAGTAAAAGAAGGGAATGGCTGCCACTGTAGCAATATTGAATATTGTTATCACTGTGTCCTACTGCCCTGTACTGCCTTGAGTTGCCAGATCTTGCCCTCCCTGACAGGATCACCGGAGAGGAATAGATTGTGCACCTAAGATTAGAGCCCCACTCCAGTCACTGCTAATCTGGTATGAACTGTATGAACAGTGCCACTGCACACAAATCCCAGACAAATTGATCTGCAGGAGCTGAACCCCTCCAAGGGGCTTGTGTGATTGACTGTCTTGAGTCTGCAGCAGAACCATCCTTTGAACCCACATAGCCCAAACCTTCTGCTGTCAATAAAACATCATTTCTCCTCCTCTCTGTCGCTCCCTGCAGTGCTGCTGTTTAACCCCAGGTTTGCAATGTTTAACTCCATAAGGCTCTTTGGAGCATGACTTGTACAAAACAGTGTCAAACAAAACTGGCAGTACTTTAGGTGATTTCAAAAAATTTACTTTCAAGTGTTATTTGTGCTGTATAAGCAAAATACAGCACCTGATAACTGCCCACACCACTACTTCTGCCTCCTCATTTCTGCTCTGGCTGTCTGACCACATAATCTGTATTATCTCACCATATGCAGAGCCGATGAACAGTGCTTATCTCCCCACCTACAGTCCGGGAAGAGAGGCCTTTCCAGAATGATGCTTCAGTGCTGAAACTCTCTCCTCCCAGTAGAGATCCCACTTCAGTCATGTCTCTCGCTCCTAAACATTCATAATGTTGGCTGCACGTGCCATTGATATGAACACTGTTTATTTGGTAATAGGATATCTAGGGACTTGCGTGCCTGCACAGTGGGGCATAATGTGCAGTTACTGCAGAAGTTAATTGTACCATTATTGTTAATCACCCTGCCATTGCCACAGTTTTTATTGGAGTTTCCTTGTTAGTGACTGCATTAATAGTTAAGTGACGTAAAGTGCACTGTTTTATGTTACCCCCGGTAAAATCCTCTTGCAGATCCAAACAGAATTGTTTTCTTTGGAGTCTGAGTCTGCCCCTAAGCTAGAAGCAGGGTGCGATAGTGTGCTAAAAGTCAGTGCTTTGCCCTTCTCCAAGTTGTAACAAATGAAATATAATTATCAGATATAATTGGCATGCCAAGACAGAGCTTTATTGGCATGCAACAATCCTAGTTTCCTACCCAAGTGCTTTCAATTTAATCTGAAAAGTTACTGACCTCATTTTCTTTTGCAGCATTCCAGATACATCTAGACACATCTTAGCAATCTAATCAGGTAGCACAGCTTTTAGAAGCACTGGCAGCATATTGCTATCCTGTGGCAGGTCATAATATCCTGCAGCTGATCAGTGGCATCATGCAGTGCTCTGCTTTCTTCTTTTTTCCCATGCCATAATCAAAAGATAAGCAGAATTGTTAATCTCTTCATTTTTAAGTTGCTTATCATTTTCTTCCCTTCCTCCACCTTCCCTGATTTTTCACTCTCTCTCCTTCAACAACTGCAGAGCTGTGCAGCCTCAAGACCCTTTCTGGGCTAATGGAAAAGCACCCCATGCGGAGCTCTTGGGAGCTTCCCGAAGTGCTTAGTTAATGGTAGGTGTAGAAAGAGGCAGCCCAGGAATCTCTTTTCCCTTGGTTTCCATACCTTTGCGCATCCCCCTCTTCATCTTCCCTAGTCTACGACCAATAACAATATCTCCAAAAACAATGCCATCTTGTTCATTAACCTAATGAAGCTGTACAAGGCAAGGGTTAGTCAATATACAGATAGAGGGTCTGATTATAGCAGACTGGCAAAAAGGTGATTGTGAGAAACAATCAAAGGGTATTGGTTTTTGAAGAAGCTTGTACAGGAGGATACAGGCCTGAGCATGATAAGGAAGGTCCAAGGCAGACCTTTGAGTTGATCGTGAGACAAAGAGAGTAAAACATATCCTGGAAATTTTGAAGGAGGAAGCAAGATGAGAAGTAGGTTCCCCATGATTGAGCAAGCCATGTTTACACAAACACGTGATATGAGAAGCCACTTTAGGAGGGGGCAGACCTGAGCATTGAAGTGGAGATGAAAACTGATATCCCTTCAGCATAAGGGGAGAAAGGACAAGACAGAGGAGAGAGCCCAGGTGTTCCCAAACACAGCTACTGCTCCAATTCTGAACTGATCCTGAAGAGGTGTTCTTCTTCTGAACTTCCCTGCAGCCAGATTAATTTCTGTTCCTACAGCCAGCATCTGAAAGCTTGGACAAGGAACAGCTTCTTACATGGACAAGATCAAGATGACCAATCTGGCTACACTGCTTTAATCCTGTTGTCATGAGCAACCAAAAGTCCTAGGACCTAACTTGATATGTTTTATATGAGTAATTCAGGGACTTTCACTGACAGGCATTTTGCTTTTTTAAATTGTACTGGCTCCCTGCATGTATTCTTCCAGAACTAAGGGACTGATGAAATTATTTCTTGTCCATGTTTAGCAACAATACTTTTTACTTTTAAATGGTACCCCCACTTCCCATTTCCTCCCCTGTGATTGTTGAAAACAAAACTAAGTTAGCCTTGGGCAATCTGGGATGTTCAGCGATAGTGGTGCAGTGCAGAACACGGGCACCTGCTCAGTCCTGCAATTCTTTAGCTGTATTTGCACAGCAATGGGTACAAACTCAGGAATCTCCCATCTCAGTCCAGTAACCAAGTCATGATAATGTTGCCTTCAAACCCAGCAGGCAGATCACTCCTTCACACAAACGATAAAGAGCAGCAAAGACCTCCAAATGGTTGAAGAGCAACATCACTGCTTTGCTCCCATTCACTGCCAGGAGGAAATAACTCTATTGTAGTCAAAAGGTACAGTGAGAGCAGCATTTTTTAAAAAGCAATGATTGCAGAGTCTTATAATCAAGATTTGAAGAACAAAACATGCAAATACATGTTTGCTGTCCCCAGATCCTCAAGCTCTAGCAAGTTCATTAGTGTGCATAGTTCTTTAGGGAGCCATTTGTCACTGTTAACCATGCTTTGTGTACAGAAGATGTGTTTTGGGAAATGGAAGCAGCTGCTAATGGAAACATATTACAGAGTGCTGGGATTCCCAGCCTACCTTTCCATTTGGCAACAGTCTCCGAATTGCCACGCGGTCTAAATGCCATCCGGAGTTCAGTCCTCCACCCTTGTGTCCTATGCGAATCTTTTCAATAATGTCACCAACATCCTCCAGCTACAGAAAAAAGAGAAAGATTATGGCATGAATGACAGGTGACTTTTGAGACACTACTTCATTAGCTTATTTCCTATTTTTCCAGTCTGTATGAAGTCCCAGGGGAGCAAATATCAGCATTGATACCAGTTATGCCCTAACCTGCATTTTAGCTAAAGGGCTTCCCTGAACTTCTGTTCCAAAAATGGAGAGAATCTTGCTCTACACATACTACTCACTGTATGAGATAGGTTTTGTTGCACAGCAGCACTCCTGCATCTCAGGCTTCTCTGTATGAGTGGGAAAGAAGGTAATTTTTTAGAAATTGCAATGCTGCTGTATCTTAAATTGTTCTTTTCATATCTTTTTCCTTTTTAAACACTTATGTGCACTCTTACAACACTGGAAGAATAGCTTTGAGGTCAAAGTACAATATTAACAGCCTGGCATTTTACATTATCTCTCTCCTGTTCTAAGAATCCTAATACCATTCTGAGCAAGTCAACAGGATCACTGTCTTACGGAGTGGCTACAGTTTTTTTGTGCCTTACTCTGTTACTTGAGTAATTTGTTATTAGTTCATTACTTTTAAGTCACCTCCCTTCCAAAGGCTTGAACAGGAAAATATTTGCTCCTAAGTAATATCTTTTGGTTATTTCAGTGCAAGCTTTTGTATAGTTGGCCTTTAAAAAAACAAGGCTGGCTGCAAACCTCCTTTGCCCTTCTCTTGTAGGAGAAGCACATTGAGCTGTCTTTCTGTCCATAGGGACTTGGAGTCTTTTTGTCTTGGAAACGCGAGAAAACTGAACATCCCAGTTTGCACCACTGGAGACTACTCCTTTCTTCTCTTCCCAGCTGTCAGAATTGCCCCATACTGAAGAAAAGACATCAATAATTTTAGGAGACTCCTCAACTCAGTAAGACTGACTGCACTACTCAAGGAGTTCACACTCTGAACAAACTGGATTTGACTTCACCGGCCCTGTCCTGACTTTAGACAGCATAAGCATCAGTTGCAAACTCATTTCTAAAACTCATGCATGCAAACAGGTATACACTAGGGGAAAATTATTTACTTCCTCCTTTGTCCTGTCCAAATATTCAACTTTCAATGGGGCTTTTAATCAATACAGAGCAATAAAGTGATGCTTGACCAGTAAAATTCATGTTAAAGAAGAAGTGGTCTTTACTCTGCTACATGCATCTCCAACAAATCTTCACTTGGCAGCATAACTGAGACCAGTCTCTAATCTTTTTTGCCTCTTTTGCAAAATACAAAATGGTAGGGGCAGTTAAAACACTAAAAGAAACAGGTAATTCTAAGTTTGTGCTTCTTGAGATCCCCAAATTGTTTTTAAGGTCTGTTGAACTCCAAATTATGGCTCTACACAAGTAGGTGAAAGAAGAATACATTTTGCTTCATCCCCATCTCCTGCAGCAAGAGGTACTGGTGAAGAAAGAATGAAGTTTGGGGACAGGTTAAAATGATGTTGTAAATCTGAAGAACAAACTGCATTTTCACTCCCTTCATCCGGAAAAGTACTGAAGTTTCAAATTCTACCAAAGCTAAAATAAATCTTATGGAATAAAGAAATAGCAATAACACTCAGCTTAAGATTTATACCTATGGATTAGTGCAACCTCTGTTATGAAAAACTGTGTGGAAACTCCACTGAAATAAGTCTTATTCTTTGTTTTTAAGGAATCACACTGGGGATTTATTTTATGATTCATGCCATATAACAACAATGAGGGCTGGAAGCATTTTAACTCATTAAAAAATTTGGTTTAAGATTTGCCTCCAATTACTTTAAAAATCCAAACCAAATTCAAAACACAGAGAGGTTGTACAGTCCTCTACAAAGGCAGTGTCGGTGTTGCATCGAGGGAGGGAAGCTGAGGACATGAAGCAGTACCAAAAGTATAGGCCAGAGCCTATACTTTGCATCTCACAAATTCTCATCAACAACAATATATCATGAATAGGAATTGCTGAATACTGTAGATGTAAATGAGCTCACTCATTTACGTGCACTTATTTAGTATTTGCATACAGTTGTGCAAGCAACTCATTAAATATTTGATAAGATCTTTCAAAAAGTTAGCCTTGGGTATTCAAAAATCATAGCATCTGCAGCAAAGTAACAATCTCTCTGTCCAAGGATACAGAGAAACAGAGCTTGATGCTTAGGTTCCCATGGAGTTAGAAAAAATGAACAGACCATCCACCCAAAATGAAGTGCTACGTAAGTAGGTAGTGAGCAGCATGGACCAGATCCTTCAACATAATCTGCTGAGACAGGAACATGAAAGGATGCATAGGGACTTTAAAAACAAGGCAGCTAGTTTCAGTGATACTGCAAGCATTTGATTCCTGTTACTTTTCAAAGTATTGCAAACTGCAAGAGAAAGCAAATATGCAAGCAAATAAGAGTTATGAGGAGAGGTACACATATTAGATCTGGTATGCATGGAGACTGATACCTTCTCCTTACCAAGTACAATCCAGGAAATGGAAGATGTAAAGACCTTCCAAAGTGGCTCTTAACTTTACTGGGAAGGGCAAGCCTCCATATCCATGTATTGGTACATCTCAGTTCCATAATAATACTACATCGGCTTTTACAAGGCTTAACATAGCATTAGGCCACAGGGACTCTGCATGTTGATACCTTTGAGTTGCTATTGACTGGAGGTCAGTGAAAAAAGGTTTGATCCAATACACAGTAAGTCTGGTGCAAAACAGATTTTTGAACCCATGTTCTTCAGTAAAAGAGCTGAACAGCTTTCCCTAAAAGGGGAAAAGTTCCCACTTCACTCCATTTTCTCTTCTTAATCCCCTTAGGAAAACCTAAGATAAGAGTGAGCATCTTGATCTTACCTCCACAATGAACTGATTCACTGAGTTCCTTTCAAAATACATCCTTTGCTCTCTCTTGTTGAGGCACAGGGATTTCTGCCGAGTGCAGATCCCATCGCTTCCATAGAGAACAATGAAGACATCTGCATCCGTGCCAGCTCCAAAGATGTCGCTGGTGTAGACTGTGATCTCATAAGGAACAACTGATTTAGGAAATTGCAAAAAATTAAAACAAACCAACAAAAGTTAGTAAGCAGTATACCAATGCTCCTAAGAACATTTTAATTAAACAAAGTCTGATTAGAAAACTTAACAGTTAAAGAGGAACAGGGTAGGAACCACACACTTGTGGTCATTTAGTTATCAAGCTGGTCAGTACTATGAGAAACCAGAGGAATTTCCTTTAACCCTATAAGGCCAATTGACCTTGATGCATGTTCATTTACTGAGATTTTGGGGCTAATCACGCGATCATTATATTTATACTTGCTATCTAAAATTATTGAAACAGGATTTACTTCAACAGCTCAAGTCTTAAAGCAAAATGAAATCACACATGAAATCACAAATTTTTGAGGAACTAGACAGATGGATGATGTTAAGCCAACTGGAGGCAGTACATAAATATTCAAGATAGCCTTATTGATAAATAATCTCCTATTTTCATTACTAAACAGTGACAAAAATCAATCAGAAGAAAAAGAAAGAAAACCCTCTGCTGTCCACTCTGATCTAGTTTTCTCTTAGTACCACCTTCTCCTTAATACCAAAGCAAACAGGTTAAATTGCTACCAGATCAATGGTGAATGCAGAACAGTAAGGATCAAGCCCCTAAATACTTCCATATTCTGTTCCCTTGGATTCTCCAGAATGCCCCATAAACCCAAAATCTGATGTCTCCTTTTGCCCTTTTCTATCTTCGCAGCCTCTCGGTCCTGAGTCCTACTGGAGCATGCCTCAGACTTGCTCAGGAATAAGACTGACCCATGAATAAAACTAGGACTCTGTTCCTGGCCCTGCCACAGACTTGCTGAATATTCTTAGTCAAGCCACTTGCCACCTCAGTTTCCAAGTTGAGTTGTTTAGCTCCCTGAGTAAGAGACCTATGTTCAGATGTCTGCACGTCAAATAGGTGTGAACATCTCCAGATGTAATCACTAAAGTCAGTGGAGTTTGGAGAAAGAGTCAGACAAGCAAATGCAGGCATTTTCCTCAAGATCAGCTGAATAATTCTCCAAATCCACCGTCCGTGAATGGCCAAACATCTACTGATGATAACGGGAAACCAGACACTCCACTATCATGAGGATATGTAAATTCAGGTATGCCATCTGACAAACTGAATCCCATCCCTATCCCTTCTAAATCCTTTCTGAAATCTATAGATGAAAAATGTCAGGTAAGACTTGGGCACCACTGACTGGCTACAGGAACTTCTCCTGCCACAAGCAGACACGATCCCTGTAATCCACGTTGCTACCCATAAGCACGGCTTTTGACACCCAGTGCTATCACCAGGATCCGCTCCTGGCCATCCCTCTCCCACGTACCACCTACCCAGCTTCCACCATTTTGCATCTCTCACTACAATCTTCTCAGCTGCTTGTCATCTGCATCCTCCTACACTACATTGACTTCAGTCATCTTTGCTATTTACACTACAGTACTTTGTGCTATATTTCAGGTTCAGCATCTCTGTCAGGATACAGAGAAGGTTTCTGGCACCATATCTGTTACTGCTGGAGTAACTCTGATTACGTGTATCAGAGACTAATCATTCATTAAAAACCCAGGCTCTCTAAATACAGCTTTCAGAAGAACAGAGATGAAGAAATCTTCTTCTACAGGGAGTCAGCCTGGAGTTACTTAATATTCTTTCTGCCCAACTCAATGAAATCTGTTCTGCTGTGCTGCAGGTAAACTGGAATAGTTTCTCCAATATGTAAGAGAGGGGAAAAAATCCTGGAGACAAAAATCACACGTTATGCATTATGAATTAAAAATTATCTTCTCTGCTGAAGTCTGCAGCACTTGCTCTTGTCGCTTGAATATTAACGTCAGCTTAGAACTGAATCAGCAAAGTAACAAGGTCACTAGCAGCACAACTTTCAGCTGTCAGACTACCATTTCATTTACATGACACTTTTAAAGTTGTATCCCCACAGGCATGATTTTAATTGGACTGCCAATGACATGTTTTCATTGTTCGTGTGAAACAATTCTGGCACAAGTCATCATAAAACAAATCAAAGCTTTCTAGTTACCTCTGGCAAAATTAAACCCCCAGGTTAATAGTTAGGAAACCAGAATGCAGTAAATATCACAGTGGGAATGGTTTAAATGGTGAAACAGCCCAAGCTAACACTCAGTCTGGTGCAACGTGTTTGTCAGAGAGGCCTGACTATTTTCAAAGGCTAAATGTGGATGGCTGACAAAAATCAGGTTTACAAGACCTAGGAACTCAAAGGCATGGTACGTCAGAAACTCTTACATCATTGCAATATATGGGGACATTAATAAATTATATAGTCAACATCTGCATCAAAATATATATCGACTGGGATAAAATGGAAAAACCTGATGAGAAGCACATACAAGGTCTCAGGGTGATATTCACTCCTATGAACATATTCACTACATCTATCTACAAATTTATTTTTTCAAACTTAAAGACTGTAATGTCTTCCAGTTGACTGGCAAAAGTGAGGAAGAGTATCTATTCCTCTGCTCCAGACAGTTTATGTAAAGAAAGCAAGACATGAGAAATAAAAAATAGCTTGGTCAATGCTTGGGGGAGGCACAAAGAGATGATGTTGGCAGATCCTCAGAGAAGAAAAATTATTTTAGCTTACAGACTGCAGGGTATGAGGATCTGGACATCGGAGGGTAGGCTAGCCAGTGTGAAAGAGACCTTTAACATGAACTACACTGTTGATAGTAAAAAAGAAGGAGCGAAAGTAGCTGTTAGTCTTCTACGTGATTATTCTCATAACTACTTATAGAGAAGGAAACTGAGGCAGAAAGAGAGACATTGGGCAGCTCTAACTTTTGATGCCTGAATAAGGAACTGCAGGAGGTAAGGCTTTTGATACCATCAATGCATACAATGAGGGATGCAATGAGATATGAGACATCTTTGGTGTGAACAACTTATCATTTGTCCAGAGTGACCTAGGAAGTGCCTGGCAGGGCATGGTGTGGAAATCAGCTCTCAGAGTCCAGAGCTCATCCCTCATCATTGTGGCATCCAACCTAATGAAGGGAAAAGGCAGAGTCCCCTGAATATGGGCCAGGAAATATTTGTTGACAACTTGAAATGAGGCAGATCAGGGAGGGACAAGTCAAATACAGTCCCAGGGCTGTGAGTATCCTGCACACAGTAAAGGATGCACATGTGAAAAGGGAAAGAGAGGGCTACAAAATAAGCAAAGTAATGTTTCCAGTCGTTTATTTCAAGAAAGTCACGTTATCTGATTCTCTGTGTTCTGGAGACAGGAAAAGAAGTTGCCTAAACAGAACAGTTTGAGGTACCATAGCAGACTTGAAAATTATAAGGTTAGTACTCAGTAGGAGCTCCCGAAAGTCACTGGGTTTACCCCAAACATTAATTTAGAGGGGAATGAAGTGAAGAGTAAGGAAAAATTAGAGAATGCTAAAAGAGGCAGACTGCTGCAACACTATCAGAAAAGCACCACACTGAAGAAACCCTGGAAGAGGGTCTTTCAGCAAAAGAGAGGGGTGTGCACTGCCAAAGGCACTGGGGAGACCAAGGCTTGGAAGGAAGACCAAAGTGTCTGCTTGGACAATGGAAACAGCAATACTAGAATGGAACAAGACCAAAGGGAGACTGGAGACAAGGAAGACAGCTTGGAATGGGCTGAGGACTTGGAAATGAAAGGGCAAGAGGGAGCAAAAAGACAATCATACATAGCCACATGGGTTCTAATGACTCTCTGATTTGGGAAATACAGGAAATGTTAGTCTAGAGCACCCAGAGGAACATTCTTATAGTAATCGGAATAGTTGGCATGTGATGTATTTATAAATTTTTCAAAGCCAATTCAACGGAGAGGCCAAGCCTATAAAACTGCATGAGCTAGTAAGATTTTATCTTCTGTAGTGATGGGTGTATCCTGGGGAAATGGCATTATGCTCACATGGGATATATTCTGTTGTCTGCAGTTCTGCAGGGAAGATAATTCTCTCAATGGCTCCATCATCCTCTGATTTATCCAGCCAACGACCACAAGGGAACTTGAGGCACTGTCCCAGTGATGGGGCATCAATCTCCACCCATTCCAGAAACCACCCAGTTGAATTACCTGTGGTTGGAGAGATAACAGTGAATAACATACAAAGATTTTACAGACAACAGCAAATGAATCATTGCATTCCAGACTTCTGAGAAATAAGTCTTCCTCTCTTTTGCCAATGGAAAAATAGAATAAATACCATAAAGATCATTGCAAGCGATTGTCCAGGTTTGAGCTAATGTGCTTTACCTTTCTATATGTGTCAGGTTAAAGATGTGCGTGTGGAAGTGCTAATTACTCCATCGCTTGAATTAATTTGCCTTTGTAATAAGACAGAGGATCTATCAACAAACACGTCCCTTGGTGCCCCATAGGGAAGGAATCCATGTGTCTTTCCACTGCTTCCCTGGTTTTAAGCAGACTCATCTATGTCCAAGAAGCAGCTTATGATGCTTGATAATGAAAACAACAAAAATATTGATAAAAGAAATGAGACAAGTCTATAGGTCCCATGTGGAACAAGAAAAACTACCAGGTTTTGTGACACATGAGAAACCTCTCTGAAGATCTGGCTGCAAAACTAAAGAGCCTCTTACAGAGAGAGAGGTTGCAAAGGTACCTGCAAGTTGCCACCACTGTGCTCTTATTGCCACGGCCATGGGAATGGTATTAGCAGCAAAGATAGTAGCAGCAACAGCCAAATTGACAGCAAGGATCTGTCACTAAAAGGTAAATTATATTTGGGGTCTTGAAGGCAGGTTATTTTATACAGCAATGGGCCTAATGCACTAGAAATAGTACATTACAAAGCAGATTATCTTACCTTTATTGTCATGGCCTATCTTGATTTTTTTCAGGTTTCCAATGTCCACAGACTCCACTGTAAACTCATCTACCTTCCCACGCTCAAATTTGTTCTTGTTAATCTTTGAGGCCTTTAGGCTGACTATCCCTGTTGTGGTGATGCAAAAGGACATTGTTCAGCATGTGAAAAAAATCCTCTGGCAATGTCAACAGTGGAAGTGGCTAAAATGTAAAAAATGGCTTTTCATCTCAAGATCTAAGCTTTGTTATTCCCTCCCCTCCCCTCCCTCCCCCTGAACCCAAATCTGTATCAACACCCAAAACATACATAATTCCTTTCTTGAGTGATCCTCTGGCAGTACCACAGGGATGATGCTGTTGTGATGTATACACAGCTAAAGAAATTGGTCCTACCCATCAGTTCCCTATCACTCCCACAGGCATCCAAGTCACTGCACACACAGCTTGGCTGCTTCCAAGAGGATTTGCTCATCAGCTGATTAAATACTTCTGGGCCACTCAGAGAGGAAGAACAGAGCTGGATTTCAGGAGCATGCTGATTCATCACTGAGGAAAGCAAATCATTCACCACTTTCACTACTCAGTAATGTAGTTCCAGTCAACTGTGCTGTTTCTATAATTGAAATTAAAGCCTTTAGATAGGCAGCTGGTGCAAATCAGCATCGCAAAGTTCGACAGTGATTTACAGCAGCTGGTGGTATGCTCCCAGCTATCATGATGTATGCAGTGAGGAGACAGTCAGAACATGAAGTTGTGCTAAAAAAGAGTTAGGAATGGGTATTGAGAAAACAAAAGGAAACATGACCTGTCTTTTCAGGTATCCAGCAGTGAGGTGCTACCCTGTTCCATCACATGAAGCCATACCTGTATCGTCTTTGCTTCCATAGAGAGTGATGAAGACGTTGGCATCTGTCCCAGCATTCTTCTTGTCCCCAGTTTTCACTTTCACAGTGTATGTTGTTGATTTAGCTGTCAGATAAAATATCTTAATTTAAGAGTGTGAAGTCTGAGTAGAAATTAACTCTACTTTTCATTGCATATATGTGTTTGGTTTGAGTTTTCTTTTGACTGATTACAGCCATGTTGTAATCTCTAATTCCTGTTGTATGCTGTGATAGCTCCTGGGGCGAGCTGGGCTATCTGTTTGCACAGTCTTCTACTGCTCCAGTCATTCAGTACATTGTCTGCATACCTACAGATAAGAAATGTGCTCAAGCCTTCCCATTTGCTTCCTGGGAATCCATAAGGCTCTTTAAATCTGCCCCTGCTTATAAAGTTATTTCATTAAAAAAACTCCACAACACCACCCCCCTCCTGTTATTCTAATAGCACCAAATAATATATGTGTATATTACACATACCAGAAAGTGTGTGCATGTTGACATATACAGTTCATATTCATTACACACCCTTTACAACAGCATAATTAGGGAGGTTTTTATCGCACCATCATTGCAAGCACAGTAAACTCATAAAAATTGTGGAAAAGTCTAATACAGTCTTGACTGCACTGCAAAAATCTACTCAAGATTTCCAAACCTGCACCTTTCTTCTATAGTTAGACACATGTTTCCAAGATGCTGCTCAGTCAGAAGGACTTCCAGAACCAAAGGGCTATCTAATTTTTGCAAATTTGTTGGCTATACATTTTGTGGAAAAGATTCATGTATTCGAAGGCATCTGAGGAGGGAGTTTAAGACAGTGAAGTCAATGAAAGTGCTGGCCACTCAGCACCTTTCAAAATCAGACCCACGAGTGCATCTTTGCTCTGTGGTTACCGTGCAAAATTATGTTTAAGAGCAACAAAGTTTTTCTGGAGGACATCGACGCAAGCAGCAAGATGGAAAGTGAGGCAAATTTAGGTGCCTTCCTTTTTTCTGGTCATTTTTGCTCTCTGCTCGATTTCATGTTGAAATGTTTAACCATTCCAGTCCATGATCTGAAATGGCTGGGATTTTTGCCTTAGATATTAGCAACAAATGTGCCTTTCAGTTGAGAGATGGTGACTGAACATGTTATCCATCTTCCTGGTTTTCTCACTTTGGGTCCAATTTTGCAAGATGATTAAATCACCTAAAAATTAGGAATGTCCACTCCTTGCTGGCTGATATGCACTTCACACTTCATTCACACCTGAAAACTTCATGGTTGGGGCAGGATTACTCACAGCCCAGTGAATGCTAACTGCTAATGCCCTCAGCAGTACTCATAACTTGGTTCCTTTTCAACCCCACACTGGAAGAAATACAAGGCTAACATAAACCTTTCTGTTCCAGGCCCAGCGTTGCAAGAGACTGGCCATCATTTTCCGAATCTTTCTTTACAAATGCTTCATCCACTGGGACCAGCTCCCTGACAATCTGACCGTCATCTTCCTCAACTGCTAACCACCGCTGGCATGGAAAATAATACCTATAAGAATGACAGCAGCACCCAGCACTTACACAGGACTTCACAGGCTTTAGTAACATAAACAAGCACACATCAGAGGCTACTTAAGAAAACAAGATTACTCAAAGCTGAAGAATATATCTGTTTTCATCCTTGAGCTCTGGTATTGTTTGTGGGAACTAAATCCATAAATAGGTGAGTGAACCCTTACTGAAAAGTGTTGTTTCTGAGCTGTCAGCCCATATGGTTGATTCCTTTTAGCCTTCACTCCTAGAAAAAGTTAAATAACTCAAGGGAACTTCCAGCCTCCCCAGGATTTTATGTTTATGAAGAGTGGACCCATCCTGAGGTCCTTATGAGCAGTCCCACCCACCAGAGCATTGTGCAACTTTTGACCCTGTGACTTCAAGCATGTTCCAGCTCAAAGGCAAGCCTATATTTCAGTTTTCTATCAGCCTTGGCTTTGCTCATCCAGCTGTCTGTGAAAATCATGGGAGTGTGCTTAGATCAGGACTTGCTTTTGGCCCAGATCTTTGCATTAGGTACAAAAGACAAAACGTGAGGTCAGGGACTTCCAGAGTGGAGCCTTGAAAGGAAATGCATGCTGGTTCCCAAACTGCAGAGATGCTGGGACAGCAGAACCCCACACAGGGGTACCCCAGAATGGGCCCACACTGAATATAATAGCACAGTCACCACAAGGCTCCCAAAGGGTGCCTGCTGCCTGTGAATTAGTGAGGAGCTACAGCAATGCCCTTCTGCATCTCCTCTATCTTCCTGCGGTTCTGCAAGCTCCTGAGAACGTGCCCCCTTTTCTGACTGCATGAAAAGGGTGTGACAGGCTGCTCACGTGGTGCTCTCCTTGAGGTCAACAATCTCTACCCTCTCCAGGAACCAGCTTGGGCTAGCACCAGAGTTATCATGGCGGATCCGCAGCTTCTTCAGCTCACCCAGGTCAATGGCTTTGATGGTGAACACATCCACCTGCACAGGAGGCAAGAAGTAAAAGACTATGTTTCCCAGAAAGGGGGAAAGAGAGGCAGTAACTGGACCAGAGTAATTTTTCTCCCATGAAAACAAAAGGTGTTTGTAAGTCTTCCTTGTATTCTTAGGGTAGATATACTAAAATAACTACAGAGCTCTGAGCTCTCCCATTATACTCATGCTTGGCTCCTGCAAGGCAGTAACAACCATGGAGCTGCACAACCCTTCACCCCTTTCTCTACCTCCTCCCCATTTCAGCTTCCTCTAGGTTTAACTCATCTCTCTCAAATCTCATTCCTTTCAGGCTTAACATTTTCCCCAAGTTCAAATCTGGAACTGGACACAAACATATTGACTCCATGGAAACTCTCCCGCGCACCTCCATGTCCTTTATTTCAAACCACAGAATTTTTTCCTTTTGTCATTTACTACAGCCATGAGGTTCATTTATTAGCTGTATTAGTGTGACAGGATGGGCCTTGTTATCATAATACTTTAAACATCTTAATGTGATTAATTTGTTGGTAGACTTTGGGTTTCTACTCCCAAGAGCAGAGAGCATTACATTTACAGTTTGTAGCTCTTCCCACTGAATAAAGAACCATGTGCAGGTTGCACTTTCACCAGTGCCAAGCTCATAAATCACAGCTAACAACTTATTTAACAATCTTAGGCTCTTTTTTCTGATCTTAAGTTTTCCACAGCTGCCTATTGTTCCCATAACTTTTCATTATTCAAAATTATTCCTTGAAAATTCCTGGTTATAATAGTAGCTTGTTAATTGTTCACAAATATTTTTATGGCAAATATTCAATCTACAAGAGATGTTGTTTAATTGGATCAGATTATAATGTAATTATAGCACACCACGTGATATTGTTTTAATTCCCTGACTGGTGGAGTAGAACATTTAGATTCTAAATGTATTTGCAATCTGAAAACTGACATACTTGAACTGCCTTGCAAATGCTCTCCAATATTAATTTAAAGTTTGTGGGTTTCAAGTGTTCCTGGCGGGAAACATTATTACCAGAATGCTTACAGGAAGCAGATGCAAAAGGTGGCTCTGGTGTAGAATTGGTGTTCAGCTTATTGTTCAAATGAATTTCCCCTAGAAAGTGTTTTGAGGCATTTTCCTTTAAATAATATATTTAAGAAATAAAACACACCTGAGCTTTAAGCTGAAAAAAGAAGCCAAGCCTTGCAGACAAGAGACTGTAATGAATGACCAGCATAACTGAAATAGGTCTGCCAGCCTTCTGCTTGCTTGAGTGAGTTGAGTTCATGCATTACCTGGCCCTTTTCAAACTTGTTGAGGTTATTCGACCTTTTCAGCTGGCGCTCACCCGTGTCTCCTCTTCCTACGCCATAGATGCTCAAGAAGACATTAGCATCCGTCCCAGCCCCCCACACATTCCCAGTGAGCACACGGACTTCGTAAGTATTCTCTGCAAGTACAATTGCAAAGAGGGATCAGGAAGAGCCCAGAAATAGCCATATTTCATCAGACCCGTGGCTCACCATGAAAGCTGGTAGCCCAAAAATGCCGCACAGTCAGCTTTAAGAAAGGTTTTGTCTGGAGTTTATTAAAATGTTTGCATGTGTCTTAAAACATGAAGGGCTTCATCTTTCGCCAGCCCTTGCTATTAACCAAATAAATAGTTAAAGCTTGCTAAATTCCTAGACACGGTGGTAATTTGTGGGACTCGCAACCCAAGTTCCTCAGAGAAGCCTTGGAGAATCCTATAGCAGTCCTTTTAGGATACTCCCATTTCAGGCTGTCTCCTCCATCCTCTGCCTGAGTTTAGCCACTGTCCTTTTCCTCCCCAGAGCTGATCAACAAACTCACAGTGTAACCTAAACTGCAAACCTGGGGCAATCGGATGGCTGGGGGGCCATAAACAGTCCTGCAAAGCACGGTTTGGTTATCATCTTTCATGCAACTACTGCATACACACACACACACACACACATACATTCCTTCTGATATTTACCCTCCAAGGCAGATTCTCCATCAGGTACCAGCTCCACCACAAGCTCCTTATCTCCTTCGTCTTTAGCCAACCAGCGGTGTGCCACAAATGTATAGACATCCATTACTTCTTCCACCTTGGTCTCCTCTTCTTCCTCCTCATCAGACTTCTTCTTTTTCTTCTTCTTCTTTTTATCAGACTCCTTCATCTTCATGGTAAGCCGCTTCAGCGTGATGCTTTCCAGGAACCAGCCATCCCCAATGCCTTTCCCATCATGGCCTATCCGAATCTTATAAATCTTGCCAACATCTGCAGCCTCTCTCTGCCACCAAGGGAAAGTCAGCACCCAGGAGGATATAAGACATCTTAACTTCATGAAGTGCATTCTTAAAAATGGGAAGCATTGCCTCTATCACCCAAAATCATCTAAGCAAGGATAAGATGAGCTTTCTATGCAAGTTTACCTTTACTTTTTCCTTCCTGTTTTATTCTTTCGTAATTGCCATCATCAAATCTCATCTGAACAGGCTGAGCTGAAGACATTCAGAACAACCATGGTAAGGATAGGAGCTGAAGTCATATCTACCAGGCTCTCTACTATTCCATTGCTCTCCTCAGGAGTATTGTCTCTATGTTGGCATTAAAGGTGAATACGCCAAAATATCATACTAATTCATCAGATTCTCAGTGCCTGAGTTCTTTTTGAAATGAGGATGGCTACAAGGATGTAATGAGGTTTTGCAGGGAGAAAAATAGAAGGATCAAAGTCCAACTAGAACTTTATTTAGCTACTGCCATAGAAGACTATATAAAATGTTTCTATAAATACATTAACAACAAAAGGAGGGCTAAGGAGAATCTCCATCCTTTACTGGATGTGGGGGCAAAAAGTTACAAACGATGAGGAAAAGGCTGAGAGACTTAATGCCTTCTTTGCCTCAGTCTTTAATGGTAAGACCAGTTGTTCTCCAAGTACCCAGACCCCCGAGCTGGAAGACAGGGACAGGGTGCAGAATGAAACCCCCATAATCCAAGAGGAAATGGTTAGTGACCTGCTACACCACTGAGATACACTCAAGTCTATGGGGCCAGATGGGATCCACGCAAGGGTACTGAGGGAGCTGGCAGATGTGCTTACCAAGCCACTTTCAATCCTTTATCAGCAGTCCTGGCTAACCAGGGAGGTCCCAGCTGACTGGAGGTTAGCAAATATGACTCCCATTTACAAGAAGGGCAGGAAGGAGGATCTGGGGAGCTACAGGCCCGTCAGTCTGACCTCCGTGCCAGGAAGGTCATGGAGCAGATCAACCTGCCTGCCATCATGCGGCACGTACAGGACAACCAGGGGATCAGGCCCAGTCAGCATGGGTTTATGAAAGTTGGGTCCTCCATGACTAACCTCATCTCCCATGACAAGGTGACACACTTAGTGGATGAGGAAAAGGTTGTGGATGTTGTCTACCTGGACATTAATAAAGCTTTTGACACTGTTTCCCACAGCATTCTCCTGGAGAAACTGGCTGCTCATGGCTTGGATGGGTGTACTTTTCGCTGGGTAAAAAACTGGCTGGACGGCCAAGTCCAAAATGTTGTGGTGAATTGAGTTAAATCCAGTTGGCAGCCAGTCACAAGCAGTATTCCAGAGGCTCAGTGTTGGGGCCAGTTATGTTCCATATCTTTATCAATGATCTGGGTGAGGGGATCGAGTGCACCCTCAGTAAGTTTGCAGACGACACCAAATTGGGCAACAGTGTTGATCTGCTCGAGGGTAGGAAGGCTCTGCAGAGGGATCTGGACAGGCTGGATCAATGGGCCGAGGCCAATTGTATGAGGTTTAACAAGGCCAAGTGCCGGGTCCTGCCCTTGGGTCACAACAACCCCAGGCAACGCTGCAGGCTTGGGGAAGAGTGGCTGGAAAGCTGCCCGGTGGAGAAGGCCCTGGGGGTGCTGGCTGACAGCCGGCTGGACACGAGCCAGCAGTGTGCCCAGGTGGCCAAGGAGGCCAACGGCGTCCTGGCTTGTATCAGCAATGGTGTGGCCAGCAGGAGCAGGGCAGGGACGGTGCCCCTGTGCTCGGCATTGGTGAGGCCGCCCCTCGAATGCTGCGTTCAGTTTTGGGCCCCTCGGGACAAGAAGGACGTGGAGGTGCTGGAGCGTGTCCAGAGAAGGGCAACGGAGCTGGGGAAGGGTCTGGAGAACAAGTGTGATGGGGAGCTGCTGAGGGAGCTGGGGGGGTTTAGCCTGGAGAAGAGGAGGCTGAGGGGAGACCTTATCGCTCTCTGCAACTCCCTGAAAGGAGGTTGTGGTGAGGTGGGTGTTGGTCTCTTCTCTCAAGTCACAGTGATAGGATGAGAGGAAATGGCCTCAAGCGGCGTCAGGGGAGGTTTAGATTGGATATTAGGAAGATGACTTTACTGCAAGAGTGGTCAGGCACTGGAACAGGCTGCCCAGAGAGGTGGTGGAGTCACCATCCCTGGGGGTGTTTAGAAGATGTGTATATGTGGTGCTTAGGGACATGGTTTAGTAGTGGACTGGCAGTACTAGGTTAACGGTTGGACTTGATTGTCTTAAAGGTCTTTTCCGACCAAAATGATTCTATGATTCTAAACGAATAATGAGATACATTTAATATTTATCACATGCCATGAACCAAGCAAGAAGTAATAATGGTATAGTGAAAAGGCAGTAAACTTGGACTCATATAATCTGATCTCTAAAACGGACCCTGGGCTTGCCCTGCCCTTCTCCTTACTTCTCTTCTGGAAATTTAGAAAAGTACTTTCTCACTTTGGTAGTGAGCAGAGAGGGTACAATCGTTAGTGATTACAATGCATCAGTGAAAGAAGGCTGTATCAGTAAGAAGATTTCCATCTCTATAGTCAATACAGCAGATACAAAACCTTATCGGTTTAGATTACTTGTCTGGATTACTACCTAATGAAGTTGGATAGAAGGTTTTACTCCATGCAAACCTTCAACAACCAGTCACTTGTTTCTGATGATTGCTTATGCTGTTAGGCAGTGTTTATGTTATGAAATTCACAAACATTTGCTTCAGGCTGAAAACTGGCAACAAAACTGGCATATAAGGTTTCAGTATAGAAGCATTTTTTTCTATAGTAAGTTAAAACAAAATCAATTGCACACAAGATGCTTATCAGAAAACTAAAATTGATCCAGCTGTCCCAGCATAAAGAATGTGTCTCCCCTTACACCACTTTACCCTTAGATTTGCTATAATCACCCTGCATGCCCTGTCTATAACTGATGGCACTTCCTATTAGCATATAGCTCACAGAATCTTATTCTTGCCCATATTCTTCTGTTAAAATTTGTATCATGAAAGAGATAGAGGAACTGCCTATTAAGGTTTCAGAGCTTCTGTCTTGTATGCTTATAAAAAGTTTAAAGCCTGGCAATAAACATCTGAGATAACATATAAATATGGCTATGTAAACAGAACGCTGTACATATGGCTTTATTATAAATCTGATATTGGCTAATAGCTTTTACTCATAAATTTTGGAAAGCTTATTTCATTTAAAATCAGAGAAACCTAATCTTAAAATTATAGAGTCTTAAGAAAGCAAGCATTTATAAGTTGCTAGTCGTCTTACATCCCAAAGAACTCATTAAAAATGGATAAACATCACTAACTCCATTCTATAAAGCAAGAAACTGAGGCAGGAGGAGGTGAGTTGATCTGAAAAACACACATTACAAAACTGTGGTAAAGCTGTGGATAAAGGCACCTCCATTTGGCCAGTGACAACAGGAAGGATATACCAGTCTTGGTGATTCAGGGGAGCTTCCACAACTTCCATGATGAAGTCTGTGATGAGATGGATCCCACCTCTGTGGGACTGCAAATTCACAAGGGGACCTAGGCACCACTGAGCTGGGCCTTGTGCTGTGAGCACATACAACAGATGTGCCTTAAATCCTGCTTACGTCTGGACTCTGTGCTTTACTGTCCAGATGTTGCTTTCTCCTAGGGTTACTTCAATACAGAAGGATGTGGCTCTGACATGCCCTGCAGCACATCCTGTCCTTGCTCTAACCCCACATCAGGGCAAGGACTAAGACCATTCCTTTCCCCCAGACCTTGGTTTCTCTGGACAGAAAATCCAAGTAAGCAAACCAGAACAGGACGGCGGTCCAACATAGCCAGGTCCCACTCAGGAGAGGATGCACAACCACACTGCAGTGCACACCCGCTGCTCAGCCTTGTCAGCCCAGAACCTCTTGCTGGATTAGCCAGCTCACACACCTGAGTTATGTCTGAGGCTCTTCATCCCTGCAAATAGTCTGCTTACTGTTGGGTTGCTCAGAAAGAGGTGTAGACTCTGCAGTATAAACCTAAATGCTGGCCAGACCAATAGCTGGAGGAGTGTGCTGTACACCTTGAGCACCGTGACTGCGCAGTACTTGCTGGACTAGTGCTACAGACAGTACAATCAATGGGGCACTCACACATCCACTGAAATTACAGCAGCAGACCTCTGCAGGGTAGGGTTGACAACATACACCAGTGGCCAAAAGCATGTGTGGCCACAGGCAAAGCCAGGATTCCTTATATTCTGTACAGGGTTTCTTTTTCCCCAACTAGATAAAGAAAAGGGACAATAAGCTGTAGTCAGACCCAAAATATGTGTTTAAGGTCTTTTAAGATCTAACATGAGTACCTCCTTTTGAAAGTAAAGGTAAACAAATACTGCTATTAGACGATATTCTTCCATGACACCTTTGCTACCAGTCCCTCAGAAGATGAAAGTCACTCCACAAAACACAAACCTCCCAAAAGAAATACAAAATCTCCCCAAAATATGGATAGAGGACAGCAGATACCAATAGACGTGACAATTTTGTTAAAAAGTCAATTTTTTTTGTGATTGGGTCAATTAACCTGTTGATGTCTAAGTTTTGGCTGGTCATTTCTTTCCCTTCATAGAAGTGGCAATGACTGCCTTCATCATACCTTGAAGATATCTGTGGCTCCCCGTTCAAAGTTGTTTGATCTGTTTTCTAAGATGATCAATTCCGTTTTGCCAGTCTTTCCATAAATCTGCATGAAGACTTTGGCATTGGTGCCTGCGGCCCGCATGTCTCCAGTAACTACAGACACCTCGTAGTTTATCACTATTCAAAAATAAAGCAATTAAATCAGCAGAGAAGCTCAGATAATAACATTCCTGAGGGCTCAGGTTCAAAATTAAATTACCTTGTCTTAACAAATGACCATGTAGCTGACCATCTGCTCTTATCCAAACCGAATGTGAGATAATGCAACCCTTCACTGAGGACCAACCTAATAGTTTTCCCTTTTACAAGTATAAAGCCAGTGTCAGAGGGGTGCAAAATAGAGCCTTAAATGGGAATATCATTTCAGTATTAACTATAGAGTGGTTAAATGATCATCTTAATATTATACAGGGGAGGGAGTTAAAGAAAGCAGAGGAAAAACACATCTTTTCTCAGGATCCCAAGGCAAATTTTAATGACAACCTTAAAAGAAAACAAATCTACTGATAAGAGTCAAATAGTAAGTAGGGATCTGGTCCTTATTTATCAAACAGCCTCTCTGTTCCAGGCAATGGGGCAGTACAAGCAGGACAGGACATGTGCTCGTGCAGAACTGGGGCAGGCAAATGAGAAAAAAGCAGAACCCACTGATATTGTAATGAAGAAGCCCCGCACCTTGTGCTGTGTTACACTGCCCAGGATGTAAAGTTTTCATATGATTTCAGGAAATTAAGATGGAAAACTCTGCAATGTTTTTCCAACTTTTTTAGAAAAAAAACAAAAAGAAGAAAAATTTACTTTCCTCACCAATATAAGATCTTTGTAGCAGGGACATTTTGGTTTTGGTGTCTAGCACAGTGGTGTCCTCATCCTTTAAGAATACTAGTACTACAAATTTAGTCCTAGCTATAAAAAAAGGACACATTTCTCAATGTGTTTTATCTCACATTTCTCAATAGGCACAATCTCACTTGGGTAGAGCTCCACCTCCACCCTGCCATCAGCCTCATCTTTGTCGAGCCATCGGTTGCAAGGGAACATGTACTGTCTTCCCTGGACTGGAACTGTGATCTGTACACTGGCTAGGAACCAGCCAGACCGGAGACCCACGTTATCATGTCCGATCAGTATTCGGTTGATCTTTAAAAAACAAACAAAAACCAAGAGGGCAAAAAACACCCCAACACAACAGAATTTATTTAATATATAAAAATCTCCTTCCCCTGGCACCCTGTTCTTACACCATGTTCATAAAAATCATTTATATATGTATTTAACTATAAACTTAAAACACACACTTCACATGCCAGCATGTACGCTAGACTGCCAATGTAATAGTCTATACAAAATGTATTTCTTAATCTCTAATGCAAAGGTCGGAGATTATTACATCATATTCAGTCCTTAGCTATATATTGATTCTGAATTCAGCCACTTGCATGAAGCACAGAGCCACGTGCAATTAATTCTTACCTTCCCAATATCCATTGTATCTAGAGTAAACTCATCCACTCGACCACGTTCAAAATAATTGCCTAGATCATTATCAGAGACTAAGAGAGGCTCTTTGCTGGAGTCTGCTTTTTCACCATAGAGTTTGATGAAAACTTTGGAGTCTGAGCTGGCACCTGGGATATCTCCTGTCTTCACACTGATGTGATAACTGACATCTAAGGTGAGATTAATGTACAAAATACAGACACGTGAGTGGCATTTCCAGTGCTCAGCCAGGCAATTGGCTTCAAACAGGTATAGGGAAGGGGAGGCTCCAGCTACAGACAGAGAAAGGACTTTGCTCCTCCATTCATGCATCCAGCATCTTAGGGCCACACTGGATAAGCTGTCACACCTTGGAGTTATTCATCAAAATATAAGAGGTGCAAGAGTCATGCTAAGAAGCAGAAAATATTCTGTACTCCTCCCTCTCACTGTTAGATGATTACCAAGCCATAAAAATGAGCTTGGGCAAGTGAGGTGATTTCACTTTTTTTATACTTACAATTTAATTCAATAGCTTTGACTTTTTCTAGACAAAACAAAAAGCATCTCAACTTAAGTTCTGTAAGCACTGTTTTCTAAAGAAAATTGTAGTATTGGAGCCCTGGTTCTCCAGAAAAGCACAATGTAATCTTTTTGGTGATTTTTTTCTGGGAACACAATGTTATTCAACAGAATTTATTCTACTAAAGCAGTAAGTAGAGTAATTCAAGATCCTTCAGAGAAAGCTATATAAGAAAGCAATTCTTAAACAAATTACGACATAAAAAATCAAAGTTTCTTTCTACATGTGTAATGTTGCAATTATTCTCTTTTATGCAAATTAATCCCATTCATAAACCAGGATTTAAGGGTCAGAGGCATTTCCCCCTGAGCGACCTACTGCAGCTTCTTGCATAAGAATGGCAAAAAAAGCCCAGTAGATTTACTGTGAACTGACATGAATCATAAAGTAGAATAAAGCAAGTATATACATGCATACACAGCTCAAACCCGGACCTTCTTTTTTCCAAGCTAAACTCACTTTTTAGCATTGGTGACTCTCCAGCTGGCACTAATTCTCGGACAATCTGACCATCATCCTCATTTTTGTCAAGCCATCTAGTTTACAAACAGAAGTAAGTTATCTTTGAATAATTAGGACCTATTAGACCTTTCAAAATCTAGGCTGGCTCCACACATAGTAAAAATCCACAACATAGTAAAAAGATATTTTTACAGGACTCTGTATCTCTGTTAACTTTGCCGGAGCTTGACCAGACCCTATGGCAGTCACACTTCAAACCTCCATTTTTCCAAGAAAAGAGACCTTGAGAGCCCTGCTCACAGTAGATAAGCATCTGCTGTGATGTCCACCTGTCTGGAAAGCATGAACCCTATAGCCACAAGTTATTCCTGTAAATAGGCAGTCTCAGTCTCTTGAAAGCATTGACCTTCAGTGACCAGAATTACTTGCAGCCTTTATTACTAGCTGCCTTGATTACAGCCTTTACAGCATCTAAGTTACTAAACCCCCCTTTTTTTAGTGTTTGCTTACTCTAGTTTATCAACACTTTTCGCTTCCTTACTGATAAGTATATAACCCTTTTTTTTTCCACTAGAAAGGATGTGAATTATGTAGTTCCAATTTTCAGGGCTGGATATGTGGAGGCAGCTGACACCAGCAAAAGTAAGGATTTCCTTTGTTTCTCAGCATTAATGATTCAACTAGACTAATTAAGAAGAAGTGCCAGGCACAAAGCAAAATGTAGCATGATCTCAAGGGGAAAAAATCTGAAAAGAAAATGGAGGGGAACCAATTGCTAATCTGGTAATCTTCACAGCTGTTCCTTCAGCCTCAGGGATGAAGGAATTACAAGCCCAACGCCATCATAAACCATACAGCAACCATTGTACGACAACAGCAAGGGCCCGGGCAGAGGTTTCTCACTTTCCACTTCAAACTCAGACTGCTGCAGCACTCAGGATATTCCTGTAAGCATCAGCTTAAGGTCAGGTTTCCCACAGCAGTGCACTGGGGCCATTTCAGTCCCCAAACAGGTGCAGTTACCAGAAAGCCTGTTTTTCCCAGGTACAGCTATCTGCAATAGCACCTTTTGCAGTTAAAAATACTGCCTAAAACCAGTGAGGGTGAATGAAGGACAAGTGAGCAAGCTCTGGCAGGTCACGCAGGGCATTTAAATTGCAATAATAATTCCCAGAACTAGAAAGAGAAAAACAAATCCCCAGAAACTGTTTCTTTTTAAAGGCAGCCACACAGATACGTGAATAACACCAGACCAGAGAAGACCTGCTTCTGCACAAACACATGCAGCGCAGATGTACTGCAAGCTTCCTGCAATGCCGCTGTGCCATGCACGTCCTCTTTGGCTGACCCTCACACCAAAAATGAGGGGAGCTCAGTTATCCTTTTAGTCTCCTCTCCCTTCCCACGCACAAGAAAACAATAAGCACAAAGAAACCATGCAGAAAACCAGCACTAGGAGAGAAATCCTAACATGAGCTAGAGCTGACAGGTCCCAGAAGCACTAGCAGCAAAGTCCCCATGCAAAAGAGGTGCATACAGCCCCACCACAAAGACACATATCTGCACTCGCAGCTCCCCTCTAAACTTCGGTGGGTTGTCAGGTATGCAGTCTAACCCGTATTCTTCCCTTTCACTCTGTAAAGCAGGTGGCCATGTGCAGATGGCTTGGAAAGGGCTCAGAGCTAAGGGGGCAGCATGAAGGTGACAAACACGTGAACATATGATGATCACACAAACACCATGTGAGGCCATCAGGTGCAGTGTTGTGCCTCAGTGGAGGCTGAGAGGTGTAGTGGGGATAGAGGAGCAGAAAAATCTGTGGGGAAGACCATTAAATTGATGTCAAGAATTGAGCAAGGGAAGAGTGCAAGGAGGACAGAAAAGCAGCATGCCAAGACATCACATTATCTTAAGAAAGGAAGCCCTTATTGATATTTTGGGGTTGGGGGTTTTTTTTTTTACCTGTTAGTACTGGTCCTTAATACCTTTGTATCATGTAGTTCTTGATACTGGCTCAGGATTCACGTCCTTGGACAGGTATCCAAAGGTTAGGGGAATCACATCATCCCAAAAGTCAAGATGCTTCTGTGTACCTGGATGTTAACCGGGAGGACTCACAAAATTCAAGCCTGAAGTCCACCACCCCAGGACCAGTGAGTTCAGCACAGCCTTCAGGAAGGCAGAAGCTTACAAGGTAGACACACTTCTGCTCTCCTGCTGCTGCTTTTTGTGTCCTGCAAGCTGCTGTTTATTTTGCCAGTGTACATGCTGTTGTTTTCTGTCACCTTTGCCATTGCTGATGTTTTAGGGAATGTTGGGATGGATCTAGGTGAACCATTTCTGCGCCAGGGTGGCAGGATGAAAATACATCCCACAAGAAACAGATCTCTGGGTGCAACATAGAAAATGTTAACTGCTTCAGCAGTGAGGATGGACAAGAAAAATTAATCCAAAAAGGACTACCCCCTAGATGGAGAAATTCCCTCCACCAATGTTGGTAGCTACCGATGGCAAGGGAGTATGTCTTGGTCTGTAAGAGGAAGAGGGATGTTTACCAGCACAAGTGCATTAAGACTCCTTACTTTGTTTCAGCCAAGGAATAGCCAGGAGTGGCAGAAACACTATTTTCTCAAGAAGATTACTTTAACTAGAGACAGAGGAAGTATTTGGATGAGCAATGCCATTGTATTCCTTCCCTTTAGCGCATACGCTGCAATATCCTAATTTTACTTCAATGTAATTCCAATAGCATATCACTGAGCACCAGATTGCAACCAGGGGTTTATAGTCTTACACAAATGGATTGGCACATTATAAACACATCAGGCTGCAGGAAATAGAATTTTTCAGTATAGTGTCATCATATTCCGAGTACAAAAGACCTGTCAAAATCTTTCATTTTACCAGAGCTCCCATATGATTCCAGTGCCTGTAATTCACATGTCACAATGGGTTTTCCAAGGGTGTAGTCGTGTCCTGTATTATATACTTAGTTCTGAAGAGATACTATATGTCCAATAACCCAAAGCAGACACAAATATAACATGAAAGCCACTTCAGAGAGAATTTCTAGAGGACCAGAGAGTCAGGGAAGCACTGGAAAAAATATGGTATGACATCATATATAGCATTTGAAATCCAGTAGATGATAGCCTGTATGCCATTAGAATGACTAGCACATCCATTAGATTCAGAGAAACATACGTATTTGTGTGTCTTTAAATATAACATATATATAAATATATGTAAAACAGATAAGACATTTTGGTCTATTTTTAGGCAACAAAATGAGGTTTCTCTGGATCCATTGTATGATGAACATGTTTGGCATTTGACTGAATAAATGGTCTTTCACAGTAGCCTCCTAGTGCATCATTCCATTCATGGTGTGTCTGTTGTTCTTCAGAGAATTAACAACGTTCCCTTATGCTTGTGCTGGAGAAAAACTAGGATGGTGCAGTCCATATGCTTAGAAAAAAATGTAATGAAGTATCACTGAAGATTTCAGTGGAGCTGTAATGATTTATAGCATATAAAGTTCTATCCCATCACGAACTCATGACTTTGCCTGATTGAAAATTCATTTCTGTCTGGGATATAAATATTATGAAAAATAGGTTATTTTAGAGAATGTCAGCTAGTCCATTCCTGGACTTCCACAGAGCCTTGAGGAGAAAATGAAATCTGCAGAACTCAGTTCTGAGCTTCAAAAAGGTTTGGCTTCAGTTCTGGCACAAAAGGTGAACTCCTTCATTTTGAACTTTGTAGCTGTATTCATAAGTGTGATACCTAAACCATATTAGGTATTACAAGCTATAAATTGTTCACTTGTGCCACTGAATGATTCAGTGTTCAGTCCCTAAAAGCATGGATATTATAATGTTATGTGCTCATAAGGGAGGAATAATACTGCATCGCATACGAGTGATGTACTAGTAATTGTGTAAATAATGCTTCGAGAAGTTACTTGAATTTACTTCTTGCAAGCACAGATCAAATGACCGCTTTAAAAATCACTGAATCTAAGAAGAGCTACAAGCTATTGCCTTTACCGCCAACTGTTTTAAGAGTTGAAAGCACAGGCCTGAGAGTCATTATTTCTCAATGTTCTTCCTGAATCTGACACAAACTCGTAATTAATCCATTTAGCTTCTCTTTATCTCTGCTGGCTCCCTTGTACAACAAAGACAGTCCTTCTCATAGAGCTCTTGTGACTATTAGGTAATAGATGTTCCTATAGTGTCATAAAAAAGCTTTCAAATTAAAAGAGAAAACATAGCCAAGTATAAGAATATGTAAATAACAAGAACAGAGACTTCAATGAGTTATATGCAATGAAGATCCATAAGGATATCCTATACACATTAGTTATAGTGGAAGCTGGTTAGCCAGCTCTTTGCTATAATATCTGCTCTCCACATGTTGGTACAGCCTAGTTTTTACAGAGGTAAGAAGCCTGTGAAGCTTTCTGCACGGGTGAGATGTGTTTCTGCTGGAAGGCATTTTGTCCTCTAGCTTTCTAACAGTAGCAGCTAAGCAGCAGAAAGTCAATGGAGTATCTTTCAATAAGGACACAGCAGCAGAAGTTGTTTTCTCCAGACCATGCAACTGTGCTGTGTAGAAGAGTGGAAGTTAACCAGGTCTTGGAGATGAAGGCAATGAGAACATCAGCATGTCCACTGGCTGGCCACAGACTGGCCAAGCAGAAATGGAAGCTTCCCTGGTGTCCCCTGGATGGAGTCTTTAACTAACCTGGCTTGCAGTGGCTCAGTAACAGAAGGACGTTCTTCTTGGCCAAGTCTTCTTCAACAACTTGGCCTTGAAGAAGCAGGTGAAGCAGGCCTCTCTGAGCACCTGCCCAAGCAGAGAGGACATAAGCTGTCCTTGGCCTACAGGACTGGAGGGAAACATCCAAACACTGCAGGTCATGGAGACATTTATCTCTCACGTGGAGGATGCAGTGGGTGAGCACCTTCGCCCTCAGATATCTCCAGACTCCATGACGACACCCGTATACTGCGATGATGCCCCAGTCTCTCAAGAGACACAGGCACCAAAGATAGTGAGAGGGAGCAGCTGTCCCTGTGTTTGGAGGTGATCAGTCATGTTACCTTCTCAATCTGAGAGGAAGAGATAATGCTGGCACAAGGACAGCAAACAAAGCTGCATGAACAACACTGATATCACTTGGAAAAAGAGACGTTAAGAAAGGCAAGAAAAGTGGAATTCCATCACTTGTGACCTGAAGCCTGAATGCACCCCATTAATATTTTGGGGATAAGGTCTTGGGGTTTTTTCTCTCTCCATTTTTAGTCCCTGGCCTGAGGGAAATGCTCTGTGGACTCTGATGCTTCCGACCCAGAGGTGTAAACCTCAGGGGAAGGGGGCCATCACTCCGAACTGAGGGAAGACAGCCAGTTATACAGTCAAGTAAGGAGACAATTCAAAAGGAAATCTTTAAAATGAGCCAGCTGCATAGTGCAGTTAGACACAAATATCTCTGAGAAGTCTGAGCAAAACAGCTCTTCACGTGGACACTTCATGTCCAAGTAAAAACCCGTCTTGCTTGCCTGCTTAACTCAGTAAAACATATGGTTGTTAAATATGTATCAAAAGGCAGCAATGACAACATGGTGGTTTGTTCTTTCAAAAGGGAGAGAGTGGCTTGCTTTTCACAACCAAGATGACATTGCATCTGCTGCTCCGTGCTGTCTCCTCAGTGAGTTTGCTTTCTGATGTGACGTGGCTTTAGCAATGCAGAGAGTCTGGGGCTGGCTCCTGTTTTGTATTTGGCTGGCTCCCCTCATTATAGTGGAGTTCTTCCTGATTTACAGTGACAAGAGACAAGTAAACAGCTTAGTGGTTTCACCTTTGTTTGCAATTTAAAAATAATTGTGTTTGTGTTTTACAATTCCACTTGTCCCCCAGGAGATGACTTTTTAGAATGTGTACTTGATGTTGTTAAGTGGAGCTCAACTTCCATCTTACAGGATGAACATCCTGAGAGGGCAAGTGGGACTTTACAGGGACACTGAACTACACTGAAGTTAGTCCTTATGTTTTCAACCAGTTCTCTCTGGTTTGTGCTGTGATTTTGAGGCAGACCCTAGCTAGTGCCAGGACAGATGGTGCATCTCATTCCCCATGGGTAGCCTCAGTACAGCACATTTCTTTTGGCCACTTGATTGTCTAGGAAAGAGAAGAATACATTTATAACCCACCCATGGGGTAAGTTACAGCCCTCTGCTCTACCACTATCTCTCTCTGCATGATATGCATTTCCCTTCATGCAAGTAGCTCTCAAGATAGCAGCATAACAATTTTGCATTCTCCCAACACAAAAATAGCATCCCATTTCTCCTGGAAAGATGGGATGTGCATGTGAGGGACCAGAACCTCATCCCACACATGCAATAAAACTAGCAGATTGCAGCAGAGTGCAAAGCATGTTTCTGCAGCAGGCAATTGCAGTGACACTGGATGTGGTACTGGAAGGTTGCATTTTACCTTTTGGAAATTCTCTGTATTACTGAGCTAATTGCTGAGAAATTCACAATTCAGATTCCAGTTAGTTTGGTAAGGGGAGTTAACCGTATCTTAAACCTCCCAATCCACACTCTCTGCTTTCAGGCTTAGCAAAAATAAATGAATGAATAAATAAAAAGTATTAAGCTATGCTCAGAAAATTCCAGTCTTGGAACAACAGCTAGGCTCTTCTAAGTCTAGCAAATACGTAGATGGAGGCATAATTTGCAAGTATGGTTTCCAGTACCTGTAGCAGGGGAATTCCACAGCCTCACTTTCTGGCTGTCCTTCTTCCCTCACTATCACTTTTGCAAGGTACCAGCCACTGCTTCCTCCTTTGCCATCATGCCCTATCCTCACCCTCCTCACCTGCTTCAGCGTTACTGCTTCAATGAAGAATTCATCAGCCTTTGAGAAGGAGAAGAAAAAAGGTAAGGCAATATTTCTCCTTAAAAACAAACAAACAAAACAAATTTATTATTGCAATCAAACCAACATCATCAGCATGCTGCAAGATAATTCTTCACAAGATGAAGGAGAAAGTACAAATTAATTTACCAAAGAATGAAAGCTTGACTATTTGTACTAGATGTATAACATTAGATTTACAAATATATGATCTGCCAGCATTTTAAATCTCCCACGTCATTGCATGCCCTCCACAACTGTAAAAAAAGAAAAGTAATTTGATTATTAAGAAGTTCATACTCTAAGTGTAGAATAAGATAGAGAGGCAGGAAATCCAAGTTCAAACCTCTGCTTAGATATCAGCTTTCTGGGAAACCCAGGGCAGGTCACTTCAGACCAAATCCAGAGAGGCATTTAGAGGTACAGTTCAAAGACATTAACCCATGTTACATTCAGACAACATGGACTACTGAGCACAATTTAACCCCAGCCATTTCCTGGTATGCGAGCATTGGGCATGGCTGCACAGGGGTATCTCCAGCTGCTCCATGAGTTGTCTTCAGAGGTTGGTGTGAACATAACCCAGCAGCTAAATACCCTTAATACCCCACAAGAGGCATGAATTTTATGTCTTTTCTTTTTTTTTCTCCCCTTGAAAAGGACTTAAATCACCAACCTACAGATTAGCCCAAGTGATGGCCCCTCAGGACCAGAACTCTGTTACCCAAGATCATACTGGGAGCAGCAGTTCCCGGTGGCTGAAGGAAAAGAGATGTATTAAAAGAGCAAGTTACTCCTCCGGGAACCAGGCCAGACAAATACCTATGGTACACGTACAGATGCATGCACATGTACGGTAAATATCTGTGTAAATACACAGTATATCTGAAGCGTATAGACCAACAAACAGACATAACTGCTGTGATTACCATCTGGCTGAGATGCCTTGTTAGGTAAGAGAAAGCTAACCAAACACTGTGATTTGTTTGTTTTTCATCTCCCAAAAGCCCGTGAAGCGCATACGGTGGTGGCATATACCCAGCTAGCTCCCAGAAAGCGTGGTGGCAAGGCAATATTTATTTCAATATTTAAATTTATTAAAACAAGCATAGTTCTTTCCATCATTTAGGACTCCAAACTGACCTTTAAAATAAAGGTAACTAAACGTACTATCACTGGTTTAAGTGTTAATGATGGGCTTACGTACATGAAGAAGTGTTACTTACATACCTTAAATGCCCAATTCAGCAGTTTTGGGTATCAAAACCTCACTGAGTCAGTCAAAGTCAATGAATTCATTAGGCCTGATGTTCATCCTACTTATTAGCAGCTGATATAAGTTAATGAGTAAGTAACTAAATGGAACTGCAGCAGGGCAAACACCTAATTTAGAGGTGCCTTTAAATTTTACCTTCTATACAGGCTGTTAGTTTGCATCTGCAAGCAAACTTTTCAATTTAAATTGGTAATTAAGGTACTCTTGGTTTAAGTGGCTGTAGATTAGAGACCGCACTGACTTAGCTACATTTCTTTTTAATACGGTATCTGAGTTAATCAGTGTAGATATACTCATTCAGTCTCTTGAATATACGGGCTCTAAGTTTGTCAGGATCAGTCCTTAAACAGCTTCCAATCCATTCACCAGCTTTCAGCTCCTCATGCCAAGAGAGCAGTTTTCCATTAACAGATTCCAATTTGGTTTATATCATCTGGATACTATTAATCACGTGAATTGATTTCCAAACTTATTTTTCCTTTTTTTAATCCTCTTCATACAAGTTACCCTATAACTCATTTTGGAGAGTAAAAATAAAATAGTCATCATCTGTGTTTAAAATATTTGTATCTTCTGTGAACCAAGCATCTTTCTTTCGAACTCCATTGAAACAGTCTTGAAACCACCATGAAAACATTACTCATTTTGCTACCATTTTGACAAAACTAGACTTCACCAAATGACAAAACGCTGTGCTTTACAGCTTGGACTTACCTTCTAAAAATAAAAAATCTATAATGTAAGTGCATAGGCAAAAATATGATGTTTGCAATGTCCATGTCTGCAAACCTTTATATAATTTGGAAGCAGAATGAACTTTCACACTATGTAAATGCCACATGTTTCCACGGACAGGTCTTACAGGCACAAGAAAACCTTGATGAAAGTACTTTTAAAGTCTAAAAAACTCAGTGATTTCAGTGAAGAATTAGAAATTCTGGACACTCAAAGGCAAATCCAACATGTTAATGCATATTTCAGAAGCCTCCATTCAATGGTCAATTTTGAAAACATCACCTCCTTTTACCCTCATTTTCTTTCCATTCCAAATCTTCGATCAAATAATGACACAAAAGGTGGGAAACCTGCAGAGTCCTGTGATCAGATTCTCAAAATCTCCTCCAGGAGATACTGATTACATTTTACCAGTCTAAGTTGGTCCCTAGAGATCCAAAATGTGCCTCATAATTGAATATATATTAAGTATGTTGACCCCATAGATCAGATCAGCACGCTCTTTGCTTGTTAATGCTGCAAGGGCTTTAACTACAGTTTGACCTCTTCATTATCTCCAGCTTTCCAGGGAACAAGCTCTATCTTCAGTTCAGGTCATTTCCACCCCGCTCCATTTAGGACACGGGCATACAAAAACATGTTGAAAACCAGACTGAAAATAAGACACAAAAATTGAGAGCAGCATGGTTGAGAGGAGACTGGAGGAAATACAAAGGAAACGTGTTACTGTTTTGGTTTGGATTTTCATGTTAAAGAAGATGTTTTCTCTTCCTTTGCCCTGGGAGCCATATTTTTGCCTTATTAGATGGAGGGGGAAAGGCTCTGTCTTGTTCTTGGAAGATGGACAGATTTTCTGAAAGCCTTCCCCACCTGAAGATGCAATTTCAACTGTCAGTACTTAGCTGGGGAGCAAACCAGGAGACTAATCTATGAACGTACTGATGTCAAGAAAGGGCACACTTCCGTTGCCCTAAACTTTCTTCCATCTGCAACCTGTTGTAATGCTCTGTGGACATGATTTATTTCTCCCTACTGCCCTAGCCCAAACTGGCAAGGAAATCAGCCAAGTTTACAAATGTACATCTCCAAAAAAAAGTCTATAAACCATAACACTTTAAAACCCGCCTTAAGGAGCCGCCTTGTGAACTTACATTGCCTTTTTCAAATTTATTGACAGTGTTGATGCAGTTGTAAAGAATGCGTTCGCCCGTATCTCCCTGGTCGCCGATGAGGCAGACAAAGACGTTGGCATCTGTGCCACTCCCACTTACCGTTCCAGTGCAAACCGTCACCCGGTATTTTATCACTGTGGAGACGTAAATTAATAAAACAATTTCAGCAACACAATTAATTGCCATTTAAATTTACTGCAATTCCACAGACTTGCAATGAATTTTAAGTGTTAATTCTTCCACTTGGTACTTCTGTTGATGTATTGACTTTTACACTTCCATGTTATCACTAGGAAAAGAAAAAAAAGCTAAAATAGGAAGGCCTGAAATGTTAAGAAAACCCATAAAACCCCTCCAAAGAAGGACACAAAAATGCTGAACCCTTCAGGTAAAACCTTGTGAATTGGAGTGGATAACCTCCTCAGGGCCCCAGCCCTCTGACCTCCCCTCCAGCCTTCCCGAGGGGATCCTGGTGACGGGGGACATGGTAAAAACATGCTTGGGGAAAACATAATTTTCAGCATCCAGGGGCATGGCACGCAGACAAAAAGAGTTAAAACAGCCAAGCGCTCAGGGACCTGAGGAATGGTCTCTTCACGTTGGCTTTATGGGGCAGGAGTAGCCCAGTTAGCTCCATCTCCTTGGGACCCTCATAGTACAGGAGGTTGGATTGTGTCTTGCCTTCTTGTCACCTTTGAGACCTTATTTATGATTTTGCTGGATGGATTTCCAGCTGCCACTTTCCTCCCCACTACCCTGCCCTCATCTCTGCCCTCTGATCCCATTGAGTGAAGGATTTCCAGAAGAAATTTCACAACAAAGAACCAGCCCACCTTCAGGAAGAGAGAGAGCTTTTTCTCCAGCATCGGGAAGAGACAAGAAGAGTTGCTCTCACCCTCCCTCCAAAACCTGCCTGCAAGCCCAACACGCGGGTGCTGCATCTTGCCTCTACTTAGCACAACTGCTCCTCATGGGAAAGTGCCTGCATTTGAACTCAAGCAGCCCTCTCCACAGTTGATTAAAAATACATTTCAAAACCAGGTTTATTTACACTTTAATAACATCTGCAATTACAATTACTCTTCCTCTTCTGAGGAACTGCTCAGTTGCATGCAGATCACTGAGTTCCTCAAAAATTTCAGAAAATAGGGGACTTGTCTACAGAGTGTGGAGCCCAGTTGGGTGCTTTGGTGGAAATAAGAGAAATCCAAATGGGCACTTTCTGCTCTCCAGAATTCTCCCTCCAAGTATATTTAGTTCTTGTGACACAAGGTCAAGACAGAAGCGACCACTTCAGGAAGCTAATGCAAAGTTCTGCAGCTTTCCTTAATTAAATCTCCAGTGCAAGCATAGTTAACCCAATAAATTGTTCGGATTGCTCACATGTACTGAAAGGTGCCTATGTTCTTACACGGCTGTTGTGTGCAACTTCCTATACATTTATACATATAGCTGCATAAATGTGCATATAATTAAATAAAATTTTAAAGCCCAAAAATTATTGTTAAATCTTAGATTGCATTTCAGCAATCCACGAGCATCCCTTCAAACCTGGCATTCCATATTTAAGGGAGACTGGAAAAAATACAAGTTTGAAAATAAATATAGCTCTAGAAACAATTGTGCTGTGGCCAGATCTCTCCCATCTCCCACCACAGAGAAATCTGCTAAGAATAAGAGCCTGGGATTTCTGAGGCTTCATGCAGCTAATGATGCACACTGAAAATACTGCAGAGAGAAAGTGCCAGAAAGAGAAGCTAATTGAATTGCATCCGTCTGCCTGTGCATCCCTTACACAAAGAGGGTTTCTTTCTATTCAGGCTCTCACCTGGCATGACTTCAGTCACTAGAGATCCCTCCGCAGGGAGCTCTCGCACGATCTCACTGTCATCTTCATTTATATCTAGCCAGCGGCCACAGCTGAATGAGTATTTTTCTTTCGTCAGCGTTTTCAGCAAAGTTACCTTCATTAAACCAAAACACTGCGTGAGTTCAGAGGCTTAAAGACAAAAAAGCAACAAGCACCTGACAGGTGTTTTTGCCTGAGAAGCAAGAGTAGGTAGCAGCAGAGAAATAACACACATTAATAATGAGACCATCATTCAGATTTGCACACCGCAGTGATACACAGTGCAAAGTCTGCCATAGCTGGTGGCTTTTCATTCCTCCTTTCTCCAATCACTCCATGGTGTTGTGAAAGTTTTGATGGATACTGTGGCTCTTAGTAATTGCTTGTCATATGCCACTGCATAAATCCAAAGAGCAGATCGTGGATGGCGCTTGCACTGCTCATCCCCGCAGCTCAAAACTAGTGCATGGCACATTTAGAAAACGCACAGAAAATGGAAACAAGAATGATCAAAGATCTGCAGTAGCTTCCAAAGGAGAAACGATCAAATAAGGTGGGGCTTTGCAGATGGCTGGAGAAGTGGGTGAAGGCAGGGTATGACGACAGTCCACAAAATCACAGGTGGCATGGAGAAGGCGTGGGGGGTCAACTATTCACTCTTCTGCTACGAGAGATACAGGGCATCAAATGATGCTTGTAGATCAAAGTTCAAAGCAAACAAAAGGTCATAATCAGCCTGTGAAGTTCTTGCCAAATGCTATTATGGTCACTAAAAATTTAACTGAGGGGAAACTGGAACTTTTCAACAAATAAATGGAAGAGAAACTTACTAAATTCTTCGTATTTCATAGATCAGAAACTAAGTCTTCAACTGGAAATAGTTGAAAGCTGGAAGAATATTATGGGGAAGTATCATAAATGCTTGTCTCTTTCTTACTGTTCTCTAATCATGCACTTATGTGACACAGAAGAGAGGATGTTGGGCTTTTGGCCTGACCAGTATGGCTGTTCTTGTGTTCTTGTAATAGAAAATGGAAGCCTGCCCCGACATGAAGCAAGCCTGGCATGAAATGTGTGAGGACTGGAACAAAGCATAGTTAAGGCTTCATATAAGTTCCTAGATGCTAAAACTGATGCACAAGTGATAGGATTCATGTGCCATGAGCCTGACACATCCAGAAAACCTCACACTGGCTCTATACAGGCAGATGGATTTCATGCATCTTCACCAGGTTTGCTTAGACAATTTGGTCCAAAGTGAATCATAGACACACTGTCAGATCCCTCTTGTCCTCCTTGAACACAATTTCCGTGCAAGAAAAGAGGATACCCCAGGGAAATGTATAGCTATGGAAGGTCTAAGCATTCTTGTTCATCATCTGTGAACAAACTAATAGAGATGATTGCAGTGGCCCAAAGTCTGCCCAGCACTTTCTTTTTGATAAAGACCACAGCCAGACACCTCCTCCCACCATACGATGAACACAGCAGTACTTGATGTTCTCTCCCCACTGGAGAGGTGTTCGGCTGCCTATGCTTTTGCAGCTCCCTGACAATGCAGGAGAGCAGAATCTGTCAAGGCACATTAGAGGCACACAAGAAAAATCTCTAAGCAGTAAATTGTGATTTATCATCACAGTTATTTATGGTTGCGCAGCAAAGTGTGTGTTTCGTTAAGTGCAGAGAATATCTTCCAAGCTCTGCAGGAGTATGGGTGAAGCTTAGAGGTGAACTTGCTGCTTTGCAGACCCAGGTGAGAGATGACAGCACAGTAATCATTGCTGGTAGAACACGGGACATGCGACTGAACACCAAGCAGATCACCCTTTTTATTTCCCAAACAGCACAGTGCTGCTCTCTTCTGCAAGGTCTCCACAGGCTCCTCCAGACTGTAAGTGTCCACCTCCTGCAATGGGGCTGTCAGCACTTCAGGGCAGGTTATGTTCCACTATTCAATAGGTCTCTACCATAATCAGTTTCTTGTTATGACCAGCCTAAATAGACCACAGAAGGAGTGGGTTTGCCTCACTGTGCAGTAATGATGTCTAAGAGTAGGAAGATTTCTGAAGAGCAAGGGGAAAAACTCCTGGCAGCTGTGAGGGGTGAGTACAATGGTCTGACACTGAAAGGAAGGGGAAACATGATTTTCACCATCGATCTGGGCTGTTGGGAGCTGCCATTTCTCATTGCTCTAATTTCCCATACATAGCTGGGCTGAACTGAGAGGGGTGGGAAGGAGAAGGAATTTCCTCCAAAAAACATGTAATGAACCCTTCTCTCCCCACATATTTTTGCAAACACTGTGATGTGCTCTCTTCACACCCCATTTTCATGCAGGATTTCTACTTCCACACCTCAGACAGCACCGTCTGTAAGGGGAAGCACCTCTGACTGTTGCATATCAAACTCAGCTGCTGCCTGGGGAACGCAGGACTGACACTGCACACCTCTGTGACCAACCTGGCTTTTCAGACCTACCTTCCCTTGCTGCCCTCTCACCTTATTGAGATGCCATCCAGCAAAGGGATTTCTTTTCTCATGCCATATCCGAAGCTTGTAAAATGTGCCCAGATCAGGGAGCTCAATCTATAGAAGGGGAAAAAAGTACATTATCCATTTCTGTAAGTCAGCAAAGCATGCACACAAAGGACACCTTTGAACATCTTTTAAGAGTCAAATCAAAGAGGAGTCAAAAACTAAAGTAAAAAAAAAATTATGTTCTTTAAAAGTAATAAACCCGACTCCGCAAATATAGCTTGATGCCTCTTTTTTCAGGAGAGGAGACTTTTGATCATGAGAGCTCCTTGAAACCACTCTTCCCAGTAAGAACTAAGGCCAGTTCTGAAGCTTCAGCTTTTTCTTAAACAGTATCTGCAAAGCGCAGCCTCACTTCCCAAGAAGGCATCTGCAGCTGGTGGTGCAAAGTGGGTAAATGTTTTGGCTAAACCCATGCCTTACAATCCTTTGTTTCTCAATTTTTCTCTGACCAGTTCCCAGTTAACTTTTAAACATATTTGTTCCCAAACACAAGAACCTCCACAGCCTTCAAACTCAACATGCTTTTGAGCTCAGACCCAAACATTCATGAAGGTGTATGTCCAAGGAGGCTGAAGACCAGATTACTGGGCAGAGGAAACACCACTGCTAATTCTCCTGTAGATAGCTAAGGACCACTTAGGCACTGGGGGAAAATGGATAAATTATTAACTTTAGAGAAGCATGGTCTAAATGGGTGGAGCAGTCTATAACATGAGTGGGGCTGTGCCTGAGGGGGAGACTATGTGCTTCAGGAGCCACAAAGGAGATGTGGCACTTATTAGCACCATGTCTTGAAGTCATCACCACCTGAGCACCAGAAACACCAGCCTAAGCCCTGTTTGGAGAAGATAAGCCATACCATACGTGGGCAAATCATTTGCATCACCACCAAACTGAACAACTTCACCTCCACTTCAGAATGATCTTTTGAGGTAAAGATCTCATGCTGCTGATTTTCCTTACAAGGCTGAATCTAACACCCTGGAAAACAATACCATGTCCAATTTATCACTAGCACGAGATTCATACCATGAACTTGTCAGTCTGTCCAGTTTCAAAGTTGTCTGAATTGTTGTCCAGCTTCATCTCATCTGACTTCCCCTTGTCTCCATAAATCTGGAAGAAGATGGTGGCATCTGTCCCCGCATTCTTAATGTCACTTGTCCAGATCCACAGAGACCAGGGGCTTTCTACAAAGAAAGGTTGAAGATATTTTGTTTAAAAAGTTATTTTTAAAGGTGTCTTGGTAAAAACATAAATCTCATTCTTTCCCTTGGGTGGTAGAGAGGCCAGGATGGTATGAAAGAAGACCAGGACATTTTATCCTTTCCTACACAAATATAATCAGCTGCCACATGACGTACAGGAATCAGATTGCCTGGAAATATAATTCTATGTTTCCATTTAAAATAAAATGAGAAAAACCATAAATCACCACTTGCCAGGTGAATCATATTCTTCTACGTCATATATTACTAACAGGGTAATCCAGGATGTGCTCCACCTCTGTAGTTTCAGTATGCTTCTCAAACACCTACAACTCTAGCTTCAAAGACCATTTTAAAGTCAGGGAAATATGATCAGCTTTATTTTTGCCAATGAGAAAGAGTCTCCAGTTACTTGCCTATGGTGCAATGCAGCTCCAGGTAGCTCCTAAAACTTGCTCCAGATGATCTGTGTCTGGAACAAGGAAGAGTATGGATACAGCCATGTATCACTTCATCCTGAGCTAATGAGCCTTCCTGAGACCGGAACAATTACCCCAGATATGCCTTTTGCAGGACAGGCTGGCTTGGACCCCATTCAGGTATCTCTAGCCAGGCTCCATAATGTGCGGCAAACATGTTCAGAGAAATGTAAAGATATTTTTCAAAAGTTTTTAAATTATTTAAATGCCTAAATCCCATCTGACTTCAGTTACCACTTGTGTTACTCTAAGTGACATGCCCAAATATCATGGCAAAGCTACAAAATTTTTATCTCTTAAGTCTTCCCCCAAAATTTTAACTATAAGAGCAGTCCACCTGAAGCAACTTTACATTGGTTTTCATACCAGAGGATGGTGGCACATATAAAGGTGACGTTATTTCCTCTAAAAAGACCCTCATCTGCATTCTTTATTGATGGTAACTTGTTTCACTTCTGCAGGCCTTGCAGCACCTACAGGAGAGGGAACAGGTTTCTTTCCTGACTCAGACATCAGCTGAATTATTAACAAATGCTAATGAGAGAATTGCTAACCCTTTCGGTATGCCTGAGCCTACATGAGCATGGCTTGACCTTCAAAGCCCAGAATGGAATATAAAAATACAATGACATGCATATAAATTAGGGTTTTACTGATCTACTCAACTTTTGACTGTAAAAAAGAGGTGACAGCTATTTAAAAAATGAAGGGGAAGAGGGAACTGTCTTTTAGAAAAAGTTTTGCCTTTATTTTAATAGTATGTAAAGTGTTGATGGCCACTCCCTTCTGAAAAACACCAGTGAGTTTTATCTGAGCAGAATTGAAGCTAAGGCAAGTTTGCATATGGCATGTGATATAGCAGTCTGCTCTCCCTGGGGGAAAGAGCGAGGGCAATTCAGACACCAGAGACTTCTCTCATCTGTCAGGTTTGGCCTCCCTGACCTCTTGCTGAAGGAAAGGAGAAGAGTAGTGATGCATGCAGGGAGAGGGGAAAGGGGAACTTGTACCAGAATTAAATGCTGATAGAGGGGTGTCAGGGAGAAACCGCACAGGGAGAAATGTGGGTGAGCTAGGGTATGCAGCTGCCAGAGGAGACCAGGCATTTCCCCAGATACCCATCATCATCCTCCCAGGGCTCACTGGGCACATTCCCCTGTTTCCTATCCCTTTGCATCAAGGGATCTAGGCAGTTTGGAAATTCTCAGAGCCAGAGCAAATATTCCCCAGGGCACAAACACCAGGGAGGGCTAGGCCTGACACAACAATTTCCAAGATAACATTCAAGATAAGGGTGGGAAAAATAAAAAAACACGGAGAATAAATACAAGCTACGTGTCGAGCTGCAATCCACTGGGTGAACAGCTTGCAAACACTGTGCAGGAAGCCATTTCACCATGGATACCCAAAGTAAGGTTGAACCAAGCTTTGATCAGCTCTAGAGAAAGGGACAGTCCTGTATGCACAGGGAGATAGGCGAGATGACATAATAGGTCTTTTCTAACTCCATGTCTTACGCTTCTATAATCTGGCAGCTAAAGGTCACAGATTTCTCAAGGCTAATGCTCTCTATCTCCTGCACTGCAGCAGCAGGGGAATTAGCCTGTCAATAACAATCAGAGCTGATAATAGAGGGTTAAAGGTTGCAGATGCTTTAGCTAAATGGACCAAGTCAGAGGCGCAATGTGGTTATAACACTGACTAACATTTAGATAAAGCTTATTTAAATGAACTGCTGTTTGAGCAGGAGGCCACCCATAGCATTCGGATTAAACTGTGTCTATTATCCTAATTAAAACATTCTGCTTACACATACGCACTGGAGCAGGCAAGACAGCGGCGATCTGTTTTGCTTTGTGTAAAACCAGCCAGTGAGACTGGGTGCTGGAGCTGTGTGTGGATGGATGAACATGCCAGTACGCTGCCCCACACAGCACAGAGCAGCACCTCCCAGCAAACATGTGCCGTTACCTCCCTCTAGAGAAGAGGCTTCAAATTCAGTGCTTGTGTGCCTCGGGAGGCATGTTTGGCAGCTGGACAAGACTAAGAGCTGTTTTTCCTCTAAGGCCAAGAATAAAAATGTTGAAGTTAGTGGGAGGAGTTTTAGTTTTCTTCCTGTTTTTCCCCAGCTTTGTCTTTTTTAGGTTTTGTTTAGGTTAATTTATTTAGGTTTTGTTTCCATCTGAAAGATGAAAGCTTTTCTTCTGTAGTAATAAGAAACATAGCCTGGCTTGTCTGCAAAGGTGAGATGGTGGCTGAGGCAGCCCTAAGCCCAGTGAACCTCAGAAGACTGCCAGGTCCAATTTATCCCCTTAAGAAAATGAGTGGAATTCTTCAAAATATTTTAAAAATTTCATTTTAAACTCCCCAAACCAGGATGTTCAAAGCTAAAACCCATGCAGGACTCAGTTCACTTGAGCCCCTACTTGATCATGGATCACAGAATCACAGAAGGGTCGGGGTTGGAAGGGACCTCTGGAGACCATCCCGTCCAACCCCCCTGCTTGAGCAGGCACACCCAGAGCAGGGGGCACAGCACCGTGTCCAAGCGGGGTTTGAATGTCTCCAGGGAAGGAGACTCCACAGCCTCTCTGGGCAGCCTGTTCCACTGCTCTGGCACCCTCACAGGAAAGGAGTTGTTCCTCATGTTCAGGTGGAACTTCCTGTGTTCCAGCTTGTGCCCATTGCCCCTTGGCCTGTCGTTGGGCACCACTGAAAAGAGTCCGGCCCCATCCTCTTGACACCCACCCTTCAGGTATTTATAAGCATTGCTAAGATGCCCCCTTAGTCTTCTCCAGGTTAAACAAACCCAGGTGTCTCAGGATCTACCCATGTCATGTTGCATGGGTGACACTCAGGGTACTGTTAGGGGGGAGTTCACAGGAGGTTCCTCCACATTTGTACCTACTTTTCAGTCTTCTCTGGCGCAGGGAGACCATTTCGTAGAGCTCCCGCTCTATAAGACCATCTCCTTCATCTTCATCCAGCCATTTTCCACATGGGAAGGTTTGCTCGATACCAGTGAATGGGCAGTAAACCACCACCTAGAAAAAGAGACTGTGAAGGTGAGTTTGAATATTCTGTTACTGGCAATGCACAGGACCTTGATACTGAAAACTTCAGTAATTGAAGCAAAGACAGAGCTGGCGATCTTGGTCCTGCTCTCAAAATCAGGTTTTCTGGACCAACATGAACTGGAATGGTTGCACGATTCCCAATTTGGAGTATAGCTAGGACCCATCTGTCCTGTTATTCCCAGTGTTCCAGAAGTACATCAAAATGGGTCATCCAACAAGGGGTCACCACAAGGGGAAGGGAATGGGAACAGGCAGTGTGTCTGCAGGAGTTAGCATCGTGTCAGTATGTAGGATATGTCCTGCACCATACCAGTGCATTGTAGGGTTTTGCAAGAAACACAAGATACAAAAAACCTTCAAACACATCCTAAGCTGATTTTGCTTTCCAGGAAAACTGTATTTCCTCCCAGCTTCAGGGTAGGCAGTTGCCTCCCTCTCTACCCTCCCATTAGCTCCTGCTGCTTTTGTACACAGTCTCACACCACATATTGCTCCACTACCTCCCAGTAACAGCTGTGGTCAGCCACCTTTTTTTCTGAGCTCCAAAGCAGCATCTAAAAATTTCAGGAAAGTCTGAGTAGAGATGATAACTTTGAAATGCTCGGCACAATCCAAGACTGTATTTCTGTCAGGCCCCTTGGGCGAACATCTGAAGGTGCTTTTGGTGCTGGGCAAACAATAATCTCTATCTTTGTGACTGCAAAGGGGCAATCAACCCAATTAGCAAGTGATTGACTTATGCAGCTAATGTGCCTTCGAGGCAATCAGCTACTACCATGCATTATGTATAATATTGACTTGTTAAACTGGGGGTATTGTCATCCAAATAAAAGCAGATTTTTTTTTTTTAAACCTGTATTTGGTTTTTGGGGTCAGGTTATGAATAGGAAACAGTCTGACACCTGCCTGCAGACAAACTTAGTCTCACCTTCTCACAAAACCAGCCAGAACTGACGCCACAATTATCATGCCCAATGGTGACTCTGCTGAGAGGGCTGAGAAGAGCAGCTATCTCCACATTAAAGAGATCTGTTCTGGCACGCTCAAATTCACCTCCTTCCAAGAAAATCTTCCCACTGTTCTTTAAGCCTTTGGAGCCGTGGAGGATTACATGGATCTTGGAGTTTGTGCCAGCTCCTCTGATATCTCCTGTCACTACAGCAACGTTGTACACAATACCTGAAGGAATCAGGAATTAAGTTAGGAAGAAAAGAAGGGAGGAAAAAAGGCTGAGAGTAATAATTTTTTACTGGATTTACATTGGGCTCTACTGGTATCATACTGGTGTTTTTAGCTGTTGACTTACACATAGTGCAATGCTTCATTTGGTTTTGTTCCACACATACTCACAGCTACCTTCAGATTGTCCAAGAGAAACAGGTTTGTGGCAACAAATTCACTCAAAAAAAGTATGGGTTTTTTTATCACCGTGTAGGTAAAGAAAAGCAAAAAATTGAATTTGCAACTAATTAAGTTGCTTGGTTTTGAGAGGTACCGAGCAACAGATGTGTCAGAGGATGCTTAGAGGATGGAGGGGTGCTGCTTTAAACAGTGGTGGCAAGATCTGCAGCATCACAAAACTCTGAAAACATGCAGTCAGCAGCCTCTGATGCTGCTGAAGCCAGAAGGACCCTCACTGCCTCTCTGAAAGCCTAAAGATCTCAGCAAAGCAAGGCATGGGAGAGTTATTAGCCCAACTGGAAGAAGGAAAAATATTTCTGAAAAGAAGTCTATATGCATAAAAGTTCACTTTTTTTTTCCCTAGCTCTAAACATTGGTCTAAGAAACATAACACTTCTTCCTATAAGTCTTACTACTCAGTAGGCTCATTGACAGGCATATCCTGGGGCTGTGTCCTGGCATCAAATAAGGAGACACCTCTGTAACTATAACAGTGTTTTAGGGAGCATGTATAAAAGAGTTGAGGTCCAAGCTAAGTTATTCCTTTGATTAAATCACCCAGAAATTTCTAGAGGGACTTTGGACAAAGCAGAAATATCAGAACTCACTCTCTTATAAACAGTCTTCTCTTTCTTTAAGGTTTACATTAAAAATTGTATTCAGGCATGGTTTACTATGCATATGGAATATCTTCAACAAAACTCATGAAAGCAGGAAAAAAAAGCACAGTCATGAATAGTAAAAGAATAAGATAAGCTTTTAGTAAACTAATTGTGGTTTTTTTTAGATTTTTTTCCCCTGTCTTCCCCTAAGTTTTCCCAACATGCATCCTGCAGTCAGGACTCTGCACCCAGACCACTTTACCTGCACACATACAGGGAGGAGTATGAGGACTGCAGATGTTGAAAACCATGCAATAAAGTAAAGAACAGCTGTTATGTGCATAGTCAAAGTGTTTACCTTTATGCTAATGAATAAATACAGGCAGAACACTATCCAAATTGTCTTCTGCCTCATAGCAATTTGTTTTATTGACTTTACATCCAGGTTTCTTTTAACAGACCTAACTTTTGGTTGTCTCTTCTCTAACCATGTTGGATAATCAAAAAGACAGTTTTAGGGCTCCGCTCTGCCTTTCTTGTTTTGTAAAAGGATGCACAGTTCCCCAGCCAATAACTGAAAGTACAATAGGCACTACTGTGTGGCTCGTTGGTGGCTGTGGTAATATTAATCCACTTTCTGAAGGCTGGTGAGCAACTTGCTGAAGAACAAGCCAGATCTTTCACCCTTTGCCCATCAGCCCCTTATCTAGGTACATCAGCTGATAAATCAGCGTGTAGGTCCTGCACAGCTTCACCAGCGAGATGTGGAGGTGGGAAATGTGATGGTAGTTCAGGGTCCCTCATGCAAAACTGCCTGTCACCAGCAGATGGTCCACTGTAGGTCTCCCTGAGCGCAAGGCATTCAACCTTCTAAAGAAAACATGGCTAGTAGTATTAATTAGGCCTTTGTACCTTTGCATTTCCCACCATGGATTCAGCACATTATTTTACCTGTGGCTTCAGTGCCCCCAACAAGTATGTCCCTCTGGATTTTTCCATCATCTTCATCTAAAGCAAACCAGCGTCCAACTGGGAACTGGTACACACATTTATTGCCAATGTCTTCAATGATGACCTAAGAGAAAAGAAACAGAACTTCGCAAAATACACATGGGAAAAGGAAAGGTATTACACAAGGGGGTGATAGAAGAGCAGAAGCTTAACTCTCTCACCTGATATTTAATATATTCAATACTCAAGCAGATCCCTTGCCGCTCCCTAATTAGTACTGATAGAATTTCAGACAATCAGTGAGTAAAAACCAGGCTTTTTTCTTTTCTTTTTTTTATCCTGTGAACTCAATATGCATCTCTCGCAGTATATGAGACCAGATGTCTCTGCTAGCAAGACCAGCTGGCTGGCCTGTCTTCCTTCTCTCCAGAGCCCATTTGCTGGCTACTCTTCTCCATCAGCTGAACAGCAGCTCTTTGTTCTTCTTTGGGAAAAGGCTGTCTTCTTTCTCTCAGTTTTAGAGCCTTGTTATAAAATAATACCAAGGAATTTTAGGACAAATCAAGACTGTCAGATCAGCTTGTGTGACTTAGTAATATCATGTTAACCTTACTCAGTTACTCCAGGATGGAACCGTTGCAAAGACAGCCATGAAAACCTTTGTTAGGAATAGTTTCTAATTTGGAAAGATTTGGCTCTTGGCCGTACTCTAGAGACATATCCTACTGACACAAGCCAGGGAACAATCATCACCTTTAAGCCAGTGTTACCTATTTGAAGTTTCTTGCACCTCCTGCTGAGGCATTTCTTACCAACATCATCTACTGGGTTCCTGAAGCTTGCCATAGAGTTACTGCAGTATTTTAAACAAGCAGTGAAGATTTTCAGCCAGAAAAGAAGAAATCAAAATCTCTACTCACCTGCATGGCCTCTATCTCCGGGAAAGAAAATTCACTATTAGGGATAGAAAGTCATTGCCACTTTTCTCTGCCTTCACAGCAAACAGGAAGAATCCGAAATCTGTCCTTTCTGATAGATTTGTGAAACCATTCTTTGGGAACCAGAGTTTCCCCTGCTGTCACTCATCCCACACTGTACTATTGACTGTAGCATTACCGATTCTTGTTGTACTTCCATAAACATGGACAGCAGTGTCTGCCAGGGCTGGGATTGTCAGCATGAGAGAGCAGTGCTGTGCTGGACTGTTAGAGACTAAAATATATGAGGTTCAGGAGAAATGTCAACACTCAGATTCCCCTCTACCTGCTGATCCTCTTTGGGTTCCTGTTAAGATCTTTATTCATATATTTAGAGATGGAAAACCAGCTCTAAGTATAAGGCACACTGAAAACCCAGGAAACATAAGAAGATCTTCTAATGATGCTTGGCAAGTTCATCCAGGAGTGCCAATGCTAGAGTCCCCAGATATTGGGGCAAATTGAAAAAAACATCCACCCAAAGAAGAAGATAACTGGGCTATGTTTTAGCTCATCCCCCCAAGCTTCCAGTTGAAATTGCAAGGCAAAAGTTGCCTTTTACTTAATCACAAACATCTTGGCAGTTCCTGTGGCAGAACATAGGATTAGTGTGTTGGATGCAACTAGTCATTACTTCAGGCTTTGGGACTTAAGCAACCTAACCGACATCAAAATTAATGTCATGCAGACTTCACCTGCAATGTGAGAATAAGGTTCCTTTTCTGTGTTCCCCCCCACCCCTTTATCACAGGGAGCACAACAGCTCTGTTTTTCATCTTCTGCATTTTTCATGGACAACCAACATAATAACTTTTAGTGCAGCGTATGGTGACGGTAGAAAAGCATGTGCTAATATTTGCATTTGTAATACATCAAACCACCCTGTTATCTAGGATTTACAAATTTGGGGTCAGATCTTCAGGGTATTAAAGCCAGCTGTGTTAAACTACACCAGAAGAGGAAAGAAAATGAGATTAGATGACAGAGTCATAAATTTTTCCTTTTAAAATATTCCTTCAACCATTTCACTAAAAGCTGCAATACTTTCACACCTTAGAGCAGGAGATTAAAATGAGGAGAAAAGTGGGAGTGGAAGAAAAGGATCTTTGTGGCAGGTATATCTTTTTTGTTGTGCCAGTGATAAATCACTTAGATTTGGCCAAGCTATGTCTTTGCAAATTTTCAGTGTGAACAGACTCAACAGATATTTCTTAGATTCTAGTATCTTTATCATCTTGGTAATGAGTGAGGGGGGGCTTGGAGTACCCGGCTTGGACAACTCCCTCTAATCTGTCAAAGAAACTGCAGTGATTGAGACAGAAGAAATATTATTAGAGCAGACAAATTCAAGTCTTAACAACTGGATTTTCTCACTGCCACAGTCACCTGAGATGCTTGACAATTTACCAAACCCAGAGTGCCCGTCATTTTCTAACTACCCGATTTGAATTTGCTGCAGCTGATTTAAATGCACCACACTAACAATGCACCAGGCTGCTGCCAGCACTTCACCAGCTCCCCTTTGCTCTGCAGAAAAAGCAAGTGCTGGAGAGGGTATTTCTGGAAAGGTGAAAACTTGTTTTGAGCCTTTCTCAGTAACCAGGAACCTGTATCACCAGCAAACATCCTTGCATCTCTTGGCATCAGACCACTGAGAGGGTAAGTGAGTCATTTTGATCCCACAATATGCTTATGTTAAATATCTCAGGAGTAACTAACCTTTGCGAGGAACCAGCCAGCAGAGCCACCCTTGTTATTATGACCTATATTAATTTTCCTTAACTTTCCCAAATTCGGAGCATCGATTGTGAACTTGTCCTCTGCTCCCTTTTCAAAGTTGTCTTTGTCATTGTCCAGTTTCCTCACACCTGAGGAAAGATAAACATAGAAGAATGAAGGAGGAAAGGGTTACTGCAACATGTGTTTGCAAGTGAGGAAATATTCAGGAATGTCACCACTGGCTGAATCAAATATTCTCCAGGTACTAGCTCTCTGCAACCAGGATTCAAGGTAAAGGCAGAGGACTTTAAATTCTAATAAAAAACGTACCTTTTCTTGAGCACACAAAAGACCAGGATTTTCACTCTAATGTCACAGTTACTTACAGCTCTCAGAGTTTTCAGAAATATATATCCAGATGGCTCTTGCATCTTTTTTTCATACTGCCACATTTCCCTTTTATTTTTAATGTCTTTAAAAATCTCCAAACTGTTTAAAAAAGTCTTTGGCCACAAGCTGCAGATTTTGAAATTTCAGGACATCAGATTCTTTGCTGCATCACACAGAAAGGATTTATGTTCAAATTAGGACCCAACCAGGGGTATTGGCTTTTCTTGATCTCACAGGAGCTTGCCTTTATGAAAAGTATTAAAACGCTGGCCCCAGTTGCAACCAACACTCTTCCTGTGGGAGTGATGCTGCGAGTGGGATTGAACCCGCCCAAGGCAGCAGTGCAGGTAAAGGTGTCAGAGGGCGATTCATCCCACTTACCTTAGAAGGGGATTAATCATTTTCTAGGGGTGTTATTCCTCTGTGTACATATGATTGAGTGCCTGGGCAACTGGCTTAGATTTAGACTCCCACTTTCGGATGTCTCCAGCAAGATGAGATAAATCCCCTTGTAAAAGTCTGGAGAATTAATCAAGGATGAGACCTATCCACTGGGTTTCATAATCTGTTCAAGGACACTTGGCAGACATCATGTCATTTTTTTCTTGAATTTGACAGGATAGGTGCAGTATAGAAGAGAGAGAATATTTGCTAGCTGGGTCTCCAGGAATTTCTGCCCACTCTTCTCCATGGTGTGACCCAGAGAGTTTGGTCTGGGCACATCTTTTAGTACTGTTCAGCTAAAAACATTTTTTAAGAATTAAATTCAAGTTCCTAGACCACTGTTGCAGTACAACATACATTTAAAAAAAAAAAACAAAAAACAAAACTACCACCATTAATTTAAAGCCAGATAATATAAACCTCGGTTAGATTATCTTTCTAAATGGCCAGGCAGGCTCAGCCACAACATGTGCCGCACTGAAAGGACAGCATTATCCATCCTGGGCCACAGAAAAATGGGACATGGAGCTCTCACTGCATGCACTGGAAATACACTTTTGTGTTGCATCCCACAGCAGACTGGAATTTACTGCACTGGTTTATGCTGGTGGTTTATGCTGCATTTTCCCAAGGTTTGGGTTTTTTGGTGGTAGGCAACTTCATTCATGCTCACAGCCTAGCTATGACTGCTGCTCTGCAGACGCAGCTTCCAGGAGCTGTGGATGTGAGAAACCCCAGAGCTAACACCACCATTTGTTGTGCCTTTCACTCAGCCAAATTATTCTGCATTTGCCAGATTGCTGCTGTGTGTTGTTCAGATCGCAGGCCTGCAGAGCAGGAAGAAATATTTTGGGAAATGATTTGCATTTGAATACCTGTGTCTCCTTTCTCACCGAAGATATTAATGAAGACATCCGCATCTGTTCCACTGCCGCTAACTTCACCAGTAAAAACTCGGACCACATATTTGTTGACTGCAAGGAGAGAGGCAGAAATCACAATATATTAATAACTTAATGGTTTGATACAAAACATAGTACAGATGAATTCAGGCTGTTCTGATGCTATCTTGAAAACACGTCTGAACCATGGCTCCTGGATCCTGTACACTGATGCTCTCCTCCACAAGAGGAATAAAATCCATAAGTAGGGCTCTGACACTTTGGGTATTCACTGCCCTGGGCAAGAGGAAAAGATCACTCAGTTCCTGGCCCTGACACTGAAGTTGAAATAGATAAGAAGGTGCAAATTTTGATGTTGATACGTGGAATTAAATGAACCTGGACTTACACACCAGCCTTGCTTTTTCAAAACATCAGTGAATTACAGAGCCAACCATCTGCCCAAGCTCAGACCTGACCCTTCTGGTCTGAATGCTACCCTAGAGATATTTTTGCAGCTTAGCTTAGCCTGGCTGTGCGCAAGCACAAAAATCTAAAGGTGACCACCCTGCTACTCTGCCCAGTTTAAAAAAAAAAAAAAAATCTCATCCTTTCCATTTAATGGAGAAACAGGAATAAAGCCCAGGAGCTCTGACACTACAAAGCTACATCATGTGTGGCACCAAGCAATGCAAAAATCTTGTGGGTGAGCCACACCGCAAACTTTTCACACATGCTGTGTCAGTGAGTTTGAGAAACAAGTTCTTCAGAGGGATCAGAATGGGTCTAACTTGGCTCCAAAGGACAGCAAGGGTGAGCTCAGCTTCTTCTGAAACCAATAAGAAAACTCCCGTGGCCTTCACTGTGACTATATTTGGGTCAAACATGAGCAACTTTCAAAATCTACCACCAAAGTCTACCTGACTACCTTGTTCCTCTAAACAAAATCAGCCATGACAGATGTCTAGTGCTGTACCCTCTGTGCAGAACAAGTGCTGGAGACAGACAGCAAGACACAAAACAAAACTGATAAAGATTAATGCAAAATCTACTGCTGACTAGTACATGACATCATCGATGACCCCAGCAAAGTATCTGTTATATCCTGTATTACTGAGCCCTGGCTAGCTGATATTGCAAGCTCTGTGCTACATCACCTCTTTATTTGAGTCCTGGACATGATACTTCTGCAAAAGGGACAAATGCAAAGGCCACATCACACATACCTCCATTCCAAAAACAAAACTTTTTGCACCATGAGCAATGGTGAGCAACTTTTTCCCTTTGTCAGGTGCAAATTTGGAGAAGCTTGTTTGGGCTTCCCAGTCAACACCAGAAATTAATTCCCTCAGGAGCTAAGGACCCTCACAAACCCTGGGTTACCACTCCCAGAGCAGGTCACCTGCCTCCTCCACCATAATCAGTGTATATTAAAAATTATTCTAAAAGACAGCAGACACTTCGGTGCACATGCTCCCCCTGAGGCAGAGGATGTGAGAGCAAGTGTATGAGAAGTGGTTGTTGGACCATCCCCTGAATTATAAAGATGTGCTCAGCTCCCAGGGTGAGGAGTACAAGGGCAGAGCCCAAACAGAAGGGAAAATCACCTGTCACGTTTTAATGAATGCACTCTGAAAAGGCTAAAAATCGAGCTGACATTCTTGGCACCCCATCACAAAACATGCCATTACAAATAATAATGATAAAAGTGCAATAAGTACTAAATAACAAGAAAGAGGAGGGCAGAGCCAGGCTCAGACAAGGGAGAAAATGCCTTAATGTTTCTCTTTAACTCTTTTGCTTCAGTTCATAGGCTCTTACAACCTGCTAGTGATATGCCAACACCAAAGGATTTCATTTGCATTAGCCAAGGATGGAGATGGTGCAATTTACAGCTCCCATTTGGCCACTAAGCTGCTCTAACTAAAAGTGACCCATTGTACATTGGGATCTTTAATCACAGACCACATTTTTCAAGAAGCTTTGCTCCTTGCACCTCCTCTAGAATATTTATTCTGATGTCACTGATTAATTTCTACTCTACTTTTCAGGGTCAGAGGAGCCCAGTGGGATAAAAGGATCCACAAAAGAACAAGAATCAGTGGCTGAAGTTAGATTACCCTCGCAGGACCAGGCTTTATGCCTCTGAAGTATAGACCAGGAGGATGCCTGAACACATGCAGAGCACCGAGGAAGACATGTAGAGAACAAGTAAATGAAGAGCAATCAGCAGCAGTGACCAAAACCAGGCAGGAGTGACACCTTAAATAGGTTCTGCAGAAATATATCTGAACAGCAAGCAAAGCCCTGGTGAAATTATTTGCCAGATCCAGCGCCCTGAAAGGTTTTTCAACATTGCTATATTTAAAATCTAAGGCATGTAATGACATCATTTGACAACCTGCTCAGAACACCCGGTGCTCCCAAGGGCTGTCTACACACGTGATCTTGCTATCAGAGTGTCAGCATGGAGACCCCATTGACAGAGCTGGTTCCTGAGCCCACAGACATGGGAAATCCATTGGGTTATCACTTTGGGCTGGTGGCAATCACAGGGCACTCTTGTTCTCTAAAATACAAGCAAGGCTGGGGTGCATGGTATGTGCTTGCATGCCTCTTCTCCATGCTCCTTGCAGATGAGTTTCCACAGGCAAAGCTACTCCAAGAGCATTAGAGGTCCTCGGCTTAGGTCACAGCACATCCCTGCTTCACGAACCACAGAATCATGCCTAGTGTGTGCTCACCAGTTTTTCCCCTCAATTTTTTTCCTACGTTCCCAGTTCTGAAACCATGTTCACTCAAGCCAGGCCCCATACCTGCCCCACTCAGCTCTGCATGCAGGACAGTTTTAGTTCCTTCATCTTCAGGAAGCAAACTGGGTCGATCCTGGGCCATGGTGAATTTTCGCCAGTGCTCTCTCCCTCTCTGAGCAATTGAACGCTCAGCTGCAGCAGAGAGAGTGGCTCTTCATTCTGCTCAGGGGTCCTTCTGTGCTTCATACATCAGCACATCATACAGAATTGCATGGTGGATGTGCACATTTAAATAGAAAGGGATGCTACATCTCAAAAAGACAACGAGGATTCAGCTGCTAGAAGCATGCAGGAAAAGGTTCTCATTGCAGCCAGGCAGAGATCTGGCTGAAGTCAAGCACTCTTCATTTTAAGCATGGGTGGATGTTGTTCCCTCTTCTACAAGCCTGTAATCATGCATTATTTAAAACAGTAACATCATCTTTTCAAAAATACCCAGTTGCTTTTTTTTTTTTAATCTCAATACATGGCTCTGAGTTCATCTGCAAAACAGAGATCAAGATGTTTCCTGGATATTTTTTTTCTGAATATTTCTCCTAGCACCAGAAACATGCAAAATGCTGATGTATGGCTGGTAAAAGCTGTGACTCCATCTAGCAGTGCAGGCTTACTGCAGCACAGACATGGAGAGGGGAGCTTTTCTAAAAGCGAAATTAGCAGCTTCAGAGGCATGAACTGCAAGATGCCAAGAGCAGAACAGGTAGCAAAAATTCGGTAGCAAAAGCAGTAACTATTTTCTGCTGTCTTTCCTCTCCCCATTGCAACACACAAGTGGAAATGTCCTGTATGTTTACAACACCTTCCTTTTCTTTACAGCAAGGTGTCTGCTCTGTTAGAAGCAATGCAGCTCCCCCCGACATCTCTCATCCAATGCTCTGACACACACAAAGCTGTCCCAAGAAGGCATTCAGAGACATTGCCAGGATGCCATCTCTGGAAAGCAGAGGGGCGGCACTAACTGATAGGACCCCGCTGCATTAATTTAGCAGAGGTGTGACAGTCGAGCAGCTTGTCTGTTACTAATCAGGCACAGCTTTCAACAGCTAAGAGGGAAGATTAATATTGCACTGTGGGCTAGAGTCAGGCTCCTTCCACTAAGAGCCAAGGCGCTTGTTTTGGTGAAGGGCTGTAAAGCCACAGGCACTCCCAGCACTGCTCCCAGGGGATGATGGGCATAGGGCTGCAGCCCTCCTACCCCCCCATATATCCATTCTAGGCTGGCCCCATTGCCATCTCCATCCCAAGGAGCCAGGGCACAGCACTAGCCCAATACCTTGCCCAGGATCTTTCTATCCAGCCCCAGCACCCCTCGGTGCTCTTGTGCAACCTCTCTCCCGCCTCCAACCATGGAAAATACGTGGACACATCCCAGCCAAATCTTTCCACCTGCAAGCTGCAGCTGACTGCTCAGCCATGTGATATTCATCTGTTAATGCCATTTATTTAGCAATATGATATCATGGTTACCTGAAATGCCATAGGATGGAATTGCCTAAAGAAATCTTGTAGCTAATATTATTTGGGGCATTAGATAGGACATTTACGCACAAGCTGCTGAGTTTGTAGCAACAAGAGCACCAGATTTGGGCAGGAACACAAAGTGAACTGTGCTTCATTACCTAGAGTTATCACCTCCTGCAGGGTGCAGTGAATTCCCTGCCTACCTCTCTTGTGCATGACCTGCCGTGGACCAGGGAAGCAGCACAGCATCCAAAAACTAAGAAATGTCACAGCCTTCAGAAGCAAAACACGCTGGGTTAAAAGCAGGGAGCTAAGTCGTAGGCAGTGAAGGATTCTTCGTGTGAGACAACTTTTAGCAATACCCTTCTGTTTTCACAGTGTTCCCAAGGGTGGCAATGTTTAAGATCCATCCTGTACTGCTCAGCACTGAGCAGGCAGATTTCAGAAGGGGCGGGGGGGAACGTGTAGGGGAGAGGCAACGCTACTGTCTCTGAATTGCTGCTGGCAAAGAAATACATTTGTGGTTAGCATAAAAAGTGGAAAGAATTATTGCTAGAGGTGCAGACAGGGGCCTGGATCTGCAGGCAAGGTGTGGTTTCAACCTAAGTCTGCCACAGCCTTTTTGCATGCACTCAGGAAGGTGGTTTAACAACCATATGCCTCGGCTCCTCGGTGTCGGATCAAGTCAGTCATTCCAGCCCACCAGAAATTGTCTGACAAAATCTCTTCTTTATGGAGAACACTGACTTGTCAAAACGGAAGCTCCCTTATACCACTTCTGACAGCATATGCCTCAGTGACAGACAGACTTCTTGGTCAGAGCAGCCTTAAAAGGTCAGACAACCTATGTTTAGGGCACGAAGCTGGGATCCAGCATCCCAACATGCTTGATTCAGAACAAGCATTTGAATTTAGTTCTCGTCTGTCCTGGGAAAGAGCCCATCCCACCAGGCTAACACCACCCCTTGCTAGGTCAGCTTCTCCCAACCTTCTGGTGGAGATTCCTTACTACATCTTCATGCAACGCAGCATTATCTCTGGAGTCTCTGCAAACACTGCAGAGAAGAAAACTCACCCAGCCCTAATTATTACACCTGTCTCTACTGCAGTAGCAGGGACCCTAGAGATTGCTACTCAGAGCAAGACATAATGAGAACCTAAAGCAATGCCTGTAAAAGCAGAGGAGCCCTGCTGAGTTCACCAGGAGCTAGCTCTGCCTCAAAAGCATGGCCTGTTCTCATACAAAGCAGCTGCACACAGTTAAGGAAGAATTTTTTCCCCCCATCCAGGAAAGGGTTGAATTCAAAGGGTTGATTTAGAGCTTCAGAATAATTAATCTCTGTCAAGAGTAATTGACAACTCTCTCTCTTCATAAACTGCATCACCTTCAGAGGTGATGAACAGCTCCTTAAACCAAGGGTTCAACCTGGAAATGCAAATGGCAAGCATACCTGGAGCACAGGGGATGCTCATGAAGAAAGAGCTTTGCACTGCTTTTGGCTATGAGCACCCCTGCCAAAACATGTTGTTGGGGGGAGGAAGCTGAAAAGCTTTTGCATGGCTTTGGGGTGCACATTGTCAGAGGCAGCACTGAAGATGCAAGTCCAGCACCACCCCAGATCAGTATTTCATTTATCTCAGAAGAGCTCTTTAAAAGTGTGTTCTTAAGAAAGAGATACTATTGCTGCCACCCAAGGAAGCATAAGACATGGGAAAAGGAAACGATTATGTTTGCTCTGCTGAATATTACATTATCCTCAACCAGTGCCTCATGCCCCTCTTATAATGAACTCAGCTGCTTGGTCTCCCCATCCATCCCAGAAACTATGAGATTGAGCCTCATTTTGTGTAGCTCTTACAGGAAATCAAAGCATGCATCAAAACAGTTAATATATTAGGATTCAGCCCAGATCATCCCTCTGCAAAGCCTGTGAGAGGCAATCTACCACATGCAGGAGTCTTTACTTGTAGGATATGCTAAACTGATGTTCCTACTGCAACTTCAAAGTGATGATGACATTTTGAAGTGAGGTTTAAATGACCTTGCTCAAAAGACAATAGCGGTTTAGTTGCAGAGGCATGGAGCTTAGCACAGGGCAAAACACCTTGTGACAGCAGCATGGAAATCCTCGTTCATCTAATTCTCCAAGATTTCTCATTATTTTTCAGTAGTTCAACCCCGGGGTGGGAGCCCATGAAAAAAAAAAAAAAAGGCAGACATTTCACAAAAGAAATATCTGCTTCCTGCTTTCCCCAGATCTGCTATTTTCAAAATGGGGGAAATCACTGAAAATAAGCTCTTGGGTAAAATACTTCTGCCCAAAATGAAGAGTAAAATAATATTATTTAAAATCAAATTATTATCATTGTACTTCAGTCTTGCTTTATATCAATAATATATTTAAATAAAGTTACTTTATTTCAAAACTGATAGTTGAAATAATTGCAATATCTAGACAGAATTGGTCAAAATTATCCCCCATGTTCACAAACGTGCTGTACTATCTGTTTTGTATTGGATACATCTAAACCTATATACTAGCCACACATAGAGATGTCTCATGCCTCTCCAAAATTTTTTCTCTTGAAACATGAGGTCCTTTATATGAATTACAAATCTCTATTTCCATCCCATTTCTGAGCTCTGTGCATTTTGTCTTCCTTGTGGTTTACAAGTCACCAGTGTTTCTTTTTATTTCTACATTTCAATTTCTCATTGCCCTTACCCATCTTTAGAGACAAAACAACGGGCAAAAAACACAAGTACAATGTCCATAGCTGACTTGATTTAGACATGGTAATATAAAATGGGCAAAGTTTGCAAGGAGAGTAAAATCCTTGTTAGGCCAACAGAAGTATTTTGGGAAAAAAAAAAAGAAAAGAGGAAAAAGAAAAAGACATTTTTTGATATTTGGTGTGCCAGATAGCTGGACAGGCTATTTTCCATTGTTATCAATTGGGGAGTAAAAGATATGACTCCCTTTACATACCTTGTTTATTGAATATCTCAGCATGCAGCAAGGCCTCATTCTTAGTATAGGGGGTATTCACCATTATTCAAAAATAAACAACTCATATTTATTTCATAAATATATTTAGCTGCATTTTCCTGTGCTGATTATACAATTCCAGTTCTCAGTGTAAATAAAGATGAGTTTTGATGAGCAGGCAACACCTATTAATATTTCATTTCCCCCCGGCTTCAACATCCTCAGAAATAATCTTTTCATTTTTCTGACCACGGAAGTTTACAAAATGTAACACCTCATTTTGAATCATGACCCAGGGGAGACAGGAGAGGGACCAGTCCCACTCTCCAGGCCTGGCGCTTTGTAAAATGAGGCTGCAAAGCCCACAGGACATCATCAACCAGTGCCTCACATCCAAAATGCTGCTCCTTATCAGAGCTTCTAGCACCAGTACGTTATTGAGAAATATTGGCCACAGCTTCAGCTCGCATCCAGTCCAGCCTTTAGGGACATGCATATCCCATTGGGACAGGAAGGATTTACCTAGTGACTCAAAGTCAAGCACGTGCATCAATACCTGCTGCCCCAAGTGTTTCCTCAAGCCGCAGCCAGGTCAGTGCCTCATAAGTCTTAAGTCTGCCAACATTAAAACTCTGGAAAATGAACTGTGAAGTCTTAACACAAACCTCCTTTGCAGAGGAAAGAAATAACGCAGCTCACATTCCCAGCTCAAATATATGAGGTTTTGATCCCAGTGGATCTAAAAACCTCAGGGAGTATCTAGGGCATGTTAACTCTATGTGTGCTTGCACAGATGTTCTCAAAAGCATGCCAGGCAGAGAAGTCCAGCACAGGCTGCTGCTTCGTGTGCACAGACTGCCTTCATAACACCTGCACAGCCTGCCTTTCCTGCCTTTAAAGGAAACTGTTCTGTGGCTCTCTCTGCCTGTGGTCTTCTCCTCTGACCCACCATGAACAAAACTGTCCAAGTCTCCTCGGGTGATCTCATTACCTCTGCCTCAGAGGAGGACAGACCAATGTTTCAAAGAAATTTGTGAAAGACTAATGGATTGGGCCTGACCTGCAACTTGATCAGCTGAACTTCTCTCATTTGTAACTATAATAAATATTTTTCTCATTTTTTAAAGGCAAGACTACCTTCTGCATGCACAAGCACACAGGCATGTTTCACCACTCATCTGCCTTTACAGGAATCCAGTTCTCAGTTGCTTAATGTGACCTTACAGTCATTACCCCTTAGGACGAATCCATGCAAGCTCTCAGATGCACCATATATCAACCCCAAATCAGGCCAGAATTGACACAACCATCGACCTTCCATTTCAAAGCTGGTTCTTGTCTCAGCAAGGCAGAAAACCTACATCTGCCTGCAAAAGACCATGCAGACCTAGCCCTAGATACAGCACAGTTACACCTACTCTGGTCTTGCAATCCATTTTTGACATAATATTAATAATAATGAAAAACAATAGGTGACCAATGCCCAGCATGTCTAAGTGGGGAAAAAATAAAGGCAACACAATTGTGTTGGATGCTCCCATCCTCAAAGTCTGCATGTGCCATGCATTGTGTCTGCCCTGCTCCTCAGTACTGTGCTGCATAATGCACCCATTGTAAACACACTCATTATTAATAGACCAAATAAGACTAAACTTTATCCGGAAGAAGTAGAGAATGGAGGAGTTTTAGAGTTTGAGGTCATATGCGCAGTTGTGTCCTACTGTGAATATTCAGCCCTGAAACAGTTTGACACGAGCTGCTGTCCAATGCACATTTATAGCCCATCGTGTCCAATCTTAAACAATTTCAGGGTGCTGATGGCCAAAGAGCCAGCTGGAAATCAGTCCTTGGCTCTGAACCTCGTTTGCAGCAGGCAGGTTGGCAAGACTTATTGACCAAAATTTGACAGGTTAGCATAAATGGCAATTGCACAGAAGCCTAAATTAATTTTCAGATATCTGTGCTCTTGAACGTGGTTTGAAGGATCACACCCCTGGAGTGAACCAAAACCTGCAACACTCAAAAGAAAACCATCTCCTGACTTCAGCTTTGAGCCAGGCCCTTGCATAAAGGCTTAGCCACAGTCATACAATCCTAAGGCTTCATAAACTCAAGCAAAGCAGCATAAGGCCGAACAATAGCCCTTCCTTGTAATTAATGCCTGCAATGTAAATTAATCCAGGCTGCCAATAGCAGCTACTGGGTAAATAAGAATCTGTGGCACTATCACTGTCAAAGGGCCATGACCATACGATGCCATGGATGTGAATACAAGGAATAGAGGATCATTCAAGCAGGAGCACTTTAAAGGTAACCTGTTCTCCTTGAGAAATGTGTGGCATTCAACAGGGAACCTGACAGGAGCCATTTTATTCAGATAAGTAAATGCAATCACTCAGACATCTGCAATCACCAAATATCCCTGCCATCCTTGGTAACTCTGTTTGGATCATGAAAAGAACTCTGCTTTTGTTTCGTGTGCATGTGTGTCCAATTTTTCAACTGTATGTTGACTATTTTTTGGAACATACTCTTTTCTGCAGTTTTTAATAATGCCTCTGTTTTTTCCTTTAAATTAACCTCTTCAAACTTACAGCCCTGCAGGGAATCTCTGTCTGGCCTGTGCTCCTCACCAAGAAAGAGGCCGAGTCTCCCGATAGCTTGATAGGTTTTGGTCCAAACACCAATGATCGCCTTCAAACATGCTTCAAATGCCTCTAGAGAGCTTCAATAAAGCAAAAATATGACAAAAATAATTTAATTTTTCTCCAGTCCACATTCCACACATATCACAGAGAAGATGCACATCTCAGCAGTGACCTCTAGTTCAAGAGAGGAAGGTAAATCCTCATGACAAAGATGAGAAAGCTGTCCAGGAGAAGATCAAAAGCTGAAGATGTTGCAGGAGAAGGAACATGGAGGAAACTTGCTTGGTTACCTCCAAAAACTTACCAGACTGTGGCAGCAAATGGAGCATGAAATCAAAGCATGAGACTAAGGTCTGTAACAACAGTGCCTGGGTGGTTTACAGAGAAGAACTCAAGAAACAAGGGGAACAGTGATTGAAGAGACATGACCAAAAAGGAGAATAGTATGGCACTGAACACTGCTAATGGGAAAACAGGCTTGAGAGGGAGTAACTACTCTTCTTTACAGGCACATAAAATCACCAAACCACATAATTATTCATTTGTCTGGTAGCCTAGGAAATATTAACACTCAAAGAGTAAACACCACTGTTTAATCCATTTGAAAGAAAAAAAACCCAACCCCGTTTAGGGCAAATGACTTGCATGTACAAAGAAAATCATATCACTATCTCATTTCAGACCTTTATGGATCCAGAGGGAGCCAAATGAATTCAGATAAATTTACATTTGCAGTTGACAGTTCACCTCAGCAGCCTGGGAATGTTTATCTTTCATTAATTATGGTTCAAGAGGAACTGCAACCTGAGATAGCTGAGCTAACCCTCTCCTCTTACAGATTCAGACCTGCCACCTGGAAGGCATCCAACCCTTCATCCATGCTTCTGGCCTCAGCCCGACTCCCTCATTTATATGGACGGCTGCAGAGCATCCAGCCTATGCCACTCAAAAGTGGACTTTTCTATCTGATAAAGGCAATGAGAACAGATGCATTTCTGACAAATGCCTCATTAAATCTCTTCTTTCAGACTTCTAAGGCAGAAGACAATCTTATTCATATTTGTCCTGGACCAAGTACGTAGTGAGTACTGGATCTATAACCCAAACCACTTCTCCAGAACAGCAAGTACTCGGGACTAGCTGTTCGGCTGGTGAAATGCAAAGTTGCTCCAGGAATTTCATTGGAGTTGCATTGATTTTTTACCAGCTGAGTGTTTAGCCCACAAACCTTTTCCTGCTGAGAGACAGGTGTTGAACAGGATGGAGGAAATCAAATGCATTCCTTTGAATCAGCTCTCCCAGGCAGGAGCAATAACAAATTCAGATAAACTGTTGTGTCATTTAAAGATCTATTAAGATTGAGTAGTTGACCTCCTCCTCGAGGGAACTTCTTGTTAGTTCTGACTACCTTCTCCAGACCCCTCCTGCCCCTCGAGTTTCTTTAACTCTTCCCTTTCACAAACTGAATGGATAACAGAGCAGCAAAGGACTTTGGCACACACAGCCCCTGCCATAACTGGGTGGGGTTTTGGCAGAACATGTCCAGGTGTTATCTTATCCCCCTGTGGCAGCCACCCTGGAGAGGTCTGCATTTATAAAATGCTCTCACATATATTTCTTGTCAATGGATATTATTTGTGCATGCCAACTCACAAGCAGTATCCTTTAATACTCACATCTTCAACATACTGAAACTGTTTTAGGAGTTTATATCTCAATAGGGCAAAATTATTTAATAGTTCAGGGACAAACAGTGTCATGGTGTATTGTTTCACTGTTAACTTCAAACAGGATCTCAGTAAAAATAACAGTACTTTGCTCTTCTAAAGCATCTACCAATGCTCAAAGCACTGTATTAAGGCTAGCACCAAAATGTTTTTACCAAAAAAATGATCCTAAGTGGTCATGTCAACAAAATTAGTACGAGAAATCTACTACTTATTCTCAAAAAGATGCGATACTAGCAAAACCACAAGTTTCCTCTCTTTCGCACCAAACTATACCTCTCCTTTCCCCCCGACCTGTAGCTAGTGATGGGTGTACTTCACTCTCCATGCCCAAAATTAAGCTCCCAGAAAGGCACAGTGCATTGGTGGGGTCATCAGGAAAACACAACTTGGTTTCCTCATTAGCACTTGCAGATAAACTGCTGACATACCACCTGAGGCTGGTTTGCTGGCTCCACTTTCACATCTCGATCGTCTTCCCACTCACATTTCATGCACTATACATCACCACATGGCCTACAGGCTGATATCAATTTGGGAGTACATGTCTGGTTTGCAAGCTGTCCTGGCTTCATTTCAACATCATTAGCTTAAAACCACTCTGAAAAATAGGCACCAGTTCAATATGGATATCATACACATACAGTAAACCGGCGTAGAATTACAGCAAGGGGGTTGGCTTGTTTATGGAAATTTCCTGCAGGTCATCACTAAAACCTGGAGACACTTAACTTTATACACAGGACTGCAACCACACTGCCTCTTCTGATTGCACACAACGATACCAGCTACATCATCCAGGGTAGGATGCCTCTCATCTACATATAGCCATTCAATCTAATTTAAAGTAGTCATCACGGATCCTTTAGTACTTAACCAACAAGCAGAGCTTCTCCAAATAGTGATTTATCCCACCCTAAGATGTCAGGTCTAACATTAGAAGAAGGAATTACCCTCTGGAGGCATCTTGCATCTTCCTATTTCTCTCTCCACTGCCTATAAAGAAAACTCAAATTAGCTTAGACTATCCAATTACTTTTTATATGGCTGAAGTCATCTGAAAGAAACCCAGTCCTTTCTGACAAGGCACCAGAAAGCTGAGCTTTTTGGAAAACCCTTACTTTTGGGCACATCCATAGGATTCAGGCTGCCGATGAGGTCTCTGACATACAGTCCATCCCCATCCTCCTTGCTCAGCCAGTTGTTGCAGGGGAAGTAAAACCGGAGGTGAGGTCTGTTCATGTCAGTCACAATCACACGGTCAAGGAACCAGCCCGCGTTCAGTCCAGTGTTGTCGTGCTCAATCCTAGAGGAAGAACAATCCTGGATTTGCTATTTTGATTAAGACTGGCCACTAGCACTGTAATTTTGTGGAATATTTTATATTAGGCAAGGCTAGAGCAACCATACACAAAACGCCTACCTATACCTAGCTATCCAAAGTGTTTCACAGTATTTATGGGCTTTTACGGGGTATTTTGTAAATAACAACATTCCTATATATGTGTGTGTGTGTGTGCAACTATCATAGGTGATATGTGGGCTACTGTCTGCAAGGGGATGCTCACAAACATACACACACTTGCGTGTTCATTCAACATTTGCATTAGTTCACCTTATACTGCATATCTAAATCATAAGCAACTCTCCTCCCACCCCATATCCCTTCTGCTCTTTTCTCTTCTTACTTGTTTTATCCACCTCTTCCCATTTTCCCAGGTTTCTTTGTACTACTTACTAATATTTAATTTTATATAGATCTGTCATAGATGGTAGTTAAACATAATAATTATCATTTACATTACACTAATTTAGCAAAAGTGGATAGCAAACTCTATTTATGTCCATTGGGACAAAAAAACTGTCCTAAACACTTTCCTCTGTGATTGTATATGACAGAAATACAATTCTTAGTGGGGAACGTGGATAGTTATAAGTAATACCATAGGGGATTTCATGCTTCAGTTAAAATCTTAGGCAGTAAACAAGCTTTTACTACCTCTTAACTTCACCTTGATAAGAGCACATTAATGAATAATGAATAAAACCTAGCAACGCTAAAGCCTCTACAGCCTGTCATTCGATTAGCAGCTTGCAGAGCCAGTACTGTGGTAGTAAGGTTGTGCGGGTACCTTATTTTCTTTATTTGTCCAACGTTATTGGTTTTTACTCGGAACACATCTGTTTTGCTCCTCTCAAAGGCCGTGCTGCTCCTGTAATACACATGCACCAAAAGCTATGGTAAGACAATAGCAACCTTGTCAGCAAGCATGCCTCGTGTCCTGACAGAATGGTAGTGTTTAAGGATGAAGAAATGTCATTTATAGCACAGGGTAGACCTGCTTTTCAATGTCCTCTTCCCCATAACAAGTTTCAGATAGCTCTAAGTACTGATATTTAACAGAATTTTGCCTTCTGGAGCTCTAAGACTCATTCCAGAAACTGAAACGGAAGCTTTGGGGGAAATGCAATGCTGGCCCAAGCAGATGCAAACCTTGGATCACATTCCATATCACCTCCAAGAATAAAACATGACAAAGGTTTTTTCAAAATCCTCAGCTAAATTGCCCTTAGAGGTAAGAACTAGGGGAGCCTATAAGACCTTCCCATCAGCAAGTGGCTTTCAGAGGTGTCTGAAAATAATCTTCAGTGAAGATATTTCAAGGCAGCGCCAATGAAGCAAGAATCACATGAAGAACTCCAACTCTTTGGTAACACCTTGTCTGTGGTTCCTTAACTCTTCTAGCCCACCCATCAGTTGCTAAAACATAGAGGTAACAGCAAAAAACACGAGGTTGTTTTCAGCTGCACACCTCCAGGGTGGCTGGAAAGTGCTCGTTAGGAATGGTCGAGTCAGAGCTTCGTCCTATTGACCAGCCTTCGTTGGCCAACCAACATGGAAGACTCTGGTGAATCTCGACTCCTGCACGTCCACCTCAGTTGCTTTACAGGACCACAGTATGCTTTTAATATCTGTTTCCCACTCCCAGAGGTGTTCTCTCCTGCCATCCAACCCCCCCAGGCAGTGAGTGTACCTGTTCTTGGTGATGGGGCATAGGGGTTCCGTAGCCCAGCAGGTTCCCTACAGAGCCACAGATCTGCCTAGAGCGCAGCCAGAAATAAAAGCATCCAACTACATCAAAGGTTTCTTTCCACACCCATCTTCAGGCATTTTTTTAATGACCATTGAAACTTCCTTTGCAGCTTACTCTTATGATTTGTATCTCATTCAAAGCAAAATAACTGTAGGACAGGGACTAGTTTGTTTTTTTTGTGAAGTGTTAAGTGTGCGGTTCGTATTTCACAGGTGCAAGTGGAAGGCAATATAAAGTATATTAGCCCAGGTCAGGGGATGTAGAATTTAATTCCCAGTTCTGCCTCCAGCCTGTGGTGTGATCTTTGGCAAGGACCTCCATCCTTTTTGAGCTTATATTTTCCACAAAACTACTATGAATAACACCAAGGCAAAACTCATCCTTGCTCTGAAGACACAGCGTCTTTCCAACCTGCCCTCCCTGATGGGCCCCCATTTCAGCTGGGAGGCTAAACATTGCTACAGATGATTAAACACAGCAAAATCCAGAAGTTACATTAAAATGAACAAGAAACTACAGCACTTCAGCAGCATAAAGCCACAATGACAAGCAGCTTGTACTCAGAAACTTAATGAATATTAATAATACGAGCAAGGGGTTTGGTTTTGCTCGGCTCTCTTCTCCACATCACTGAAGGATGTGCACGCACCTTTGTTTAAAGGTTATTTTGTGTGTTCTGCAAATGCATGCGCAGCCCTCCTCCTCCGTTCTGCTATTTCAGATACCGTGCCAGGAGCATCGCCGCTACATGAAAAGGCTAAAACGGTTAACCTTGCCATGAAGACAAGAGACAATTAAATCCAGCCCATCCTCCCCCATCCTGGCTGTTGGAGAGAAAACAGTCAGCGAGTGTGAGGCAATTAGTTTGTCAGGCTTGAGCAAGCATCATAATGACAGCGGCTTCTCCTCACATCAGCTCTGGAGATCGACGCAGTGCTGCAGACTGCTACGGAGATTGCAAAAAAGTATTCAGCGAGACCAATTAGCCCAACGTTTTCAGTGTACCGGTCCCGGCGGCTGCTGGTTTTCAGCAGTCCCGCCTCTGTGCTGGGCTGTTTCGGTTGCTGTGATAGTGGAGAGCGGTGGGGAGGAAACCCAGTGTTGGAGGAGCACCAAGTGGGTATCCGACCGTGCCCATCGAGCAGATGCTTCATGCATCTTGTAAGAGCTTGGGGAAGCATTGGGAAACATGACTGTGGTCCAGGATTCAAACTCCTGGGAAGTCTTGCTGTAGAAAGATAGGAAGAATTGGACAGGCCTCTTCCTTTGAGATGGATATGCAGCATCAACAGCACAAAAAAAGGGGAGTGTTTTAAGGAAAAATCCAATCCTTCCTTCTAGTATTTTTCTAGCCTTGTCAAAGTGGGAAGAGAGTGAGTGAGGGAATAGCCCATGTTGAATGGCTATACTGAAGTTTATCCAAAAAAAGAAAAAAAGAAAAGTGGAGAGAATGAGAAGGAGAAATTACAGCTGGGCTGTGTCAGAGTCTGGTCCAGGCTGGGGCTGGGGTAAGAAATTCATAGCCTGATTACCATAAGGAACTCGTTACACCGAACAATGCAGCACGCTGGCTTGCACAATGTGCAGTGACAAATAAAGCAGGGAAAAATCCAACTTGGAAATCACAGCACTAAATTTCTAATGTTCAGGCTTGACTGGATTCAGACCCAGAGATGGGGCATGGCTAGCCATAAGTGAACACTTAAAGATTAGCAGAATTTCACTTGGAGCCCTATCGTTCAGTTGGGATATCAGGATAGGGCAACTTCAGAAATATGTTTCAATTAGTTCTTTTATTTCACATAATTAATTGGCTTTAGCAGCTCTATTTTTTATAGACTGTTGTAGTGTTTTACCCAGTTGCTTTTGTAAGAAACATCCAAGGAACTTCACCAAAGATTAGTATGTGAAATTCTCAAATATTTTTTGGATTTGAAGCTGATTTCATATTCTTTCCATTGAATGATTGCCTGCAGGTTGCACTGCTCGTGGTACTGCAAATGTACAATGATTTAGAGCACTACATCCCCTGGTTGGGTAAGTTACGTTGCTAAAAAGCATCACAAGAACTGGTGCATATTTGAGCATAGTATTTATAAAACCCTACGTGCATCTCTTCTGTAGGCCATTGGCACAGACAACAGAGCCAGTGCCATAAGAGTTTCGCTACTACTTGGTATGCTGACAACAAGAAACTATCAGTGATGTAATTTTAAATGCACAAGTACGTAAAATAAACATTTGCACTAGTAAATCACCTTCTTTTTAAAAAATAAAGGGGAACTAACAAGAGATAATCCCACTACCTAGATGAAAGTCACATTTGAAATTGAAATTTTGAATATTTGTAGAAAATAGTCTTTACTTCTGATCGGCTAACAGCACCCTTTCCAGAGGCTGAGGTCTTAGGAACAGAGGGAAAACCTGGGTACTGATCACAGCAGAGGCATAAAAATAATAACCATAACCTTTAGCAATGATGGAGTAACCTGAACAAATTTAGCTTTGAATCACTGCATTAATGATCATTTAAATTGCCTTTCTATTAGGTGTTTTATCTAACAATATTTTGTACACACAGAACTGTCTGCAAAAGCACCATGGATGAAGGGCTGCACAGAAGCACAAAGTGTTACCGTGGATGTCAGTTCAAACAAAATTTTAAAGATGCTCCATTAAACTATGGGCAAGAGTCAGTTCTTGGTGGCATTTCCGTGCAACCCTGCCTGCAGGTCCGCCTGCTCATGCCACTGACATTTAACAGCACCAGGAGGGAGCTGGGTACCAGGGATGATTTCAGAAGGTTGCACAGCAAAAACCACCCTATACCCTGTCACTCGCTAGGAAAAAATAATGCCATTTGGATCACCTGCTATCTCACAGGAGGCAAGTTCCTCATGGACTAGAGGTGGACTGCATAGTTTTGACATATAGAGGTGGCAGGGATAAGCACTGGTCTATCCTTATTGTTTTCCTGGCTTGAAAGTACAGACAGTTTTGCTCATCCTCACATTATAGGCTGGGTGAATCTGTGTCATCAGGCCTTTGGCTAAGACGGCAGCCTTGCCACAAGATGCAAAAAGATATTGGAAAAATACTTACAATGTGTTTGCCTCCTTCTTCTCTTTCTCCCTACACACCCACTATCGATCACTCCTGGAGAGAGGACACTGGCCTGGATGGACTTACAGACAGCCTAACTGTAAAAAACTCCATATGTTCAAACCATACTTACTCTTAACACGGAGCTCCAACAGCAGCATCATTAACCTCCTTCTTGGAGCATTGAATACTCCAGGGCATTTGGTCTGCAAATATTTTGCCAAGACTGTTGTCATAAAGCTGACAACCTCAGTCAACGGGTGGCTGGAAATACTGCATAAGGCAGCACGTGTCCAAAAATACTCCAGATGGATAGGAAACCAGCCGGAGAGCACAGCAACTGCAGACGTCTCAGTACCAAGGACATTATTTTCTTTTTCTAACAATAACCTGACCAGCAGAAGAAATCCTGCTTAAACAAGCACAGAAGAATTAGTGAAAAAATGGTCCCACTTGAAAGGATTTAATTGAATAAGATAAATTGCTGAGGGGTGTAGCAGCATGATGACATCCTGGAGCCAAACACCAGCCCAAAACCATGACAGCCCATGTCTGAACTTACCCTGAAGCTTTACAAAGTGCCACAGGGCACACCGAAACAGCCCCTGCCTTATCCGTGTTCCCAGCACAGATTTCAATAGCTTTAATGGCCCACATTGGATATGTGCTCCTTCAATTTGTACTGCACAGAGTAGCAGTGTCTTAATATCAGTTCTTCATCTTTGGTGGCATGATTTACATAAAGAAAATAAGCCAGTAGTATTTAATTTAGATAATCTTAAGCTACACTTTATGTCTTTGTTATTTGCAGTTTTGTTGTTATTTTCTGGAGAAACTGTATGCAAAGCAGAGAGTGCCATCGTTAATGGTGCAAAGGTTCCTCAGCATCTTCCAATACTAAATTATATTTTGAATTGCATCTACTTTTCCAAATTTGGGGGCAAATTTTACTTTGCTGAAAATTTCTATCCCGTTCCCATGGAGAAGTATTTTTGAAAATTTTAATGATAATGAGCTCAGACATTTTTAAGACAGAGATTAAATAGTTGGGGGTACAGGCAAGGTTTTGAGTGAGGCAGAAATGTTAATTTTGTTCCAGGAAGGCACCTTACACTCATCCCATGGAAAAACTGGCCAGATTTTACAGTCTGAAAAATACTGCTGGCACTTATCAGCAGGGACCTTGTCTAGCAGCTAAATTCCCTTAAAAGTCTGCCTCTTTTGAGTAAAGTCTGTTTTTACCTCTAAGGTTTGACCTTCATTGTAGTTGGTACCACCAGCTGCTACATGCATAGCTGCAGGTGGGTTATAATTTATATATATGCCAACTCTACTGGCTCTTATCTTTGGGTTGTTCAACACCACTGTCTAAGCACCCTCTCAGGTGGTTTTGTTCCTGAAATGCTAGACACAGGCTAGCCATAAGCCTGAGCAAGAGAGAGAAGAAATTTCCCACTTTGTTTCTTTTTCAGAAGCAAATATAGACTCTAAAGTGTGCTGTCACTTAATGCTGCCCCAGATCATTAAGTCTTCAGAGTGCGGTGTAAGTGCTGCAGGTTTGTTCGGGCATAAATCAGAGAATGGTTAGATCTGTAAGCAGCTTTAAAATAGGAAACATGCCTTGTCATTAAAGGAAAGGTATTGAAACTCCCCTCTGAAGAAGTGCTTTGGCAGCGATGCAAGAAGTCTTTCTCCACTGCACTTGAAGTTCATTTTCTTCCTAGCCTGAACAGCCTCTTCTATACCACCTTTCTCACACTTCCCAACTTACTATATTAACTATTCAGCATAAATAGGCTTGCTTCCCTCTATTTGTTTAGTCATTCCAGAGCAGTTAAGGAACAAAATCAGATCTTCTGCAACTCAGTATGGCTTAGCTGTAGTAGAGCTACAAAAATTAACATCCTCTAAAGACCATCACATACATACTCTGCAATTCTTATGTATCTGCTGGTGTTAGGAGCAGGAAAAGCTCTGTATAGCGACTCAAGACCAGGTAGAAGGGGCTGCCAATTAAAGGTATTCGCAAAGGAAATAAATAAAAAAAAAAAAATCCCCTGCATTGTCCTCAAACTCAGTAAGAAGCCAGCTGTCTCTTATCAATATTTCATCTTTCTTTCAGATCGCCATAGCTGCTACATCTTTTCTCTCTCTCTCTTTTTTTTTTTTTTTTCAGGAAAGGAAAACTCTCCGCATGAATATTTACTGCAGTTGTCACAAGCTCAACCAGGTAAGGCTGACACTGAGAAGTGGATTCGTTTGCACTAACAACAAATAAATAAATTTGCTACTAAACACTGTGAATAAGCTGGCAGCAGCATCCACGGCTGAGTTTTGCAATTTGTCCTCAGCCCCAGCGTGGTGGAAAGCACATATGCAAAGAGAAATAAACCACTCTGGAGGATCAGCACTGTTTGTTCAGCATTGGACCATGGAGAAGCAGCTTGTGCCTGTAGGAAAGGTCTTGGTGACTGCCAAAATGGCACCAAGCAGTGCCTTGGTGTCCACCCGTATGCCCATGATGGAGCCTCTGGAAAGAAACTTATCTGTGGTAGTGCTTTTAGCTTCTGGCTGAACTGTAGCTGGTGCAGGATGGCCGGTGGGGATCCGGAGAGTTTCATGGGCTGGATTTTTATGCAGGATTTTGTCAAGGCTGAGCAACATTTTGCCAGCACCCATCGACTGCCTCCAGCACCGGCAGGGAGGCATCACCATCCCCCTAAACTGGCAGACAGTGACTACAAAGGAGGATTTATTCCAGTCCCTCCCAGACCCAAACACGACTTGGCTAAACCTTCTGGCCTAAATAAATGCGTCTTTTGGGACAGAATTTGGGTGTGGCCACTTCCAGAACTGATGTTCCTCCTGACAAGTCAAGACAAAGACTTCTGTCTGTTTTTTGGTTACCTTAGTGTTGGCAAATTTTAAAAACACATGATATTTCATCAGCTTGCCATGTCTCCCCTTTACTGCACATGACAAAAATATCTGAAATGTCATGTATTTCACTACCAGCACACAATCACAAAAGAAACAAGAAAAACCTATTCTAACCAGAAGCTGAAATGGTAGTACCATCTTTAGGCAATGCATGATATTTTAGCTTTCTGTCATACACTGGGAAATGTAAACACCTATAAAATGTCATGCATTTGCAGTCATGAGAGAACTCGTGTAAACATTTAGTTGAAAGATGCATGAAATTCCATCCTTTTGCCATATTCACAAAGCTGCATAATCAATTTGGGGGCAAACTGACTATTTCATGGTTTGCTTCATATTTAGGAGACCAGACAATCAATTAGGCAGATCTGCAGACACTCCTACACTCACACTAGCTTTTCTCTTGCTGCTCCTCGAAGAAGCACTGTAACGTGCCAGACTTTGCTTAGAGATGTAGAAATTTTGCTGGTGTTTGGGAAGCCCCCAGTGGAAAGCAGCAGTTGCAGTCTAATGGTCACTTCCTACGGGACCAGTTTTAAGAGCCCTGAACTGCAGAAGGTTGTCTTCCCACACCTTTCATCCTCGCATACCAACACCTCAGCCATCTGCTCTTTGCAGCAACAGGGACCAAGCCTAAAATGTTAAACCAGGTCTGAACAAGCTCAGCCTGCTGCTGCTGCAACCTAAAACCATCCTGTGTGTCCCTTCTTTATTTCTTTCACCAAGAAAACAAAAAAAGAAAAAAAGAAAAGTGGTAAGTGCAGGAGGAAAGAGCAGGCATTCACCAGAGTGCCAGAAAGATGACTTGTACAACCGGTAGCTCGTTCAAGTCACAGCTGATTAAGTACTCCATCATGGGGATCTCCTGACTTCTTCTCTAAGGGACATACAGTATTTTTATTAATTTTTTGGAAGGTAATATTTGGATTCTTTCCATAGCCACATGCAGAAGAGCACTTTCACAATTAAATGACACTTTATGTAAATGATGACCACAAGAAAACTCCCTGGAAAGCAGATGCTCCTTCGATGGCTTTGCCAAATACTATGAGGCAGGTTTGGGTGCTAGAAGTTCTTCCCCCAGCAGAGCTGCTGCTACTCCTAGCTCTGTCACTGACCTGCTATGGGACCATGTCATCTTTTACCTCCTTGCCTCAGTTTCCCTCTCTATTAAATCAAGAGAAAAGGTATTCAGCTTTACAACTTCATTGGGATGTCTAGATAGAAATCACAGAACAGAAACAAAGTATTTTGTATAGATATATCATATACAGCCAGCAAGCTCTCCCTGGTGTTTCTAAAGATGCTGGGATAATAAAACTCCTTTGCCTCGCTCTGATTTCTGAATTTCAAATATGGCAAACAGGGCTGAAATTTCATGTATTTTCTTTACCATTCCCATATCATTTTCTTTACAGACTCTCATGTTTGAGTTGCTTCACTGGGAAGAGAAGCTCTTTTGAGGGTAAAATTTAAAATAGCTGCAGGTACCTCTTGTCGGTGCTGTAGAAATGGAGAAAATGTGAAGTTACCATGTGACATTAGCACAGGATTAATAATTTCTGAAACACATTTCCAAGAAAAACAAAACAAAAAACCACCAAAAACCAGAGACACACAGCCTCTCCTAGACCCTATGGAGAAGTGATTTCTGCTGTCTCTTAGTGCAGTTGTCTGGCTAAGGGAAAATCAGTGCATGCAGAGCTGGGACTTTGTTGAAAGTCACCTTGCTTTCATGGGAGCTGAGCACCTGCTGGCCTTGGTGCTCACTTTTTTTTTTTTTTTTTTTTTAAAAAAAGCTATTGAGAGAGTCATAAGCTTCATAGTAGGTTCTTAAATGATAAAATGCAGTTTCCACCAAGTTCAACATAGTGATAAGAATTGAGAAGTTGCATCCAGAGGGTGGCATTGGCTGCTGGAAAAGAGAACAGTGCCACCACAATGGTGTGCAACCAAGCACATAGGACAGAAACCGCCTAAATTAGGAAACATCTTAAACTCTTCCTTTTCTGCTTGCCTCAGATTTCCTATGGCTGAGTGTGGGTAGTTACTCATCAACAGCATGACTTCAGATCTGCTGAGTTACTCTTCAGAAACATCCAAGGACACTTATTTCTCTGTACCTGACTTAGCATGGAGATCTCAGTGGGATTTAAGCATGCAAACATGGCCCATCATGCCCACTCCAACAAACGATGAATATTCTCAGCTCCTAAACTGGGAGCCTCTAATTTAAGCTTTAAGAAAAGCAAGTATCCCCACACCTGGCAAGTGTGAGCCTTATATAATATGGATCTGAACACACATTTCCACCTACAGAAAGGAATGCAGGTTTGCAAGGGATTTGGTAAGAAATACGCAATAGCAACAATTCAGTTTTCCCTGATTATCTCGAAATACCTTTTAGATTTATTCCCTCCGCATCCATCAGCACAATATTACATTTCATCAAAATGCAATAAAAGTTACTGAAGAACAGGCCTCAAAGATACAGATTTCCTTCCAGATACTCACTTGCTTGTGAGATGAGTCTTGGGAGTAATCCCAAGCTCTCCAAAGAGAGTAACAAAGACGTTGGCATCGGTTCCTGCTCCCCGGACATCTCCTGTCACTGTCACCACCTCATAAACTGTCGAAAGAAAAAAGAAAAACCAGGACAACAGTTGAAATCCCTCACCCTGCATATTACAGATCCAAGTCATGCCCAAACCTAAGCTGAAATACAGACCCCAGAGACTGATCTCTGCACCCACCACCAAAAAAAACCCATCTGTTGGACAAGGCATGGTCACGCTAAGGATCAGCGCAACTGGTGAAAATCATCACATCAAACTAAAACTGCTAGAGACACTTCACATGGGCAGAGAGGGATTGAGTTAGGACAGATTTTGCTGAAAATAAAGCACTTCTTTGTGAACACATCACCTCCCTTACCATAATGCATGTGCATGTATTACATATAACAGATGAATTTATGTGAAGTGTTAGAGTAAAGCTGTTGAACCATTTTTTATTTATGCACATATCAACGCAATGCCTGCTTTCCTGTTTGCTCTGATAATGTATTTGTATGAAACTGAGGAATCACTTCAGCCAGAAAGTTTGCATTTCAGCAGTTCTAGAGACTTTACCAGAGACAAAATGGTAAATCATGAGGAGAATAAGGTAAGAAAATGCTTAAATTAGAAGTTTCAAAGCTCTATCAATTTATCTTTCCAAGCAGCAGATTGAGTGGGGACTTTATTACCACATATTGATATCTTCTTGGGAGAGACACAAGTTAAAAAGACCTTTTTACTCGAATGGAGAAAGGCATGTCAAGATCCAATGGCCAGAAGGTAAAGCTGGATAAATTCAAATTACAGTCAGTAACATATTTCTTAAGCAGGATGATGAGTGAAGTTTGAACAAGACTTAAGGCTTGAAAACAGGTTACCTTTCTGAAGGAGATGTCTTGGTTGGCTCAGTACAGAAGGAACTGGGAGGGATTATAAAACTTTGCCTATGGCCAGACCAAGCATCCTGATGGCCCTTTTTGGCCTTAGACCATATGATGGTCATTAGCTAATAACAGTATTTCAGGCTCAGACCTAAAAGCTGGAAGAAAGGCTAAACTTCCATCATCTCATCTTGCACAACCTGACTGCTAAGTATGTGATTTCTCAGAATTAATGCTGTAAAAATGTCCTTCTTCATGGGTGCATCAGAACCGTTACGTATTTTGTTAGTGCCTATCTTTTCCTCGCTACAACACACATATATTCAAAAGAGACAAGAACCATCTTGGGACTCTACTCTGAGCACTGAATGTTTTTATCCACTAACAGTCCTCCCTCAAAGCATCATGGAGAAGAAATTAAATCACCATTTTAACTGAAAAGCATGGAGACAGAGTGCCAAAGCAAAACCCAGGCCACTCATGTAAAACTAATTAGAAACTACTCCTCATTTCCAGCAGCTCTATTGCACTGAGACAGAAAAAAATACCACAGTATTTTCCTAACCTTCCCACGAATGTAAATAGGACGGGAAGGGGACATTATTATGATAAGTACAATAAGTTATCTTCTGTGCTTGGCTAAACTTTAATAATCCCTTGGCTTGGTATATTTTATTTATGGGCTCAAAGGAAGAGGAGATTTCTTTGCAAAAAAAGAATATATGAAATCCACAGCTTGCATATGAGTAGTATGTATGAGAAATGTTTTCATTTCACCTTCCTCCTGTTAGCATTCACACATGCCAACGGGAGATGTTTGGCATAGCACGGAGAGACAAACGATGTCCTCGCATTAGCCATTAACAGGAGGAAGACTCGTAAGCCACCCTGTCCCAGTGATCCACCACTGATCGCTTCATGGTTTTCAGCACTGTATCGACTCTGCTTTGGAAACAGTGAGCTTATGTCATTAAGTTATAGTATTGCTGCACTCATTTATAGCAGCCTTTTATGTCTGGTCATCTCAAAGCGTATTGCAACTTATCCATACCATGGAAGTACTTATCACTGTCAAAGCATCCTATAGGCACTGCCAAAGTAACAGTTACTGCTGAGCATCCCTCTACAAGTTTTCATTCGAGAAAAGGGCCTTTAACTCATTGTCTCCCCTCTCCCCACAGAGGCTTAGCAAAATTTCACCCTGTTCTTGTTTTCAGGAGGTGAGGTCAAGTTGTGCCCAGCTTTGTGCTGGCAGGCACATGGCTGAAGGCATTTTTCCCGTGAAAAGGGAGGAAAAAAAGTCATCACAACTCTCCATAAATTCCCAGAGTCCTTTCAAAAGCTCAGACAGGTTTTAACACTAAAGAAATGCTAGGAGTTGTATGTGGCAGGCAGGATCTGTTACATCTGCCCATGTTACATCAAGTGAAACCCACTCCTGAACCAGTCTGCTGCACCTTTATGGGTATTGACGTCACCTCATCTATACATCTAACCTTAATTTCCTTACAGAAGATGTAAGTCAGACTGATCTACTTCCACTTTTCAACTCCTAACAAATGAGATGATGGGATACAAGGAAATTGTCTAAGATAACACCATCAACAGGCCACAATATTCCCTCCCTTAAAAATCAAAACTGTTCTCTAATTCCCACAATGGGAGTGTCACAGTTGCAAGAAAACACAAGCCACGAGTATATACAAATTTGCCCTTTAGGTTCACAACCCAAAATTCAGCTTCCACACACTGCAGCGAGCAAACAGAACATGGTTGAGCAGTTTTTCCGGGACAGATGTGCTAAGCCCTGCCCAAGTAGCTGTCGTTACCAAGCATACGTTGTGGTTAGCACCATTTTAATTAACTTTGCACAGAGGAACAAAAGTGGGGGCTGAGGAGGTGACACCAGCACATCACCGCCTTTGACCTGTGCCACAGGGCACCCCTGGAAGGGGAAAGGAGCCCTGCCGCCCCTTCTCCAGCACTACAGCTGTGTAGCCAGCTGTGCAAGTAAATGATGTTGCAGCTTTCCAGTGATGTCACAGACACAGGGACCATTACTTCCTTTGCATGAAGAAAATAAAAGTTTAATAGTAATATTGACTCCAGCTCTTTCTGGAAAAGGCACCTGGAGACAAACACAGCTTATTTAGCCACTTTCTTCAAAGGCATGAAAGTTCAGCAGTCTGGATCCAGGAGTGTTTCCCTTCTTTGCACTTCTTTTATATTTGATCAACCACTGACAGCTGATGGGTGTCATCTTGCTGGGAGCATCTCTGCAGCTTGAGGACCCAGCAGGCAGAAAAGGATACAGTGCTGTGGGGACAATATTTTGTACCCTAGGTCCCTTCTCTGGGAACAGTGTCTGTGATATAAGACAAGAACTGTAGACTAGTGACATTTCTTAACCACCCCAGGAGCTTGCTCCTGAATAACTGAGTATTCTGGCTTTGAGAGAACATGTCCAGCCTTAACAAATCCCAAGCTTAAACACCTTGTACTATACGATTTGGGACAATAAAGCCAAAACAGCTGAAAATCTTGAAACTGGAATTCTGTGGAAGTTACACTTCTAACCGAGGGTGGAATCTGGGCTAGAAAGATCAATTTTGCTACTTCAGTGTCCCAGCTGTGAAGGGGAAGATTAGCAAAATACAGAAGTTAAATATCTCAAGTATCGTATATGTTTCATCATGCAAGCTAGGACTTCCCTTCCCACCAAGTTCCTTACTTCCATTTTGGATGGTCTCATGGTATTTCCAATCTTCTCCGCATTTTGATTCCCTATTTCTCAAACCTTTCTCCACCACTCAAGAGATCTGAATTGCCTTCTGAGGATCCACATCCATCACTGCTGTGAATATTCTCAGGATCATGGGCCTTAATGCTCACCAAAGATTTGCCTCTGTGGTGCAAAGATGCCAGCCCTTAAAACCTGTCCACTGATGGAAAATATCTACCTAAATTCTCCAGAATTTCCCAAATAATTTTTAACAGGGGTGTTCTGTAAATAAGTTTGGCTACCTGTTTATACACTTATCTTTCACCTGCATCAGTTTCACATGGAATACATGCTTATTACCAGGCAAAGTTAAAAAAAAATAATCCATCCAGTTTATATTGTCAAATGGAAGGGTAAAAAAAAAACAACCACCAACCCACAACAAAACTGCAAAATTTCTTTGCAGAGTAATGAAATACAAAGGTTGTTATTTTCCCGTCCTTTGACACTGATGCACACAGTCAGTTCAAGATTTCTTTTGGGGCTGTTGCTCAGTCCAAGAGCTAAAGAAAAATTACAGCAAAGTTTTTCAGGATAGAATGAGGTTTTGGTATAACACTCCAGATTTGGCTGTACCCTACTATTTGGACTTCTCAATGGAAGCAATCACTAAATGCAAATAAAGAGAGCATCCACAGGGACTTTATGGTTACTCTTGAAGTTACCAAGTGCATCCATGAAGTCTCCCTCGTCTCTTACTAATTTATGAGATGTCAGTACGTAGTTGCTTTGCTTTTAGCTGTCTGACATTGTTGAGAGTTATAGGGAGGAACCTTTAAGCTCCTCAGAGAGCTCTGCTCTTGCAGTGGAGTTTGGGAGAGCTGGTTCAAACCCATTGACATCTCCTCCACAGTGTCAGCTGAGACCAGTCCTAAGAAGATGCTGCAATGGTTTACCAGCTGCACACCTCAAGAGTTTCTGGTTTTCCTGTCTTAGTCAGCAGGACTTGAAACATGAACTTTCTTCAGAGATTTGCTGTAACTTTTTGCTTCCATGGTGTGAAAAACAACTCCTTATATATATTCGTGCTGGTCTTACACATTGAGATGTACTTTGGCAGAGATCTCTTAGCTTCTCCGTGGATGGATAGCTTTGCACCCCCTATACCCCTATTTCCTTCTTTGTTTGTTGAATATAATGTGCAAACCATGACATTCCCATGTCCCCGTGTCAAATATTGGCATTGGTCATCCACCTCCCTTCAAACATGGACAGGATGCCCCATATGTCCATACCTCTTCACCCAAGCTGCTGCTTGGTCAGTGTTAAGATGCTCCTGCCCATCTATGCTACTACTTTATGCTCTTCCTGCCAGTGCTGGCTGAGTTCATCATGTACCTTGGGTAGAGGAGAACCAAAGAGAGGATGCAAAAGCAAAAGGGAGAGTGCTGGATCCCAGTTTGAACACTGCCTTGCTGCATGGGCCACTGTGCACAGGAAGACACCTACATTCAGGTGATTTTAATTGGCAAACAATCTCACCCCCAAGGTCAAGGTAAGTCTATTCTAAGTGCCCAGAGCACAGCCAAGTTACACTAATCTACAGTGTTACTATGGGAATGCTTGACTTTCAGGCCGGTATCCAAATCTTGCATTTCTCTCAGTGGGCTAGGCAGAGCCAATACAAAGCTTTTAATACAGCCACTGATACAGACTCTTTTGTTGCAAATATTACCTCAATCAAGTGGAATTTTGTTCACTTATCTCATCTGGTAGATATTGAATCCCCAGCTGACTCCACTGTTCAGCTATCCGGCATGAAGACTTCAGAAACTGGTGAAAGTTTCAGCAAGCTAAACAGAACTGATTTGCTATGGACTGCAAACCCATTACCAGTTTTCATAGGCATATACAAGCTCAATAAAGGAAATAATAGACACTGGTTTCTTTGCTGCAAACAAGCATTCAAAAATGGTCATTTTAAGCACAAGATACAGATAGCATAAAATCAGTATCAAGTTCCATTGCAGCATTGCTGGAAGAACTTACATCCATTTGCCTGCCTTGCAGAAAGAGCTGATGCTATAAACCCATTCATTCAACGGCCAGAGTAGAGAAACACTCGCTTCAGAATAGTTGCTAAAATTATTGTAAAGCTGTAAAGACTGACAAGTGGAGACTGAGATCCTCTAGATAAGAGCATGCAAAATTCTCTTAGCTCCACAAGGAAAGAATATTTTCACGGCAGAAGGGTGCTTTGGCTGATAAATTCAGGTTTTTCTGACTCCAACAACATGGGACTGCTAGCACCAATTATGGCAATGACTGCAGAGCCCTTCAGGTCACGTTCTCATACAGTGAATATGGAGAACTGAGCTGGAGCTCATGATGGTACCTAGCTGTTGTCTAGCAAGAGTGGCCTTTGGTAGAAAAAAATTAAGGGTTATGCCACAAGAATGATTAAACAGGTGGAATAAGACAGCAAAGCTAGTGAGGAGTGATCAAAGAGTTTGAGTAAGGAAGAGGGAAAGCAGAAACAAGAGCTGAGCCATAGTATAAGCATAGGCAGGGAAAAAGAGTGGGTGAAAGCTCCAAGGTGGCTGCAGACATGAAACATCCCAGCATGCACAGAAACACTGGTGTTCTGGAGGCAGCCTGCCACCTTCCAGTACCTCTGCCTTTTACTCCTCTCTGAGCTGATCTATCACATGCCATCATACACCCATGGCAAACCTCAACTCCCTCATCACTACGTGCTTCCTCAAAGATCCGCAAAGCCATAGGTCCAGGCTGCATGCACAAGGTGAGCAAGAACTAAACCCTCCTACACCAAAGCAGTGGAAGAAACCAGCAAGATGCTGTCTTCATCTTGAATATAAACCCAAACCAACACAAACTGCTTTGAAGCTATGGCTATCAGAGCTACCTTCAGATGCATCCATTTAGCATGATGCATTTACCTCAGCAGTGGTAATGGTTGTTTGCACTTCACCATATTTCCAGTTGGGAATTCACTGATTATTCTCAATATTCACTTAATGTTGATTCATGCAAAGCACCAATCACTCTGGTTCCTACTGAAGTACTTTGAGCATATGTTTGTCTTGGAGCACCTGAAGAGTACCTTGACATTTATGCAAAATACAAGTTTTTAAGGGACTGTGCTGTCTGTTACAGGTTATGTTTGCCAAAATGATGCTCTATGCACATGAAGACGTCAGTTTAATACTTACTATGGTTATAGTTTTGTCAGGCCCATCCTTTACCCACCATGAAGATGGGTCTTTGAAATCAGCGCTTGTTTGTTTTTATCAAGCCACAATTTGAGCAATAATATCTTGTCATACACAAAATGAGTCAAATTCTTCTCTCATTCATTCTGGGGCAAATCCTGACTAACTCCATTGACTTGAGCACAATAACTTTAGATTCATATTGGCAAAACTGTGAACAGATTTGGGCCTCACACACCACAAGAGATTGCTTGCTCTTTATATACTTTATCGAAACAGCTTTTGAGTTCAGCATGGATGCCAAATTAATTATTCAAAGCAAAAGAGAGGGATTTTTTTCCATGAATATTTGGATTGTCTGCACACTGTTATACATTTTATTTTTCAAAGATTATATAATGAACTGCAAAATTAATAGTATCTTGCATTTTGAGACACTTTATGGACATGAATTAGGGAAGTTTCCTGCAAACTTACCACTACTACACACATATAGCATTATCTTGAGCTCTGAAACATCATTTATCTCTTAAAATATAAATTCAAAGCTGAATACTGTCCCGTCTGCTCCCACAGGCAGAGTAGTTGTGGTCTGGAGTTTGTTTTACTTCATCAGTTATTGCAAAATCAACATTTCATTCTCATGCACTGTAGGAAGTCAAACAATTCATCTGGTGCTCCAGCTATCACTTAAAAGTGCTTTTGGCCTTAGCACCACCAGAAAAAACATCTCAGTTCTTTGCTGGAACAGCAAAGTAGAATTAGCTTAGCAATCGACATCTTGTTTTTCAAGTTTAAATTGCGCTGGAGGAAAACGCTGTGCCTCAGGGGAGAGAAATATTTTTGAGAAAAACCTGCTCCATTTCTTTCTTTATCTTTTGGAGACAGGGAGGGCCTGCCAGGACATCGGTGTCTCTGAATCACAGCTGTGGACAACAACATGAGACATTACTGTCCGATGGGAAGCATAAAATGCAGCCTGGGTAAAATAGATTTTACCTGCAGCATTGAGCAAACAAAGTCTGCAGTACAGCAATGTGCCTGCAGAACGCAACTGGAATTAATTCCCTGCTGCCTGTCACATCATCCCAAGACCAGATTCAAAAAAGACCCTCACTTTCTCCTAGTTGTCTAGGCAGCAGGACAACCAAGACCAAGGAGAGATGTTCTCCTTGCTGCTAGCTCTGGCCCCCAATACCCAGGTAGCAGAAGGAGCAATATCACCAGAGATCATTTTCTTGATGACCCCCAGCATCCTTGGTCTGGAGGCGTTGCAGGTGTTGGATGCTGGATGTTCCCTGACATGAGCAGGTCATTTCTCCCAGTTTGTTTTTGGATAACAGCTGCGTTGTTTTTGCAGAGAAAAACAAGCCAACAATGACATGTTTCAAAACTGCTCGGCCTCAGGCAGTGAATCCAGCAGGATCGTGTTCAGGAGTAAACAGCTGGGAAAGCCACTGGCACATGAGGACCGGATGATGCTGCGAGCCATGTCACCCCATGGTGGACACACCATCTGCAAGCTGGAGGGTGACACTGCGCCCTTGGCAGCTCTTGGCTAAGGAACCAGCACCTTTTGCTCCAGCTGCATTTTAGGTTGGCATAAGCAGGGACTGATACCTGTCAGATGCTTGTTATAAATACATGTGTGTTACCTGTATTTACATGCACATTGTTAGATGTCATTATGAATTAATCATAACTCCCCAACTTAATCATTCATGATGGACTGTTACTACTATCCAAACAGCACCTTAAAAAAGGTAAAAAAAAAAAAAAAAAGAATTGATATAACCTATGACCTTCCCACCTCCTACTTCTTTTTTCTTTAAAAATATCTCCTGTTTAACACTCACAGCTCACAGAGCAAGTCTGATAGAGATACGACCGTGATACAGATGTGCATAAAATGGAGGACACCAAACTGATGTGGAAAAATACAACAGATCTAGCATAAGGAGGTGAAGTGCTGAAGAGACCAACAGTTTCCAACAGCCACATCCAATTACAGCAACAATAACCAACTACTTTGTGATATGTGTCCAGCGAGCCTTGTAGTGCATGTAAATCCATCAGCAAAAGCCACAATTATTATTTTCAGTGTTTTTTATAGTGTTGCCACACAGGTGTTTGTGACATTGTGTTGCAGAGCATTGTCCAGCAAGGATTTAAAACCAAAGGCAGAAGAAAAGCCCCTCTGACAATGCCTAGGGAAATAATCTGCACCTGTAAAGCACTGAGAATAAAAAAAAATATTTGTTGGAGCAGCAACAGTCATCCAAGAAAAAGCCTTAACCAGACAAAAAGTATGTTTTGAGCTTATCTGGAAGTAACATCCTAGTTGCATCCTCAACAGCTGACACAGTCACCCCAGTAAATCATAGCGCCCCAGCAGCCCGGGAGTCAGAGGCTCTTGACACCAACCCTACTGCAAATCTCTGCTTTCCTGGGGCTCTGATGGATAAACCACCTCACCTGAGGCTGTGGGGATTAAGCTGGAATAAAGAACTGGTTTACCCTGGTTCCCTCTCTGTGCTTAGTCCCTTATAGCTCAGTACAATTTTCTGCCCAGGCTTTCCATCCAGGTGGAGGCAATTCTGCTGTTTTGATGGACCAGTATTCAGGTATTTGTCCAAATACCCAGGGACAGGATGATAAACAGCTTCACATAGAGCTCAGAAGACATATATTTAGTGAAGTATAAACGGGAACAAAACTCATGATCCTTAAAATACCAGTGCAGTCCTGAAACCGGGAATTTGATGCACCAGCGAAGGGAACTGCTGTACCTGTGAGCAAAAGCAGCTCCTCAGTTCTCTTTCTGCAACCAGAGAAACTGAAAAACTACCCAGGCAAATTTTGGATTTTTCTAAAAGCACAGGAATTTTGCTTAGTTTCTTGAGGGTTAGAAAAAAAAAGAAAAAAAAAGAAAAGGAAAAGAAAAAGAAAAAAATCCCCAAACCTTCCTGAATTATTCTAATGTGATCAAATTCCAGTCCTGCATCCTCTAAAAGTCACCTTCTTCAGAGAGGACACCTTGCCCTACACCTTAGATGTTACAGATCATTAAATCCAGGCTGATAACACACATGGGTTGGGGGGAACACATCTAGAATTGAATATATTAACCTGCATTTTAACATCTGCTTCTCAGGGAAATCTTGTTCAGTTTCTCTTCAGGAACTCTCAGATATTTTCTTTTAAAATCCAAAACCCAAACATTCAGTCTAAAAAGTAGCCACAGACAAACAAGGATATAAAACTGAACTTGCCATTCCTTTCAGTTTTAAGTATTTTGGGTGTGAGGAGAGCAGCAATGCTGGAAAACTGCAACCCTCATGGGTGTGGGTTTAACACATCAGCCAGCACATCAGCTGTGCGTGCGTTTGGCAACCTGGCACCTACAGCTGTTTCTCAATGCTGTTTTTGGTGCTGCCAGCTGGGCTGATCCATCCCAAATGGATCACACGTGCATAACAAGGATGGCTTCTGCATATGCTTGGGGCTGCTGGGTCCTGCCTGGGGAGAGAGAGAGCTGGGGGGGTGCACAAGCACTCACTCCCCCCAGCCCTGTACCTGCACTTGCTGAGCACACACCTGCAAATGAAAGGAGACATCTGCGAGGGCTTGCTCTGAAAGGTTTATTTGCACTCATCTGCTCTACAATACTGATTTTCCATACCAATGATGGGCAGCAGCCCTGCTGCAGGTCAATGGCAGACCATGGAGGTCAAAGACAAAGAGCCACTGTGATTCCTTGCAAAGCCCCGTCCTCAGCATTTTAACTACTCATTTCCAATTTGTAAGACCCCATTTCAGCATGACACCTCCAGGCAACTTTAACTCTCTGGTGGGACTACACAGGTATGTAGTGGGGGGTGTCGAATAGACAGACCAAAGGTTTTTTGGTGCCTACATAAAAATATTAGCAAGTGCTCCTGCAACTTAATCAAGACTTTAAGATCACAATTAGTTCAGTGTTGGCTTGTTCTGTCACACAGGGTGATAGTTCCCCGGTACACTCATCTAACAAACTCTAAAAGTGATCTAAACTTCCCAAAATTCATATTTCATGTGGCCATTTGCAATTATGGAAAATGCTGAGATGCAAGCAGGTGCGATCCACCACATCTCCAAGGCAGGTGCACCACTACCTTCTTTCAGTAACAAGGTTTGCATGTCCCACTGGATCACCAGACATAAAATTGCCACTGGTACAAAACTCTTCTCTGAATGTTTTATGCCTAAAAGCAAAGCTCATTATAGTGGTAAGAACAAAAAAAAAAAAAAAATCTGTCTTCCAAAGAGGAGTCCTTGTTCCTTCCAATCTGGAATATTAATCAAAGCCTCGGTTCAGGAAGATCAGTGGGTGCAGGGCACAGATGAGGTGATTTTGCAACTGATGATCATCTATCATAATAGTATGTGATACATCTCTCCAGTTCTGTATATAGCACAGGGAGAGAGCTGGCAACCACACAGCACTTGCTCTCCTCCTCCATTCCACTGCTAAATTACATTAAACAGAACTTAGCAATAAACTTGGCGCATCCTGAATGCTTTTTCTGTGTAACCCTTTGCTGCAGTTGCTAAAGGAACATGATGTGATAAATGTAACACAATGAAATAAATGTAACAATAAAATGAATGGCACACATCAAAAGAAACTATGAATGGCTTATATATCTATTTACAAATCAACAGTGGCCATTTCTCTGCTCCCATCAACACTTGAGACAATGTGTTAATAAAAACATGCATTTCTTGAGTAGCTTTCTTCATTTTGTAATTATTATCAGCACTGCCAAGATCACTGAAGTCTAGTTTCGCCCTTTGTGCAATATAGACAAACCAACCTGTTTCATACAAAGTACTCAGCATCTGTCCCTGGAAGAGGTAACTGCAGCCTCAAAGTACTGCATCTCCTCGGAGCTAATCCAGGCTTTGCTCTCTTGCATGGGAGTGTACATTTCCCATGGACCTCTACAATGTCTTTATCATCATGAGTCATCTAAGATTTCCTAGCTATTTATTATTCATGCAGACCTGCCATTTAAGAGATTGCTTGTATGGAGGTGCCTTATCCTTCATATTCTACGAAACAGTCCTGGGAACTTTGGCCTTGGAGATGGTGACCAGGTGAGCATAGTGCAGCAGGTGTGACTACATGCTACAGTAAAAATTCCAAGAGACAAGGAAAATCCACTAGGAAATTTGTTTCTCTTTAAAAGAAAGATACCAATTCTTAATACTCAGACCTGAAACTTGGCAGGAAAAGAAGAGGAGAGAAAAGAAAAAAAGAGTATGTTATCATCCATAGGATCCAAAAAAGTTTGTTTTCCTCTAAAATGAGATATGCATCTTGGTGAGCTACAGCTATGAAAAGAGGGAAGCCCCAATATGTCCTGGGTCAGCAACATTTTAGAATGACACAGTACAGGATGGAGCTTTCCACTGTCTGCCACAGCCCATGGATGTCTCTGGGCTGGAGTCGCCAAGCAAGCAGCTACCAGCTCAGCCAGAGGGAAGACTCAATTAATGGCATAAAAGCAAGTTGGGAGAAGGAAATATTTTCTTTCTTCCTACCAACACAGAGGTATCCATGGCTTTGGCAGAAGCGACCCAGAAAACATAGTGACACTTGGTCCATTCCTTCATGGTTCTCTGACTCCAAACCTGAGCAGGAGGATAAATAACCATGCCAGTCTCCCTCTTCCCTATCACAGACAAGATCTGAGATATCAAGAGAAAGGTAGGGAGAAAGAAAGAGATGGTGTTCCTGCAGAGGGTTGGTTTCAGGTCTTGGACATCCACTCTGAACCTCAGGTATCTGGTACTTATAGAAGCTTTAATGATGGTTTAGGCAGCCAGGGTGCTGTATGAACAGTCTCTGGATACCTACTGCACTTTAAATCTACCGATTCCACCTATTAAATTTACATTACACAGTGTGCCCTGTTTGCACTGTTATTGGCAATTCAAGGTCATAGAATGGTTTGGGTTGGAAGGGACCATTAAAGATAACCTAGTCCAAACTCCCTGCCACAGGCAGGGACATTTCTCACTAGATCAGGTTGCTCACAGCCCCATCCAACTTTAGAACTTCCAGGGATGGGGCATCCACAAATTCTCTGGGCAATCTGTTCCAGTGTCTTACCATCCTCATTGTAAAATATTTTTTCTGCCCAGAAAAGGTCTCCCCAGAGCCTTGCGTACTGTACTGTAGAAGTAACTTTGCAAATACTTATTAATAAATAACTAATCTCATTAACACCAGGATCACAGGAATGGACAACAGCTGTAATTTAGTTAAAAATGCCTGCTATCTCTGCTATAATTTTCTCAGATACACTATCACCCGGTCACTTGATATCTTTTGTTTTCCTGTCCCCAGGAGCTGGATTTGCCTTGTTCTTCAGTCATCGATTGAATGTGATGGGGGGCATCCCTTCTCCTGTTTGCTAATACAATAAGATAAAGAGAACATCAGATGATGGAGGCACCATCAACTCCGTTTATAAAACATTTACAACATCTCTCTTTTTACAGCACAAGGAATCACAGCTTGTGGACTGAAATATATCTCTACCGAACATTCACCAGTACCAACAGCAGCTGACATCCCCAAAGCTTCTGAGAGTCTTTTTGCAGATGTTATATGTTTCTCAAAAGCCTCACCAACAACAGTCACTTCACTCAATGGTCCTTTGGAAGAAAAGCAGCTGTGGCCTCTGACTAAGTCACACACACCAAAAAAATCTGTTGTTTTGAGTCAAAATAGGAAGAATAGCAGGACAGTGCATGGCAGAGTGAATAGCTGAAACTCAAGCAAAAGGATAGGGCAGTTAATAGTTTGCTCTTGAGCTTCTGCTTTTTGGGGCCAAATGGCCCAGTAGCAGGTTTTCACTGGTGGAAAACCTCAGTGGCTCATTGATTGCGTATGTCCTACCCAACATCCTTCTCCTCTCCCTTGTCCACTGTTTCTTCGTTCATGTATGTGTGTACTTGCTTCCATAAATATCTGGAAATTGAGGGTACAAAATACTGAGACACAACTCAAGGAGGAGAGTCCACGATCCAAGGGAGCAACCAGAGGTTCACCCTTGGGACTTTCGGCCTTGTGGCAAGTTTCTTGGAGGTCCTGGGGCTGTCATGTCAAAAGCGTTGCAAGTTTTGGACCAAGTCTTTTAACTTCTGATAGGGACTATAAGGATCAAGTCCCTGCTTAATTCATTCCCCAATGTTTCAATCACAAGCTATTACCTTCTCTGCAGAAACTGTTGAGAAACTAAGCAGAAGACCATACAGAGATTATTACAAACATTTGCTGGAACTTCTGTCTCTGAAAAGTGCTCCTCTACAATAAAAATTTATGGTATGAGGGAAGACAACCTCTCTCCCCCTAAAGAGCCATCACAAATGAAGTAGGCTGTGTACATGGCCTAAATACAGTGTATATGAGAGGGCCTTGCTTCTCCTCCATCAGAGCAGTTGAATCATTTTTCTTTTCCCAGTACACCCATACAGCACCATTACAGAAATCGTCAGTTATAGTTAACCTATAACCACACTGCAAACGTGAGATGCTTTACGAGGTCCCTTAGGCACTCTCGGTTCTCCAAATTGCCACATACAAGCTGTGTTATTACTCTAATTAACTGATGGGGAAACCACTGTGTTGAGAGTTTAAGTGTCTTGCCCCAGTCACACCAAGATCCAGTTGCACAGGTGATGGGTGGCAGTGTCACCGCTCAGCAGTCCATTACCTCTTTGCTGCCCACCTGTCTGATAAGGAGATAACCTCGCCGTGCTTGGGAGCATCCTCCTACATATTGAGGGCTTTTTCTTTTAATTATGGAGCTACACCATGGGTCTTTGCTGCTCGACTTGCAGTTTCCTCACTTCTCTGCCACAGTGCTGCAGATTTGCTGGGGATGGGATTACTAGCTGCCACTCAGCAGATGAAATGCTAAAGTACAGTCTTTTTCCACAAGCTGTTTAGACATTTCCAGGCTGACCGCTGCAAACCTTCTCTAGACCATGGTCTTCTAATGAAACTGAGTGTGTCACCTAAAACCCTAAGTCACTGCACAGCTTACCATACATTGAACTAAAGTACCCTGTGCATATAAAACAAGTGGATTATTTATTGTACCAACACAGTAATAAGGTTTAGAGATGACTAGCAGTATTTCCCCAGGGTATTTGGTTACTTACAACAGCCAGAGAGACGGTGTGCTGGACCTCCTGCTTCTACATCAATCCTAAGTGGCCCACTGCCTGCTTATCTGATTGCTGAAATCACTGGCATGCTCCTGCTGCATATGCTTGAGCAGGACTGTGCCTCTTTGCCATGCACCCTGTTTACACAAAGGGAGTTATAGAATACCAAGTTGGAAGGGACCTCAAGGATCATCTGGTCCAACCTTTCTTGGCAAAAGCACAGTCTAGACAAGATGGCCCAGCACCCTGATCAGCTGAATCTAAAAAGTGTCCAAAATTGGGGAATCCACCACTTCCCTGGGGAGATTATTACAATGGCTGACTGTTCATATTGTGAAAAATTCTCCTCTTGTGTCCAATCGGAATCTCTCCAGGAGTAACTCATACCCATTGCTCTCATCTTTTCTGTGTGACTCCTTGTAAAAAGGGAGTCTCTGTCTTCTTTGTAGCCACCCTTTAAATACTGGAACATGGTGATAAGGTCTTGCCTAAGCCTTCTTTTCTCAAGGCTGAACAAACCCTGTTCTCTCAGCCTTTCCCCATATGGCAGGCTTCCCAGTCCTTTGATCATCTTTGTGGGCCTTCTCTGGACCCTCTCCAGCCTGTCCACATCTGATGATTGCAGCTTCTGAGTGGCACCACAATGCAAATATTAATTAGGAGAATGTAATTACAGCAGTACTGTGCACAGGGCAAAGTGACTTCATAAACTGAAAAGCTAGTACAGACACAATCTGTCAGTGCCACCGCACGTAGTAAAAATTCTTATTTAATTAGAAATATTCCCCACATAGGAAAGAAAATTGCCTGCCCCCCAAGGAAGGGTCCTGAGACAGGCATCTGCAGGGCCAACAGCATAACTGCCTGCTCAAAACAGGAGATGAGAAACGATGGATCTGACCTTTTTTTTTGTTGTACTCATCTTCTGTCGCATTGGAGGAGTCCGAATGATAGTCCCGAAGCTCCTGTTCGTACATCTCCAAAAAATTCTTGTCTGCCTTTCCTTTCTTGGACTTGTCACTTTTTTTCTTCTTCTTTTCTTTGCCTTTTTTGCCTTTTTTCTTCTTTTTCTTTTTGTGCTCATAGTCATCCTCATCCTCACTGCTATACTCTTTTCGCTTGTTTTTTTTCTTTTTCTTTTTCTTCACTTCGCCATCATTCTCTGAGTCCTCAGACTTTGATTTCTTTTTGCTTTTTTTCTCCTGGCTTTCATCTTCCCCTTCTTCCTCAATTACTTCCTCAACTACTTCCACTAGCTCCTCTTCCTCTTCCTCCTCCTCCTCTTCTACTTTGTTCTTTTTGGTCTTTTCTTTCATGTCATTGTTTTCTACCCCTACACTTTTAACAACATTCTATGATTGCCTTAACCTGACTTCTGCCACCTACCCGGGTTCCTTTACCGATTGCCAAAGTCCTTTAGTCCTCCTCTCCCTGCCTAGGGCTGGGCTGCCCTTGTTTCGCAGTGTCCTTCCTCCTCCCTGGCTCTGTGTAGGGATGTCCTGGAGTCCCTTGTCCTTCTCAGCCCACGGGTGCCAACAGCTCACCTCCTTCTGACTCTTGCTGCTTTCCTTCACCTCCTTGACTGAGGAACCTTCCTCTCTCTTTTGTCTCTCCTGTTCTTTGGGTTTTCTCCTTTTCGTTATTATTATTTATTCATTGGTCTGTGCTGAGAACTTTCTCTTTTCTTCAGAGGTGCCTCAGCCTCTGCTCAGGGTCGGTTGACAATCTGGGTCTACAGTATCAGGACATGCCAATCAAGGTTGTAGCTCCCTGGAAAATCAGTCAGATGAGGGCACATGGTCAAGTTGCTTCTTGTCCTTCACATGCCAGCTCAGGACAGGATAAAACAGAAGCATTTCTCCTCCTTGTAACATGTAGCAGCTTCAGAGGCCTCATGAAAAATTACTTAGTGCTATCCAGTCATGTGGTTATAAGACAGATGAGCTGGTGAAAAAGGAGACCCACCAAGCAACCATATCGCACTGGTCTGCATTTCCTCTCCATTATTCATGGTGTCAGGATCACCTTACTGAGAACAAAGGTCTCAACTTTACATGGATTTTTTTTGACCAGCCAGGCCAGTGACCAGAAAAAACAATCCCCTCCAGGATCTCTGTCTGGAGACCTTCAGCAACAGCAATGCACTCTTGCATCCAGCTCCTCCGTCCCCCAGTTACTGTGGTGCACCTCCAACTAAGGGAAAAACCAATGCTCAGTAAATAAATACAATGATCAGAAGATACTCAATGTGTTTTACAGAAGGTGCTCTTATAACAGCCCATCTTGGCCAAGCAAAGAGAAATAAAACTTAGATTAATACTGAGCACAAGCACAAATATACCCATCTGACAGCTCTCGGGCAAATATTGAGGTGAGACAGGTGGAGGATGGGAAAAATAAATGATGCAGCATCATGGTTGGAAGGACACCACAGCATGAAGCATGCCCAGCACCCAGCTTGTGCCCAGGGATGTCAGCATGGGGCTCACCCAACGTCTAGTGCATGCAACTCCCATGCCCAGAGGCAGACATGCCAGTGGGAGACAGGAAGGGAGGGGAGTCCTTCAATCTCTCTCTTCCCACCTGAGCCACCACTGCAGCCATGGTCCAAGCCCCACGACAGTGTAAGTGTACAGCCCCAGCTTTTCAGCCTGGGTTGGTATCCAGCCCTGCAGAGGCTCCAGCAGGCTCTTGTGGCAGGTAAGGGAAGGACAAACACCACAAGACTGGGTCAATATCAGCTGCAGTCAGGAGCAGATGATTTAAAGTCTGACTGAGAACAGAAAGATAAAAGAAGGGAAATCATCTCTTCTTCAAAGATGCTGTTATGGGTTTTGTCATAGAAAATGAAGTTTAATTAAAAATTGTGATATTGAAAACCATACTGAATTTCTCTGGTGTAGCTCAAGTGTACATAAACCAAGCAGGGCAGTCAGCCTCGCACTAAATCACACTAATGGAAGAAGCAAGACCTGAATTTATGGCAGAGTTGTAGGATGATAATACAGAGCCTCCTGCTACCACCTACCCTGCCCGTGGGATAACTCAGCCCACAGCTTCCTCAAATGATGAATTAAGTGCGATTTGCTTGATGGTGTGCTGCCCAACTTAATGATACCGTAAGTATTGGTAAGTCAGAGGGTTCAGCCATGCTAAGTCTTTAATGCACATGATTTAAAACTCTTCCTAGATAAATTTGGAGGTTTCCAGCAGCCAGGCTGGAAGGGAGGATGGCATCAGCAGCAGGTTATCAGGAACATGAGGAACAGATGTTTCGATGGCAGGATGTGAAGCCTGAGCAGGATGGCAGCGGCATTGCCCCAGGCAGGAGCAGATGGGGAGCACCAGACCCAGAGGATTCAGGGTTGGTGAGGGTCTGCCCCACCCTCCTTCACAGGTGTTTGGCACCAGTCTCCAACAATTTAATAGGAATAATAAATTTTTAAAAAGCACTGTATTTTATGGCCTCTGATGCTGAATGGAAATCTTTCTATCAAGCATCATAAAGTGAATTATTCAGGGACAGCTTCCAAGTAGATTAAAGCACAGGTTTGGGATGAAAGACATGAATGTCTTTTCCAAGGTCTTAAAATCATAAAGAAAAAAAAAATCACTGTCCTTCCTTATGATACAACTCTCACTTGCCAAACTCCTGGGACATCAACATCACAGGACCTGCATTGTGCCTGAAATCCCCTGTTCATTTATAGGTCTTTATTTTCTGGAAATCAGCAGAAAGGCACAGAGTGTATCTCTGCATGTGAGAGCGAGCACAGGACAGTTGGCTCAGCTGGCACCAAGGGCATACCGCTCCAAAGGGAACCATCCAGGCACGTGGATGCTGCCAATCCCGAGGAGCTCGGGGATCCTGCAGAGATATTTGATGATGCAGCACATTTTCTCAGACAGATTCTTTGCAATGCACTACATTCATAATTGTAACCTTCCCCTCTCTGGGACAGCCATCAGCCCACAGCAGAAATTGCAGGCACAAACGTTTCAGTTTAAAGCTGGGATCTGGATTTAGGTTTTGGCTGCAGAAAAGCCAGTCCTTTCCTCAAAAAAAAAAAAAAAAAAAAAAAAATCCCACAGAACAGAACAAAAACAGGCCTTCAGAAAAAGAAAAATCAAGGGATCTCTCAGAAAAGCAAAGCTCATATCTTTGCTGTGCATTTGCAGGGTAAACATTTCATCACAGCGAGCCCCTGAGTGCTGCTGCTCTGAATGGCTCCAGCTCTATGCAGCATGATGCTGACTGCATGAATATCTAATGCCAGAAGGCAGCATTACAATTTCTCAGGACAAGCCATCCAGGTGCAAGACTGGTCCGTTCCAACCGTAAAATAATTTTCCTAATATCTGCTTAACCCCACCCCCATAGTAGGTTACCTGCCTTTGACAGCAGAGCTGTTGGGGTAGAAGAAATGCCTTTCCCTGCCCTGCCCTGGGAGATTCAGTTTTAAGATGCTCGGGGCACCTCTGGGGGCAGCCTCAGGCTGATGCAGCCCCAGCAAGAGCTGAGGCCATGCACCAGTCCCAGCTACACTTGCAGAGGTAACGCAGTTAATAAGTCGTGTCAGGAAAAAACATCTAAAGCACTAAAGGCACCAGTGGAACACCATGGTAGTTGCCCCCCTGAGAACCACCCCTCTGAGCTACCTCTAGCCTTGCACTTTGCTTTCTCCTGGTGCAGCAGAGCAGGACCTCAGGTATAAGCCATAAAAAAACAAAAAAAAAAATCACTCCTATGAAATAGGCTAAAATGATGGGGGAGAAGAGATATTCACCATGTCTTATTCAAACTTTGCTCCGCACGCTTCCTTCGTCTGTTGTTTTAATTAAAAAGAAATGTGCCAAGAACACTCCAGCTTGCTTTTGTTCTTTTTGTGAATAACAGCTGGGAGAAGAACAATGGGGTTTATTGGTGCATAAAGAACTACTGGGAAAGCAACCAAACTATTGGTGAGAACCATTAGTTAAAATTGTCAACAGTATTTATATGGGTTTATATTCCTACTCTGCATTCAGCAAGAGATTCCCCCAAATCTTCCCTCCCAAAAAGACTTGGGCCAGAACCCATCGGAGTGCCATGAGCACAGGGTGACTCCTTGAATTATAACAAATTTGGTGGAGTACAAGAGGTCATAACTAACTCAACTGTAACCTTTTTTTCCTGGCCTCCTAAAAGTTGTACAATGCTTGACCTGGAATCATCCTATTATTAGGTAGTGGGATAGTGGGATTATTATTATTAATTATTAGGTAGATATTAAGCAAGGCATGAACACACCTTTTCTTTAGTTCATTCCTTTTTATGTCTTTCCTATTTTGCACTTATTATCATAAAAACCAGATGTCCTGTACCCAGGCGTCATGCAACACAGCTGACATACCCCATTTGTTCTAGTCTCCTTCCCAAGGCAGATGCAGTAAAGCCTCTTATACAGGAGAGGTTATGTTTCAATACATACTGCTCTGCACTTATGGTTAGAGAAATCTGTAATCCTCATTGCACAGCCTAGGGGCAATTCAAACAAGTTGGTGTCTGCATGCATGGTCTGTATTTGGATGCTCTTTTGGTGACCAATACATCCCATGGAGATGAGGGTAAAGAAACTGGCTGTGAAGGACAAACCACAAGACATAGGTCAGATATAGGCAAAGCAGTTTTCCAGATGTTTTATGAACCAGCTGTTTGAGTCTGCCCCCTCTAGTGCTCCTGTGGGGTTCAGGTTGAGGTCTAATCCAGAAAAAAGGGCATCCTCGAACTCCAGCTGAATTACCACAACTAGCAGAGCTTCAGGGGACTTTGAAGCGCATGGTGCTCTGCCCAGGGCACCTGCCAACCCCCGGGGCACAGGGCAGGCAGGGTTGGCAGCTGCTGCCTCAGCTTTAGCACTGCAGGATTTCATACTTTTTTATGCATAAACTTGGCAGCAGGGCAGGATCTATCCCCATCTCTGTATAGTTCCTTGAAAATACTCCCTGCAGCCCAATATGCCATATACTTATACATACACACAGTCCATCTTCTCAGAAAAATAAATGTATTTAATGCCACAGAAATAAATACCAAAGGATTCCTTTAATGGAGCCATTTAATTTCTCTCCCATGTGCATGAGTAATGCACAAGATTACACCAGGCTGGGCAGAGGAGGTGCTGGGGGAGCCACTTGCCAGTGTTGCAACACCAGTCATTATAGATTTAATCAAACCTCACAGTGCCTACCAAGACCTTTGCTTTTTCTTCCAGCCCCGTTTGACTACTCATTCATTTTTTTATTTTTTTTTTTAACTCAAATAAAATCTGCATCTGTATTGCAAACCCATCAGCTCAACAGCTCAGGAAAGAGGCAGCTGGGGATACTGGGGTACAGAGTCCAATCCATCTCAAAGATGGGCTGGAAAGGTTTTAATATGTCTGTGGGCTTCAGTGGGAGCTATCTTCAAGCATATGGGCATGACGGCCTCTGCTGGTAAAATGGGGTTTAGCCAAGAGAAATATTTCCCTAGCAAATGCTATAAGAGCTGCTAAGAGTCCTGCAAGATGAGCAGCAGTCCCTGGCCCCCAGGAGCTGCAGGCGTTCATCAGCAGGGACACACTTATAGACCCTGAGCCCTCAAAAGCCTCGAAACAGCAGCTCCTGTAGCCATCTCATACTCAGGACTGGGGAAGTTGCTTTATTCAAAGTCATAAGAAAATGTCTTGAAAACAGGAACAAAGCATGAGGTCTCTTAACAGAATTTCCCTGGAAAAAAAAAAAAAAAAACCACACAAAACAACAAAAAAACAGTTCTTTCAAGAACAGGTGATTGAAGTCGGGGGTATTAAATCCATGTCAAGATAGGGGTTTGTTGACTCTTCCACAATGCAGAATGAAGTCTCTCCTGTTGCTTGAACATGCAGGGGCCAGAGCACAGACCCCCCCAACATCCCTGGCATCTCCTGGAGCTCCCCTACACCTCCTAGGACACAGCCAAGCAGGCATTAAATGTATCCAGCTTCAGGTGCCAGAGAGCTGCAGGAGCACAGAGCTCAATGTAGGTTCAACACCCAAACATTTCCCAGAGGTTTTCACCCTGATGACACTTCTGAATGAAATAAGGAGGTGCTGGAAGAGTGCAATGCCCTTGTCTCCTTCTCCCTGGGGCTGTGGTACCTCTGATTTGATGGCTTTTGTCAGACATGTAAGATCTGCTCCAGATACCCACAGCTGGCAAGTTATGCATGCAGTAATCCATCAAGGTTTATTTACAGGCATGAGTTGTTTTAAAAGCCACAAGCCTGGGAAGAAACAGCATCTTAATGCTACTAGGATAAAACAGAGCCCTGACAAGAAAAAGTGTGTAAGGCTGGTGAAAGTGGTGCTCTTCTTTTTTATAAATTTAATTCACAAGGTTTAAGCAGTGCTAAGAATTAATTAGTGATGATTAAAAATAGATTGAACTGTGATTATGGCTGCAATTATGTGTCCTTAGCCAATCTGAGCCTACGTGTACTCAGCAAATAAAAGAAGCTCGCAAAACCTCTATTTGTAGCTTTTTGCATAAACAGAGGGGTCTCAAAGCTGAGAAGTCAACTTCTGTCACCAAAGGATCTGTGCAATCTGGGTTTGGGAAAAATGTAGTCCAAGACTTCTTGTTCAAGGGAGGTTTGCAACAGTGGAAAACAGGAGAGGAGCTGACTGTATTTTCACCTGCTTCTCCAACTGCCTTTTCACAAAGTGATAAGAAAATAAGACCCACAGAGATCAGGAATTTCAAGTGCACATAGATACACTCCAATGCACAAAGGACTAGACTAGCAGCTAAACAAGTTAAAGGGCATTATTTCTGTTTAAACCAGCTGTGCAGCCAGCCCTGATTAATGCATTAGCTACAATTACTAGTATTGCATGTGGTTTCCTAATGAAGAAAGGTTTTCCTTAAAGACTAACAGTCTGAGTCTTGCTGATTCCAAGACAATGAGAGATTCAGCCCCAAGCCTGTAATTCATCTATTCCTTTTGATCATAATATTCATTAGCCTAACCACCAAAAGTGGGAAGAGAGATTAAGAGCACTGGCCACTTCTGTACCAAGTACTAAACATTCCCACAGATGGTGAGGCTCCTTCGTAATCTTGTACAGGAGTTATTTTAAGTTTCCCCCAGGAGGAATCAACCTACCTCCTTGCATCCTAAAACTTTCTGACATATCTGTTCTGCCAGAAGGCTATAAAATCCAGTGTTTCTTAAAAAGACTGTGACTCACATCAGCCTCAAGTATTTCAAAGGACACTGTTCTTTCCCCCAGTGAAGAACACCACAGATCATAACTCGAGGCAGCAGCAGAAGTGACTAAGCGGCAGGGATACAAGGATGAAAGCAACTATCTTCAGGCACTGCAGCAAGGGTAAAGAACCAAAATGGTTCAGTTTTGCAAGGTATTGAGCATGGTAAGATTTAAAGCATGAGTAGAAACACTGAAGTCAAAGGGATCAATCGATGCTTGAAGCCCCACCTGAATCGGAGCAGATCCAATCAAACCTGAGGGTTTGCTCCCACCACAGTGGCACAGAATATGTCACTGCTGCCTGCATCCATGTAGCTGCTTCTCCCTGTAGAGCCCAAGCGCAGCTCTGCTTGCTCCCTGCCCAGCTCCCAGCCTCCACAGCTCAAGAAGCCCACTGCAGCACTAGGTCCTACATTCACTCAGCTTCTCCGTTGCCAAGGCACCGGGAAGGCTCCGGAGTGGGAATTTGAGCCCATATCAAGTCATCCCACACCACCCTGATGATCTACTGCCTGCAGCAGATGCCAAGCACCACCCCAGCCCCATGTCCTAAACACCCTAAGCTTCCACCTTCTTACTCCAGTAGCATCTTCAGCAAGAACAGAGGGACCCCACAACCAACCTAGCACCCATTGCTCCAGTCCTGGTCTTCTCCGTCCCCAGCTCAGTCCCTTTTTCACCAATCAGAAGAACCAAAGCCATCCCTGAACTCCAAGGTGCATGCATTTCACACCTCTCCCCAGCTCAGGGTTGTACCCTATACTCATTTGTACACAGAGCTGCCACTTCCACAGAGGAGAGGAGATTTAAAGAGAAAAAAAGGGTGGAGGGGTGTCAGATCCACACTCTCCTGCTAATTTCTACCGAAGGACCACAGTGCATTTCCACTCATCTTCTAGCTGCATCATAAGCAACATGTTTTTGCTACGTTGGCTCATCATCTGCTGATATTGTCCTTTTCATCATCCTGGCTGCTCCTGGGACTGGTTCTTCCCCTGAAAAGTGCTATAAAGCAAGTTACAAGCCAAAGGGCACGTTTAGGGAGCACTGAGGTGGGCAAGTCTTCTGCAAACCTTTTCACTTGAATTTGCCTTCTCTTTTAAAGGCTAGAAAAGGATTTTAGAGCCAACAGTGACTGTGCTGTGTAGCAGCACTAGCCTAAGATGCACAAAAAGAGTATTTTAAGGTTGGCTATGAGAAACAATAAGGTCAAGAGGACAGAAACATCAGTTGTTTGGTGTCCTTGTTAAGGCAGAGGTTGCTCACAGTGGACTAGAGACTGATGCAGAAAAGAAGATGGGGGAGAGAGGGTGAATCATCTGGCACTTTCCACCTCTACTTCACTGAGTATTTCTCACTTTCCCACATTCCCAGTTGGCATTTCCCTAGGGAATGGAGCCTCATGCACAAGCCTACAGGACAGTGAAGGGCAGAGCCAACTGCAGAGGGACTGACCTGCTCCCACATGCAAACACCCTGCTCATGGGTGGGCCAAAGAAAGAGATTCTCCTGTGGATTAAGGATAAAAGCACCTCTTTCTCTGCAAAATATATTAATTAATGGCATTCATCAGGGAGCTAGCCAGGAAACTAGGTAATTTAATTTCTCAAGTACACAATGTCAGGAAAGATAACGGGCCAAAAGCCAGTGCTGCCAACAAGGTGAAACCTCTTTCATTTATTATCTGAGAGGTGGAGAAGTCAAGCATGAACACCAGAATGTCACTAGAGAAACTAGACACACTGAGCAAGTACTAAATTATCCAAATGAGTCCATTATATCTATTGCTGTCACGCACTGCCCAAAGGAGATGGGAAAAGTCTTCCAGCTCACCAGTGATGCCATGGGCCAGAGCTCCTCTGCAGGTGAGAGGCTTGGCTGGGCTAGACACAACACGGAGCGAATCAATAATTTTAAAGAGAAGAAAAGAGGGAAAACCTACCAGCCAGCAATTTGCCATGGAAAATCATGAACAAATAAAAATTCAGAAAAACATTCCTCTTAAAGATGTTGATACCCATGAAATGATGATTTAACCAAGAGTTACAAAAATGGTTTTAAATCCCCAGACTAGTTTGCAGCACAGGGAGGCTGGGTCAGATGTCCTTGCCAAGAGATGCCCCAGCTGGGCTGCGTTTAGCAAAACAATGGAAAAATCAGGCCAGGTGACTTTCTTGCCATCATCTACATGGAAAGTGATGGAAACAATCAAGCTTAGTCATTTTGCATGCATGTCTGGTGTTCTCCCAAACATATCAGAGAACTTAAAACACAAATCAATCTTTAAAGCAAGTAGTCTAGCCAGAAAGCTCTGCCACCCTCCAGACAGGTAACTTGGAGCTTGGCAGGATAATGGATTTATTACAGCACTTGACCAAGCTGATTTAGCAGAGCATGGCTAGAGATATGAGCAAAGGAGCCCAATCTCACCACTCTCCTCAGCACAAGAGTTGAGTGTTTGCACCTTGCCCTGACATAGCCTTCCCTTTCCAGGGACCAGTCAAATAACTCCAAAGAACCAGATTCAGCAGAGGGAGGCACCTGGCCAGAGTAGGAGGCTCATTTTGATTCAGCAAGTCATTGTCTCAGCTCCAGAAGTGCTTTATGGGAAGAGATTTTTTTAAAAATTTTATTTATTTTAAAATACAAAATTAGAAATAGCAAGAGACTACCAGCACAATCAGACTAGGATACCATGACTCTTTAAAAAACTTGAAGTTCTGGAGGAGAAATAAAACCCACCACCACCACCATTTCAGAAGGTATAAGAACAGTGTACATATACCCATCTAGTGGTTCCCAGCCCACCCTGAAGAGTCCAGGATGATGCTGTCGTGGTGCTTACAGCACATCTTGCAGTGGTCAGTGGAAGTGAGACTGCTTCAAAATGAGCGAGTACAGGGCAGTTCCTATTCCTTTCCTACCCCTAGAGAAGTGTGAACACTTCCCCCACCCCCTTAAAGATCAGCCATGTCAGCACATGATTTTTTGTAATTAACAACATGACATTGCACCATTAAGTTCTCCTAATTCATAAAAAGGACTGCATTATAACACTATATCCACCAAGGGAAATGTATTTTTTCATTTAGGACAGGTTTGAAATTACTTCTGGATACATCTAACCCCTTTAAAATTGGAATTCAAGCAATTTCATTGAAACCCTGTCTGGTTTTTATATTCAGGAACAGAAACTCTATTCAGTACATACCTCCAAGGGAAAACATTACCGTTATCCAAAACAGCATTAAGATTTAATACAAACAACACAGTAATTCAGCCTTTTAAAATTCAATAATGGCTCCTCTGATTTGACACATAGTGAAGCTGATTGCAGAACTACCATTAACTTCAGTGATTTGGCTGCAAGCTTCCTGACAAATTCAAAATTACATCCAAATCACACAACATCATTTATTATGATGTAAGCTATTATACAGTAAATTAAAATCAAAGCTAACAGATGTTTCTACAGCTCTGTTTACTTAAAAGTTACACAACTAAAGAACACCATTTTTAATTTTTTATTTAAACCTATGCACGGGTTGCCAAATCTAAGTACATTTAATATTTAATGCGAAGAGTATGTTCCCTAAGAGAATTTAGTGCTGCCAGTGAAGCCAGTACCACTGTTGACATTAGATAGCGGAAGTGTTTGCAGAGTTCAGACCCATAATTGATGTAATGGCAGTAAATATGCAGACCCCGATGCATGTCCTCCAACTTCAACAGAGTTAAGCTTCCAAGAGGCAAGCCAGGATTTCTGTATCCGATCCACGTATCAGAGAACAGAACAGCAGCAATGAATAAGGCCTGTAGCACACAGCTTGTTGTTAAATTTGGGGACATTTGCAGTAAATGTGCCAATTCTGTAAGCTACCTTCATCTCCCTTGCTAAAAGATAAGGATCTAATTCAATAAACCCAGAAGAGCTCAAATGCTCAGCTCTTCAGATGCTGCCAAATTGGCTCTGTAACGGTCATTGATTTCCTCCCCTGCACACCCACAGCCTCCTCGAAGCCCATGGCAGGGCTGCCAAAATACTGTTCAGCATCCCTGAGCTGCCTCAGACCCTCCTGCCCTGGGTGATGGAGAAGCTGCATGGCCCAACTGCACCTGTGTACATTTGTGGGCAGAAATCTGGCAGCAATGCCCAGACACGCCTGTGTTTTATATCTTAAATACCTTCCTGTGCTGCAAATGTTGGTTTACCTTTTAAGATGGTCATTAGTAATGTAATCAGCACCAGAGAAGCCTCTGTGTCCTCTGTTCCCAGGTAATGGGGAAAAAATTGTTTTTATTTGTTATTTCATATTTGCTCTGCAGCGACATTAGGGTTCCCAGCTGAGACAGGGTCCCTGCTGTGTTGAACACTGCAATAACCATATCGAGAGTGAGAGTCCTTGCCCAAAAAGCTCTGTATAGACAGGAGAGACACATAACTGATAGGAAAAGAGCAGGAGCATGGCCACGATCACCAAGCAGATCACCACAGGCAAGCTGGGGCACCTCCTGACTCCATTACCTGCCCTGCTCCAGTAATCACTGAGTCACCAGCAGCAACATGCACCAAAATCAAAGTTTACTGTCTTCATATCTTCCTTGCTGTGTGCAGCCACCTGCACGTAGGGAAGCAGGCTCAGGGGGGTAATAACTGCTCTTCACAAACAGCTAAAGAACTATTGAAGCAGTGGCAGCTCCTGAACAAGCAAGTTTAAGGTTTTCAGCATCAGAGCAGGGAGGTTCTCAAACGGCCCCCCAAAAAGAGTAGTGGGCACAAACCCAGAGCTGGATTCAGCAGGAGTTTGGGGCTTTTGTGGATTAAGTACTTCATGGTTTAAGCTGGAACTATACATTATGCTGCATGTGGTCCCTGCTACCCTGCATTCTCCCGAATAATCACATTGCAAGTCAGTGACGTTACTGTGGCATGTCACAAAATAAATACTTCATCGATGTCCCAGGGCTCATCAACCTGGCATTGACTTACCAGTATTGTCTGTCTTGATGGCACTTCACCATTCCCAGGGCCTGATCCAGAAATTGTTTACACCAATTACAATATAGCAGCACTTGCCCCATCAGTGGACTTGTCCCCACCAACGTGTACCTGGTCATAGAATGGTTTGGGCTTGACATTTAAAGGTCACCTAGTCCAACACCCCTGCCATGAGCAGGGACATCTTCAAGGATCTTGCAAGGATGGCCCTGGTTCTTCCAAATCCAGGAGATGAAGAAGTGCTAATGAAGAAAATGTGATGCTGTGGTCACCTACTGAAGGAACTGCTTTCTGCCCATCACACACCTTCACACTGTTCTCCAACCTACCAAAGGTTTTATGCTATTGCTATGCAGATTGGCTCCTTTATTCCTTTTTCTCATGGACAGGGTAATATCCCATCACCGATTTGAGGCAGGCAGCTCGCACTAACAGCTCCGATCACAGCCAGACGCAGCTGTCAAACATTCTATGAGGAAAGTCAAAAATTCTGCATATACTTTACACACATCTGCTAGCACCCGCTGGAGGACCCAGAGCGACACAGCTACTTTCATCTCTAAATCCCAGAAAACATAATAACCAGCTCTTTGCAGATAGGGCCTCAAAGAGGGAAGGTCAGATGTCTTGCCAGAAGTCAAATCCAGGGTCCTTCTTCCATGCATGACACTTGTCTCAGCTGTTAAAAACAATCATGCCTTTGCACAACATCTTGGAAGTCAAGCAGACCAAACATTTGGCATCTTTTCTTTCAGATTTGGGTGTTCAGCACAATGCATCAGCCATTGATCGACCGCAGCTGAAAGTCCTGTGCATTAACTCTGCTCTAAGAGAGATCAGAGAGGATGGAGAGCTGAGAACAGCTGCAAAACTGCTGGGTTTTTATTTCCTTTTAAAACAAACAAAAAAAAGTCAAAGCTTTGTTTTTGCAATCCTGTACAAACATGTGTGGTCTCTTCATCTTTTCACCCTTTCAAACACTAATCATACCTATAAAGTTTACAACACAGGTAAAGGCTGAATTTCCAAGACCTGTTTTTAGGAAGCAACCAAAGCAAGCCTTCTGAAGACTGGAAATGCTATCAGTACTACAAACCCCATCCAAACTATGATACAGGATTCAAGTGGTTATTGTGAGTCTGCTTACACACACATGGGCTGAATTGGTTTATTTCTCTCTTTTTATTCACACCAAATCTCTGAGTCACCCTGGTAGCATTGCCTACCTCTCATAATGCCATTCTCATCCTTCTCCTCCCAAAGATCCTTATCCTGAAGAACAACTAAGGCTTTGCAGCACACAGACTACTTGAAACAGGCACTGAAAGAAAGTCAACTTTTGGCCAAAGTTTCTTCACTCAGTTATTTTTTCACCTCCATTCTTGTATGAGCAACAAAATTATCGCCCAAAAGAATTTTTTGCTAAGAGAATTAGTTTAGAACATTTCTGCCAAGGAGGATTAGAGGAATTGTTACAAGCTGCCAAGAAACAAGAGTGCAAGTGTATGTATGTGCGTCTGGGAAAGGGTAAAAGTAAAATAATTGCAGCTGAACTTGCCCAGATAACACCAAATAAATACAAAGCTTTCTATTAAGCTGACTTAAAAATAGAAAAGCAGCTCTCAGAGTCACAGGGATCCAGACCCAACCCAAGAAATAGTAATACCTCTTATCTGTCTGTGCCATGGATTTACTCTCAGGCTGTCAGAGTTGATCTAATTATTTCCTGCAGGACTTGCTGCTTGCTATACCTTATCTGAATAAGGCTGTAAGTAGCTGTAAGCATGCAAATAAGCTTCCCCAAAATGCACTACTCCCCAAGTATCCTCTGTATTATTTGTCCATAGGTGACTCCATCACAGCTGCACAAGTGGTCTCCATCCCATTATGGTGAACAAGATGCAAACACTCAGGTCCACGTGTAACGTTAGGGAACCAGATAACCAGCGTGCCCTGAACTTTTCTGAGCCTGATTGATTTCCTGCCCCCTCTGAAATTAAACCACCCTCCACTATTACAAATCTAATGGGCCATCCAGTGGTAAAGCTCTGCTTCAAGACAAAGCATGCTTGGCTACCTCCTGCCAGCAGAGCAACTAATGAATTATATTACAGCACAGTTGAACAGCAATCCAAGTTTAACACCTATTGGCACTGACAATTCTACCTCTCATGGTAAACAGTTGGATTTTGGTCTCGTTATCCCAGGTCCTACTGCTCATACAGCATTGAGACTGGTTAGATTGGATGACGATATTTATACCTGTAATTAAATAGGATTTTTAAAAACAAAGCCTCCAATATTGGAGAAGTCAACATAGTCACAATAATGGTTCATCACCTCCTCTGGTGAATATCTCCCATGTCTGACTTCAGCTTCCAACATCATCTTTGGTATTGATGCCTGCTAGATTGAAGCAAGACTGACTTTGGGCGCCCAGGAAGGCACCGGTGCAACAGAGACCATGCTGAGATAAACTAAGCTGCTTGACTTGTTAGTTTTCAGGCACGTTTCCAAGCTTTTCACTATTCTTATTTGAATTCTCTAACATTTTGCACACTTGATGTTGAGACTGTTGCAGGGGTGTTATGTCGGAGCCACACAGGGACCCCTATTTCCACAGGAACACTTCCCACTGCAGTAGGAGTTTGTGGTAAACCTTCTTTCATATCTGTGGATTTGTTTCATGTCACTGCATGCATTGAAGATCAGCAGATAGATGTTTTCAGCCTGTAAAATGTAGATTAAGAGCCAAAAGTACCTAACTGAGAGTCTGACTCAAAATCCAACCCACTGAGCCTCCTGAGAAGAAGGTTTTGCACCAGCCCTGGCATACTTTGCATGCAGAAGTACCTGGGCAGAAATCCCCACAGCTCTGTGTTGTAGGAACAGGTACACAGCTGTAAAGAAGAAAACAAGCAATTTTTTTTTCCCTCAATGCTGTTAGCTTTGAAATTAGATTCCTGAAAATGCTGTTTTAAGCCCAATCCCCCAAATCCACCTCAATGGTCATAAATAATCATTGCATTACTACACAGCTGAACTCCATAAACAAGAGCAGAATGACCGTTACTTGTATTTCCTATCTGCTAGGAGAAAGCAACGACATGGCAGGAGCAAAGAGAGCTTGTATATGTGCATATATATACACACATAGAGTATAAAAAGACCAACAGCAAATGAAGCATATACACAAATAGAAAGGTGAGAGAAAAGTAACCCAGCACAGCCAGCACTGTCTTTGCAAGGGACTACAACACACGAAGGCTGAATGTGAACAAGCAAGGCAGATGTACAATATCAAACAGGTGAAATAATTTGCTACCAAAAAAAATGTAAAGGGCACCTTTATGAGAAGAGGTGAAGAGGGAAATGTTAATTCCACACGTCCCCAGTCTGGGAGTCATAAGTAAGTCATAATCCATGCCAAGATCAGCTCTGCCAACTAATTGAACTGAAAAGCCAACTGAAAGCAATCTATTTCCCAGCATTTTCTAGGGGGCAAAGGCTCAGTTCAGAAAGCACTTTTGCAGCTGATCAGCTCTAAGACTGTAATTAGACCTGCAGGGTAAAATGCTGGCTTTAGAGGCAAGCTTTTACTGAACCAGATCAAGGCAGGATTTTGCCTGTTGAACTTTGTGAGCGCTTGGAGGCTTCCCTGTTGTCACAGGGAATCCAGACGGGAATTTCAGCTTTTTGCAGAGAAAGCATTTGTGCAATTTCTTTCTATTCCCTTCACAAAGAAGTTACACAAGGCCAAAATTTCCAAATGTTGGTGTCCTAAACCGAGGCATGTTTTGCACTGTTTTCACTGGGGCTCGACAACTGCAGCTCCCATCTTCTCAGACCCATCCTGCCATAAGCCAGCACCTTGCAGATAGGTGTGGTTCCCAGCTTTACTATCTCAGGGGTGGATTTTTGTGACTTGGCTCAAAGACTTAATTTCATCAACCCATCAAAATAATTATATCCTTCACTGCAAACCTGTCAGCAGTCTCACTGGAGCTAGCACTTGCCAAACTAAACAGCCCTTTAAGTGTTACGGTGGATGAAGTTCACTGCTGCCTGCTTTGTGGTGAATGTGATAGTCTTTGCAGCACAAAATAGTGTTGGATATGCAGCCATTTAATGCATTCAGCTGTTTAACCACAAGGCAAACAATTTTTTCCCCCTTTGTATAAGTTTCTCAAGTTAGAAGATTTTCTGGAAAAATTCCCCAGGACATCACTGGCTGAGGTTTTCTTCAAACAAAGGCCACCAGTGCCTGCTGGTGTCCCTAGAAGAGCAGCCTGTGCACTCCTGAAGGGCTCTGGGCAAAGCTGAGGACATACCTCCCCCTCGTTATCCCTTGCCACAACATAAAACAGTCACCAAGATATTCAAAACCCATCAAAAAATCTCTGCCTTGGAGGTGACAAGCAACATATGATATTTTGTAGAATTTTTAAAGTTGAGCTGTCAACAACCCCTCGTACCAGCATACTCCAGCATTAACATTTTTGCAACACACTTAACCAAGAGCTATTGTCAAACTATAACTTTAGCTAACCTAGACCATGGCACCCCACCCACCACGGGAGGTCAGTGATTAGGACTGTGCAACTCTGTGCCTCCTCCGTCCTCCGCTTGGGTTCCAGGCCAGCACCACACCTGACATGTGCTTAAAATTAAGCTTCGGACCCCTGAGTCCAAATCAGGGATTTCAGTGGTGACATTAGAGCTGTTCAAAGAACAGGGCAGTGCTCCAAAATTCAGCAGTACATTGTCTCCAACATATAAAGGACAAATCACGCCTTTATTTGAAAGGCACACATCCTTTCATGAGAAGCTACAAAGCAGAGTAATTCAAATATAAGGTTAATAAATGGCTTGTGGAAGTATAACTCTTCTTGGTCTTTTGACAGAGACTTTTAAGCTTTACTAGCACACCACTTCACATGCAAATAAAGAGAAATAAAGCAAGGAAAGCACAAAAGGCTCCTCACCCTTTACCATTTACCACCAAGATTTTCAGCACAGTTCAGCCCTCATTGCCAGGGCCAGATCTTCAAGTCTGTTTTAGTCTGCATTACTTCATTCAAGGTATTAAACAATAAATGTCTTGTTTCATACTGCAGCAACCTAGCCTATGCACTCCCCCAATCATATGGATTTGAGGAAGCTTACTATAATCATAAGCTATCAAGTCATCATCTAAGTTTTTATTTCCCCATTATTAAGTTACATAAATTCAGCTCCTTTGAGGGCAAAGCTGCAGCAGAGGAGCAAACAGAGCACTCTGCTACTCTTTGCCCTAATTTGTGCATACTATTACAGATATTCTCCACCTATGCTAAAGAGCAGCACTCATTTTTGATCTCATTTATCTTCTCCAGCAGAGAACCATGTGGTGAGACTTTAAAAAAATGGTGCCAGTTCAGGTTTTCTACCTGACTGCAAAATATTGGCATCAGGCTTAAGATAAACAGAAGCTGTTATGACATTCCTTTGCACGCCTCCACCCTCAGGACTTTTATTTACATATTTTAAATACTTTCTCCTTACAGAGATAAAAGGTTCTATAGGTAGGGGTTTTTTTTTGTCTATAATTATGCAGAAAAAAAAGTCACATTATGACTTTTGGATATACCTCAAATTGACATTGTTGGGGCTCACTTTCCAGAGGGAGGGAGGGAGGGAAAAGGGGTCTGTGTGCATCTAGAGTTTGGGGTATAAAAGACAGAAAGGTGAAAATCATTACCCTACCAGCACACCCACCAGCAGACTGGAGCTTCTTCTTCCTCCACCACATGGTGACTGCTCTTGTTCTAGTGGTGATCAGCCTTCTTCAGCTGCTGGTTGCAGATTGATAAATGAAGCTACCTGGGAGAGAAAACTTTCTTCCCCGGGTTTCAGGTATCCTCAGCAGAGGAACTGGCCAAAGCAGCCAGGAGGGGAGTCAGGGTATTTACGTGCCAAAGGCAGTCAGCTGAGAGCCCTGTCAGAGTTAATGAGGGCTTTAAAAAAATATGAAGCTAGCAAAGACCTATCGACCTGTGAAAGATGGTGGGGTGATGATAACATGGGGGTGGGGGAGAAGGAGGAATAACTAATTGCACATTAAGCGGATGTTCTGTCATTGCAGGCTTCACCCATAATTTCATTTCTCCCATTTAACTCACCTTGACTTTCTCCATATACTACAGACTAGATCCATTTTATCTTTTCATACAAAGGAGGAAAAAACCTCCAGTCTCTGACCTTAACATCAGTAAAAAGAACAGTAAAATCCCCTTCTCAAGGCATAGATCAGGTTTGTTTGATGGCATCTATCCTATAAAACTGAGAAGATCTTCAGTCCTGAAGTTAAATGGACCTTAAAGTATTTTTTTGCTTTTCAGTTTTCAGACTTGAGCACAGATTTCCTCCCTCTTTCCCAAGCATTTTCTACTTGGGCAAAGGACAAAGGACAACTGGGGAGAGCTGTGGATGATGAACCTGCACTTGACCAAAGGGCAGGTCACCACTACTTTGCAATAGAAAAAAAAATAGGTCAGTGCAGAATCCTTAAGAAAATCTGATCCAGAAATCCTGGTTTGAAGACACCATCTGTAGTTCTTCCTCAGGTCATAACTCATAACATGCACCTTCTTTTTGAAAAGGAGAAGTTTTCACCATAGTTAAAATACTAAATAAAGAACTATGCAACTGGTCTCATGAAGATCTGGCCATCACTGCAGGCCAACAGCCTGATGAACAGGCTTTGCCTAGGGGAAGTGATGTCTCACAAAGTCTCCTTGGAAGAGCAATCTTTAAGACTAATATTAAACTTTGAAGACATTAAACATATCAACCCTGCCACAGGGCACTACAGGGGGTGTTAGGGGAGTTTCTGCTTAAGCACTAGCTGGGGTGGCATGGCCAGCCTACGGTGCAGCATGGACCAGAAGGTCCCAGCCAGGCATGTTCACCCTGCAGTATACCATACCTCAGAGAAAAAATATTGAATTTAGGCCATGTTTTGATTTACTTATTATGATGGCAAAGCACTTTTCCACAAATGTTTTTTCTTTACCAAGACCCAGTTTTAGGTGCTTGTGTATATGTGAGCACATATTGAAGTAGTCTTTGCTTTATTGGCTTTTGTAAACTCAAAAAGACCAACCTTGAAACAAAAATGGAGCCAACCAGTGATCTCAACTGCTTCAAAGATCTAAAGGACCAAAATTTGGAGGCAGCTGGGAAATCTTTTGAGTGGAAGTTCAAAGCCTATCGTTTCAGCTCTAAATCATAAGTAAAGGGGTAAAGGGAGAGACATTCCAAAAGTCAGTCTAAGTTAGACTTTGGAGGTTAATAAGGAGTAAGATGTATTGCAACATGAATTTCTAAAGAGAGAGGGTACCTGACTAAACTGAATTCTCTCTCTATTGACTATTTTTTAAGAAATGAAAATATACCGCCTCTCTTATATTTGCAAGGTAGTCTGTTATGGAATAAGTTGCAATGCGGAAAATAACTTAATACAGCTACAGAAGGTGTGGACTGATCCAAGCATCATTGGGCAGTGAAGGGGAGACAAGGGGTTTTGCTGAAAGGAGAATAAATGAAACAGAGCTTATCAAATGGAAAGTTTGTGTGTGTGTGTGTGTGTGTGTGTGTGTGTGTGTGTGTGAATGAAAGGCATGGACCTAATTAAAAAAAAATACAGGAATCATCAATATGAAAGAAAAGGTCTTTTCATTCCTTTGGATGAAAGAATTTTCCAAGCATATGGAGCAGCTCCAAGCACATGGGACCAGTGCCAGCCTGCCCACCTCATCCTTCTCACCTTGGGCTTCCTATCCAGCAGCTGACCATTGAGTTGGGTTGGGTTCTTTTGCTTTTTTAGGTGTTTGTCATATCAGTCCCATTGAATGTGATAATGACAGGAAAAACGCTACTCAGGTCTTGCTTTAGTATCCTCATTGAATAACGAAATTTTTCCTTGGGAAACTTTTAAATGTGGTTCATTTGGCATCTTTTTGATCTGGCAACAGCTACCTCTTCTAGATATAAGTGCCTTACCAGAGAAAACTCCCAGAAAAGAAAGAAATGTGGAGAAGCATACAGACTACCCTTGCTCAAAACAGAGAGCAAGGTAACAGTGGGGTGAAGGTGATGGTTCATCGCATAAGCAGCAAAGCCATTGCAATCTTGAGCTGTTGAATTCAGCAAAGAGCAGAGGAACTGTGCTACATCACCCTCATTTACACAGAACTCACCTAAATCTGGTACACCTGACGGGCCTGGGGACAATATCTTAGATATTTTGCCATTAAAGCCAGATTTTCTGCATGGTTGTGAGCTAATTACCATGGGAAGCCAAGTGTTTTGCCTGCACAGCCAGGATGGGTGGCCCAGCACCACACTGATGGACCCACAAGTGCCATGAGAGGGTACTGACACCCCAAACTGTCTCACATACAGCCAGAATTGGGCTTTTTTGAGTAGCCTCCATCTGACACAAGCATCAGTTACCTCAAGCTATAATCAAATATCTCAAACAGTGATAGAGGTGATTGCCCTTGTGTGCCTCAGGGCTCCCTGAGTAGCACAGGTGGAGATACAGAACAGTGAAGGAACGACAAAGGAAGAAAAAACATGTTTAGAGCAAGGAAAACAATGCAATGGTGGTGAGCAGGGACACTATCAGCCTCAAATATGCACAGGGCAAATTACAAATGATGACCAGAAATGTCTCTGCACGGCACTCTGGTGCTTTTCGTCCCTGGGCTTTTCTTTGCCCAGGCTGGCCCTGCCTCCTTGCACCAGAGGTAATGGAGAGCTTACTACACTGATATTTTGAGTTAGATTTTAAGCCAATGAAGCTCCCACTCTCCCCACAGCCCATTCCAGTCTGTAATTTCACTTTGAAGAAAATCAGAATAATCTGAAATCCCACACCAAGACTTTTCTGCAGGGTGATATTTTTATATATACAATTTCTGGACTGTGGATTGCAAAGGTACTAACCAACGCTAGTGAGAGCTTGAAGATTAACATTGCCTCAGTCCCCACTGATCCAATCATCTCTGATGTGCATGTCTTGCTCTGTTTTCCCTTCAAGCCATTCTCCTGAAGAAATACCTCGGAAACATGTAAGATATATCTCCGTGGTATAAATAAAGCAGCAGCATTAATACTTAAAGTATTAATAACCATCTATCTAGATATGGCAATAAAGTAAATTAATACTCCAAAGTCCTGATTTGGATCTCACTTACATTGCCGTTACAGAACTAAAACTATTGATTTCAGTTGGGTCATTCAGAGACAGATAACCGAGGTTAGCCTGACCTTGTATTGCTCTAATAAATACATTACAGTAACAACAGATCTGGAGTCAAAAGAAGTTTGCCATTGTTTGCAACAGTAGCACAGTGTAAATAATACATGGATATTACAAAAGCAATTACGTCCCAATATCAGAGCCCTGATCATGAGCACAGACTGCTCTGCAACACAATCTGGCTTTATTGGGATGAATGCCCTTTCTAAATTACAGCTTCACTTTGTTTCTGTAGTTATGCAAAAGAGGAGACTGCTCCAAGTTTAAGGTCAGCCTGATTTTATTTTTTTTTAAATAGATCTCTTTAAGGACATGAGTTCATCTTTCAGAGAAAACAAAAACCTAACCTCAGCATTGGACAGGTGCAGGATGACATCTTCCTTTAGCTCTAGTCCTTCCTGGGTGATGCAGAGGAAAGGCAGGATGAGATGCTCTCAGAAAAACTGTTCTCAGTCTGATGCCATTTTGGAGGACCAAAACTATTTTAGTTATTCAACTAAGTCAGCCAACAAAACTGGCCTAAGCTGGTAAATTTGGTGCATGTTTCTGCAAACAAAGCCTGGCAAGGAGCTCACCTGTGTGCTTTACACTGGAGATGCCTAAAATTAGGAGAGATTAATTTCACAATAAGTATTGTTAGTTTGTATTTGCAGGAGGTGCAGACTCAACTTTTCCCTGTCTCTGTTTTTCCATCTATAAACTGAGAATATGAATAATATGCTGAGTTCATTAATTCCACTCATGCTGCTGGAGACCAATGGAGAAAGAGACAAAACGGGTTCTCACCTCTTCATTTGTCAGGGTCTTACCACGTTGGAGTAATGTCTCAAATCGTCAACAAGCAAGACCTTGACCTCAGCTTTGGACAAAGCCATTTGCTACTTGGCAGAGATCTCATTTGCCACTCAAAAATTATGAAAATTAACACTCTGAGATCAGCCACATTCAGTCTTCTTGTGCAAAGAGTATGACTGGGCTTAAAAAGAGACAGTCAAGGGTAACAACCCAACCAGACCCATCTAAGTCTATGTGATTTATGGTTGGATTACTGGGAGGCTTTAACAAATACTTGTCCTTCACAGCAAGCCCCTTTAAACAGCCATAATCATGGTATAAAATTATGCAGCAGAAAACAATAATATTTTTATAAAAATAATATTGGCTAGGATAAGGGAGCAGGCCCAAACTATTTTATTGTCTTCTGAAGCATCCACTGTAAAAACATATATTTGATTGCTTAGTGAATATATTGTGTTTGCTTTTCCTGCTGGTTATTAGTGGAAAATTAGCAATCAAAAGGCTAATAGATAAAAATTTTTTTAAGGTACAGTTTAATTAATCCCCAGAAATTAAATCTTTTGCTCATGCAGCTACAAAGTTTGCTAATAATAAAAATACATTTTCCAAGCAAAAGCTTAGCAATACTTACTACAAATTTGCACTAGAGGTGGTCAAAAATACTCAGCACAGAAGATGGAAATGAGCTGTGCCACAAAGACCCACAGCTGATGAGAACTCAGTGCATTAAAGACCCTGCAAAGGCCAGTCAGCAACTGGTGAGCTGGTTGAAAAACTCATCCAAAAACTTTAATAATAAGAGCTTATAAAGATGCAAATGCCTGCTACTTTTCCAACCAAATCATCAAGTTACATTTCTGTGTGTTTTAGCCTCTTCTCTATGACAAACAGATTAGCATCAAGCCCGGCAAAGTGTCTGCAAATTCACTCAGATAAAAAAACATTAAGATAACAGAGCAGTTATCAGGCAAGTACTTCATATTTTGGGGTCAATATTGCCTGTTGACATGATTTCTTATAGAAGGGGTTGTGTAAGGCCCTGCCTGTCTCTGTCTGCCCTCCCCTCCCTTCTCCCTTCCAGCTCCTGTGCTAAATTTCAATCAAGGCCGAGAGCAAGTCAGTGCTTCCAGATACAGTCTCTTCCTATATATTTTATGAAATATTTTAGGGAAATAGCTATTGTGGATAGTGCATGTACACTTGTGCTTTCATTATACTGGAGAACTTGCAAAGGGGAGAAATCCCAACCAAGAGGGGCTCTCTGGTGTCTAATATGGCAGAAAATCGGATTTAATCTCTTCTGTTCATGTAAGCATTTGCAACGTCTTTCTGCTGGGTCAGTCCTATAAAGTCTAATGTGGGATAAACCCATTGCTGCTCTTATTTTAAAAAAAAAATCTGCCCACCATGATCCATAAATCCAGAAGATAATTTTCCTCAGCTCCACTGCTCACAAAACTGTTCCAGATGTGTTTTAGGTGTTTTCAGCTTATGGACATGCATGGTTCCTCCTGCGGTGATATGTAAACATTTAATTCTGCTAGCAGGCTAAATTGAGTGATGCCAACAGGGGCTTTTTTTGGTTTGTTTGTAGGGTTTTTTTTTTTATAGAGAGGTCTGTGCAGACACAGAGTCAAGATCTGCTCTCTGTAGAATATTGTATACATTGATTTTTACTAATTATTCTTTATTCAGATGAGTGAGGTAGCACACTGATCAATATAATCATATAAACAGAACCAGATAGTCTGTCTGTAACAGTGGATAAAGAAATATGGAAAGGCAAAAGGTGTTTTTCTGCCAATGTTAACAGGTCTGAGAAGGTTTGAGATGAAGCAACACCAAACCTCCAATTAAAGCAGCTATTAGATATGAGCTAGTCATTATGGTTGTTCTTCTTTATCCCTAAGAATTTATAATAAATAGGAATGACAAATCAGCATCTAGCTCTAGGAGAAGTGAGTGGTTTGGGGAAATAAAGCATGTTTATGCCCAGGTGAGCTGGAGAGGCACCTGAAGAGTGGGTTGTACCCCTGCAGCCTACGTGTTCCCAGCATGCAAGGGGACAACCCTCAACCCTTATATTCACCAACAAATATAGTACTGGCTCATGTAGTGCTGCCACAGCTGATTCTGAAGCAACAGGAGGACAGCAGGGCTTCCCTGCTCCCATGAGCATGGAAAATCCAGGGAAATCCATCTAATCCTGATGTCTGCATTGCTACATACATGGATTGTATATGGTTGCAAGGCAAGGGAAACTAAAGAGCCATAAAACTGTGAGTGTTAAGGAGAAAATAAATACATAGAAAATAATACCCTCCTGGGGTAGATTGCAAAGGTGCCAGGTGAGACTGACTTTTAAGTTTTCTCAGTGGCAGGCAGCAAGGCAGAAGGTTAGAGCAAATCTGGTTCTGGAGCTGGTCTGAGACTGGTGCAAAGTGATGTGCAGAGGCTCTGCAGCAACCTCCTGCCTCCTTCGGCTGCTGGGAAAAAAGAATTAGAGATATCCCCCAGGCCATAAATATCAGCCTGAAGACTGCTGTGGACCAAAGGTTTTCTAGAGTTGTGTGGTCTGGCAGAACAAGGAGGGACCCCTCACCATTTCCATATTACCTTGTAGAGAAAGCAAACCAGATTCCCAGAAAAAGGTGGGAGGAACGGTGAGACTCATTCTGTTTCAGCAAGGGAAGGGAGGTGGTGGACAAAGCAGCTTGCACCACACTATGATATTCCCTTCAAGGGGTTGTGGCTGCACATGTCACCCACCCTAAATCTCAGCAGGAGAGAGGGCGTGCACCTGTTGAACCACCTGGTTATGGGGGGCTCCACACACGTGGGGTGGGCAAGGGGGAAAAGCCACCATCACCCCCGGGGGCCTCCTCCCACAGGGGACAATTCTGGGCCCCATCACCCATGGGACCTTCCGTGGAGGTGAGCCAGTCATAAAATGGGCATGTCAGGTAAACAGAGAAGGATATTCAGCCAAATTTCCTCGCTGGTCTAGAGACATGACTACCCTTTCTCCAAAATATATTGACTTCAGCCAGTTTTATCTATGGAATACTTGGACCATCAGAATTGCAGGGGGAAAGGAGACCATCTCCTCTGGTTGCAAGGATAGCATCAGTTCTGCATAAGTAACTGATACTCCATAAAGGAGAAATAGAAATATCTGATGGTGGTTAATTTTCATTCTCACCGTCATTCTAAGAGCCCACCTAATCAGTTTTCCACATAGTGCGATACTGAAATCCATCACTGCTGCATAACCTTTCCCAAATGTTGCCATATGAAGCAAAGTTTCTGAAAGATTTATTAAAGACATGATTGAGGAGACATTTCTGAAATAAAAAAAAACATTCTCAGTACACAGTACTTCATGAAAAACCTATATGGGAAGCCAAAGATGCCATTAATCTTTTTGAGTGAAAGGGACGCATATTCCATATTTATCATCCTGCACCACATGCTCACGGAAACATCCGAAGAGCACCGCATTAGGGACTCAAGTATTTTATTTTATCAACTGATAGCATTTGCATTGAGCAGCAAAGATGGCAAATTATTTGCAAAATTATCAGACTCCCTCAGTGCCTCAGCACTTCTCAAGGGAAATAATGTACTCAGGAACACTGCCTGAAAGGCATTTTCCTGCCTGACCTGACTGCAGCCCAGTTTTATCAAGTGCCACTAAGCAAACAGGCAGTGAGATGAAAACGCTCCGTGAAACTCCAGGCGTCGGCTTAGATGCCTCGACGGTTTTTCATTCACCTTGTCTGGAAAAAGGATGAACTTCATTTTCCAAAAACTGGCTCTAAGTCCAGCAAAGCAGGAAGACATCTAAAATGGACAATGTGACGGTCCTGGCTGTTAGTGCATCTGACAACATCTATTCATGCAAAAAAAACCAAAACATGCCCTGTGAAAATAAAACACTGGATTTGAGTATTTTCTTTTTTTTTTTTTTTGAAGATGCAAAGAAGCTGAGAGAAAGCTTATTTTTGTTGATGAATTTTATCATTCTCTATCAGACCCGTTAAACCTGGCCTGGTAGCAAACCTTATATCTGGGAGACCCTTCATATATCAGTATGTCTGGAGGTCTCAAAAGGCAGCACGGAATCACAGGAACCAGGATGGACAGGGGTCCAAGAGCCACTTGTCCTTCCCTTGCAGGACCAGCTACCCCACCAGCAAGGACCTCCATACAACCTCATTTCTGACTCACTGGTGACAGAGAATTCAGTGAGACTGCAGGAAGCCTTTTCAAGTGCCAAGCCCTGGTTATCTTTCTGATAAATCCCTGCCAGGTGCTGCCAGAGGAAGAGGGGTTGCAGGCAATAGGTAGAACAGGCAAAGATGTCCCCATCAGCCCCAAGGTGCTGGAGGATGCAGGCAGAGAGAGGTGAGCACCTGGAGGGATGCTGTCAGCAAGGAGGGAGGACATTACTGGCACGGTGTTTTTCTACAGCTTTGGGCAGAAAAGAGCAGGCAAGGTCTTCTGGACCTCCAATTTCACCACCACGTGTTGTAATGAAATGCAAAACAAAACTGGTGATGACGAGCTGAAATAACTGCCCATTGATTCTGCAGGTTGGTGAAATGATATCTGACACATCCAAGAGAGAAAAAGACAGTGCTGGTGTACTGGGTAAAACTGTGGGCTTAGGTGATAAGAATAATCTGAGTGTGTCAGGGGATGTCTACATCACTCATTCAAAAGCAGAGCAAGAAAAGGATTATCTTGTTAAATATATTAGAGTTCTGTTTTGCATCTCTGCCTTTCTACTTAAAGATGTCTACTTAGGGCTATCACAGTTGCCATCAAACACCTAGTGAGAAACCATCCTGTAGCATTTCTGTTGATTCAGTGGTAGGATTTGAGGTCTGCGTTATTGTCTCAGAGGTCTACATAGCCATCTATTTTCTACATCCCACCTTCAACAAAATACTCATGCTCCCAACTCTTGGTTAAGACCTGAACTTGCTAACTCAATAGTTTTCAAGTGTAGAAAAAAATTAGTGGGGTCTGAGTTTCCCCACATAGGAAGCTTTGCCATTGACATCCTTGTAACCAGGGTGTCTTCTCCACCTGAAAAGGTGCCCATGGCAGCAGTTATACACACTTAATGGAATATTTTCTCTCTCTGTGGTGGACAATAGCTCCTTTATGGATTTAAATGGTTTATTCCTCTAGTCAGACCCACTGGGAGGGCTTAGAGATAACTGAAGCCTTAGAGCAAGAAAACAACTAAGTGATAAAAATTACCTGACAGCTAGCGCTTCACCACCCAGGAGTAGATTCTGCTTAGCAGTGCTCATCACAGCTCTAGAGCTGGGGGGGGTGGGGGTGGGGGGTGTGTAGATAAAGAGAGATTCATAAAGCTTTTATTCCAAAAGCTGATGTCTGTGGTGCCCGTGGTGGAAAAAGGGAGGTCCATATCTGCCCTGGCTCCTCCTAGCAGGTCCCACAACCTAAAGACGTCTTGCTGGGTGCCCTTGGGAGAAAGAAGCAGCTGATAAAAGCAAAAGGAATCACTTTGTCACATGAGCACAGAGCTAAAATCTGACACTTGGTACCACATAGCGTTGCTGAGGCCAAAAATACAAACTGGCAATATCAGCTTGAGGGAATACCAGCAGAAGGGCCATTTATTACTTTCCCTATTTCTTCTGCTGTTTCCCTAAGTATCCACTCCTGGGCACTGTCAGAGACAGGCTGTGGTGAAACATCTCTGTAAATCACTACGGCTTTTTGTTGAGACTTTCTCAGAGGAAAGGCTGCAAATGCCATGAAGGAAAATGACGGATGCTGCAGTCTTTAGGAAATGAACCATTCTTTGATTGCTTGCTTAGCTGAGCAATTTGCAATGTGATAGACAGCAATTATATCATCCAGTGTCAATTTGTCTATTCATTTTTCCCTCTCCACATGTTTCCTCTTTTTGATTGAATAATCACTAACAATAATCACAAGCAGCTGGGAGAGGAAGTACATCCATCAGTTTTAATGTCAGCAAGAATGAGAACTGATTCCTGCAGTACTCACCACAGCTCTGCATCTTCAAAGTCATTTACATTTTCCTTATACCAGCGCTAATATCAAGATCATATTATTTCTGTCACCCACTCCTGTTTCAGTTTATAATCTAGGAACAATAGAATGCCACCAGAAAATACCCAATTTCAAAAAAATGGATGGTTGTTTCATCTGCTATTCTGTATTCCCACAAATATTTTTACATTTATGTTTTAATAAACAGGGCTCTGGACCCCTCAGCACAGGAAGGACATGGGTCTGTTGGAGCGGGTCCAGAGGAGGGATCAAAACTGATCCGAGGGCTGGAGCAGCTCTGCTGTGAGGCCAGGCTGAGAGAGCTGGGGTTGTTCAGCCTGGAGAAGAGAAGGCTGCGGGGAGACCTTATTGTGGCCTTTCAGTGCTTAAAGGGGGACTATAGGAAGGATGGGGGCAATCTCTTTAGCAAGGCCTGTTGTGACAGGACAAGGGGTAACGGTTTTCAACTAAAGGAGGGGAAATTTAGACTGGATATAAGGAAAAAATGCTTTACAATGAGGGTGGTGAAACCCTGGCCCAGGTTGCCCAGCGAGGTGGTCAATGCCCCATCCCTGGAAACACTCAAGGCCAGGCTGGACGGGGCTCTGAGCGACCTGATCTGGTTGGGGATGTCCCTGCTCATGGCAGGGGGGTTGGACTAGATGACCTTGAAAGGTCCCTTCCAACCTAAAACATTCTATGATTCTATGATAATTCTCCTGACACTGAGAATATTGATGGAAGTATAAGCTTGTAAGACTGTGGCTATGTAAGATAGACCAGACCCAAGGAAGATAAGTTTATGTAAAGGGTGAGGACAGTAAGAGATAGAACTGTTTGGAAGGTGTAAGTAGGCAAACTCCATGGATTGCAGAGGTTCTTCAAAGCTTGTCTGCATACAGATTGCTACTTCTAGTAATAAATTACCTTACTGTGCCCATATATATTGTAGGCTGCAATCCAGACTGTAACATTGAATGTCCGGTGATAAATTCTCAATTTATGCTGAATATATTGAAGGCCTATATATACTTTTACATATCTGTATACATATATGATGTATCATCACAGAATTCTACAGTGGTATTCTCTACGAACCAGTATCTATCAGCTGAGCTTCCAGCTCTCTCTGTTCAGAGACAAAGAACAGCACAAAATACAAAATGAGGCATAAAAAGTGGCCCAAAGATTGCCTTTCCCATAAAACTCTTAAAGTGGTTTATTCAGTAGAATTAAATCATCTTTCAAACACAGTGACACAGACCAAAAAAATACCCTGATTACTGTTTTAGTTATGGCTTACATCAATTGATAGGCTTTCTATTACAACCATAATACAGCTACAGAAACAATAAGCAAAAATTACAGGGTGGAAGGTAGAAAAAAGAAGAGTGAGTCAATGGATATGAGGGATTAACATCAGCATGAAACCATCATGACTCCACTTGGATTACTCCAACCCCACCGTCACCGCCTTACAGAAATAACAAACATGAAACAAGCTTTATTTTTGTAATAGCCCAAGCTCCCCAGTTTTGCTCCAGTATTTCCAAACCAACCATTTGGTTTCCACCAAGTTAAAATGGGGGACATATTCAACAGGCAGCAGCTGTTCAATACAATTTACATGGGCTAAATGCAGAGGTTTGATCAGAGACCTCAGGTTGACAATAAGGACCCAGAAATAAAGTAAAATTCACCATGTACTGTCCCAGATGGAGCAGGTACAGGCAGTTTTCCTCATTTCTAAGGGGACAGGCTCTAGTGTCACATGTAAGTGTGTATCACTTGGTCAACAGAAGGTTAACAAACAGGGATTAATTCAATTCTGCTTGCTCCCCACTGCTAAAACAGGTAATAACCACAGTCTTCATAAGCCGTATGGAGCATTGGAGATACTTCAGTGTCCTGGTCCATCAGTTTCAGGTAGAACAGACATTTCGAGAACTAGCCAACACAGTATCTGAATTTGTTGGCTTAATTTGTCACCATTTTACATGCTAACACATTTTACAGCGATTAGTACAGCTAAAAACGTATATCAACTTACCCAAAGATCAAACACCAAGAACATTTATGGCTTCTAAAGGGAAAGTCAGACATATCGGCAACTTATTTACAGCTCTCAATCCTTGAAGCGCTGAGGCAGATTTGTCGTTCTTTAAGTTTCCCAGTATGGCCCAGTCCCATATTTCTGATGTTTCTCAGATGCTCAGGGCTTCGGGGAGCATTGGAGGTGCTGAGAGCCCCGGACTCAAGCTCTCTTACTCTAACACCTAGCATACATTTGGATTTCCCTTAAGTTTATTTTAAAAAGCACTTAAGTACAATTGCTTGTTGATTTTAATACCATGCAGACAACACAGGGATGCCCAGCAGCCTCACCCAGATTAGACAGGATGATAAGACATAAAATGATAATAGTCTGGGAGGGTTTTTTGGGAGATGCAGGTTATTGGCTTGACTTACAAGCACTGGACCAGATGTTTTTTTCTATTGAAGCCAAATGTGAACATTGTGCTGGCTTCAAAGGGAACGGGCTGAATCCTGCCTTGAACACATTCATATCACTGATGAATTCCATGCTGGTATTTTAACGCAAGCAGAAAAACACCTCTTTTCTCGAGGTATGTGATTTGCATACATACAATTAGGTACAGAGGGTTCATTTGGGATTTGATATGGCGATTTACACTACCACAATGAAATGCTTTGCATAGATGAGTTTGAAAAGATGAAAAGTGCCAAAATCTGGAAGGGAGAGCAACAGTCACAACATTTCTGCTTCCAGATAAGTTTGTTCTTTATGCACACCATTAAAAACACAGTATTGCTACTGCACTGTATCTACAATATTTTTAAAAATGTATCTGAAATGAAGTGAATAAGAAACAAGAGGCTGCTCTTCCTGCCCATGATCAAAGCTTGTTTCTGGTGGCTTGCTCTGAAGTACACCGAACTTTCCACAGACTTCACTGGATTTTCAAAAAGGCCCTAAGCATAAATACTGACTCCTTTATTCAGAAAACCTCAGCTCACTCCATAATTTCCCAGGGAATCTGGCCCTTAGGGATTGCCAAATTTTGCTGTTTCCTTCTTCATATAGGTGTAAAAACTCCAAAGTTCTCTGCATGCTCAGATGCAAGTGAGATGGGGGAAGGGATCATTTCAGGGCTCTCCATTTTCACTACCCAAGCTTGTGCTCTCTACAATCAAAGCTTCCCTGACAAGCCACCAGGCCTCAGAAGATTAAAAAGGACAGATTCCTTCTCACTCCATGTCTCAGCATTTTATCCACCCTGGTTTCCCTCACATGCAAACCAGAGATTGCTCCTTCCTGCCATGTAAAGCCAAGCACGGGCAGTCTGCCCACATAGCTGCGTCACCACTACTGTTTTTGCCTTCAAGGTCTGAGCAACATTTCTACTGATTCACCAAATCCCCATAGAGTGGACTATTCTTAGAGTTGATTTCCTCCCGTCTACTACATCTAACTATACCAAGTGAACATCACCTTTAATTTGTCGTCAGTCAAGGCTGCATGGGGGCAGCTTTTGTCAGGGACTAGGGGAACTACTCCTGGCTGTCGCAAGCTGTTAAGCTTCATCTATCATCACTATCGTGTTACTCCAGAGTGTTAAAGGCTCTGAACCAGGTTGGTAGTCGCAGTCTCCCATATTCCCTTGACATTGCTTTTCCAGGCGATCGTGGACCTACTCGCTATGGTGCTTCTCCTCCAACAGATCACAGCAGGAGTGGCTGCCACGGCATGGCTCTCCCTTTGCAATTCATGAGCTGGCTTTGACAACTCCGTTGCAATCAAAGAAAATATGCTAAAATGTTATAATGGCCCTATCACCATTTAATCCATTCTGTCCAACAGGAAAGTTGGATTTCATATATCAAAAGCAAGCAGCTAAACTATTTCGACTAAGTACTTCCTTCCCTTTGATGAAAGCACTGGCAGATTCATAAGCCTCCTCTGTTGACCTGACAATAAAGGAGAAGCAGTCCTAGCTATGTTCTTCTGACTGAATTTGTATTGTCAGTGTATGCAGATCTCAGGAACTTCTTAAGAGATTCTCCTAAATAATATGGGGAGTTGGTGATCAAACCATAATATTATAATTTTCTCTCTCCCTGTCTCAGATTTCATATCCTCAGCAACAGAGCTGGGATTACAGCCTGAGCTCAGGATGTGGTACCAGACAGCTGACAGTGTTTCTTCTTGGACAGATCAGATTTTTGTATTGAGGGATTTCTCTGGGGCCTGCATCCTTTTCTGTGGGAAATCATGACATGCTATGCACACCCTCTACTTGCTATAACAGTGTGCAGCAAACACACCCAGCTTCCTGATAGTCAGGTATCCCACTGTTCGAAGAAGGTTAAGATTGGACATTTGGAGCTTTGATGGCATGGGAGAAGGGAAAACAAAATAGCCTCAAACTCAGACAAATTCTTGATGTCAAAAGAGTATTTTCTTATGCTTAGTACACAAAAGAATGATGGCAGAAAACAAGGAGGGTCCTTCTTTATGCAACAGCCCTTCTTTTTGTCCATTTAAGCAGGACAGGCAGAAGCTTAGGCTGGTCAATGCTGGCTCACCCACCCCACTGTGACATTGCACAGGTAGTGACCTCCACGTAGCTAAAATCTCCTGGGCAGTATTTATTTGCTACCTATGGAGAACAGAGCAGCAGGTAGCACCCATCCTCCCACCCTGCTCCTGCAAGATGCTGCCACGCCATTTCCACTCAGCTCCACAGATGCTGCAGTACGGCAGCAGGAATCTGATTTTCCAGCCCCCAGTGCAAGGTAAGGAGGCCAAAAAATATCTGAAAGCTTCTGCATATGGCATTTCTGACAAATGCCCGTGTTTTTCAATCATTTTTTTGAGCAACACCTGAAAATGAATCAGAAAGTAAACACATTGCAACATGCATTTCACCTCAAGGACTATTTTATATATATTTCTTTAAGTATATTTCTGGCTTGCAAACCACTCCTTATATCTAACTATACACCTATGTACACCTTCACAGACATGTCTGGGCCTGTTTCTGCAGTCCCTACACAAATAAAATACCCACCCACTTGAATGGGAACTTTTTTCAGATAAATGTGGCAAGACTGGGCCTTTGGTGCATATGTGCAAGTATCCTGCACACACATTTTAAAATCATTAAAAAAATATAGTCGCTATAGATTCATAACCGGTCAAAATCTAAACACAGTAAACCAGAACTTATTACAGTATAGCGTAGGTGAATATACATTGCTTATTTACATGAAGCAAACAGAGGAAAGGAAATGTCTGTGACCCTGTAATCACTGCTTAACCGTAATTACAGTTTTGCTTATCCTTTTGTCTGTCCAAAAAGTCCAAAAGGATTTTTGCAACTAAGAAGAGGGATCTGCACTATTTCTTTCCAACATATGGATGATTCTCAAGTGCTTTCCCATCTTTTCAAAGTATGTTTTGCAACATGTCAGACTCCTTTCAGTTGCTTTTGTTGACTTCAATCACCATAGTAAAGAAAAATCCCTTACTAAAGAAGGTAACCTTAGCAAAGCAGCAGCAGCAAAGCAATACTGAAGTCACTACTAGTCCCATACTCAGGCAGAATAAGGAGTAAGGGCTCTAGGTACCAGCTTCAGCATCATTACTGTTATCATAAAGCTAATGCACAGCAAGATGGCCAACCCACAGGGTCACATTGCTCTCTAAATAGCACTTTCATTACAGCACTTCATTATCAAAGCCCTTTGCACATAAATTTACAAAACACAGCAAAGACAAAGATCTCTTTTGCATATTAAATCAAGGAAACCATTTCATCTACAAGTTCATTCTTAGTGTGCTGCATATTTCACAGCTAGTCAATACAAGGTGGTGCTCACTAACACACAGTACAACTCTTAAGACCAAAAGCACAACACCACAGATATATAAAGCTTAAGCACAGGTCCTTCACCTACCCCTGGCTGGTATTTCCCAAGCAAGCTCTAACACCTTTATCAAGGATATGCGTTGCTTTTAAAGTAATCAGACCTCTGGAGTCTAGTGTAAAGTTAAGGAAGTACACTCACATACCGTCCAGGTGACTGCTGGTCAGCAGGGACTTGTGAAATGGTGACCATCATGCTTCACTTCCTTTTTGATCACTTTTTCCATAGCATGAACAACTTTCACAGCTTTTAAAAGAAGCTCTGTGCATTCATGCATTACAAAATCAAAATCCAAGTCCAGATTTGGATTTAAACCCTCACACACGCACACCCCCCGAAGTATCCCTCATATAGAACTGGCACTTTAAACTCCAAATCTTTGATCAAAGATCTTGTCATCTAAGTAAGACAAGACAAGGCACTGGACAGCAGCCCAAGTGCTTCAGACTAGGAACTTACACGAGGAAACTCCATTCATTTGACTACGCCAGCGCAGCTGAAACAGCAAACCTCACCCTCCTGTGTACGCAGTCATACCAGTATGAAAGGGCATACACCAGCACCCTACTTCGCCATGGTTAAGCAGCTGAAATAAACTCCAGCAATATGTGGCACCTTTTCTGCATTAGGATTTTGCCAAGTTAACCGTATCAGGTGAAAAATTAAGCTTGGCATAACTGAGAGAGTTACCTAGGTAACTTTTTAAAGAATACACCAGCCCTTTTACTATCTTAATAACATTCTCAACATACAAAAATGCCACATTAAGCCATCTGACATCTTGAGATGCATAATTTTGAAATAATCATCCTAATCCAAGCCACAAAGTATCTTCACTGTATTTTAACTTCATTTCCTGCCAGTACTTATCACAGACACCTGACAGTGTTTAACTCGACCTGCACGACAGTGAATCAACATTCAGATACTCTTACAAAGTCTTTAATAAAAATTAAAGAGGAAATGCCTTTTTCTATCTTATGCTGTGCTATTTGAACCAAAAAATCAACTCAGAAAATATAACTACATAATCTCCTTGCTACCCAGCCTGAAAAGCTTTTAGAAGTGTGAAGGAGCATGTTTCTTCAATAAGGACTCCAATCCGAAGCTGAGATGGTCACTGTAGGAGGAAGTACACACATTGCTCATGCGTTAGCTAAAAGGAAAGCATTACAGTCAATGAGAAAGAAAACATAATCAGCAGAGAAGAGAAGAAGAAAGAAGCTCTAAAACATTTGCACACCATGATCAACACAGTTACCTATTGCTGTGAATGCGAGTTTAACATTCTCTTCTATCCTGGCTGAAAAATTTCATAAGGTGACCTTGTTTGTTCTTAACACATCTATCTGCTATTTTTAACCAATACTTTGTGACATTACAAACAAAGACCTCAAGTTATATACTTGCTCTTAAAACTATATGCTAAAGAGTATATTTTCAAAATGCCAGAGAAGAGTGCTTTCAATAAAATCTGGCAATGCCCCAAGGTACTCAATTCAGAAACCTATATAAAGTCATACAGTCTATGCTAAAATTCTCCACCACTGATTCTCCTCAAAAGTTTGGTGCTTTTCTTCATAGTGAAATGATAACTACATTAATGTGTTCTGTTTATCCCTAAATCTATTGGAAATGCGCTTCTTATCTGATTTGTTTTCCAGGTCAGTATATACCCTGCAACAGAGAAGTTTTGTTTCTCCCACACTGTTACAGACCCAATTCTGCTAGCAGGAAAGATGCTGGTATCCTAGATCTTATGGGATGCAATGCCTTGAGGAAATTTATATCAAACAATTATTGCATAATCTCAGGGTGTAAGAAAACCTCCTACACCATACACAGGCATCAAGTTCCTGTTACACTTTTGCATCAGAGGAAGAAGTGTCCCTGTCAACAGCAGCTACAGGTCCCTGTATGGACCCGCAGGATCCCCTTGCTGTGCATGTGGAGGAAGTTGAATATTTCTGAGGGCATAGCATGAAAACCAGGGCGAGGTTTCACATTGTCATAGTAGTGGTGAGTTATAAAAATCCCTGAGGGGTTCATGGGGAAGGCCCAAAAGCCAAAAAGGTGGACCTCTTCACAGAGCTCCAGGGCAGCAGTCACCAGGATCAGTCCAGTGCTAATCCGCTTAGCCCGCACCCCTTGGCCAAGCCAGTAGCGTGAGACGTTGATGAGATACTGGGGATGAAAGTAATAAACAGCTTGCTGAGATTCAAAATCATCCAGGACATATTTGACCCGGATTGAGACATCCGTGTTGCGAGTGTTGTAGAAAGCTGGCAGCAGCACGGAAGCATTCTCGTAGACCTGGAGCACATCGTAGAAGGGTTTCCTCCATTTTTCCAGCTTATGAAACCTAAAGGGAAAAGGATGCGAGTGATGGTCAGACCAGTGCAGACTCAGTCGGGACCCAGCAGACAAGAAACCTCCAATGGGCTTTTACTGAAACATTTCTGATACAGACATATCTGAAAGGGGAATATATTTAGATGTGTAGCTGAAGTGTCAGTATGAAATGTAGGGTAAAAAATGCAGGGGATAAAAAAATACATCTTCTCTCCTCTTTTGGCAATACATTCATTAATCAGTGGACAAAATTTGTAGACATTTCTGATCATGTCACACTTCTCATTTTATTATGAGAAGTACGTAATTTTTCCAAGGTTTGGTAAACTGTATAGTGCACTATGCAGCGCAGAACTGTATAAAAAGTGGCAAATACCAAAGCAGAGCAAAAATGTTTCTAAAATGACTAACTGTAACATTTAAAAGAAATCCACAATGCAAGCAAATGATTTTATGTTGCTCAAGAAAAGAAACATATTCCCCCAGCAAGGAAGGAAAGCAGGAGTTAGCCCCATAGTCCCAAAACTGTCAGCAAGGTGGCATTAAGGTATTAACAAATGTAAAATTAAAATCACTCAGTCAATCCTGGCTACAAAGTTTAACTGGCATTTTTTAAAATACATATGACAATGTATGCTCTTTATTTAAGCTTTTAGGGTGGGAACCAGTTGCTTCCACCCTAATGTGTCCAATACATTTGCCTGGGGCTTGCCAGCACAGTACAGAATTTCCAGGGAAAGGATGGCTCTGCTGTTATGATTTTAGCTCACCAGCTTCCCACTTTGTTATCAATGTGCAGGCCTAAGTGTTTAACACATTTCTGTAAGATGTTACAGATTCCATATACTGAATAACTTCAACTCAGAATGAAATGTATGTTTCATAGTGTCAGTTTAAAGTAATATTGGGGAAAAAAATTCTCTGTAACAGTTAGAATTTAGTGAAAAGTAGATTTGGAAAAGCAATAGGAGATGAAAATACAAAAATCAGAAATGACCTCTCAGTAATTATACTGGGATTGACAGTCACGACATCCGTCTTTACCCCAACGTCCGTAAAGTATTTCTCAGATATAGGAGGCAAATTGCATCTACAAAGAAAAGAAATTAGTAGAAAGTTAAAAAATTCCTTGCACCTTTTCAGGACTAGAAAGTGGAATTGATTTAAGCATTTCTTCCAAGCAACAAATCTAGAAACAGATTGAGAATTTAAAATTGTATCAAAACATGTTGATGGCCAAACTGTACATTAAAGTAACAAGTTCTTAGGGGCTGTATGAAGACTTCTTTTCTTCCCCAAGTCTGTGAGAGATGACCCCTTTTGCAGATGTAGCCAATGCTCACTCATTTTGCTTCCTTAATAGCAGTTCAGCTATTTACTTTGGCAGTTTAGGATGAGAAATAGGATGAAGCCCCAAGGAGAATCAGACTATAAAATCAAAGACTTCCTCAGCAACAGATGAGCTGTATTCAATAATTAATAGATAAACTATATCTATAACATTGCCTTTAACATGCTTTGTTTTATACCCAAGAGAATTTAGGGGAAATGCTCCACATGAGACAAATCAGTCTAGTCCTAATTAATCCAAAACTATCTGCTTCCCTTCCTTTTTCCTTTATAAGTATCTCTCAGTGCAGTGTAAGAGCAGCAATTCTGACTCTACAGATTCACCAGAGGATGTCAAAACTATTAGGAGCAAACTTGTGAAGATTTTCAAACCTTGATTTTGCCCAGCCTGTACTCTCCTTGGCCTTGACCTAGATCATCTCACAAAATTTAGAGTATCCCTCAAGAGATGCTGAAGTTACCGAAACACACACTCATACACACAAGCTATCACACAAGCTTCCATTCCATAGGAAACCCAGCTAAAAAAAAAAGCTTCAGCATGTGTTATCAGAGGCAACATAAGTGGCCTTGAAACTAGTTTTACTCTCAGTTTAAGCTAGCATCTCACTTGCTGAGATCTTGAAAACTTTTTGAAGTGATCTACAAGCCACAATAGAAGCCATCACTGTTGAGATCCCCACATCTCAAAAATACTGCTGTGCCTTATTCCCAGTCACCTCCTTATTTTTTAATATCAGGGCTGAATAGGAGAAAACCATCAGTACCACAGTTTGGCTGCCATCATAATTTGTCAGTGACAAAGACAGGGTGAGTGGGGGAGCAGAGGAATGCACATAAATCCTTCAAAGATCTTCTCAGACTCAGGAGGTTCACATCTACCTCCCAGAGAGTTCCTCTTTATCAGGTCAGAGAATTTTTTTTTAGACACCTCATCCTTCTGATAGGCAATGTTATTTCCAGCACTTTTCTCTGCTAGGTCATGCAACACCCTTCTGAAGTCCTCCAGCATCCTCAGTTCCACCTAGCACTGGGCACTGTTCTCATTAGATTATATTTGAAAAAGGTTTTCAAATATCCATCTTCAATATTTTCAAACAGTAAACTCCCACCAGGATTAAGAAAGAATGAATTTGTCAAAAGTGATAATTCCTTATAAAAACAATATAATCTGCGTAAACTGTAGTTTTGTCCTAGGACTCCAAAAATCCATCCCTGCAGAGAGAGTAGCCCCATCTACAAATGCACCCAATGTTTCATCACAGATCTCCACTCTGGCCAGTAGATGGAGACAGATAATAACAACTAGTAAATGCAATTCATGGGTCTGTATTTTATATATTCTATTGTACCACAATTAATTACTATCAGAATTTATTTCATAGAAAAATCTTGGTTGCATCCTGCTGGCTACAAGCTTCCTGACAATAAAAGATTTTCCCAGATGTCCTGAAGGTATCACTGAATGTTATCAGTGCTCCAGAGGCAGTTTTTGAAATATTTTAAAGAATTGTTTTGTTGGGGACCAAGATGGTGATTCCTGACAGTCTGATGAACTGGTGTCAGACTGGAAAGTGGATGAGTTCAGACCTGACCTTAAAAAAAAGCTTTTCTTAAAAATTGATGGCAGCAGACCTTAAGCTCTTAAACACCAGCATGTCTTTGTGCATAATGCTCATCCCACATGTTTTGGAGGTGGTGAAACAGGGGGCTTTTTTGCACAAGTGCGGATGTACTTATTCATATTTCAGTTCTACTTAAGCCTCTGCTTAATTAATTACTGGTACCAAAAGCAATTTCTAAGTTCTGTACTGATCTGATCTGTTCTTTTTATGCAGTTGTGGTACAGTTCAGGGAAGAGCAACAGTGTTTAAGAGGGACCTCCACTGAAAGTTCTTATACAAAAGTGATGGCATTTGCTGCCCATATTTCCACTTCCACTCAACAGTTTGTCACCTCCATGTGTAACACGTACCTTTCATTTCAACCATACTGACAGCTGTGATCTAGCACAATAGAAGGGAATCTACAATAACTATTTAATGTATATAGGGTACACTAGGCTTTTAAGAAGCAAATTACCTGAAAGCCAGAGTGTTTCATGGATTAAAATAAGGCAATAGTTTTCTAAAGAATGGGCACAAAAGGTCTGAAAATAATGAATAGTGAAGGTAGGACCAGTAAAATTTTATTCTCATTTGATGTCAAATTAAATTATGAATGCAAGGAGCCAAAATCTGACCTAATTTTTGCTGGTATGCAATTGGAGAAATTCATTGATTTATGCAGAGTTATTCTAAACTGACAGGAACGTATCTAAGATCAGAAAATAGGCCAACAGAACTAAAAAGATTTTTCTTCTCTACAGAACAGGTCATGAATCTCTGAGCTAGCTGTCATATGCCATGACCTGGGAAAAGAGCTTAACAGGATTTAGAGAGGGATTGGTCATGCATATGAATAATTGTGGTGGGTTGGCCCTGGCTGGACGCCAGGTGCCCACCAAAGCCGCTCCATCACTCCCCTCCTCAGCTGGACAGGGGAGAGAAAATATAACAAAAGACTCCTGAGTTGAGATAAGGACAGGGAGAGATCACTCACCAATTACTGTCATGGGCAAAAGAGACTCGACTTGGGGAAAATTAATTTCATTTATTACCAATCAAATCAGAGTAGGATAATGAGAAATAAAAATTAAATCTCAAAACACCTTTCCCCCATCCCTCCCTACTTCCCAGGCTCAGCTCCACTCCCGATTTCTCTCCCTCCTCCCCGCCAGCGGCACAGGGGGACAGGGAATGGGGGTTGTGATCAGTCCATCACACGCTGTCTCTGCCGCTCCTTCCTCCTCAGGGGGAGGACTCCTCACACTCTTCCCCTGCTCCAGCGTGGGGTCCCTCCCACGGGAGACAGTCCTCCATTGAACCGCTCCAGTGTGGGTCCCTTCCCCGGGGTGCAGTCCTTCAGGAACAGACTGCCCCAGCGTGGGTCCCCCATGGGGCCACAGGTCCTGCCAGCAAACCTGCTCCAGCGTGGGCTCCTCTCTCCACGGGGCCACAGGTCCTGCCAGGAGCCTGCTCCAGCGTGGGCTTCCCACAGGGTCACAGCCTCCTTCAGGCACGTCCACCTGCTCTGGCGTGGGGTCATCCATGGCTGCAGGTGGATATCTGCACCATCATGGGCCTCCATGGGCTGCAGGGGACAGCCTGCCTCACCATGGTCTTCACCACGGGCTGCAGGGGCATCTCTGCTCCAGCGCCTGGAGCACCTCCTCCCCCTCCTTCTTCACCGACCTTGGTGTCTGCAGGGTTGTTTCTCTCCCATATTCTCACTCCTCTCTCCAGCTACAGTTCCTGTTGTGCACCAAATTTTCCCAGTTCTTAAGTACGTTATCCCAGAGGTGCTACCACTGTCACTGATGGGCTCAGCCTTGGCCAGCAGCGGGTCTGTCTCGGAGCCATCTGGCACTGGCTCTATCGGATATGGGGGAAGCTTCTAGCAGCTTCTCACAGGAAACAGCCCTTAGCCCCGCTGGCTACCACAACCTTGCCATGCAAACCCAATAGAATAATAAAAAAAAAAAAATCTTTCCCATATATATTAAGGATGATAAAAGTACTACTAAACTCCATTATCCAGGGACGCAAATCATGGGACATCCCAGCCCACACAAAGCCTGGATAACCTCACATACAGTAGGGAGCACAATGTGAAGACACTCTACCTTCAAAGTTATTCAGGTGTCTCTGCACACGCTAGAGTCTTCAGTACTGATTACTGTAACTCATATTATCCAGCACTTGAGCTCTGCACTGCTTCAGAAACACACCTCCAAGGCACATGAGCTGCACAGCATGGAGATATTAACATCTGGTCAAGCTGCCTGTCACACAATAGAGGTTGTACCTCTGGTTCAGAACTGCCCCAGAAAATTATGGCCACATTCACACTGCTCCTGTGCTAATGTCCACGGAAGGATAAATCACAACCTGAGTAACAGGGGATTTCCTGAATAAAGACATTAAAAGTTTTCAGTAAGTCAATGATTAACCACAGGCAGTTAGGGAGAAATAATTCCTCAAAGCAGAGTTTTAAATAAATATTATACAGTGAGGTGTTTTCTTCAAAACATTGAGTTTTTTGAAAGAAGCAGGCTTGATATGGCCAGTTTGGCAAATCCCATGTTTCCATATGAAAGAGAATAGCTTTGCACTCCTTTATTTGTCACTAAAACAGGCAAAAAGAAAAATGGTGCTGTGGTGATTACCGAAACACGAAGTCTGCACTGTCAATCTCCCGGCCACATCTGCTGTTCTTCAGAATTCCTCCATTCCCAACCACTGCACATTTCTTGAACTGGGAGCGGTGGTACGGCATATCCTGCAACATCACAGAAAGAAAACAGTTAAATATCCTGAAACATGGAGGCAACAAGTCTCGTTTTTACTTTTTCTTTTTTTTTTTTTTTGAGCAGCTGCATTTTGCTGCAGATGTACTAATCATAGGAAGTTGACACTGGTTCTGGCCCACAATATTCCCATGGCGTACATAACTGGATAGTATTGTTTTCTGTGCAATTAGAGATAGTATGGGCAACTAACTGAGAGGGAAAAAAAGCAATAACCTGGTTTTGTCCAGACTTAATAATGGAAGAAGTCATTTTAGAAACTTCTGATTTCACATGAGGGTATGAACCATAAAATCAGCGTACCCCAGGCATTGGCTTCTGAGCTGCCTGCAAACTGCTCGCTCCTCAGGCTCTGATGTCCCACCTTTGACAAGTCTGCACAGACAGCTCTAGAGCAGCCAGTAAAGCCCAAGAAGTGTCTCTAAGTCAGAGAGCACATTACAGCTATTTATCAGAACCTAGCCCAAATTTTAGTGTTTGCTACCACTAATTGTACTAATCGTATTAATGATTATTAATTAGCACTTGTACTACCAGCACTGTCTAGAGCCTTTGGTCAGACACCTTTCTGGACTTGCGTAGGACATATCTTTCTGTAATCTTTGGGCAAAATTCTGTCTTCATATGCAGAAATGCAGCTGCTGCTGAAGCCAGAGAGAGTGAAAATCACATCTCTGAGAACAGAACTGGGCCGTTAGGGTGAGAGGGTTGTGACGCAGAACTGAGCCGCGCTACATCTTATGAATATGTAAAGATGTGCTTATATAAGCATGAGAGCGCTCATTTTGGTACATACATATTTTATCAATAATTTCATACTGCAAGCTACAGAGAGATACAATAGTGGCATGGCATTTCTGGGTGATTATTCCCAGGATCTTTCCATAAGCCATGAGGCAAAAGGGCATGCAATTACACCTGTTTGAGAAAAGCAGCAGCTTTCTAACAGAGAGCCAATATAGAGTTGTCCATGATTTAGCTGGAGGTTTCTTAACACAAAATGCTTCAGCAGTCCTGAAAGGGAGATCAGAAACCAGGTCTCCATACTCAGCAAAAGGGTCCTGCCCTTACAGTCTCGCTCCCATGCTTTCAGCCCTTTATCTCCTACTTTTGCCATGCTGCAGCCCTGCTCCTAGGCAGAGGGTGGCTTTGGCCACAATGGTGCTGCCCAGGGAATTCCAAAGACACTTTGGCATGGGACAGAGCCTGCAAAGCATCCCCAAGGCATACCGGGATAAACACAACAGCAGCTATAGTACCTTCCTAGCAAAAGTGCAGGCATCTGGTCCTTCATTCATTCATCTGCGCAATCAGGCAGGGTTTTGAGGATAATACTCCTGGACTTAGATATATCCATTCTTTGCACATCTCCAGATGCCAAAGCGCTTTCGTGGATCTGAGCCTTTCCCCTGCTCTGCCCCCGTTCCCAATGTGCACATTTAGATAACAGCACTACGCTACCTCATAATAGTGCTCCGAAAGCAAACAGATTAAAAGTGGTTAGACCCTGAAGGACAACGTCAATGACACAAGTCTAAGTACTTAACCTGAATATTTTTCTGACTTCCTGAAACAGAAAAATTTCAGTTATCCCCTCCAAATATGCCATTTAAATTCAGGTGTGCCCCATGATAAATCAGTAGTCACATAAGACCATTTCTGCACATCAGTCACTATGTGCAATGGGAATTGCCCACTGGTTATAACTCTGAATGACCCTCAGGTCAAGGATTATTTGCTAAAAAGGTTTTGAATAATCATCACGATGAATATATTTAAAAATTGGGCAGCCTGTTCACAGATAAGCTGCAAACAGAAATAAGTATAAAAATAGTTAGTTATTGTGAATATGAAATATAAAATAATTGTGCCCCTAAAAAAGCAGACCTACCCCAAATGTTGGATTTATTGTGAGTGACTATTGTACTTTTCAAAAGTTCTGAGCAGTAAGTGCCTCTTTTATTCAGCTTTCTTAAGTTATTTCATTAACCACTTTGCTGCTAGGTCAGTAATATTCTGCAAGAAAATATATATATATATTGCATGCTAGAGCAGATGACCACTAGAAAATAGGATAAGCAGCTAAAATATCATATCAAAAATAAACATTTTCAAAGTATAAGCAATGAAGTTTGTAGAAATGTCGAACAGCCAATTGCTAAATGCATGGCTATAGGATAGCATCTAATGCAGCAAGTAGAGTGAAGCTGATTCTGCAAATGGACAGAGGCATGAGGCACCTTTGGAAACATTTTGAAGATTTCTTGGTTGATATGGAAGATTCCACTAGTATCCACTTCATATTTCAGTTTAGTTCCCAAGGGAGTGTTTTTCTGGGTAGTGAACAGAAAGGCAGGGGCATTGCAACACCTCGACAAAGTAGACCTGTAAAATGAAAAAGAGAAATAAGATCAAGGAGCTGATACAATGCTTTAGGATTTGCAATTACTCCTAACAAGGTGGTTTTCAGCAAAAAGAAACTTTTTAGTTGTAAGAGGGGTAAAATGGTGGTTTGCTGGATTTTCCTTTAGGAAATTTCAGATTCAGTGAAATTTTCCTTGATTGAGGAACTTATGGGAAAAAAATAGAAAAACAAACAAACAAACAAACAAAAAACAGAAGAAATGAGAACCTTGTACCTGCCACAAATACATGTGCATATTCTGCCCTGCTCCAAACCCCAAAGCTGAGGTTCTGCCCCCAATATTCTGGGATAACCATCCTAATTAATTAGTCCCTCCCTGCTTTAGAGGTCTTCCACTTTTTGTAAATTATTTACTCATCACTGGGCAGGAAACACAGGGTTTAAAGCATTCATCTGGGGATGTGGAAGGTTGGCAGGGCAGGGACTTAAACACAGCAATATCTAAAGACACTACCCTACTTACCAGACTACTGTGGAGCACAGCAAGCTTTGATTACCAAAAAACCTTTTAAAGGCCTTAGTTTTGCCTTTGACCTTGCATATGTGCATCAGGAAGATGATGTAGCCCAGATAGATGGGTGCCAGGCAGACTGGTCATGGCTACAACTCCAAAATCTCGGACAAATGGCCAAAATTTTCTTTGCCGCTGGGACAAAATGGCGGGTATACCAATGTAAATAAGAACTGTTTTGAAATCTCAAAAATGGGATTCTTGGCATGAGAGAAAACCCATTCAGCTCTGATATGAAATTTAAATAGGAAAAAAGGTGTCCATTTCTTAGCTCTTTTCTTTCCCTGAATGCTTTTGTCCTTTTACTGGTGGAACTGAAAGCCCTGACTTCAGCTTACTCTTACTACAGAGCTGGTTTGTTTCTCAGTCAGTGCACCTTATACCTTTAATGAAAGATACAGGTCATGGCAAATGCACAAACATGAAGACAAAGCCAAATGGCTTCCAAATAACCTAGATTAAATACCTTGCCTCTCGGGTATGTGGCTTCATTATGAGTTGGAAGAATAAGCCAGTCTTCTTTATGGGCTTCATTACAAGAACCAGAAAGCAAATACAGAATTATGCAAACATTTCAGTGATGTCCAGTTACTATTATACACTTGGCTTATGCAGAATGACACAATATGATGATCGGATCAAGGTAGCAACTGAGACTGAATAAGTCAATGAATAATTTCTAATAATGAAATCATTAAATAATTACAAGCAGGTAGCAGGATTGAATTTTGATATTTGAGTCATGAAAAAACTCTTCGTTAGTTCTGCATTAAGGAATTGACAGAGATGTTGTTCTTTAATCTAATGTCCAACTGGTTTTCCAGAGCCACATTCCTTAATGTAAATATCTAATATCTGATGAAGGAAGACTGTCAAGGAAATTGTTTTCCTTAGTCTCCAGATACAAAAGCTACTCTGATTTTTGTGCTTCCTCCCTCTCCGCTGCTTAAGCAGCTGCCATTTAACTTTTGCTGGATTGTCCCCATCTCACCTGATGGTCCAGAACTGGCAAAGGTCAATAGCCCACATCTCAGTGTTGTTAGACCACCACCTTTTAGCCCCCTACTACTCTACCTCCAAACTTAAGAGACTTTGGTCTGCTTTTAAGGGACTACAGTTTCCCCACACATTCACACACTGAAGTCTCTGTCCCATAAGGCAAAAATGAGACAGATTTCGAACTTTTTTTTCATAATTAGCATGATTATTGTTCCTGGAACCAGCTAACAATGGTTAGGTTACATCTAAGTGCCAATGGGAGTTTCTTAAGCAGTGATATATCAGTCAGGCAGCTATAGCCAGCAACAGGAGTCTTACATCTCTTCTTTCTCTCAATGCACTCTCTAGGATGGAGAGGGATTCTTTGCTTCATGTGCTGGTGTTGGTGGCCTGAGAGAGAGTGATGGTCCTCCTAATGGTCTTTAGATAGTCCTTTCTTATTGCTCTCACCTCTGGGCAGGCCTCCATACTTCAGTGTGTTCACTGCACTCTGGGCACAATCATTAGTTCTCTTGTTCTGAGCAGTCTAAGATAGTAGGCTCTAATCCTGAATGGCTCTTGTCTTCAAAATGGGCTCTGGTAATTGCCTATCAAGTAATTTCCAGAAAAAATATACTTAAAAAAAAACAAAAAGAAACTTAAGTGTGGAGCTCACGTTGGAAAAACATGAGCCTGGGACTAACAATTAGTTACTTTTAAAGATGTTAATGACTAACTCAGCACATGCATTCTCACATTCTCTCATTAACTCATGACAGCTATTTCCTGGAATTGTGCAAGAGAATTTGGGATAAAGTTGTGGAGCCCTATTCCAAGCAACAGCTCTGAATCATGCTGGTGACTTACAGACTTAACCAGTCTATTTTTCACTTACTCTGAAATAATGTGGTTTCACTAGACCTACTCAAATATGGCCCTTGAATATACCAATATACAACATTCATATATTGTTTTGGCTTCATTCTACTATTGCCTTCACAAGACCAATTTCAAAAGTTGTATCTTGAAAGGACCACGGAGGACCTTCAGCAAAGAGGAATTCACATGAAGAAAGACAGACTACTACAGAAACAAACTGCAGAGGTCTCCAAAGTGCAGAAAAAATATCTAGATAGTCAGGGACTAAATGCTGAGAAGCCATTAAAAAAAAGGAATTGATAAACAAGGTCTGACAGTACCTAATACACCACAGAAAAAATCCAGTTTGAGTATTTCGTAGTCCAAATTTGCAGTGTCACCAGTGGTATTACCATTTTACACCACCAGAGAATTAGGTTGACATATTAGGTGCAGCCATTAAGTCTTGGCTCCGTCCTCACATCTGCCTGAATCATACCTGGAAAAGTCTTTCCCATACCAAATTTCCTGATTTATCTGGGAAGACTGTCCCACATGCCAGAAGAGCTATCTTTCACTTCTGTTGTTGACTTTTCTGAAAGTAGAAAGAAGTCCATATTTATTCAAAAGGGTGGTACTCCAACAGTAACAGTGTTATAATGCTTACACTTGCTATCCATATGAAGGTTTGATCTCTCTACAGGAAGCTAAACTCAAACTAAAGTAAATCTTACTCAGTCTTATTAATGTAGACCATTCTTACTTGAATAAATTAGCTTCTGTGACATTCATCTCCCATTTGCACATCTGTAGGCTCTTCCATCTGTCAAACAATTCAGTTTGCTTCACCCTAAAAGATAAAAAGAAAGAAAATAAAAATTCACTTTATTACATGGGCTTCATTTCCTAAAACAGCCATGGTACCATGCAGTAGGCTTTTGATAGGGCAAACCAGTCAGTCTATTCAGTGCAAAGCTTATCATTTTTATTTCTTTTTCTGCTCAGACACAGCAACTCTAAGCCACATACACACAGGTACTGATGGAGCTCTTCAGATGTTTGGGACTGATTTCTATTCCCCGATAGGCATTCTCCATTTCTTCAGGATAAAAAATGCAACATCAAGCAAGAAGCATCTACTGTACCAAAGCCTGTCCACAGTCTGCTGAGAGGCTAATGAGTGTCTGCAACTACAGAGGCTTTGGGGGGAAAAGTTGCACCTACCAGAAGGGCCCAGACAAGGGAGCACTGGAAAAGAGGATACTTCGATAATTTGGCCAACTACCATTGTATTTGGGTGAGGTTATCTCAATCCATGAGTTCCTACACAACAGCACTTGGTAAATCTATTCTATAAACTGCAATAGCACATGTGTAGTGATAAGCATCTGTGAGAGTAAGAGGACATGAAAAGCTCTTTACATAAGGATTTCTCCCTCCCTCCCTGTAAATAAATATACTTCTAGTTATAACAAAAAATGACATCCCCACTTCCACTATGCTGATACAGAATGACACATTTTTGGTGATATCATGCCAATCACTTCTACGTTAGAGTTCATACATATTCTTCTGTATTTGGACAGCAGAGATAACAAAGGCCTTGCAAATATCTAGACCTAGGGAGCAATGTCATGATCTGGCTGGGAAATCTTTGAAGTCTGAGATTTTTTCAAGACTGATAGGTCTTAATGAGTTCTGTTCAGGCTTGAGGGCTTTGAATGTTTGAATAAAGCAAAGACTTTTAAGATAATTATATATTTAAAGTGAGTAGAAGTTAGGATTTCCGAGGCCGTGGAAGTTACAAGAAGGAATTAGGTCATATTGTACTTTCTGTAGCCCACCACAGCACATTAACTTGGAAATCTTCCATTACTATAAGGGCTGACTCAGGAAATGTAGCACATTAGAAGCAAGGACATCAGAAGAACCCAGCCCAGTAAAAGAGCTTAATGTAAATGGCATCTGTCATAAAAGTAAGGCTAACTCTATCCAGCTGAGCAGGAGCTCACTACCTTCTATGTGCCATTGGATAAGACAAAGAGAAGTTAGTAATCCCCTGTACCATCTGAGAAGTATGCAGAAAAGCAATTCAAAACTCCCCATCTTCAGCAGAACATTGGCAGAAGCGTCACATTCTCACCCCTTCCTTTTATTTTTAAGCACTGCAAGTCAGCAAGCAGTGCAAAGTTGTTACTCGTGTATCCTTCATCCAGTACCAAACAGAGAAGACAAAGACATAACCTACATTTTTCTGTGCACAATATCAGTGAGGGAGACGTGCTTAAAACTCATGCAAACCTGGAGCAAGAAATTGTATATGATGTAGCTTTGATTGCTTAATGCTATGCACTTGTATAGCTGCACTTTCAATTGAGATTCTCAGTACACTATACAGACCTTAATAAGCCTTGTGGATTGTTGGTAAGATTACTAAACCACTGGCTTTAGATATAGTAAGGGATTAGGCATAATCTAAGCACTTAAATTCAGTGCAATGCTGGAAATGCAAAAGGGCAACACAAAAAATACCCTGCTTTGCTCTGACCAATGAGCTCCACTGGCAACCTAACTTTTTTGCCTGGTTCCACCTCTGTGGCTTCAGGGATATACCTCATTCAACTCATTAGTTTTCTGATGTACATATAGGACCACAAGACAAAATACAGATATTTTATTATTTCTCAGAATCTCATTTTCCTACTTCTTCATGAGTATTAACTTGTGAAACTCACTGCTGCAGGAAATTTTAGAGGTTGAAAGTACAAATGAGCTCAGAAAAGATCTAAACAAATTAACAGAGAGGTCTGTTGTCCACTCTGACTACTGTAGTCTAGTCACCACCTACCACTCAGCAAGTCCCCATGCCAGTATTTGTTATCAGGAAGGGCTAACCTTTTTCCTTCATTCTTAGCCTTCACTGCTGACCACTGTCAATCATAGAGCCTTAGGCTATATGGACACTTGCTATGAGTCAGTCTGGCTGTTCTTACTCTTCAGTTACCCTCAATAGAGGACCTGGAATATAATATGACAAATAAAATTTACACTGTATTCCATTCTAAACAGTGATACTGGGCCTGAACAAAATGCCTCAATGTATATAAAATGCCTCCATTTTTTTCAAAAGGACTGCAGAACAAATTCAAGTGTGACTACTTGCATGTATAAAAGAACCTCAGGAATCCCTGATGAGATCCCTATGGATGGGATCTCTTAAGCCTTGCATCTTTGACAATCTTATTGTAAGATATCATTTTCATCCTGCCTGAGAAGTATCCTTTTAGCAAACATTAATTCATACTTACATAGACAAAACCTTCACCTCAATGATGTCCTGCCGTAATTCCAGGCATTTGGTAGAGTTGTACTCCAAAGGCCCTTCATAAAACTCAAAATACCTGAAGAAGGACAAGAAAAAAGATTATAAATAACCCTTAGACAGGAATATTTGTCTTATGTATCAACGGAAATTTGCTTGAAGTTGTGATTTATGATTTCTGCCTAACAAGACAATACTGTCCAGCCCATAGGCAGGTTATTACTTCACAGGAAAACAAAGATGTTGTTGCTAATTGCAGAAAAGCTGCCCATGCCCAGTTTGTCCATTTCTACAAAAGTTCATCTATCTTGTAGGCACCAACAAGGACCAGCTACCTTTTCCAGCAGTCAGCACATGGCACCTGCCACTGAAGGTCAGGGGAAAAGTACTGATTGCTTAAGGAACACTGTTCCCATCCTTTGGGTGTCTGAATGTGCTGAGAGTTTAAAAATCAGTTCCTTAAATTTTGCTCTTAGGTGGAAAGCAAAGTGCTGGAGGCTGTATCTTGTTCATGGAGACTGTTGCATACCTCTAAGCAATTGAGTTTTTTGTTGGGATTTACTCTTCTGGTATATTCGGAGGGGAAGGGAAGCTGGGATTTTCTTCTTAAACAATTTGAGATGGTTTTGAGAACAAAAGGATTCGTATGCTCGGACACAGCACAAACGACAGTGCTATTCTTAATTAAAATATAGACATAAATATTTTCTTTTTTGGTTAAATTCCTCCACCTTAGCCATCATACTGGAGTGAAGGAAAACCAAAACACAATGGTAGCTACTCATGATAAGGGGCCAGAGAAAGCCCAGGCTGTCCAGTGAATCCAATGAGACTGTATTGAAATGACAAAAAACATTTAGGGTTTAAAGCAAGCTCTGTATCAGTTTCACCACTTATCATCAGAAATCTATGTTAAAATCTAATACCTAAAAACTGCACATACCCCTACAGCAGTTATGAACATAATGAAGAAATACAAGGAAATTACCTGGAGGAATAGTTATTATGACCAAGGCTAGAACAAGTTATTTTGATGGATCCTTTAAAATCTCAGAATTCATGAGGCTGTAACTCCAAACTATCTTTTGAATTTTCAATATAAAAGAAAAGTATAAGATTCCTGGAAGAGCTTTATTTAAACCGTCATTGGAAATGTAATATTTTGGTTTTGCATCATTTTAAAATAACATCAAAATTAATGTTTGATCTGAATGTCTGTTCAGTTCTGAATATATAATCCTTAAGTAGGAGAGCCTTGTTAGTTTCCATAGTACTTCATGTTTATAGTTAATATCAAAATTTTGGGGGATCCAAAGTTTGATCTGTTCTGGAGAAGTGGTAAATGTTCACATCTCCCAGGGGAACTGTAGGAAGGGAGAGTGTCCAGAAAGTAACATCTCCAGGTACCTCCCAACAGGGCCTCCAAAGGTCAGAAGCATCTAAAAACAAACAGCTTCTGAATTTTGCCTTGTAAGTACATCCAGAAATCAATCTGATAAAGCAGGGAAGAGAAAAACCTATAGAAGGGAGAAAGGGAATATTGCATGCAACTGGAAAAAGCCCAAGAGCTTCCCAAAGCAATCTGCTACCAACTGGGAACATTTCTATCCTGTCAAACAGTGCTTCAGGATGTGTCTCCTTCACCTCTCCCTGAGGTTTTCACCACCTCAGCTTTGCCAAATCCCAAACCAATCATTTCTGTGATCCAGCGAGAGCCACAAACCTTAAGACTGAAAGGAAGAAGGCCATGCTTAAGAGGTGGCAGGAGAATATAATAAATTCCTAATAAAGAAATCTTTAAAAAATGTGACTATTTGGAAATGTGTTTGTATAGTCTTCAAGGCAACAAATATGTTTTCATGAGTTTTGTAGAGGACATTATGTATTTAAAGCCCTCCATAATCTATGACAAATGTGGGAATAGACTTGCTCGGCCTCCAGAAGGGAGACAGAGTACATGTAACATGAACCTTCATCTGGTCTCTCACCAAAACGCATGGGCTCTCCTTCCCATCAGTCATTCACCTGGACATTCACCCTTTACTAAAGAGTAGCTAAAATACATTGAACTAGCACATCTCCTGTGTGCCTGGTTTGTTGAGTCGGAGCTGAGCAACTTGTGTATTTTGAAAGCTGCTCCAGCTGAAATTGGATTAAGAGCTCACCTGGTTGCACCAGGCCAAAGCCCTGTGTGGATGTACTCCAGATAAATTTCCAAAACTAAACTGAAATTTCTCTCTGTGGTGCCAACACCATAGGACTTCTTGCTGATCACAGAAGAATTTTACAGGGGTGAAGGAGTCCCCCCTGGCTATCAGTCCAGACAACTTTTTCATCCTCCTGCAATACTCATTTTTCTTACTGTATTTTGCAGTATCCATTCTTTACTTTGGTTCTTTGAGTCAGAGAAGACTGGGGCCCTGAATGTGCATGTTCTACACAGTAGCTAAAGGCAGGTATACATCCGCATGCGCCGCTCAGCATGTCACACACCACCCCTACATATCAATGGCTATCAGCCTCATCCTCGCCTTTCACCTAATGCTGGATTTCAGTACCTTGTATGTGCCTCAGGACAGATAAGAATGGCAAAAATCTAGATTAACATGTTTTTTTTATCTTTCCTGTGCACTTCTGGCTCTGCTGCTAAGTTAGAAAACTGCAGCTCAGATGTCAAACTGCACATGCTACCACGTAGGAAAGCTGGCTTCAGCCCATGGCACTGGAGACAAAGATGTGATTTTATGAAACAGAGATGAAATTTCCTGAGTCCCAGAGATTCCCTTTGGTCATTGCCTGTTTACCCAATCCACAAACCAAAAACAGAAATGGAAAAGGATGTGTTACCACAGAGGCAGAAGGGTAAGGAGGAAAGGATTAGGTAAAAAATAAACCACTTCTGGATCTGAAGGGAAGTGCATGAGGCAGCATTGCATTTGTAGGAGAGTTATTCCACTAGCCTGCAGCTTCAAAAAGCATAGGACTGTCCTGCAAGTCACTGACTCTCACAGTAGCTCCAGCTTTTCCAGCAGAGTCACTGGGAGCAGCGAATTCACCATCTGGCACCTTGTGGAACTGCAGAGGGAAGATCCATGAAACAGGCCAGATGACACACTGCTGATGGGTCACCTACGTGCCTCCCACAGCAAAGGCAGGGGACACTGATGGCAGTGTCAATTCTGCACCGAGTGGGGAGAAGATGCTACTGGCCATGCGGTGAGCTCAGTTGAAACTAACTCATCCTGCCTGAGCTGCTGAATAATCATCATCCAGGCTGTCATTCATAAACCCTGAACCACATCTGAAGCAGCCAGCCAGACGCTAAGCCTCCTTAGTGTTAATGCTACTGATGCTGTAGCACTTAGGTTCAAGCATTAATGACACTACAACAGCATTAAAGAATTTGCAACACAGTACATAGTCAATACACAAAAAAAAAAAAAAAATCTTCTCTTTCTCTCAAACGTGTTTCATGCTATTTATTTGCTTCACAGCAATTCCCCTCCTGCTGCAGGCACTGAGGCAAATTAACAGAAGCAGCTCCCTGGAGCACCAGCCAACCGATTCCTGTAGAAGTGCTTCACATTGTACTTTCCCAGAATACAGCTTTTGCACAACACCGGCCTCTAGCACAAGGAACATGGGTTCCCTCAGCCCCCGCAGATGTCCTTTAAACCCAGCTCCTCTGCTCGGCAGGGTCTGGTCCTGCTGGGTGTGTTTAGAGAGCAGCCCCCCACGCTCTCCCAGAGGAAGCGTCAGTCTCACCCACTCTCTGGGCTCTGAGTGCTGCTTCTGCCTATTAACTCCCACTCTAACCCATGTAGTTCCCTGTGTATGAAGATACATTTGCCTGTCAGAAAGCTTAATTAGCACAAATGGAAACTGTCCTCCCCATCATCTTCCTCAGTCTGATATCCAGCTGAGAAGCAAGAGTGTAGTGCAGTTTATTTTGATTTATGCTCTTGATTAGTGACAAGTGACAAACCTGACTACACTACTCCTTCTGCCATGGAAAAGGTCTGTGTTTCAGCTTTACAAGAATGACAGTCATGTTTTATAGCCATAAAACAGAGTTGACATGTCACCACCAGAATGTCCTCTCCCTGCATTGCCTTTGCCTCCCCTGCTGAAATCTAAGTAACTTTTATCCCTCAAAGGTCACAAGTCTACAGGAAAACCAACATAGGAATTCATTATTCTTTACAATAAGGAAGACAACTACAACTGAATCACAACAAACCGCACAGCTGTACATGGGACTGTGTTTTCGCAGGGTACCGGGCACTACACACCACTTACTGCTCTATGTCCTTTCAGCTCAATTATAGCTTTCAAATCTACAACATTTTTCCAGGATCAAATCCTGTATCTGAACACCACACAAGCTGCAAGTGCCCAGAGAGGACTCTTTTTTTATGGCTCCCAGTACTGAATGCCCAGAAATGAGATGCTATTCACTCTGTAATTTTCCATTTTTGACTAACTGAGACTTTATTCTTCCCTAACCTTCATGTCTCCCATTGCAACCTCACTTGCAGCTGAGCAGCTTACTGAGCTCACTAGTGAGAGACAGATTTGGTTTCCCAGTACACCAGCTAACTCTTAGGTCTTTGATCATCTCCAGTTGGGCTGCTCCTGCTTTGATCAAAAGTAAGCTTTTCTTGATCATGCTACATGAATTAAAAAGCCTGAGACTTCAGTCCTGCTTTCAAGTGACACTTGGATTGAGGCTTTGATTTGTCTGACACATTGGACAAAGGTTTTAAAGTATAATTGAGTGTGATTGTCAGGCATCTTTTAAACAAGACCATTTTCTCCTGCACAAGATGCATTCCCATTTTGCTTGTTCATACAGTGCTGGTTCTGCACTGTTCGCAGTGAGGCTGCAGCATTTACACTGCAAGAGCGAAGAGTATCACAGGAAGGATTCCACCTACCCTGCAGGAAAAACAAAGATCTTTCCAAAAATACACATTATCCGGTGACTAAGAAATGAGAATAAATGAACCAAACCCTGCAGGCTTCTACTAAATACTTATTAAAAGAACTGTCCAATTAGCAGTGCCTGTACTCATCAGTATGGGCAGATCCATAGCCAACCTCAGGTCTAGATTCACCTTCCCAACTCAGGAACCTTGCAAGTGTGTCAGAGCACACTCCCTAAAGCATGCAGAGACTCACATTCATCTGGCAGGGCCAGCATGGGATCTTCAGATCCATGTAGCAGAAATACTGCTGAGATGGAACATATCATGGCTATAGGGGCTCTGGAAAACCCATCCAGAGCAGAGCAAACTAGGTGCTGACTTCATCAGAGAGTCCATTGTGACTGAGCCACCAAATCCTGCTAGCCTTTGCTTCTACTAATATTTCTATGTGACAACATCAAAATGACAAGATTTGGCTAAAAATTTTAAGGGCCTGATATCAATACAGTGATCTTTTTCCCTCAAAGAGTGCATCCTATGACTTCACATGGCATATTCTCCTAAGATTACTTTGACCCCATCTGGAAAGCATAATCCCTGTTTGGCAGATAAAGAAGCTGGTGTTGAGGCTGATTGACAGGTAAGTCCGTGGCAGCTAGGAACAGGGACCTTGAGTTCTGCTTTCATAGACACTGCCTAGACTACATGATTACCACCAAGAACAAGACCACCCTCTGACATTAATGGAAATAATAATGATCTTTCACACTATACCTTGCAAAAGAAAACACCTGTGGACATACTGACGTTAAATGAGATCCCCTACTCTGAAAATTGGCAAGTGAAGCAGAAATGTTTGATGCCCTTCAATTAATTTACACTTCACTGGGGACGTGGCACAAAAAGTCACATTGCTGCATGTGTTGTTTCTGCTGTTTGAGAGCCTGTGTTGACTTGTCTACACCATGTTGGTGCTTGAAAGACTGAATTGAGAGAGAAGGTACTGTGGGCACGAAGGAGGAGGCTGGAGAAGCAATAGTCTTCTCTTATACGGGTTGGTGAAACTACATGACTATCTCCTCCTCAGGGACAACAAATACAAAAAAAGATGATTTTCATTCTTCCTAGCTACCACGTGCTGATGCCAATGTCACTGGCATTAACTGGTTTAAATCTTTTACTACCTTCATCTCTAATGCTACTAATTGTAGTAGATGTCTAACTGATCATGAACTCTTAGTATGTGGCAGTAGCTGGGAACAAAATGCATCATTATAAACCGTGTCATGTAAAAAAAAAAAAAGAAAAAATAAGCAAGAGAAAATTGTCATACATCTTTGTATGTGGTACCAAGTCTTCTGAATTACTGCATCCAGTTCTGATATTTCAAGTTTGAGGGTTTGAAGACACTGGCAAGAGTTACGAAAGGACCTGCAGTAATGATCTGGGTTCCAAAAAGTATGAGACACTTATGAAGCTTTATCTAAATAAATGGTGACTGAGTAGGGAGACACTGCACTAGGAAGCAACTGCTAGTAGCAGGAAGCTTTTCAATACAGCATAGCAAGGAAGGAAAAATTGTATCCGATGCCTAGAAGCTGAAGATAGAAATAGCATCTTTAGTTCAAGGCTGGTTTTCTTTCTAGAAGAACCAGAGTAAACAAATAAAAGTCAGGAGCTGGAATTCTCGGACAGGGACTCATGCTTCCCAAGAGACTCATGTAGCTGAGGTTAAAAGCTATTAACTCATTAACCTCCTGGTCTTCCACCTAGGATATTTTGAAATGTTTGGCTAGATTTGCCTCCTTACAGTGTCACAAGATTTTCTGGGTTTCGGTAATAGATGGCATCAGAAGTGTCCATCCACCAAGACAAGGGAAGTTTCCCAAGATATCCTGCCTATCTTCCAAAATAAAAATTTTTACATTAAAAAAAAAAAAACAAAAGTGCTTCCACAAACCAACCAGATCTAAATTCATAAGTTTGATCTTCTACAGAAGAGGAGAGGCTTTTATTTTTCTGTCCTTTAAAAGCAGTTCATTGATAGCTCTATGTACCTCCCAAGTAAACTTAGAAAAGCGCATGCATCCATCTGTCATATCTCAGAGGTGCTCCTCTTCTGGATTCCTTATTTGAGCTGGTCCTGTGACTTTACAGACAGTTTACACATCAGTACAGTTAAGATGATAGCTATGATACCCTGAGGATATGTTTTTCATCATGACTATGAAAGCTTCTGGCAAACTGGCACTGGCTGCTCACTGCCATTCTTATTTTGATCTCCTGTCTTCATGTCTCGACACACAGATCATTTGGGATTGCTTGGATCTGCTGTCCAATGCCACACCAGCAGTGTGAATTGACCAAACATTCACTCCAGCCAATGCCACATTGTTCTTTTCTCATCTGTCCATTTATTTGGGAGCAAATTCTCTCCAAAATTCCAGTCTAATATACCACCCAATACAGATCTACTGCAACAGCTGTGGGTGCAAGAGCAGGATCTAGAGAAAAAACAGCCTTAAATGACATAGCAAAGTCCAGGCTACCTCCTGCAGTTTGTTCACCCACCTGGGAAAAGCCCACCTTGCAGACCGTGCTTCTGAAACAACACTGCTAGCCCCTGTGCTTCCTGGGTCCTCTCTCACACAGACTGCCATGCATCTTCGTTTAGAAGTTTTCTCACTGTACAATGTGTCACCCCTAGAATGATTTACTGGAGATTATACTGAATTCTAGTTTTAGGGACACTTTGGTGTTTCTTTTCTTTCACAGTCACTGTATCAAAACAACATTGGCTCCTGACAAGCAGCAGCAGGGTATGCTGCAGGAGTCCTATTGTACCAATGTCATTTCAGAACTCTTCCAATTTTTGATAAACTGCTGTTTGGCTGTTTTAATCAAGCCCATTCCCATCACTCTGACTGAAATAAGCTGCTGATGTTGTTATCCATATGACCACCTGGGAGGCATAACAAAACACATGACACTTACACATCAATAATATCTCAAAACACACATTTTAGTTTATCATTGCAAGCAATGGCACTTTTTTTTTTTTTTCTTGTGGTTCTCCGGATTTTAGTAGCTTTCTATGAGAAGTTCAGCACAATGACTTAAAGAACATCCTCAGCTCCTGTTGTGGCCAATGAGGTCTGAAGTCTCAAGCCCTTACACACATTCTTGTAAAATATGTATTTGATTAAATGAATTGATTATACTTTCTATTTTGCAGCTGCTGGGGACAAAGCCCCAGATTTGTCATACTGGAGTATTCAGTGTACAAATTGACAGGCCCAAAAGTATAAAGCTCATGTTGCCTCTCACCCACCAAAGGCTTCTGTGGTCTCACCACCTAAGTCCTACATTGAACCTTATCTTCAGCTCAGAGGGACTGAAGGTGGCAGAGAACACCATAACCCAACTAATATGGCAGATAGATCGTCACATCATTAAGTAGCTTCTTGGCAATGAAAAATGCTTTAAGCATGAAGACTCACAATCCCAGTAAGTCACAAAACATATTAAAAGGAGAATAGAGGAATCACGGTTCTAGGAAGTAGTTTCATATGTTACTTCTAATAACCAGCATCAGATAGAACCCTTTACCTGATTCTCCACAAGGTTGTTTCAAGATTTATACTACTTAGCATAAGATAAAAAGCAAAAGGAAGAAATCTGAGCAATGACTGATATGTAAGAACCAAAAATAAGCCAGTATTTGACAATTGGTTGACACTGCATCTGAGTAAGGGTTTTAAAGACCCTGCAACCCATCTAGTCCTCCTTTAGTTGAAAGTACACATCCCTATAGGTTTGGGGAGTTGTCGAATGTTTCACTTTTACTCCTTGCAAGTATTCACAACTTCTGTGCTACCCAGAAGACCTGCAGCAATGCAATATGCATCAAAATGAAGCTTTTGGTGCCCAAAAAGCCCCAGCAAATAGAGGTCTCTGTTGGGCATCTATCCGCAGCAATATTAGATGCCACAAACATGACCCACATTCTCAGTTGTACCATATACTGAGCTGATCTCATGACACTAGCTTTTATCTCCATGGACTGGTTCTACACAATGTGAAGAAGTGTCTTATGCACTGGGATGAAAAGCCTTGGTTAGCTTGGTTACTCTGGCATAGAGGAGCTGTCTGCAATCAGAGTGGGGCTCGTTTTCTGAAACTGTGTAATGAACTCCCCTGGACAGTAAAAACATTGCAATTGCAAGCCACACTTTAACTTCTTACATTCGTTAAGGTCTGAATCAGTTTCTACTGAAATCAGATAATATGACATTCTTCATTTCTGTCCTACTTGATCCTTTTCATGCTGTGTTTAATCTTCACTGTTTATTGGTTTTGATACAGCCACTACTCTCGTGAAGTCTGGCTGTCTTGCAATTCTCATGAACTGATTCTCTCAGTGTGCCTTTGCTTTGGAAGTCCTTCATTTTCATCTAATAAATCACTCCTACAGAATGAGTTGTCAATGTTTCTACACCATGTATTAAGTTACATGATTAAAATATAAAGAGTTGTTATAGACTGTACATGGGTTGATACCATATATGTATGAATAAACATGTATCTATATACATACAGATATATAAATGATAAATCTAATGAAAGTATATTAATATCTATTTCAATTAATATCTTTAAACACCAAACCTTTCACAAGGAGGTGATAACACACAATAAACTGCAGAGCCATGCAGTGAAATGTATTTACTGTGCGTATGCTAACATATGATTAGCTTTGTGCACTTCAGACATCTCTCTGGAGGCATGTAAATATATACAAGTAAGAACAGTTCAGTAAAATGTAGTCTGCAAGTTTCCCATCTGGTGGAAAGAATTATTCATTAGAGGAAGGCTTGTTTTCAGCTGATAACAACAGCCTGAAGTTGGGTGTCACATTAGGACTCTCAGGAGGTGTCTTGTGATAACACAGAAAGAAAGGTGGCCAAAGGTAAACAGTAAACAATTTATGACATAGCTCTGCAGTTATTCACCACATAGTGTCGCCTCTGGTCTCACCTCCACATTTATAGAGTTCTTTTTTATTTTGCTGTATTCTCAGCTTTCAGACAGTAGACAAATGGACAAATAATATCTATAGCACACTGATGTGCTATATACGTTGCAGCTAGACTTATCCCTAACTCAAAATCCTCGTCTTTCAGCTCCACAGTCATTAACATGACATAGACTTTGAAATTTGCATCTTTTATTGATAATATAACCTTTGAAATTTATGCTTAACTTGTGCAGTTTGTATAAAAAGCACTTGCATCCTGAACCTCTTTGTCTTCGAGGGGGCTAAACAGATTGAGAATAGTACTGTCTTTCAGTGCCTCACAAGTAGCACATATTTTGCAGTCAAGGATTTTCATTCCCTGTCCTGCAATCCACGATGGTTCAGTTGTCTCTGTCAAGGGTGCCTTGAGGGGGAAATCTATATTTATTAATTCTCTCATGTCTTCAAGAAGATACCTGTCTTTGTGCCACATTCAGTTCTTTTATATGCCAAGTGCCTAAACTGAAGACTTTGCATATACAAACTATAGACACATACACAAAAAAGGCAACAAAAGTGGAGATAGACAGATGATAGACAGACAGATAGCTAGATACACTCATACATACATAGTTATATAGAATGAACCATTTTTCCCTTACTTTGAGCGAAAAACTGCAGCTTAAGCTGGTTCTTTTTATAAAGAACCTTAACTAGTTAAACCAGCCCAGCGGCAGGTAGCACTCATACAGGATCACATTACAGCAAAGAGCCATAACAGGAATTGCAGCATTGCTGTGGTTCAGTGAGACTGGATGATTTTTGGCAGGTCAGACTCTGTACTTCCACTTGCCTTTGAAATGCTATCAGCTCCACAGCGGTAGTGGCATACGGTTACCAAAATATACTGTGATGATACTTTAAAAAAAGATACAATTTATCCAGAGAAAGTTTTATTTATACATAGGTATTAAGTGTAAGCTTCTTTTAATTATTTTATTTTTTCTTTAACGTACGGTCTTTCTAAGATTACCCTGTTACTTATTGAACTTGATACTGCACATGACTCAGGATTTTTAACCTCTACAACTGAGGTTCCAGGAAGATACCCCAAATATTCACCCTACTTATGCAGATTTATGCAGGTGGCCTGCAATAGCCATGGAGCTCTTGAGGCACAACTGCAGCCAGTTTCCAGTTTCCTGACTACATACATGCTCTTCCTGACCCTTCAGATACGTGTCAGTCAAAAGGATCCTACTACAAACTAATAAGTACAAAAAGTGCAGTGACATGTCAGTGCTTCTTATATTTTCAAAATAGTGTAAATAAAGGAAATATTCCATTCTTATCTTGATAGAACACTTTTCCTCTACTAGGCCCTGGAAAGATTTCAAGTTAAACTATGTTTTCTTAGAATACACATTCTATTATAAAGAAAGTCTTGGGCCAGATTCTCCAGTGCGCTCTATGTGCATCAATACTGTTATGTTGGGACATTGCCCACCCAAGTCCCGCTCTCCCACACTGCCACATATTGACACATAGCATTGGTGGGGGAACGGAAACAAGAGAGGCCCGGACACAGAAGTCACCCTCCTGCATACTGCATGGATGCTTATGGCATATTCCAGAATGGCCCCAACACCTTGAACGGGGAAAACAGCACAGCACCTGGGCATTCCTGGCATCTCCTGCGCCATGGGGAGCAGTACTGAGCAGCCAAAGCAAACTGCAAATCTCATTTTTCATACAGCCTGTGCTCACATCTGTGTTTTATACAAAGAGAGAGAGAGATCTCTATAGTCATTCCCTTGGGTGTTGGTACCTGGTGCCTGTGTCACTGCCACTCTTCACTGCTCCGTCATCCGTGAAATTAAAGGTGCCGGTCCAATTTGCCAATTCCTCTCCATTCTGCCAGCTAAACTGCAGCCCTCTAGCAAGAAAACGAGGCAGTTGATATTTTATATCATTCATTAGGTTACGTCTATTCTCACGTCCTTTTTCTTAACACAAAAATGTGACTATGACACATTCATCAAAAATAATAAAAAGATACCAAGAACCACAAGACATCATCTTACTAGTGGAAACAATTAATTTTCAATTCCCGTAGACTTTTCAAGTCCTTGGCTGAAAACAACACCGGATGCCCCAACCAAATTGGAAGGCCATAAACAACATACATATGTGCTTGTAAACAACATACATATGTGCTCGTAAACAACATACACATGTGTGGAGCAAGGTGGAAATCTCATTCCCAGAGACAGGAGTGCGAAAAGCTGGAGACTTATGTGGAAAACTGCAGGGTGAAAGAAGTAAACCCTCCAAACTTCAATTTTACATCCTCACTAGCTGTTAAATGTGGTGGGCATTGGGTCCTTCCTCTGATTTGTTGGCCGTGCTTGCAAAGGATTTGTCATTTGATGACTTCTCTAAGTCACACTATATTGCTTATTTTCCCTGGTTAGGAAGATAATATTTTTTAAGCCAATTCATACCACAATCATCATAACTCCCTGTTTTCCAAACTTTCACATGCTCATTCCAAGACCCATAATGCCTGCAGTCTTCTGGAAACTACACCTATATTTGGGTAGAAATCTCACATGTATTTAAAAAAACTGGGTCTGAAGGAATATTTGACAACACAAGTAAAATCCTTCCCTTAGCTCAGAAGTTAATGAAAAAGAATCTTGCAGATTGTTATTTTTAATCTTTTCCATTTTAACCCAATTTCATGATTTCAGAAGCCTGGCAGCTGAATTGTGAACATTTGGTGCTGCCAATACTAAAAGTTAACTTCCTGGCTGGGCTGTGCGGGGAGAGCCAGGAAGCAATCTGCCAGCCTGCCTTGCCCGAAAGAAAGGTCATCCAGGACCCCGCTAGTTTTCTTGGTCAAGAGGCTTATTACTAGGACTGGAGAATCTCTCAGACCACATCCATCCTCTAGTCTAATTGGCAGCAGCTGTAAGCATAGGAAATTAAGAAGGAACAACATGGGGCGTTAAAATAAGCCCTCTTTGCTTCCTGCAGCAGAAAAGGGGAGTAGTGCCAAAAACATATAGTAGGAGTTTATTTGTTCTGTATTGTAGAAAAGTGTGCACATAACTTCTTGTTGTCATAGTTGTTTTAAGACAAACTTGTCTAACTTCAAGTACCTGCAGTGCAGGCATTTCCGCATGAGCAAATTGCCTTCATTCTTGAAAATCAGTAGAGACTGGCTCAGTACCGTTAGTTTTGGGAAAGATTCACCCGATCAAAGGCTCGCCTTCACGCTAGGGCGAACTCATCCAGCCCACAAACTTTTCCTCCATCAGCAGTAGAGGGAGCCCGGGGTTGCTTGTAGCATGGGCATGCATGACAGAAGCATCCCAACACCCCACTGAACTGCAGTGCATGTCACCACAAACATTTTTTTTGACCTAAAACTAAGACATTTTGGAAGAATTTAAGAAGTTTATTCTTGTACGTTTTGTGCCTTTTAATCTTTTTGTTTGGTTTTTCTTTTTTTTTAATTGAAAACAGACTTTCTGTTAAAGGCATTCTGAGGGAGAAGGAATTCTGAAGAAGGTAGGAAGCCATTTCAACACTCTGAATTGAGGAAAGAGCTAACCTCCTAAAGTGTCCCCTCCTCTCCCAAGCTGCCTCCCACCACAAAAGGTGGGAGAAAAGCACTATGAAAATATTGAAAATCTTCCTCTGAATCTTTCAAATGCATTTTAATTTCTTGCATGTTCTCCAGTGGTCAAATTTTGCTTTTTCAAAATTAAAAAAATGGGAACATTTCAAATACAGAAGTCAAAATTTTTGCTCATAACAGACTCCTTATGATTACTTCTTAGCCAAATAAGTGGATGCAACTCTGCTGTTTTCCAAAAAATCAGAACAAGTGAAGAGACTATCCTGATTGCCATAAGCAAAATGAGATGATATCACACACTTTCATCTTACATTCAGCTTGGAGAAAGCTACTTTGGCGATCAATTTGGAGAATGACATCAAAGGGTGTATAGGTTATGCTATAATGGCTATAGGGTAATGCAGTACTATGGCCTGTCAGAGAGTCCCATACTTTCTACGTTGCTCTGGGTATATTTAATCAGCTGAGGCTGCCCAAGGTATGACTTCCAAGTAGAATATTGGTGTGAAGAAAACATGAGAAAATTCTCATCTTTACTAAGACACATTCACTTTTAGGCTTGTTGAAATAAACACTTGTGATTCTCTCCCATGTACCACAGTCTAACACATTTTTTTGCCACACTGTAACTGGTATGGAAACATGTTTCTTTTGAATGTGTATGTCTTTGTAAAAGGCATCCAAATATATGACCTTAAAAATATGTTTTAATTGCTAAGGGCAGCACGAAATGACACATGGAGAGAGAGAGAGCGCAGAAGGGTGGGAAAACGAGGTTGGAATTGTACTTTTTAATTAGATTTAAATTAAATATTTTGGCCTTAGACATTTACTTGCAAACTGAAATGGACAGCATTGATCTAGATAAATAGTTGATGTTGGTGTGTCCTTCAGAGGTGAACTCGGCTAAAGCATAGCCAATATTCAGGCAGATAAAATGAAGAACTAAAACATTCAGTGAAGTCCTTTCCCTTTGTACATCTTCACTCCACATGTAACAGCTGGAAGGAAAGCTAAGTAAATGCTCAAAGGTGGAGGTGGGGTGAATCTGTCCATAAAGCAACAGAAATTATAAAACCACTCTTTAATGCCCTCCTCTCATCAAGCCTTTTTTGGGCACAGTGTGTCCTGCAGCTGAGGCACCAAGTTTAAAGGAGGACATGAGCATTTTGGGTAAGATCCAAGAGGAGATCAGGAAGACTAACAGTGAGGAATGGTGGATATGTCTTATGATGAACAGCTTAAAATACTTAGCTTTGAAATGGCAAATGGGGGATGTAACTGAGGTACAAAAATATCTAAAGAGGGCAAGCAAGGGTCTGGGTATGACACTTCTACATGGTAAGGACAAAGTACAAAGTTGTGAGCTGAGCTTCGGGTCAGGAGCAAGCTAAGTGTCCGACCCTGAACCAGACAGGGAAAGGGGGACTACACAGTGCTCTTCTTCCAACAGGTAGTCCACAGGCTAAACAACATATAGACTTAAATATACACAAAACACACCACTGAAGAAACATTACACAGCTCACAGGGCTGTGTGTCTCATTGTGAGTCTGCAAGACTGACACCAAGGTACTGCATTGCATTTTCTGGAGTGATGGTACAATAAGCCTCTTCCTCCTAGTAAACAACTCCCATGAATAATGGTTTGTTGTATTAGGACTGAGTAGAAATCAAGGATGAGACATTTAAAAACACTGACCTGAATTAATTCTGTTCCTAACAAGATTACTGAGAGTTTTACTGTTGATTTCAATCAGCCTTGAGTTAGGAGTTTTCAATTTTAAAAATACAAAATTTTCTAATCCTCTCAGTTGTGAGTCGTAAGTGTTCATAAAAGTTGTCTGGCCAAATTTGCAAACAGCCTAAGAAAATAGAATGGACATATGAACTGCTCCATCAGTAGATTTCTTTGGCATATTATGGTAGTTAAATTCTAACACATCCACTCTCAGCACTAACTACATTTTAGCAGGTAAACAAAGAAGAGGTAAACTAAGCTTCTGTGAATCAGAATTGCAACACAAAAGCACATGCAGGATGGAAACACAGAAAACAAAGATAAAAAGAAGCAGAACAAAGAGGAGGGTAAGGAAAGATTAAAAGAAGGGAAGGAAAGCAGAGAAAATTACTTAGACATAGAGGTCTCCATATAATTTAGACAGTTCATGCCAAAGAGTTTAAAAAAAGTGCTAATTTTAAACCTGGATCATTACCAGTGGTGGAACTTCATCATTTTCTCAATTTTCCCTAACGTTATTTCCTTCTAAAATTACTATGTTTCCACAACATGTGATGTTGATGATGACAAGGGAAGATTTTATAAAAGATGTAATAACTAGAAACACTCTTAGTGCAGAGATGCTATGTTTTGCCCATTCACTGTAAGCAAATTTCTCATCAAGTTTATGGACATCATTATTTACAGAACTTACCCCTAACAAATAAGAGTATGAGCAACATTGTGCCTTGCATTAGAGAAACTCTGTTAAGTTGGATGTCTTAGCAATAAAGACCTTGAGTTTCAGGTAAATGTCAAAGTAATATTTTGATCCTAATTGGTAACTGTAAATGTTGAATCAGTATGTGGTCAAATAAACACTGGAATAATGTAAGAATAGAGGAAGAGGGGTGAAAAAAACAGAAAATTAACAAAGCTGAAGGGCTTGTCAAGACCGGCTGTCAAGAAGCAGCAGGAAGCAAAGCAAAAAGCCTGTTGCCGCAATCCAAACAAGAAAAAACTCCTGCACAAACTGAGGTTTTAATAGCAGAGGATGTCAAACAATTATGAGGTTTTTGAACTATAAGGCAAGAATGAACAAGTGGATAGATTGCAGCAAGAAGCTTTGTATCCATGCTGCTGTCACACTGAGATGCCTCCTCAGGGGTGTCTCATTGCTTTTCTAAAGCATGAAGGCAAGGTGAAAATTCAGGCAAGAAGACAAGGCTTTTTAAAAGGGAGCTATTCTACATCTAGTAAATGGAGAAGACCTGAAAGACTTTAGGCACAGCTGGTGGTCCTGTATGGGCTCTAACCAGAGAGCAGGCCATCACCATGTACGCAGCAGAATTCATTCGGGAGACACACACATGCTTTCAAGGCATAAGAGCAGTTTGGTGCAAGTAGCTGAGTAACACAGTGATCACCGCCTATGGGTAACAAGGACTGAGTGGCAACAGGGGCATCATCCAGACGGTGCGAGGAGAGGGCATGGAAGAGCACCTGACACTCCAATGCCAACCCACTCCCCAAAAACCACCAGCTCATCTCATTTAATCCCAGCCAGCAGGCTATTTTCACTCACCTTTCAAGGTGACAGCTACCACTACCCCCATCCTGCATCTGCCGGAGGCAGACTAAACCCAAAAGCAAGCAAAACCAGACAGAAACCAATGTCATTGTATATCAGTGAAGCTAAGCCAAAATCTGACTCAGCTTGCTGGCCTACCACAGATGGTCAAGCAAGGGGAAGCAGAGGAGTCATAGAATCATAGAATTGTTTAGGTTGGAAAAGACCTTTAAGATCATCAAGTCCAAACAGTAAACTAGCACTGAGGACTCTATAAACTCCTTCTCTGAAGGGGTGAAAGGAAGATATGAATGTCCCCAAGAGCAAGGCAAATTACTTCATTTTCTTCTTGAGCTCTCCCTCTAATTTGTCTTCACTTTTCCTGCTCTTTCTTTCTAGCAGTTCTCATATTCTTTCTCTATATGCATCCTCCCTAGCAAAGAGGCCATTAGGAGGTGACAGCAAGCCCAGCTTTTGTGATTCCAGCTCCTGTTCAAGTTATAAGCTAATTATATATATATATATTACTTCTGTATACATAATTAATAATTTTATAATCGTATTTCTACAGGCCTGGTCACTGTGCTGCACTACACTGTTACATACTACCCAAGCACAGAAGCCATATACAGTCCCTGCCCTGACAAACAGACAGTCCAGGCTATGTATAGGCTTCCTAAAGGCAGTGGAAAATCATGTACTTTCACCGTACCTCAGTTTCTCCATTTTGTAATTCTCGTGCCGTTGAGTGGAGGAACTGAAGACTTCAGTGTTAAATGATCACACTACTCTCTTTGAAAATACAAAGAAAGTGATGCCCCTAGCCTACTAACAGGAATGTCACAGAGGTATAGGAAAGTCAGATGGTTAATCTTGCTGAAGATCCAGTTCCTTCCTTCTGCAAAATAAGGCAAATATGACTCACTGTGTCCACGGGGTGTACGGAACATAAAACAAAAACAGTGATATGCATGAATGACCTGCAGATGGGAGTGATTGAAAACACTCACTGAAATGGATCAGAGAGTAAGAGGAGTTGGGCAAGAAAGGGGAATATCGGGGGTCTCCAATGTGACAGACTGCTGCACAAATGAAGACAAGCATAGGAGCCAACAGGGATAACAATAAGAGGAGTTTTTGAGAAAACAAGGATTTAGTTTTTTTCACACAGGCCAAAAACAGCAAGTTTATTTACACTGCACTTAAGAACACATCAGAGGGGCTTGAAAGGAGTAAAGCATCCACTAGGTAACAATGAGACACTGAGACCAAACACAACCCAGCAGAGTCAAGTCAGACTAGCCTCCATGTCCAAAAACTCCCCTTTACTGACAAAAGGGCCAGACTCAGTCCCTGAAGACAATGAAGTTAGGTGACAAGAAAAAGGCAAGTGCTTACTTGAAGAGTTTAATATCACTTCAAACACTCAAATCCATTTTGAAATAAATATTCAAGGCACAGCAATCTAGAAAGACACAGCACAGATGAAAGAAAGAAACGTAAACCTGCCTGTAGCAGTCCAGGTCCAATTCACCTGTGCTATAATGCCAGAAAAATATCATGTGTGTGTTGGCCTCTTTTAGTGGAGTATTCATAGGCATAACCCTACCAGGTACAGCACCAAGAAATAAAACATTTCTGGGGCCAGCTCATGTACTTGAGCAGGATGCTCCCCTTCTTACACGAGTACATTATAAAACTCATGTTTGCATTCAGTGCAAGCAGAATTGAATCTGACCAGTCCAATTTGGAAAAATATTTATTTCTCCAGTCAAATTAGCAAAATGCAAGTTTTAGTCTGGATACATACACATACATACTTCTGCTCCCTGCATTAATAGAGACCAATCTTTGTCTCAAAGACCTATGGCTTTGCAAGTTGACTGACAGTGGGTAACTGCTGAGCTGATTGCTTGCTATCTTGTTGGGAGAAAACCCTTCGAAAAGATTTTGAAAACGCATGAAAATATGTGGGAGAGCAGGAATGGTATACTCACAACAAAAGGAAGAAATGAAATAATATGAGTTCCATGAAAAGCAAAACATGGATGGAGGATGTGGGAAATGGGCACGTTTGGTTACACCACACACTTGGCCATACAGTATCATACTAGGGACAAGCTTGGCTCTACATGTTAGAGGGAAACAGTAGTAATAAAGTGGTGGAGGAGTATGTTTTGACTAGCACAAAGAGCAAAACTGGAAACATAGGCGGGAAGTTTCTGGATTATAACCACTATTATACAGAAGAAGGGGTTTGTTTCATGTAGCACATTTCACATTTGGGTTAAACATTGTATCAGATATGTACATGCAATGTCTGAAAAACCTGATCTAAAATCATTTCGCAAGAAAGATAGAATAGACTCAACACAAACATTCAACTAGTCTACTTATCAGGATGAAGTGTCTACTAGGACATCAAGGACATCAAAGGATACCTTTCAAAACAACACAATCTTTCCTTTTCTCATCTGTGGCTGGAAGATAAACATCCAAGGAGTAATAGATAATCTGTATCAATGCTATTTGTAATAATTATTCATAATTAAAGTATTATCATTTGTAGTAATTAAGGGGAACACAAGACCCACAACAGAATGGGTTGACATTGAGGCAGGTTGTGAACTTTTTAAAAGCCCATCAAGTCCCAAGTGCAGAGGCTCACAGGAAATCCCAAATATTTTAAGATACCAGCAAATTCTGATATTTGAGACAGTAGCTCAGTGCAAAGATATCTGACACAGCATGGGTACCACAAGCAATCTCACCATAGCATTAGAGATCTGAGTGAGCTAATTGCTTTGCATCTCATGTTTCCAAAAACTAATATATTTAGCACCAGGTCAAGTGTGTGCCTCCACTGCACTGTATTCTTCTGTGTAAACACACCCACAGAGCCCCAGTTGCAGTGAGGACTCATGCAGAAGACAATGAGCAAAATGCCATTTGGAGTTGATGTGTCTGTTCTCAGTATAAGCCACAGGAGCAGGCAATATACCCTCTCTCCATGCACAGAAGTGGAGGGCACAATCTCCTCCTACCATTTGAGCAAGCCCTCCAAACTCTTGACTGCCCAAGATTTTCAGCTGGGACTGTGAAAAGCCTAGTCTTGGCTGTATTTGTTTTTATGGAAACTGCCATGAAACTACCAGTGACAGAGATTGCTTTTAAGGTTTTCATCATGAGAACTAAAGCATTAAGTTAACTAAATAAAGAGGACATGGAAGGACAGTGACTATCTGTGGGGCTGACAAAAAAGCAAAATGGATGCAAGCAATGGAGGCCAAGGATGCCTCAAAGAAATGAGTGGTTAGGTCCACAATTTGCCTGAGGGAGGCATGGATGGCTGAGCAATGAATACACTTGAATTAAAAAACAAGAAATGAAATGAAAAAGCAATCAAGGGTAAGAATGAGGCACAGCACAAGTAAGACGATACAAAGCTTTGCACAGCGATTATGTCTGAACCAAATTCAGCAAGTGTAAGAATGATCAGGAAACTCCAATCAGGTCAAAAATAAAAGACCAAATTACCAGGAGGTCTGCAACACTGGCCATGGAGGGCAGTGGTCACGGATGTGATCGCTTACAGCTGGGGTTGTGGGGGACACAGGCATTGCACAACTCCAAACAAGAAGACTGGATTCTGGGTTTGGCTTTCTACAAACATAGGTAAGACTGAGCTTTGTACCCGCCCATACACCTAGAGGGCAAGCAGCTAATTTTTTCAAAACAACATAAAACATGTTGATGGCAGGTTATAACAGAGATGTTTTTGAAAGAAATGTGACAGGGTTTAAACCACTTTGGATTAAAGGGCTTTGATTCACAGGTGTTGTATGCTAGGCATTGGCAAAACTCAACCATTACTTTGTCATACAGAGGCAACAGATCTGTGTAAAGTGCAGAAAGTGGAGTTAGCCTAGATATTTAGCCAAATACTCAAAAATAGCTGTTTGCATGGCCAAAAGTAGGCCTAGATCCCCACATAGCAAAGTTAGAGACTGAAGCAAGCTGCTACTGTGGATTAGAATTAGGATTTAATTGTCTCTGTATTAACCAGTGAGGGTGATGTCCACCATTCGGCTGGTAAACAGGACACTTATAATTCACTAATCCAGGGCAAGAAGCTTCTGCAGAGCTCCTACAGCCCAACATGATCCAAACCCTAGGCAAACCAACACTCCGGTGCAGGGTAGGCTTGTGGGAACTGGATTAGAGACTGCCGGGTGGCCACAGCCACAGGAAAAGGGGCAAGCATCTGTAGGTTACTCTGTAGTGGCTCACATCCCCCGTGGTTTGAGCTCAGGAAAGACCATAGTGTAACACACCGGGGAATGACACACTCAGGATAATGCAATTTGCACATGTAAAATATTGAAATAACTGACTTTACCTTAATTTACTGTCATCTGGGAAATGGAGGACTGGCAATTCATAGATGAGATCAGCAAGTGTTTTTCCATCTTAACAGCAGAGGTGCAACACAACAGTGCTAGAAATAAGCAAGTCTAGAGGGAGTGGGGATTCAAACCCTGCCTGTTTTCTGCATTAGAGCCATAGAGAGCACTGCCAGGGAGCTCAAGAGAGGCAATGACATACCTTTATGCTCTGGCACTAAAATTTCAGCGACTTGATGCTTTCCTTTAAAAGCAAATGAAAGTTATGAGTCAGAAAAAAACTCGAAGTAGCAGAAGGTAAGATTTTGGTTTTGGAACACTTTTCACAATAAAAGTCTCTGTTGTAGTCTGTGATAGAGCTGTGATTGTTTGCAAATTTTTGCAGAGCTTTAATTCACATGCCATGTACTTGTGAGCTCTCTCCTTTTATTTGATGTGTGGGGACAGGAGCATCATGTAAAGCAACCAACATCAGCAATGAGAAAGGGAATGGGACGACCAGTAGGGATGACTTTGCAAGCAGTTGAACTCAGCTTACCTCAGCTCCCTGTTTGTTCTGCCCCCTCCATCCCATTGCCATCTCTCCCCTGAGCTCTCCCCCAGCACAGGCCCCAATGCTCCTCTGACGTCTCAGGGAGCTGATTCAGCTCCTGTCTTTTCAAGGTTAGTTAGGCATGATGGGTATGCCAGCACACTGGTCCTCATCCCCTTGAAATGCACTTGGGAATACCCTGTAACAAGAACAGCATGGCTGGAGTCTCAGTTTCTCCTGCTGTTCTAGACTAGATCCGGTCACTTTAAGGTGGTGGCCATATCCCACACATACACCTATTGGTGTATATAGCTTCAAGACTTTGCTGTCTCCTGAAGTTTCCAGTGCTCTTCTCCTCTGAAGAAAACCAACCAAAACCAAGACCTGCTCTGCAGCCCCATCAGGGATTCAGCAAGGTGACTCACTGGTCGCATGTCACTTCACAGGGATAATATTTCACTCTGGTTAGAAATGGAGGGGCCACAGAGCTGTGTCTTAGAGAGATGACTCACTAGGTGACCTTCACCTTATGTCTCTTGGGAAAAATATTTAAATGGAAAGAGACTTTTAACACTGGAATAGACGGTCTTAGGTTACGGTTAACACCTTCACAGGGTGTTATGAACAGGCCAGAGGAACGCATGCCAGGTATGGGGCAGGAGCTCTCAACTGATGTGAATTGGCTATAGTTCCTCAAGAGCCCAGCTTAGGACAAAATACAACTCAGGCCACATGCAGCCTATGTGTCCATATCACAACTACTGCTGTCACTGGTATAAGTAAGACATGATCTTGTCTTAAAGCACGGTACAGACTAAATGGTCTCTCAAGGTATAATCCAGGTTTATTTTCTGTGGGTTTATCCTTATTTGCCCATGCTGTGCAAAAAAATGTTCATAAGCTATCTTTCTTATGTGGGTAAGGAAAGTGGTAAAGATGTCTGGGGATTGATTTGCAACTGTTGAATAAAAGCTGCTTCAGAAATACCAGAATGGTGGTATAACCTCAAGTTATAAGAGTCTGATATTAATTATAGGGTATGCAAACATAGGAGTGATGTTTTATTCTCATTTAAAAGAAGCTTTCATGTAATGCAGCCTGCCCGCATGGGAGGGTTTGCTGTTTCTTGCTGTGTGATTCTTTGAGTTATTATATGTGCCCCCTCTGACAGACCCCAGGGTAATCTTTGTTTAAAGTCTTTAATAGCTTTGAAAATGCGTTCTCCTCACTTGGCTGAAAAAAAAAAATACTCACCCTGTGCAGAAGTCAGGCTGTTAAAAAAATAGTATTCAGTGAATTCTCTGCCAATAGAATATTGGTATATAGCAAAGTATTGCTCTGATATGTTTCCCTTGCCAAAGCAGGCAAGGACCATCCTATTGATCTCTCCCATGCTACAGTATGGGACATGAAGACACGGACCATTTCAACATTTTTTACTGTAGTGGCAGTTTCCTGATGTAATCCAGGATTATTCCCTGCTGGCCAAACAAGAGCTCACAAAAAAAAGGCCAGCCCTCAGCTGAGCATCTGATTCAAAAGAAAATTCAGCTGAAAGCCAAGCATTGGAAAGATGAGTCAATACAAAAGCAAGCGGCAGCTCTGGATTTAAGCAGAAGTCCACAGCATTTAACCTACTTTAGCAGATCAATGCAACGGATTTTTAATCATCACATTAATCCTAAAATAAAATAATTATCCCAGAGTTCCATATTAAAGTCCCTTAATTATATCTCATTTCATCATCTTTTTTACTCAGGATCAGGAGCTACAGAGACCAGAGCTTCCCAATGCCATTCTCCAGCTTGCAGTTTAACTCCCTCATTAGGACTTCAGCAGCCACTATGGGGACAAGGCACTGGCCTTGCTGAGAGCACCCACATCCATCCCACTTGGGGGAAAATTGAAAAAGGGAAAAAAAGGTGGGCAGGATTCTGCTTTCCAATGACACAGTACAAAACAGCAGGGGAAGGAGCAGAGAACATTATACAGTGGTGAAAAATGTGTGAATACCTAGAAATTGAATCTCTGCATTCTACCCTTCCTCCAGCAATGCCAGGAGCTCATCAATATCTCATTAAGGGGAAAGAGAGGACCTGACCAGAGGCTGGGCCCCTTATCAAATTTCACTGAGCAGAGTTTATTTCCTGGAGCATCCTCTCCTGCCTGCAGTCCTGCCATTCCCACAGCCAGGCTTTGGCAGAATGCCCATGGGCAAACGCAGAACCACAAGCTTTCATGGCACCCTCCATGGAGAGTTTCAGGTGGGTTTTCATGGCAATAAACCCAGCCCATTCCCTGCTTGTAAGGGCAAGAGGCATGGCACAGCTTACAGCCATACAGCTAACTTCTCCATCTTTCTCCCAGAAAAGGGTGCCTTTGTCCACACCGCCTACTGGGACCAGTGCCTAGTCTATGCTGTCCCCTGCGTTGTGCCCAAACTGCTTGTTTTAGGTCAGATTCCCCCTGCCTTGCTGGCCTTTATCCATTTCCACCATCTTCTTGCAGAGAAACAAGCTAGCTACTGTTATATTTAGCCTTAAAAGCACTGTACATTTACTAGAACAGTACTTCAGGGCAATTTTCAGGTCTCTCAAAATACACTAGGGAATTTCTTCCTGCTGCCTTGGGAAGAGGCCTGTTACTGTTGCAGATGTTAGGATGCAAGCAAAGGCTATCATAAAACAAGCAGCATGTTGAAACCTAGCGAGTAAATGGCTTTAGGTTTAGGCAGCGTCCCCAAGCTCTAGCTTGGCAAGTGGCACCAAAGCTATAAACATCCCACTTCCCCTGTGCAAGGATGCTCTCCAAAACCACCAGCTCCATCGTGGTCCCTGGAGGTACAAGCTATAACATGTCCAAGGAACCTCACAGCTGGCATCAGCTTCTAACAGGAGACTTAACACTGGAGGTTTGTGAAAGAAAAGACTAAAGGTCACAGCTACCCCTGCGCGGAGAAGACTGGCAAACAAACTGCCCGGGAATGGTCACCATAATGCACTGCACAGCATGAGAGCGAGAGAGGGAAAGAAAAAGCGAAGTACTTTCATGATAACATTATGATAACTATGTGGGCTACTGTGTAGATCATCTTTCTATCATTAATAACTGACAGCCTGAGACTGCCACATCCTGCATTTTTATTTCCATGAAAGATGGGAACTACTACTTCCCAGCAGAAAGGAGTCAAAGTGCTTTCTTCCTGCACTGAGTCGGGGAGAACCCTCTTTGAGACTCTTTCAAGTGATTAAATAAAAAGGAAAAGAAACAAATCATTACAAGCTGGAACAAATAAATTAAAAAAAATGTTTTCCAGTCAAAATGACAAAATGTATGCACATCTCCCTGCTTAAGCCCCTCTGAGTGCTCAGAACCAGACTTTCTCCTAGCAAGCCTGGGAGTTGGACATCACCCTTTTTTTGCATTCCCTGCAGCCCGCTGATGATAGGAGAGGCTCCCAGGGCATGAGGCAGGACAGAGACTGGCCACAGAGATCACTCAGTGGAAGAGTTTTAATCGCATCTTCCTACATTTTATCTTTACTTTGTTATTTTTCATTTCAATCTATACTTTGGATTTATTTTTCCTTGCTGTAATCCTGTTGCATTCATTTCAACTTAGAAAAGCAAGTATTGGTAGGGCTGCAAGGCCTCTAGGACAAATGGGAAAAACTGAGGAAAAAAGGCAAGATGAGACCTGAACTGGTCATAAAGTCATCCTCTCAATACCAAGGCAGCTAGGCAGCTCAGTACCACCCTCATCTACCTAACAGGTCCCTGAAGCCCCCAAAGATTGAGATTTTGTACCTCCTTAGGTAGCCTATTCTTTAAAAGTTTCCCTTCATTTTTCCTGCTGCAGCTTAAGCCGATGACTTCTTGTCATCTCGTGAGTCTTCACAGGGATGTGTTTATTACCTTCCTCTTGGCAGAAATAGTGTGGGTGTTTCAAGACAGTTATCATATCTCCCCTCAATCTTCTCCAAGCCAAACAAACACATTTTCTACACCTCTGCTCATTCTTGCTGCCTTCTTTTGGCTCTTTCCAACTGAGTCACATCTTTCTGGAAGTGAGGTACCCAAAAGCAGACCGAGTCCCCCAGCCAAGGCCTCACTCCTAAGCAAGGCACGCAAATTGGTCTGTGGATAAACTACAATGCTTCTGTCTATACATATTAATATCATGCTTGCTCTTCCCCCTGGCAAGAAACATTTGCTGATTTGTCAGCATTTTGCTTGCTCTTGGCACAAGGCAAACAACTACATGAGTTGCAAAACAGGCAAGAACCAAACCATTGATCTCTTCTGGCAAAAAGTAGCTAAATTACAATAAAAAATTCCACAGCAGCTGCCTGCACTACTGAAACCCACTTAACTCAAAGCATGTAAGAGAAAAGTTCCCCTTTATAAATTCATACAAGCCGTAACACCTAAAACTAGATATAAATAAAATAAACTCTGCATGGGTCAAGGTTAAACATTGAAGATTCCCACTGGTGTTTGCTGTAAAAAGAGCAGTACCATTTTCAGATCAAAGACTGATGTGCTCTATGACAAAGCAGTCTCAGCAGTAAATTCATGAGAATACAGCAGTGAAAAAATAAAGTGCTCTCTCGGTTATTTGGAACACTAATATTGCCACTTTGACTTTAGGAATTTCATGTGCATGTTCGTTTCTAAAGACATTCAAGTTTAGGCAATGAGCATGCTACCTTAATTCAACCTCTCAGGCCATTCCAGCTTGAACTTACACAGGGTGAAAAGCCTATATGGCAGGGTCTGATCAGGGGCAAATACTCAGGTGGTGCAAGTCAGTCTAGCTTAAGTTAAGTAAAACCTGTATTTTTACAACACAATCTAAGAAACATACAAACCATTATATTCTGCCTAACATTCTCCTTTACTGATAATCTAACAGACATTACAGATGCTGGATGCACCTTCCCGGACTGATAAGATGTTAAAATTGTCCGCACAACAGCAAGAAGTGGTTTGAACTGGTATAATGGTGTGGCTGGATCTGTGTCTCCATTCAGCCTGATCAGACAACTTTTCCCATCCCCTCAAATCCCCCCTTACCTTTTGAGATAGTTTCTCCCATAGAGGATCTGCTGCAGCAAGGTGACCACGGCAAAGGCGCAGATGAATATGAAGAACAAAGTTCTGTTTCCCAGCAAATCCCTGCTTGATGAAGGGTCAGTGTATCCCATCCTTCTTAAAAGCCACTGAAGCTCCGCTGGGTAAAATTCAGTTCATTCTCACTTTCATGCTCTTTTTGCTGGGAAGCAGAGGGGAAGGCTTGCTGGCTTTTCTCTGAGCAATCCAAGGACAAGGTATCCCATTGTTTGGCCCTGCTGCCCCTTCCTTGCCCCTTTTGGATGTTAGCTCCAGGATTGTGCGCAATGGCTTGCTTCCACGGTAAAGTTTCCAGGAGATTCAGACGTGGGTAACATCTAAAATCATCTCTCAGAGCTCTTTCAGCGCAGGCAGCCTGTGCTGTGCAAGAGGCATTCTGTTCCCTCTAAGCCTCTCTTGAAAACCCGCTGCTAGCAATTATCTACTTCAATCCCATTTTCATATTCCAGATGGGGGAAGCTGCAAATAAACCAGAAAACTGCAGCCAATGGCAAACACAGGGCTCCGGCAACCCGCGTTGGAAACACATAGTCGTCAGCTCTTCTTTGCTTCTGCTCAGTGATTCCAACGAAATGTGCTTGCAAGGAGACGTGACTGGGGTGTGCTATTATTGAACAAGCATGTACCGATCATGAGGATTTCATTCAGTCCCCTGCAAAAAACAACAGCAGCAATCTGGTCAGGCTAGCAGGAAAGCTGCATTTCGTGTAGCAGTGTGCTGTCCGTACCGTGCCTTCGGTACTGTAGCATTTGCATGCAGAATGCAGTGCCTTTAGTCATAGACCGCTCACTATTTGGGCTCCTGTATTTCCCCTGGTTATTCCTCCAGAGTAAGCATAAGCAAGGTCACTGTGCATCTCTTCAAGGACAGAGCTCTCAGTTCCTGCATGCTGATTTATTGGAGGCTCTGAGTAGCCTCACAGCCGCAGAGAGGGAGACGGCCTCTCAGTGCAAGCTCTGAGAACCATTCATTTAAAGAGACAAATATTCTGATTGTTCTTCCACCAGAAACAGTTCTCTTTTGAAAGGGCAAAGCAACAAGACCTTGTCCACAGCCATCATAACTCCGCTAAAAACCTCCCCATTGTCAGGAGAGGCTCAATTCAGCTCACAGGGAAATCAATGGGAGTTTTGTTGCTGATTTCACTGAGCAAAATCTGACCCCAACCCTCAGCTTCTTAAAACAAGTTCCAATGAAAGCTTCATCCGTGAATGAAACATCCTGGCTAGGAGGTTGTTTTGCCCTGATAACAGATGGGAAAAGGATTTTGACAACAAAATGTGGAAAAAAAATCTTTTGTCTAAGAGAATGGGAAGATTTTTCTGTGAATAAATTTTCCAACAGTTAAATCAGCGTATGCAAAACGTTCTAGTGTGCCAGCAGCCCAGCTGTGCGAAGCAGCAAACAGGGACAGTTTCTGGACTTTGTCTCAGCAGTAATTGGTGCTGTATGGTAAGAAGGGCCAAAGGTAACTTTGTGCAACCCTTTCAATCCAGTTCCTCTTGCCAGGGCTAGTCCTCAGCATGACCTGTGGCAATTCAGGAAAGATAATCAAGGGCTAAAGCAGGCTTTGCCTTACTTAATTTTAAGCAACAAAAGTATCAAAATTGTTTAAGGTAGGAACATGGCCACCCTGAACTCCTGCAGGCAGGAACCCCCAGGGGAGACCAGTCCTTCAGACACCCTTGACTTTGCAGAGAAAGTGTCAGCCTCTGACACATTCTTCTTCAGTCCCTTCCAAAGCTCCCACACATGCATTTGTGATCCCTGCTGAATGCTTCAATTATCACCTGTGTATATAAAAAGAGTGGTCATCCCAGGTCAGATCAAAGATTATCCAGCCCAGTGCCCTGTCCCTGACAGAGGCCAGTGACAGATACACAGGGAAAAGCAGAAGAGGAGGACAAGGACACAGTGATACTTCCTCAGAAACACTCTCCCACCATTTTGTGGTGCAGGGGCTTCCTGAACGAGGGGAAGAAAAACAATATTTTGGTTAGAAAAATAACTGAGCTGGATGCAGTCATTTGTACTGTACTGGGAATAATACACATACCAGGGGACTGCAATTAAATAGCAAAAGCAGTTTGATTCCCTCTTGTCAAAGTCATCAACTCTAGGGCCAAATATGTTTTTTTAACAACCAGTTCATGTAAGCCCATGTAATACAAGAGTGTTTCCATATAGGAGCCGTATCATTTAGATGGATCTAACCGCGTACCCTTCTCAGCAACAGGAAAAGCAGTACGGCCATCAGAAATCCCAGGGAGCCAAGATACTACAGAGGCAGATTTGTACAGGGAAGCTGAGAGGTAAAGCCCGTTAGGGCAGATGTGAAGGAGAAGTTGCTTCATGCTTTCATTTGTTGGATTTTTACTGGTAGCTTTGAAAATAATCTCAAAGAAATTTGTCTCAGTTGCTCCAGGAGTTGTTTTACAATAATACCAAAGTATCAGATAGCAGAATTTGGTTACTTATGACCTTCTACGGGTGTGATGCCAGTTTTGCAGATTTTATTATCACCTAGGTTTTGGCGAAAACAGTTTCAGCCTCTCTTACTCTTTTCCCCTCCATTCAAAGTGATTTTTTTCTTGAGATAGCTGTGCTGTAGCGCACCAAACTCATGAGCCTAGCAGCTATTCCTTCACCTGGACTGATGGTCAGCCTGAGCTGCACTAAACAGCCCAGAAGCACCATGTACTCTCAGTCCGTCTTTGATTTTCTGTGTTCGCTAATACTTCTCTGCTATATCAGACCTGGCCAGAAGATACAGCACCTGAGAGGCCTATGTGCAGGAGAGCTGCACACCTAAAGAAAAAAGCAAAGTACAAAGATATATATTACAAGTGGAGATCTGTGCCAGATCTTGCACAGACACCATTCCTGATGTCATACGTAACAGAAATCTGTTTGCTGCGTTCAGCCTAGTACTACAATAACACTGCAGAACTGGAAGCAGAGCAGCTCTGTGCAAGCATAAAGAAACAGTATGTCTATCAACAGATTTTCAAAGGATGCTCAAGGTTGCCTGCAATATTTGTTGTGAGTGAAAATATTCACGTGGTGCATGCAGCAGTGCTGAATGAGCAATGCCAGCACTCCTTCCCAGGGACCCTTTGAGGGTTTGACTTGTCACCTACAGGCCTCCTTGAAACCATCAGGACTCTGCAGAGATCAATTTAAATTTTTTTAATGATTTTACACTCTGCACTTAAGCAAGCCACGGGCAACAAAAGAGCCCCTCCATAGTTTGAGAAGGGCTTGGGGAAAAGGACATTACAGTAAGTTGTGTTGCAAACACAGATTTGCTGGGCACGACTGGGCCTCAGGTGCTGTGTACAGCACTGACTGGTAGTTATGCAGGCATTGAGCCTGCAACAGGCAATGTAGCTACAATGACACTGATAATATACACGGAGGCCAGGCCACATCACGCTATACTCCAGTCAGCACCATGCCAGAGCACAGGAACCCAGTAAATAACATCTCTTCCATTACCAGAGGATCAAGTATCACTTAACTAGTATCAGCTACTCAAAATACCTCTTATAAGATGGTGAGAGAGAGATGGATAAGCTGCATGATGTGCACAAGCTCAGAAATGGCATTCCTATACTGTTTCTTGGAATATAGACTTCAGAGGCTAAAGCAAAAGTGGCAAAATGGAATTGCTCATAGCCTATCATAACATGAAGCTACCAGAAGCAGTTTGTCTTACACGTTGCTGGCCTTTATTTGTTGTATGTGAGCTGCTTGATAAATATCATCAGATATAATCTATCACAAGAAACTCCTCCAACCTGTGCAGTGAGACTCTGAGCCCTCTAACACAAACACAAATATGCCCCAGACAGTGATACCCTCCAACGGGAGCTCATCGTCTGCTTTTAACTCCAAAGGAAACAGAACTGAATTAAAAAAAACATATATGCAGCCCTTAATTCTAAGCTGCAGTTTATTTTTTAATGCAAATGAAACAGAAAAATTCACTTTGGATGGGCAGGTCTGGGAATTTCCTTAAGTACCTTTCACTGAACCTGTCATTTGAATCAGTGTTTGACTGATTATGCATTCTAATTTCAGCTGAAAGCAAGGGCATTTAGTGTCTCGGATAGCAGGATCTGTCTGTTGGTTGTTTAAATCATGGTATAAATAACTGAACATGTTAAACTCACAGTATTGTACTGATTCAGAGTAAAGCAAAACATGCTTCACGGTCCCCTTCAGGATTTTTTCTCTCCCTGCCTGCTCAGCCACTCTCCACTCCTCTTCATGACTGTTAAGCAGATTAAAGAACTTCACACACAGCACAGCAGAATACTATGGGCTGTAAAAGGTTTTAGTAGAACACTTTTTACATCTCATTTTTCCCCCTAAATTAAAATTAAATCAAGTGTATTTACAGTTTCTATAATGCCTATGTCAACTGATTTTGTGAAGCACTGGCACATAGGTATATGCCTGGAAGGTTCTGCTGAGTATGAAACTCATAAACATATGCTTATCAATATTAATTCTTTTGCAGATATAAAACATGAATTTATTAGCATAATCTAGTGCTTAACACAATGTCTAGTCCCCCATCACTGCCAGAAATCCATATGTCTTAAACTGGGATATTGAAGGAAGCTGAAATGATTCAGCTAAGATGTAAACATTTATTTCCTTCTGAGTTGGGCTGAGCCATGAGGAGATGACAACAGCTAATTTGGCACCAGGCCTCTTACCTGTAGAGCTGAATTGGAGGAAGTGTCCTGAAGACAACATATGGGCTGTACACTGGATATACACTACATCATCTATTGAATCATGACCAGTTTCCTTCCAATTATGGGTCACATCATACGCACTGGAGAAGAAATTACCTCGGTGCATAAAATATCGCTTTTTTACACTGCTGACACCATCTCTGTTGGAAAAGGAATGAGGTCTTCCTCTCGCTGGTAGGAAGCTCTAATGCAGAGGCTGCCATGGTTAGTGCTGCGCATTTGCTATTAACAGTTCCTTATAGCAGGGCTTGCTAAAATGTACAACGAAGTGCAAAACTAAGCTGGACTCAATGGCAGGGGCAGCCTTGCTTACCCAGTGGCATTTCCAGATTCCTAGAAAATTTAGGAATTTCAGCATGAGTGTTAAGATCCTGTACAGTCTCACAACAAGCCTGCAAATAATTGAGAATGATGGGAGCTCAATTTCTCTGCAGGGAAGAAGAAACAGGATCAAATTGCTTTTACAGAAATCATCTGTTAAAAGCATTAGTTTGATTTTGGAGCACTGCATGAGAGCCCTGAATTTAGCACCAAATCAACAGGACTGAGATGTTGGCAGAATCATGGAGGGGTCACAGGGTTTCCATGGCCAACATTTGCTCTCAGAATAGGAACATGATCCTGCCTCTACCCCAGGCAAGCCATAACTCCCACCTAGCTCATCAAAACCAAACTTAAAACCTTCTAGTGAAAGCCTGGAAAGTGCTGGAGTTAGTGGCACTCACTTACAAGTGTAATGGCAGTTGAAAGTTTTGACGTTTCTTTTCCCTGAAAATACTCTAGCATTAACACTACGATGAACAAATATTTCCCATGGTCAGAATAAGGATCACAAATTATCTAATGGTGATAAACCCAATTAATAATTATTTCACTATTTTAAGAATACATTTTTACCGCAGAAGTAAAAACATTCATCTGAGATATTTAAAAAACTATACTATGGCATATAAAGTTAGATATAATCCACAGAGACAATGAATCTGATCTTGGAATACATTTTGCTGTGTCAGTGAGTAGTATTAATTAGAATGGGGGTAAATATGAAAAAGGAAATATTCCTCTGAATAATCAGCAAATTAAGTACTTCAAAAATTTTACACTATGCTTATAATCAAGATGCAGAAGAGACCTATTATTGAAAATTATTTAGGAAGTTACCTTTGTCTTTTTACCACAGTTCTGCACTGATTTTGCATTTGAAGGAATGAAGTATATTCCTCTTGAACTAACCATCAGCTTCAATTCACACAAACTTGCAAGCAGTCCAGACATTCAGCTTTCAAACTGTTCTTCATGATGTCTTCCTACAGCACTGATGACATTGCTAACTACATGCTGTAGGCAACAAGTGTTGTCTTGGGTAGTCTACCTGTTTACCTGAGTTACTCTTCTAGGCAAAGCCAGCGTGTTTTCAGACACATCATGATTTTTTAAATAGTCAATGCTTAGTTCAGTCCATGGCAAAAATTATAAAGAAAGAAGAAATCCAGCTGGCTTCTGCAGTCTTCAAAAATCCCCACTCTTTCCGAAATACATTTTATTTTTCTCTTCTTGCGTTGTGGAGGTGCTCACTGGAAATCTGGACAACCAACCCCAAAGAAAGAAATCTCTATCCCTACACTACTGTGACTGGGCACATCTTTCTGCCCCTCCTGTGACAACATGGATTCAGCTTTTAAGCTCTGCACAGTGTCCAGTCTGACCTGCATGCGGTTACAGAGATGGCTATTAATAAAACTGGCGACTCTTTCAAATTCTTTCCTTTGGATCTGCGATCTGCTGTGAATTCCTGGGTCATGCTTATCTGTATTAGCATAGCAAATAGAGACCAATCCTGGAGCAGGACTGCGTTAGACAACACTGCTGGGCATTAGCAGAGCCAGTTCTTGCCATGAGAATTTATCATTTAAGCAGGCAAGAAGGAAAGGTGAGAGAGGGATTTATTAGCCCCTTTGACAGAGAGCAGGAATTGCAATTTAGATGTGATGTTTGATAGCATGCAACTTGCTCAGCTTGCAAACATGTACTAGGATGCAAACCCAAGGTGACGATGGTCCATTTTGTGGACAAACAAGTCTGGGAGTCCTGAGGGGACAGCCAGACACCCAGACCAAGAAACTCATCCATAGGCAGGGCTGGATCACCCCTAACCTCTACCAGCAGTTTGAGTTTTGCTGGCTCTGTGAATGTAAATGTCATAGCACTAGCTCAGGCAGTGCTGACATGGTCACAGAGATTGAGGGCCACAGCCAAAAGGGTATTTAAGCATCTTCCTCCTCTCAAAATTTTGGGAGTTAACTGAAAATCCTTGTTTGGCTCTTGGCTGCAGTGAATTGTCCAGGGCTATGATTCAGCTAAGGACTTACAGTGAGATCTTAAACTCAGCCAAAGCTTGGGGCTAGCTTGGGAGTTGTCCTGACCTGAATACGGCATAGCCCTTGGGGAAATTGCAGCTACCTATGACCCATGAGCCCCATTATACTGGTCTGAGGCTAAAAACACTCCACAGGCTGAAAGTAGTGATCCATGTTTTCACTGCTTACACACCCAAACGTGCCATGAGCATGGCTTCCATACTTTTAAAAGGATCACTAGTTATCACTAATGAATGTCTGACCAGACTTCCATCCCCCACAACATACTGCCAAGAAGAAAGCTCCTAACTGACCCCACTGACATTTGCTATATTCCATCTACTTTCAGTGCTTACTTCTCTCTAGCATAGGATCACCAGCACAGCCTCCTTTCCATCAGCCAGAAAGGTTTGTACATTTATCAGCAGTCTTTGTTGGTGGTGTTGACCTTTGGCTAGAAAGCCTGCAACAGGTTATTTGTTTTAATAGCCGAATACAGCCACTTAGTTGTGTTTTTTCTTTAAAAACCTAAAATAGGGAAGACAGAGTGGTAGTTTATGCATAGCCTATTATTAATCTCCAACGCATGGAGTTGCGACAGCATCTGGCCTACGGGATCCAGTGCTCTACAAGCAGGCATTAAAGATAAATGCCTTTGACAGGGAGAGACATCCCCAGGAGAGCTATCCTCTGAGGATACAGAAGCAGAGTGTGGCATTTAGCCAGAATAGGGGGGGTTTTGCCCACCACTCCCATCATCATCACCTTTTTTGAAACTCCAATTTCAATCATCTTTTTTATTTTCTTCCAGGTGTATCCAGCAGCTTCTCTGGAGCTAAGAAGTCTGTGCATGGGGTTTTTTTCATGCAGTGTGTGTAGGAAGGTATGTGGGAACTGTAATTCAGTCACTTTAAATCACATGAAGCTGAAGCTTGAAAGGAAAAATAATAATAAATGGTTCAGATTGTCAGGCTCTGTGCAATTCTCAATCAATTAAAGCTTATTTTAGCATCAGGGCAGTTTATTTTTAAGAAGTTCTCCTGGCACTTTGATGTTTTCTTGTTACTGTGTAGCTAAAAAGGTCTTCCTGGGAACAAATTACTCTTGGAAAAGCATTATCTGAACTGCATTTTTAGTTTCTGTCAATTGACAATAAATAAGATCCACATGAGCAAACAGCAGCAACAAAATAGCTAGTGGCAGCGAGGGAGTAAGGCTTTGCAAGTGGGTAAAGGAGGAAGATAAAGCTGGGACTCAAGCACAGTAAAAACATGGTTGTTTGGGCTCAGAGTCTACAAACGTATTTTTCAATGCATCTACCTTTCAATTATGATTCAGTATGTTGGGACATTAAATGGCAAAAAGTCACCAGTGAAGGTATTCTACATCAGACAGTTACTTTTTTCACAATTAGTTGAAAATTAAATATTTTATCTGCATTTTGGATCCTTATTTTGTGACACTATCAATTCACAGATTTGGATGACACAGGAACAGCCAAATCAGTATTCCTCTTTTGCAAGCCATGGAGCACTTAAGAAAATGAACCACAATGCCATATTCACACTGAAAGTTTCACAGGTCTGAAAGTTGGCTAATTGATGAGGAAAGCTCTTCCCTGATGTGGCAACACAAATGATAACTAGTACCGTTTGTGGGTCTTTGCAGTCTATGAGAGTAGCTGGCAAACGAGAACAATGCTGTGGGTTCACCTCCACTGGAATCACAGACAAAATATTTGTTTAATAAAAGGAGCAATAATCACACTGAATTCTCCATATTTTTTTTACTGTGGCAAAGACAAAGAGATTATGGAGGATATATGCTATACTGTTGCATACTGTCATTATAAACTGATTAAACTTTTGCTCTAAGGTTTAACAGACAAGAAAATTAATGTCCTATGAGGCCAGGCTGAGAGAGTTGGGGTTGTTCAGCCTGGACAAGAGAAGGCTGCGGGGAGACCTTATTGCGGCCTTTCAGTACTTAAAGGGGGACTGTAGGAAGGATGGGGGCAATCTCTTTAGCAAGGCCTGTTGTGACAGGACAAGGGGTAATGGTTTTAAACTAAAGGAGGGGGGATTTAGACTGGATACAAGCTAAAAATTCTTTACCATGAGGGTGGTGAAACCCTGGCCCAGGTTGCCCAGAGAGGTGGTCGATGCCCCATCCCTGGAAACACTCAAGGTCAGGCTGGACGGGGCTCTGAGCAACCTGATCTGGTTGGGGATGTCCCTGCTCACTGCAGGGAGGTTGGGCTAGGTGACCTTGAAAGGTCCCTTCCCACCCAAACCATTCTATGATTCTATGATTCTATGATTAAAAGAAAGGTTGAAAGAGTGTATGAAGACTATCCCTTACCTGGTTTTAATTTACGACTTTCTAGCCTCCCACTGCCTGTGAGTTCCTGCTTTCTTCTGCTTTTCCTCCTTCAGGCCTGGAGCCAGCCCTCACATACACCGCCCTGAGTAGCGTCTTTCCATTCAGTTTTCCCAAATGGAGAAATGCCCCAAATCAAATACAAAGCAATAGGGAACTTAAGGCCTTTCAGCCCAGCAGGGAACTATGGCACGGTCATCATTTTCCCTCTGACAGCTCATGTTCAGGTGTTATCCCCTCACCTGGGATACCACAGGTTTGGCTTGGAAATCCAAGGAAGCTGTAGTTCAGATCCATACATATAGCATCCATCTGCTTTTGGCAAAGGAAGGACACGCCTTTTTCCTCAGCATTGCTTCTTCCGGTTGATGAAGCAGAGGAATTGGCCGGCAGAGCAAAAATCAGTGCTTTCACAATAAACATTGTGGTGTGGCACATGATCTTAGTTTAGGTGGTCACCAACTTCACAGGAATACATATCTTGCTCTGGGCCATACACCTGGTAAATCCATGCAAGCTCTGACTGGCCCTATACAGAGCAGAGCTTGACTTTGAGTGTTAAATACATACTTGAATTCACCAGCTGCTGCCTGGAATGAGCATATCACCCTTCCCTAAAATATGCAGGAAAGCCACTAGCTCTGCATTTCATGTCTGTTGCCCTTCCTTGCTATCCCCACTCTCCCATCACAGCACATCTGTGCTCCAGAACTTACATGTTCCTGTTAAAAATATTATCTTCCCAGCAGCTAGTGAAAAGTTACAGAGCTACAAAAAGTTACTGTTCAACAACATCCATCCAAGCTGACTTCAAACATCAGCTCCAAGTGTTCATACCCCATTGCTTTTAATAGGTTATTAATATTAAGAGTAAGAGATTCAATTAAAAAATCATTAAATATTCCCTAGTTTGCTATTTCTGCAGAACTATCCAGTCCTAGGAAAAACCTAGACTAGTCCTAGGGAAAACCCTAAACTTCCTCCCAGCAGGCCAAAAGACAAGTTCATCCTTATCGTCATCCCATGGGGGACAACAGCCCTAACTATCCTTTGCTAATTATGAGGAGGTTTGGGCTTAGCTCCATGTTTCACCAGGCTTCCTTCATGACTTCAGGCAGAGCTATGCCACAGTGCTAAGATCTCCAAGCTGACTTGGGAAGGCAAAACAGCACTTCTGCGAAAGCATGGCTGCTTCCAGCACTTGAACTGTGATTTCTGCGTGGTACGGTGGAGTCATCTACTGCTTAGTCACCTCACCTTACACTCCATTTGCCACGCAGATGAGTATCTTTACCCTCCTCAGCATCTCTTCCCTCATTTCTGAATGAGCAATTATAGCATTTCTTGGTCTTGCAGGTGTATTGCAGGAGTAACACAGACAACTGTACGAAGCTTCCCACTTATCGCATAAGGCAAAAAAACTCTTCTACCTTTTAAGGTATGACTTTGTCAGTCTGAGGACTGCAAAAGCAGGAACCACCTGACTGGGCATAGGATTTAGTTCCCTAAGTGCTGCCATCCTGAACTACTCAGCATGCCCCAGGATCATCTTGTTAAGACAGACAAGTATCATACACAGCTCATGGGTACCAGGAAACCTAGGTATTAATAGCACTAAACACAGATGCACCTGACTTCCACCATAAATGTATGTGCCTACAGCCTACTGAAACCCTTCATGCAGTTAGCAGAGATTTAGTCAATACACTCCATGGAGACTAGCAGTTCTTTTCATCCTAAAGTAGACTTCTAAGCTATGTCAAATGAATCACTTCCTAAAAATGCCTTTGTCTTTCCTGACTAACATGGGAGCTTGGGACGACCAGTTCAGTTGCAGGTATCTGCATGGTGGATGCCTAAACATTGATGGGACGGCCAAGTGTGAAAACAGCATGAAAGCAAGTTGAAGTTAATGCCAAGTAAATAACCTAAGGAAGTGAGCTATGAAAGTTTCCCCCTTAATACTTAATCCACTGAAAATGCCTATATTAATTCCAGTGAAACTGTCACAGAAACTCAAATTTCCTGCAGCCACCTGCCATTGAAGGGGGACAAAGCTACAGAATTTCATCTAGATTTCCAGTATTCCTCTGGTCTTCTTTTTTCTCTCTCACAGCTACTGTAGCTGATCATCAGCAAATGAATAAAACATACTTTCATGCGAATGAAACAACATGTGCAGTTTTGCTGCTGGCGTTCTGTCCACATGACTAGCACTCCCCTTTGCTAACCCTTCTTCCCACTTCTACTGTTAACCCTCCTCTCACAGTCAAAAGAAAGACAAGGCAAATCTGGGGAGTCGTCATATTTCTTCCTCCCAGTAACACTGAAAAATTATCTGGGGTGAGGAGATGGCAGGGAGTAACATTTCCAGGCAATATAAGAAAATCAGGTATTTTAAAATACCATTTCTCCTAGAACTGAAATAATTTAAAAAGCAACAAAAATGAAATAACTTGAAACTATTAAAAGGAAATGCCCAGTTATATAGCATGTAGCTCTTGGAATTCCCTGCCACATGGCAAAATGCTTACTGAGATTCAAAAACTCCTTTGACGACCCATGCAAAGGCTAAGAGCATTGACAGCTTCACAGATTGCATACTAACACCCCAGAATCACTGTGTAAGCCACTCAAAACTTCCTCAACTAGGCTATTCTGTAATCATCTGTTAGGAAGGTGGGAAATAGGAACAGCTTGCATGACCTGAAGCATTTATTATTCAACATTCCCTCATTTCCATGCCCTTCGCTAAGATGCCTGACCTCCAGGTTCCCCACAGGGATGGCATAGGAATATAAAATGAAAAAATAATTGTGTTTGCGTAATTTGGTCCCTGGATGAAATCTGAGAGTGAAATCAGGGAAGCTAAGGATTGTTAAGAGAATCTGCCCTGGTTTTTAGGTTATATTTCACCCTTTGGTCATCTCACTTGGCTGCAGACTAAATACCACCTGCTATGGCAATAATAAATACAGCTTACTGGGGCTACAGTTCCTAGTACACTGCTTTATTTGCTACGAATGCTTCAGGAAAAGGAATTAAAATGCCTACAAAAGAAATGTTCATTTGCTGCACCATTCACAGGTTAGCAGAGAAATCCTCGAACAACAAGCAGCTAACAACTGGGTAAATGCCAGGTTTCACCCATTGTGCCAGGGACGTATTTGGCCATGTATTTTCATTTGTACATCCCCCATTAAGTTGAATCATCAGGCAAATTCTGCATTACTGCTTAATCAGAACCTAAGCCATGTACACGCTTAAATGAATGGGAGGCAATCTTGATTTTCAAGGGATGCAGCAGAATCTAAATCATTTTATTATCAATTCAGACTCACTTTTTTTTGTTCTCACAGCAAAATCTACTGTGCAAATGGCTTTAACCTACCCCCGTTAACATCATTAATAGAGATCCTTAATCCAGCAACTGGCTGAGCACCCACAAGCTCTTTTAAAGCCCTAGGGAAAGCTTAGAGCAACCCTGGGAAGCATCCAATATCATATTGGACTGATACGTAGAATAGCTATTTCAAGCTTTTTTTTCCCTATTTGTTACCATGTCGGATAAAAAAGGCATTAACTAATTATTTTAATTGCACTTTTTGTAGTATTTACCACAGGACCTGGTCTGCAGCTGCCTTAGCTTGATCCCATCTGGCTGGGGGATGGGAAGCTATTATAAAATGTGTTTTCCCCAGAGTGAATAGGACTTTCTCCTGCAGCTGTCTTTATGGAGGTGGGGGAGCTATTGGAAACAGGTGTATTGCACATAAATGCTCCCTGGTTTGAAACTGTCTAATAGATTCCAGTAGGAAAACTTCAATCAACTCCACAGGATCAAAACCTGCCTAACTCCCACCCTGCTTTTTTGCAGGGGAGGGGAAACACACAATAATTACTTTTAAAAGAACAAATACCTTTGTGGGGCTGAAGTCTTGAAAAGGTATTTATGGCTTTCCATCAAGAATTTTACTAGTTTCTGAAGGCAAAATATCACAACTTTTTGAAGCAGTCGTGATTTTGCAGGTGATGAGTTATCTGCAACAAGTTTGAGACCACTTTTGGAAAAATATGCTGTTAGGAATGGAGTGAAGGAAAACACCCCCACACAAACCTGATTAATCAAGTACAATTGGCAGGAAGCATAGAAGAGAGAGTGTGTTCTTTAGGAGACATTTTTCAGTGCAGATGAGTTTTTGCTTGGTTCCAAGTGACATCGTCATATTTTCCCTACTCCCATTCTTGTTTCAGACCTTGTCAAAGGCTCTGTCGGTACCTCAAACCCCACATGTCCTGACTCACTTTGCTTGGACTCCAACCTTTTACAGATGGTTGGTTACAAGTAAGACGGAAGGTAACTGGGATCTCCATTGGTCCCAACCAGGCTATCACTGCTAAAAATCGGCATTTCTCCTTGAAAATCCTGCTTATGTTAAAGATGAGCTATATTGGTATAATGGGCACTGAGCTGGGTATAAGGCATTCCCAGGAGCTGGTAAGACCCTCTTCTCCAGAGGATCCATGATAGCATAAGTTCCTGAACATGCTACTGGGAACCTCTTTGTACCCAGCTCCTTGGGGGTGGACTGGACGGTGAAATTCTCCCCCACCCCAGTTAGAATTTGATAGCCAGAAGTAGATACTGCTCTTTCTCCATGTCTGATATTAGGGAGTTAACTTTCCCCCGCTGTGTTATTTTATTTCCTTTTCTGAACATATAACAGAGGTGTCCAGAGCCCAGAAAAGGAGCTTTGGGAAACATTTCTGTTTTCTCACTAAACAAATTCTGACAAGTTGAACATCCAAAGTACAACAGCTCCCTTCCCCTCTCTGACCTCTGCCTCCCAGCTTGGGGAGGCTGTCAAAGGCCTTTTCTCCTCCCCTCACATCTTCTGAGTCCGCAGCCTGGTCTGTGCACTGTGTTACTGCTTGCGTGCTACCCTGGAGCGACACAGCATCTCCTGACTCTGGAAGAGACTAAATTATATCATTTTGGGTACAGAAAGGGTTTTCTTTGGCTCTCCTACATCTGCACAGTTGCTTAATGAAAGTACAGCATCTGGTCTAACAGGCCCTAATTAAAAAAAAAAAAAAAAAAACACAAAACAAACAAAAAAACACACCAAAAAAAAAAACCCAGACAAAAAAAAAAAATAAGAAGAAACCCCCACTTTCTCAAACATTTCCAACTAGCTGTTCCAGACTACATTATTTTATGGAAATGTTCATGGTATGCCAGGACAGAATGATTTTTTAATGGCTGAAGATAACATGAAGCTGCAGTATTACAAGTACTACAACTTGGCCTAAGCTGGTATTACCCATGGAAAAAGCAAACCTGTCCTGCTCTCAGCTACCTGTCTTTGTTGTTGCACTGCTCCTTCCCTTTTGTACAGCACTGGTGTTTGCACAGATGTGTCATGACTACATGAGAGGTAATCCAGTTTAGAATAAACCCAGCAGAAAAATAATTTAAAAGGTTAGTTTTCATGTGGATCAGCTTCCCAGCCCAGATTCACTGCACAAGCACACAAACACTCCCAAAAAAATAGGAGAGGGGATGCTACGTAGGAGGCATGAGCAGGAAAGCTGGAGATGAAGGAGTGAGAGGAACAGACTCTTCTGGCAGCTGTGCTGGCTTTTGTCAGCTAAAGGGTTTGCAAAATGATGGCCTGAATAAGTGAGTTGTGGCATTCTCAAGCAAGTCCTGCTGAAATCTTTAACTGCAGGAGAGCTACTGCCTCACTGTGTAACCTTAGGAGAGGCACTTGGCTTCAGTTTGCCTCTAGCTGGAAAGCTGGTGGGGAGGGACATGCGGGTCCACAGGCCTGACAGCGTGATGCTGTGGCTGAGCTAGGCTTTGCTGGATGTTGTGTAGCTGCTTGTGGGCAATTATGTACAAAATCACAACAGTGATGTTAGAAAGCTCCAGGCATCTTCACCAGATTTTGCTGGCCATTAATCCAGCAGAAGGCTGCTAATGGCATCCGATCACTTTCTTTGTGCTACTGTCATTTAAGGTCACTCTGACACAAACTCTTCTATATTTTACAGTGTGAGATTCAGGCAAAAGAAGAACCATGGCTTTCAGAGAATGAATTCTCAAAATGACAATAAATTAATGAGATGTGAATTTTATTTTTTAAGTCTACAGCCATGAATTGAAAAAGAATAAACTGTTGAAAAGCAAGGATCTCTGATGATAAATGAAATACCACCTAGTGAGAGCAGATGAAGAACTCATCGAAGACACTTCCAATACTAAAAAAAGTTAGAACAACGCTCTGATTATGGACCCCACCCACTGGAAAGCCCTACTGTGGTGCAGCTCTCGCGTGTCCACCTAGCATCACTGCACATGGAGAAGTGCACACCATCCACCAGGGAGTTCACAACATGTCAGTGTGCAGCAGAGATTTTCAGTATGGGTCAGAGAGGGATGTACCAGCACAGGAGTAAGGGCAGCCAGCAGTGTGCTTCACATCATCCATGCACAGAGAGGACCAGACCTGCCAGCTCCAGCTGGGCAAACTTTCAACACCAGGAGTTGGTATCAAGCTTAAGAGCCTTTCAGTCCAGCCTTTGGAAGATGACTTAGTCAGTGTGCTTATGGAGTGGTCAATGCTGGCTACGGCAGGCTATTACGATTTTTTCCTCCCCAGCAAAGATAACAGACACAACATCCCTTGCCTGATTTGAAAAGACCTCATACAGCAACCCAGAGCCATTGACTTCAACTATTGCTCAAGTGTTGCCCTAAGGTCAGAGGGTAATAGCTCTTTGTCATAGTCAGGAGAGTCAATGATCACATGCAAAGAGCAAAAATAGAGCCAAGATAGAGGGAGAAAAGAGAGGCAAGACCATGCCTATCTTGACATTTCAGCAGCTCCTTACAGCCTCAAGGAAAGAGCTAATCCAACTCAGAATGCATGGTGAGCACCAATGCACGGTTAGTTTGCAAAGAGATGTAGCTTCCCTGTAGCTAAAAACTGTGATGAGATTGTGTCACTCAGCATGCATACCACTGCCTGCCTTCCTGTTTGTCCCCAGGAAGGGTTAAGCTAGAAGCCCAGAGCGATCCCTCCTGCCCTGCCTAAGGAAAACTCTGAGGGAGTAGGTGTAAGGAGCTAGGACAGTACCTAGAAGTCAGAGGCACTAGCTAAATGGCATGAACCAGCCAGACCGAAAAACCCCATGCCCTATGGAACAGCTCCAATACAGGACGAGGTTAGGAACAATGACTCAGCTCTGCCCAGATCTCTTAAGAACATATTGAAAACACATTTCAAAACACTTAAAAATTGGGGGTTTTTATTACAGACTAGTGAATGTCCAGAGGGAAAACTAACCATCTTATATAGCAAGTGAGTCTTACCATTTAAGTCAAACACAATTTTTCATATGTCTTGCAGTCGAAGGAGGATCCAAATGGGGTACTGAATCCTAATTTCACAAGCACATAGGACAGCAGTGTAGTCAAGAGCAAAATTTGATTGGAAAAAAGGAGTGAACTGGCCATTTCAATCCCTGCTGTAAGCATTCCTGATTAACCACAGCTGATGGTTCTAGAATAGTAGGTCTGAGGATTAAAGTATTATGTAGGCTGAACACACCACGTCACATCTCTAAAATTACTTTGCTTTGTATCTTTCAATACTCTGCATACTCTTAGGATCAATTCTTAGGTCCTCATTCACTAGTGGGAACCTCCACCTCAAATCTAGTTAATGTTTAGGGTTACTCACTCACTCTCAGAGGCTTTTATAAGGGATTCTGCCTCCAACTCTGCTTTATCATATCTTCTAGTTTGTACTCTTCAAATCCTACCTTAATGGCTTCCCTGGGAACCAATGAACGTACCATGTATAGATAAAGGAGAACTACAAGCCCTGTTTTTAATTTACATGGATATTTCTTAACACAAAATCATAATGTCCATTCACTCAAATATCTTAACTATAAATAATATACCAGACTATCAGACTACCTTCTGACAGAAAAAAAAAAGCATAAAAATGTAGCCAGCTCCTAAAGTTCATGATCCAAATACCCTCTTTTTACATGTCCAAATTCCAGAGTTCAGGCACTAGACTGCTTTGCCTCTGGTTCTTTCCTCTGTTTATTGCAAATAATAGAAACTAAATTTTCTGGGTGTCACTTCATACAGAAAGAGGAAAAAAAAAGCATATTACATTAGAACTGGCAAATAAAAAGTCTGATTAATGCTCAACCTTGATAGCATTAATTAGACATACATCTAATTACGGATATATCTCATCCTTTTTCTGAACTAAAATTTTAAAAAAATTAAATCCAGCTTCCCTTCTGGAGGAAACGTGTGCTGGATCTTGCTACAGGCCTGCTCAGAATGTGTGTGTGGTTAAGTGCAGAATTCATTTGATGGGACATTAGCTCTCTCAGTGATAGATCTCCAAAAGAGCTGTTCAGCAGACTCCTGCTATAGCCAGCAGATGAAAACAGGCATCTCCAGAAATGTTTCATGGCTTTTTAAGGTAGACAGACAGGCAAATCAGACATTGGGTGTCCTTCTCACTCCCTGCTGGCTACAGAAAGTGTTTGAATGACTAGCTTAGACTAGAGATCTAGCTTCTTTACAAGAAGTAGTAGTTCTTTACAACTAAAACTAAGTGAGATTAATCCCAGCTTGATTCAAAGCTGACCAAAGATGTTGCAGAAACTACTATTAACATTCTTGAATTCTGGTTCTTTACATTACTGAGAGGTGAATAAGGCCTCATTCACTTCTTTTTGACACCTCTGTAGCTACTTTGACTCCTGCTCAATACCAAAATAAGGCACCATGAGTTTACACAATGATGCAGAAGAGCAGAGATACAGAAATATATATATATGGGTGTAGGAAATACATTGCAGCCTCCTACAGCCTGTTCCATCAGTACATGCTAGGGTTCACCTCAGCCTTCCTGTCTTTGTGGCCTGGTGGCTGGACTGAGCTCAGACCTCTGGTAGGGGAACACCCATGCCCCTGACCTCTGAGCTGACTTGATGCCCACACAGAACAGATTTATCTGCAGAAAGCGTCGTCCTCAAGCCATGGGCAGGTTAAGGCATGCAGAGATAGCGTAACTTATTCAAGACCCCGTAATGTGGAAGTGGCAAAGCGAAGACTACAACACCCAACATGGATTAAACCCAATGTACAGATGACATTGTCACCCATCCAAACCAACTTCCTTCCTTCTTACAACTCTCTTTTAATTTCTTTCTTCTTTAAAAAGCATTCTAGTTGTTATTGGTAGGGAGAAGCCAAGAAAACAGGACGCTTTCATCTAAAGGTCATAATTTAATTTAAATAATATCATTCAAAATTTCATCATCACTTAAAAACTCCTGGAAGAAAGGAGAGGTATCAAGCTGGAGAAGCTTTATGAAATGAATGGTGAACGCAGAACAACAGACTGGGAGCACCAATACTGGCCAAATACTCTCTGAATATGTAATGGGAACTAAGATCAGGGTGACATATCCACTCAGCTCAAACTATGAGATTCCATGGCTAAAGTGGGATTGGATTTGGCCTTCATTCATAGAGCCAAAATCTCATGCAATCACAGATTAATTTACGATGGAAGGAACTTCTTGGACGCTAATCCAAGCCACCACTCAGAGCAAGGCCTACTCTGAAATTGTGACAGGTTGCTCGGGGCCTTCTCCAGTGAAGTTCTGAGTATCTCCAAAGATGGAGATTCCACAGTTTCTCCTAGCAGCCTCTTGTAATATTTGAATGAATGCTCCCAGGATTCTACTTAATAAATTTCCTTTGAAAGTCTACAAAACTTTAGTAATTTGTCTCAGGACAGATTTTCTTTCCTCTCTATCTATCTATGTAGTGCTGCCAAAAATTAATCAATGGTTAAAAAATCAAATAAGAAATAATTTGCTAAGTGACCCGGAAAAGGTAACAGGTTTTGAGGTCTAGGACCACAAGCAATTTGCTTTCAGCCCTAACTCAAACCATTTTCTTTCACATAATGAAAAGCACTGCAGAAAGGATTCATTTACCTACTAATAACACCCCTCATTCTGTTCTAAGCCTTAAGAGATGTCAAAAGCTTAGATGAAAAGCAGTAGGAGCCATGCCACCTTTGCTGAGCTCAAAACGTTTTGCAAGAAATAATATTCCTGGTTTTCATGTGATTTTAATTCCAGAGCATAGGACACTAAAAGCTGTGGATTACAGCCACAAATAAGACAGCAATATTTTTGGGTTTCATCACAAAGAATACAAACACCTTGGAAAATAGATCTATTGAGGTATGAAGGGGATAGGTGTCTACAATACTTTGTATCTGCTCTTTGATATTTTTGTTATTAGCCATCTAACTGGAAAGTGTATCATTTCCTGCTACAGGTCTAGGAAGCTGCCCATGCTAAGAAAATTCCACCAGCTGTAGTCTTATTTCCAAAAATTATATATCCATTCAACTGGAGGTTCTTAATGTATATATGGTTATCTTTACATCAATAAGTACAAACATAGACATCTACTAAAACTGAATGATACTTGCTTTTCTTTTCAGAAGAGAATGTTGCACTTTAAAAATGTTATAAACTACATGACTCAAGCGAAGAAAGAATATTGATAGACACAAACCCCTTACTAGGATACTGAAAAATGTATCAGAATTGAAATATCCAAAGTAATAGAATTTTAAAATTAACTGTAAAATAAATGATTGAAAAATAAGAAATCGCTTTAAGAGAGGAGATAGCAGTTAGTAGTTCGGGAACCACAAAACACTGAATGCTTGCCAGGATCACATGGAACACCGAGTCCCTCCAACAAAGATGATCACACACAGTTTTTACATGTAAAATCACTTACAGGATATTGACAGAAGCAGCAGAAAAACAGAACTGATAACTGTTCTGATAACTGATAACATAGTTCTCACATTGCCAGCGAAAACAGGCCAACAGCTATTTCCTTCTCAGATCTCGAGTCAGGATATATATAACTGAGTTCACAAATTGGGACTGCCGATTGGCCTAGTGTTATAGGTCCAAAAAGAGGCATTTTGCTAAAAACATAAGTAGCTAAGAATGCAGAAATACTGTTAGTGTTTAAACTTTCTCACAGAAAGATGCTCTTCTAACTTAGCATTAAAGGGCAAAGACAACAGGGTGAGATTTCACTTCAGAGGTCTTTCTGTTCTTGAAAAAGAGAGTTAAAAGCTACTTAGTGGGTCTACATCCTCACTGGTAAGACCCAGAGAGACTGAGTGAGATTTTTAGTAAGCTATTTTTCTTGTACTAATTACAGTTAATTTTCCTAACAGAGACTGTATTCACAGTTATAAGCAATAAATTTAAATATTTTACAGTCCTTTCCACATCTTAATACCCAAATAGTAAGAATGAGACTCTTGAGAGTTTTGTAAGGCAAATGCATCCTAATTCTTTGGGGAATCATTGGAAAGTTGATAAATGAATGCTAAGGTTTATAACTGATGATGATGAGCAAATGCAATAAAAAGTAATTTTCTTGGTCTGTGACTCTGAGTCCCATTAGAACAATTCACCTGACCTGCAACACTGCCTCTGGCACCCTCTTTCCCAGTGATGAACTATTGATTACATCTGTATTCTGTCACTTTCAGTGACCTAATAAGCCTCCCACATCCCCATTTGAAAAATACCTTTTAAGGAAAAGCTGGCCTGAAAAGGAGCTAGAGGTAAAATTAGCAAACTGACATTCCCAGAATTCTATAAAAAGGGGTTATTCTAATTAAATCCTACACCAGTACTGTCTATGGTACCACAGCTGAACTGATCCAATTGCCAAAGCTCTAGACAGTTAGACTTAAGCTGTAAAAGCCATCTGGCAACTTTGCAATAACTTAAGGTTGTCCCTTCCTTCATGCATGGTTCCCAAGGTATCATCCAGAGTATACGATATCTGTGGGTCAGAGAATGAACAGCTGAGCTGTTTAATAAGATAGGCTGTTTTCCATCTTTCCAAGTTTCCTCTCCCATGCAAATCCTGGAGGTCAGAGTTTCCTGGCTGTATCTCCTTCATCACATTCAGTGTAGTTTGTGATAGGTCTGCAAATACCACACAACCTTTTACTGAAAATTCCCTGGATCTTGGGCAACTTAGTATTTTCAAAGTGCTTCTATATGCTTTGAGAGAAGGTGCTATATAAATGCAAATACTGACTACTCCCATTTTCTCACTTTCTCTGACAGGAGAACACTTCTGTTTTTCAATACTTTAGAAATATACACTTGTGCGTGAAATATGGACTTCTAAAAATAAATTAATGTTACAGTCAATAGAATAACAGCCAAGATTAAAATCACTCTGCAAAAGCAGATGATGTTTTCTTTGCACAACCTATAAGAATTTAGGTCCAGAGGAAACCAACACTGGTCATCAAAAACACGTGTAGTCTTTAAATACCTTAGTAAAAACTAGTTGTGGTCTTTCAAAACCATGATGCATTTGCATATTCCCATGCTTTAGAAATCTTAGAATTAGTCTAGAAACAGGTTTAGGTGCTTCTGTACATTGATCCTAAACCAAGCTTATTTTGGCCCTGTCCATTACAAAATTTGGATCATTTTTAAGTGAAAATCAAGTTGTTTGGTTACTGTTAATCTAAAATACTGCACCTAATTACTCCATCAAATATCTCATTCTCATATATCTGTGAAAAAGTCTTTTGAGAAGGTAGTTATATACATAAGCATCTTAGCCTTCTGCCCAGAGACGGGGTGCAAAACCACGTTGAGCACAGGGCTGAATGGGTGGCTGGAGAGTCATTTAGTTCTTCAAAGCAAAGCCGTAGTAGGATGTGGGTGATGCACCATGCCTCTGTAGAGCAATTAATTGCAACTACTGCAGTCTGTGTTTGTGGTTTCTGCATGCCTTCAGGAATACCTAAGCATTCTTTTTTGCCCATGAAACAAGGGCAAAATGAAACAAGCTGCAATTTCTCTGTTGAAGTTTATCTTGGAAGTCCTGGGGTCTGCCATTTTTTGAAATCTTGGCTTTTACCTTTTTCTCTTTTCTGTGATGTTTCAGCACTCTTAAAAACTTTGCATGTAATTAGAGCAGGTAATGTCAGAGGGGTGCAGTGCTGCTACTAGCCTCCCCAGATGTGACGGGAAGATTCATTATTGCAATATCTCAACATATTGGTGGATAAGTTCTAGATAAGAGATTTACTTGGAAACAGGAAATAAGATCTTAAATATCTTTCTTCAAGGGCAGAGCCAATGTCACATTTGCAGGGTCAGATGCTAAAATACTGCCCATCCACACACTGGATGATCTGCTCTGCTACTTAGTTTAATGGGGTCCCATATGACCTACAGCCTCAGCAAAAGCCCTGATCACTCATCCTAAAACTCAAGCTCATGCTCAAATGACTATTCATTTGATTAACTTGGCAGCATCTGCACAATGCTCAAATACTATTTAGATAGCACAGCAAAAAACACCTTGCAACCCCAGAGAAGTCAAGTTGAGGCAAATCATATCTGAGTCAGATTTAATAGGACTTAATTTGACTTCTGATTTGTTTACACTTCATCACAGTCAGTTTCCATTATGATCCCTCTTTATTTCCTAATTCTAGAATTCCACACCATTCTCTTAACATAAGAAACTATTATTAGAGTTAGTTAAATACTCTAAGATTTTTTGGCAACTATGTTCAGTGCAAGTGTTAACAGCTTGCTAACACATCTAAAGGAAGCAGTCTAAAGCACACATGAAGTTCAGCAGCTAATTGCAAGCAATCTTTAGCTTGCAATCCCCCCTCCCATAACACGCATGCGTCTTACAGATATGCCATGCCTGTCTCTGGACTCTCATTTTCTTCCATACAAATATATTTTACTTTAAAAAAATAAAAAAAATCACCATTTGAAAACTAATTATTTTGTGTTTGGAGTTGATTCACAATTTTAACAAAGCTTTTTGATTAATGTAGATCACTATGGAGTTAGATTTCCTCTAAAGGTTCGCACAAATGTATCAGAAATGTGCTGTAGAGAGAACAGCACATACCATCTGCAAGAAATCCAGCCAGACCAGGAGAGCAGCAGCAACCAGAGGTTTTCCAATCAAATTGCCCCTTATTTTACCGTGATTACTTATTTACCTTCTACACATGCTGTGGCTGCCCTCCTGTTATACCAGATTGCCCCTTTCTCTCTGTTTCTCCTCCACTGCCTCTCATGGACTCCTGCTTCTTTCGCTCTTTGAATCGCGGGCTGTCCCCCTCTTTCACCTCCCCTAAGCGTCAAGCCAGATCCAGCCTTCACCTCTGCATCACAGACAGCTTCCACCAATGCTGGGTCTCAATTTCCTCCCGATGTCAAATTTCAGCCCAGCCCACGAAACCCACCCCCTGACTTGGCTCTTGCATCATGAGCTGGAAAGCCCTCCTATGCTCAGGACTTTGTAAGGGATGTTTGCAGGGAAGCAGCAGTTTTATTCACTCTGTACTTTACGTCTGATTTCTTTTGCAGCTTTTCTCTCTTATGTGACAAGAAACAGCTGGCTGTGTGTGGGGAAGCCTCCTTCTTGAGCTAAATCCTTGCCTTTGCTGGAAACAGCTCTTTCAGTTGCTCTAGTGGCACTGAAATCCCCTGGGGTCAATAAAACTTCTCTAAGGAACATTTCTACTATCAAGCTTTATTTTTGTATCTAAAAGAATCATTTAGACTGCCTTTGAAGATGTTTATTTCTCTTAAAATGTGAACAAGAGTCTAAATCTAAAATTCTAAATCAGTGCAACTTTTTATAAGTATGACTGCTAAAAAGCAAAAAAAGGGGCAGAAGACTTCTTTCCTGCATAATTTTGAGATAAACACTGAATCTACAGGTTAATCCTGCAAACTGCCTCATGAGTATCTTGACTCAAACACTGACCAGTTTGGGGCCATTTACATGAGTATAGTGGTAACAAAAAATAAGTTAAAATTTGCAGAATCTGGGCTCTTAGATGAGTAGCTCATTGAGGCCAGGGCTGCCTGCTACTGTTTGTTTAACACACAGCACAAAGCAGCTTCCTGCTCCTGATAAGAGCCTCTAGCTAGATCTCCAGTAAGACTGAACAATAACAACAGATTGCTGATGACATCTGGAGCAATGTCCCTGCCTTATCAACTCTCCATCACATTTTACACCTCAAATCAGGTTTGAAGTTTTAAAGCTGGATAAATGTGCGAGCTTGGTTGGATACACCCACACAGATAAGATAATGGGCAAGAAGTTCCACTGCAGGACTTCTCCATTTCTGGTACAACTTGCAATCTGTGTAATCCTGTCATAACTTAGTTCACTTGACATTCCCACTTATAAAATGCTTTCCCAAGCTCTGGGCAGCTCATTCTGCTTAAAACACACCACTGCTACATCTGGACTCTAACACAGAGAAATTAATGATCGTACCATACTCCAACTTTCCCATTGGTAGACTAGAACTCCCAAACCAGACACATTTGCAGGATTCCCCGGGGGGAAAAGGAATAAGAGGGATAAAATGTTTCTCCACCACCCCAGTATGCACTTGATAGAGAAGAGTCGGTGGTCATAAGGAGCTCCCAGCACCCTAGGCCCCACAATAAACTCACCTCAGAGCCCTACAGTTTATGGGAATGTTTCTGAAAACTTTTCATGAAAGAATTGGGTTTTATCAGAATTGTGAAGGTTTGCTATATATGTTTCTCCCTCTGCTTTTACTCCTTACTGTGTTTACACTTATAAAATACAACTTAATCCTTTATTTACCACCATCACCACCACCAGATAACAGTGGGACAACAGGAGATGGACAGAAGGGATTATAAACTCCTTAAGGTGACATTTCTGAAATTTTCAGAATTTTGTTTCCTCCCACAGAAAAGGCAGTAAAAAGGAAAGGGAAAACGATGTTTTCATCAGATCCCAAGGATCAGGGAGAAATTGCAAGTCCAAAGTATCTCAAGAGTGATTATTCACAGAGAGATATCCCTCAAAGACACAAAGCAGATTAAAAGACATCAGTGTTAAAAATGCTGTAAAGGTGCATGCACAGGCTACTGAAGAGATCTGGTGCTTATGAGCAGGGACAAGACGAGGTCCTACTGCTTCCAAGGGATATTATCAACATAGCAGTGTCCACTGCTACCGTCTTTTGCTCTGGTTATGGAGCAGTACCCTGACCACAGAGAAAAACATTAAAATGTAAAACACAATAGACTTAAAAACTCAGCAGATGGAGAGTGCTAACAGAGCATGCACTTGCTGGGGAAGCAAGATGCTGCTGCCATTTTGCTATTAATGTCACAAATGACATTCCCATAAATGTTGCCAACTCTGCTCTGCTCAACATGTGTGAAGTAAGAGAAAGTATTTTGTCTAGAAGACAGCAATGATGATGATGCCCAGTTCATTCAACCAATATACAGAGGTGTCAACAACGGCACTGCAGCAGGGCAGATAAGCTGACGAACGCTCTGTGTGCTACTGCCAAGTCACATCAGGTGATGCTCACAAGTTACTGCCTGGAAGCACAACTCAAAACTCCACTTTATAACAGAATGTGCAATATTTATTTTACGTCCACTGTGCTTGAGTTTGAGTTAGTTTGCATTACTTTGCATTTTCAGTTTCTGGGGGCAACAGGCAAGGAGATCAAAGAATCACAAAATGGCAAGGCAATTACAGATAAGGCAAGGCAAGGCAAGGAAGAAGAGACAGAGGCACAGCTAGTTTTAGGAACACAGTGAACAACTCATTATTTCAGCTCTGTTACAGCTGTACTACAACCACACTGCAAAGCTGGCAGATTACAGCCTTGCCCAAATACGTGTCCACAACTTACTGTCAGCCATGCTGGCAAATACAGCTTCAGGTTGCTGACTGTTTGGACACCACAATGTGGAAAGCCTGCGGTGTAGAAATACCCTCAGTGGTGTACGTACAGGGAACTTTGTAAGGGGTTAATTTTGCTCTAAGGGATTTTGTGCAGGTAGAAATCATAGAGGTCAAAAGCCTAACAGGATTTTTAAAAAGGACTGGACGATGCAAATACCCACAGTGCCATTAGAGATAATAGCTCTAGAGATAATAATGATATGCTTCAGGAGACATAAAACCCCCTCCAGCTTCAGAATAGAAGCCAGCCATTAAACTGCTTATGATGACAAACGCCCCTGCATGGGCTTCTTATTTCAAAACTGCCAAGTGACAGAGATTTATTTCCTCAGAAGCCACAAGCAATAGCCTCACTCAGAAACTGTTTTGTACGCTGACCTGATACTGAAAGATGATACTGAAACAAACAGAACTACTTCTACTTTTTGCTATAATCTCTGATTACACATATATCTGAAGCATTTCACTGGATTCCACCCAAATGAAGGCCCTGGAGATGTGAAGCCTTCTGTGTAGTCCTAGACATGCCCGGCCAAGCACAGGAGAGCAGGATGATAGGAACTCAGGTTTTGCTAACACTTCTGCAGCATCATGCCCCAAAGAGTGCACTGAGAAAGTTAAACAATAAATAATAAATTCTGAAATGCAATACTTTCCATACAGTCACCTCCAAGGCTAGGAAGGAAGCCCTGAGACCAAGCCAACTGCAGCTCAGCATTACTGCAGGGCATAAAAATTGGTTGAGGACCAGGACTGTTCTTCTTTGGAGCAGCTACCACTTCAGGATGGGGAGAGGTTCCTTCTCCTGGAACTTCAGCATCCTAAAGTCTCCATTAAGGCTATTGAAATCCAAGCTTCCATAACCTCTTCTATATTATAAAGGTGGTTCAGAAAATTAGTAAGGAAATTTTTCATACTCACTCTCTGTTTCTTCTGGGGTTCTCTCTGAAGTGGGACCTGATCTAATAGGTAGTTTTGCTGATGGAAGTAACACTCTACTCCTAGGCACAAACAGAATAGTTGAATATAAATTAGAATTATCATAGTTGCCAGAGAAGACAAGAGAAGGAAAATTCACAGTCAGAGCTGGAATATTATTGCACCATATGCTTTTCAACAGCCAAGCACAACAGGGTCCCTGCACGATCCTTGCCTTACTGCACCCTGTTGTATTTCCACCTGGAAAGACATATGGCAGTGTCTAAGAGAGAGATTCTTCCTTTTTCTTTTCTCTGATGTTAATGTTATTTCCCAGCTTTAAAGGAACATTTGATTATGAAACTATCTTACCATCACTCAGATAAGCAGAAATATTTAACAGTGGTGTTATTGTAGCAGTAATACTACACAGTAGCTCTCCACAGTAGCTCTAAAAGAGTTATCTTGGATCAGTTCTGCTTGAAGAGGGCTATATTGAGTCACCTTTTCAAAAAAAAGTGCATAAAGACGATTATTATGAGCCTTACGATACCTGTGGTATGAGAGGAAGATGGTGAAACTCTGGTTTTGCTTCATCAGCCAGGATTAATATGATTATTGTGGAGGGTTGTTCCACAGCCACCCCCCTTTGGTGCGGGGGCCCTTCCTCCGGTCATCTCACACTGCGCCTTAGCCCTGTGATATCCATTGCCTCAAAGGGGCACATCTGCCTTGGCAGGCTCTAGCCAGAGATAAGGTTTGAACGACCCAGGTAGCTGATCCCACTGGGCTTTGAAGTGTCAACTCCTCCATCCCAAATTGAAAGTGCTCACAGTGGTTTTACCAGTCAAGGAACCTGGCTGCCGCATCTGGCTCAAGCTGGGAAATTTCAGTCTTAATCTGTTCATTTCCTGAGTAATAAAGATCCAGAGATTCCTTAGAGACTTCAAACCCTGTATGTATAGGCTCACCAAGACTGCTCATTCCTGACAGAGCTTCTTGAAATTGTTTTTACTTCCGCATCGGCTTTGCTCAGGGCAGCCTTATTGCATTGCCACTTGGCCTATGCCGTTCTTTTCAATCAACTACATATCCTGCTCCCAGATAAACAGATGTGACCTTTGCAGTGCAATTTGGCAGATGTTCTCAATGTAGCACAGTTACCAGAAAGCTGAGTGGTAGCCCTTATTTAATTCAATGGAGAAAATCTGCCTGCATTCTTTCTGAAGCAGAAAAACACTTCATTCCTCATACTTTCCTTTCCTTTCCATTCTGTTTTACAAGCAGAATTGAATGAACAGTACAACTAAACTTTCCTGAATCTCTGATAAAACATAACTACTTCTACATCCATATCACCTCATTTAATATTATCATATAATTTTAAATAATCATACTTCATTGTAAGAAGTATTGTAATGATAAATTATGATGAGGTAGGGAAGCATTATTGATTTCATTCACAAGCAGGGACCTCATGGCAAAGAGATTATGTAATTTTTCAGCAATGTCTTTCACCTATTTCCCAACCCAAGTCAGGCACCTTATTTATCAGACCAACCCTCAACTCTAAATAAACTTGGTTCATCTTTGTTCTTGTTCATTCAGTATATGTAGACAAGCAAGTGTGTTTCTCTAGCACAAATAATCACAACAATCCATTTCACATTTACACACATCGGTCTTTGCAAAATGCTAATTTTTACAGCTTTTGTTTTCAAAAACAGTAATTTTGGGCCAAACTATTTCAAACCAATGACAACAGCAATCTCACTGACTTAAGGAGAAAAGAATAAAAGCAACACAGAGACAGTACTTTTGAAAATCATATGCGCTGCTTTTATATGTTTGTATCAATACCAGATATTCTTGTAAATCATCCAGTGAAAGAGCAGAAAATACCATGTGACATATTACACTAGTCATTCAGCCACAACAAATCACAGGCAAACAAAAAGTTGAAATGCCTTCCCAAAGTGCCCGTCTCTCTTCATTAGTGAATAAGGCCTCCAACGTAGATATCTCTGTTAAATGCCTAATAATTTGTGAGATGAACCCAGGCATTTCTCAGGCACAGGCAAAATCTGAAGAGATCACTTGACTATAGCCAATACATAATCAAAAAAGAATAGCAAAAGAACTCATCAGCCTTCTGATCAATAATTTTAAAGGAACTGCATGCTGTTAGGAAAAAGGCTATGAGGAAAAGAAAAGTTAAAGCCACACTTTAACTATATACCCTTAATACCTGAATTTCAAGATGAAATTAAGTTTAGTGGGACAGTCAAGGGTTCAAACCCACAGGCTGCTTGAGATGAGAGGTTACAGAGTTAAAAAACCTACGGCAACAGATCAAGGAAACTGTCAGCTTTAAAAGCAATGCTACCCTGTAAAATCCCAAAAGCTGGTAGTGAAATTATTTACTGCCTTTCAAAAATTATTATACCATAGAGTTTCAGCTTACAATTGGTAGTATTGTCTTTCCACAGTCCTGAAAATCAACACAATTTTCAGACTTTTTCTACTCTTTACAAAGTTTACTGGCACCAGTTTCACAGATTTTCTAACACTGTATTGGTCAGGTACCCTTCTGCTGTATAAGCGCATCCATCACAGGTTTTTATTCATATAGAAATATTGTGAAGCAGAAGATTCACAGTGGTATTTTGAGGCAAATGGTCTAATGCTTGCTTGATGAAAAATGTGCAGGACTGGTCCCTGCTAGTGATCAAAAAAATTATGTGAATCATCAGTTGTAAAGACACAGTTGCCTCATCAGGCATCTTATATCAGTAAGAGCTTTTTTGTTGTAGAGTGGTTTAGTAATAAAGTTACTTTTTTTTCTTCTCATACATCATTACTAGAAATCAGATCCAAATAGCTGATCTACTGAAACATGCATAAACCTGCTGTCTTCAGAGGACCCTCTCAGAGGTGCTAATAGGTTTAAAGAAGTGCGATTGGTAAATAAAACAAATAGGCTAGAGGTCAATCCCAGTTAACTGCAGTGTCTTAATAGTACTAACAGTGCAAATGAGAAAACATTTTAGTTAATACATTTGAACAAAACACAAATAAGATTCTAGATTTACAGAACAAGCTAAGTTCTTGGCTAAGGTGGTGCCATTCTTATCTGGGCAAGGCTGAAATATGAACTGTTCTGGAGAAAAACCTGTACACAAGCAGGCGAAGACAGACTTGAGCTCTTCAGATGCACTTGAAACTCTCAAGATCTGAGGCAACAGCAGCGTGGAAGCTATCCAGTAATGACAATGGCATGCGACCCCTGAGTTAACACGCTCCCTGAGAAAAGACAGGCATTACTAGCTCATAACCAGACGAAACAAGCTATCTGCCTTTCAGGTCAGAGCTGCCTTCTGCTTGGCTAACCTGGACAACAGCCAGAGAAGGTCCTGCCTGTCTACACAAGTCCCTGTACAAATTACCATTGATAACACCTATCCTCCAAGCCACTGAATATTACCAAAATTCATTTGTATAGACTATGGGACCATTCGGCTGAGTAACAGCCATGGAAAACCGAGTACTCCATGCACCACAAAGCAAGCCAAATCTATCTGAACCATGTAGAAACCAAAATCTAGACCAAAGTGCATCAGGCACTGCATAGGAAAAACCTATGGTTTTGTATAAAAAAGAGCAGATCCAGAGTAAAACAGGGGAAGTGAAAATGGATTAAAAACTCTGAGAAACACTGGAAGCAGGAAAGGGCTCCTCCTGTTCCATCATGGCTTCTCCTGATGCACAGGTATTAAGTAGCAGAGCAATCTCTTCCTGCCCCAATAAGGCTTACTGAATAAGGACTCTGGCTTTTTGTACCCTTAATACAACAGTGAAGCAATACCGGGTACAGTTTGGACTAACTTCTTTTCATGAAGCCTCAGCTACACTTTTACAAACCTCTCTTTTCAAAGTTTTTCAAATGTCCATAAGTTTCTACTGTCTACTCTTACTTGTGCTGCTGTAAACACAGAATAACTAATCACTTACATGATATCATTTTAGATTCTCCTAGGCCATATCACAGCATATGAAAAAAATTCACGTAAGTGCAGAAGGCAGGTACAAAAATAATGTATCACTTTGATTTCACTTATGCCCTTAAAATGTATGCTGAACAGCACACAGCCCTTGGGCTGAGCTATTAGGAAACATTTCTTTACCAAGAGGGTGGTCAAACCCCGGACCAGGCTTCCTAGAGAGGTGCTCGATGCCCCAAGCCTGTCAGTGTTTAAGTGGCATTTGGACAATGCCCTTTACAACATGCTTTAACTTTTGGTCAGCCCTGAAGTGGTCAGGCAGTTGGACTAGATGATCGTTGTAGGTCCCTTCCAACTGAAATATTCTATTCTATTCTATTTCTATAGGCATAACTTTCATTCTTCAGGCACAATTTAGTTGACTCTATTGATTGGTTTTAGGGAAGTTACAACCAGAAGGGGTTTAGTTTAGTACAGCACTCTTCATATCCATGGCTGAAGGTAATGTGGTGGAGGAGAGAATATGGACAGTAATTGCTCCAGAAATACAAAAGAAGGCTGTGCTCTTAGTAAAAAAAATGTGGGATGAGGAATGGTTAGCACCTGTAAGAGTTTTGTAGGTAGTGTATAGAATGGAAGATACTTTGTGTAAAAGTTGTTCATTTTAAATGGAAATGAGGTTGTGTAAAGAATAAAATTTGCATAAAGATAGCAAGTCAGTAGACACCGAGGGGTTTTTTTCAGGAAGCCTGTTAATTTGGAAACTATTCAACAGTTTTATAAGGTTTGATTTTCTGCACAGACTGGCATAAATTGGAATGCAGTAAAAGACAGAGGAAAATAAAGTTAATTTCAATTATATTTACAGGACCATGGCTGAGCACCAGCTGTGCAAAATAGTCCTAAAATTGTGTGTGTGCACGGGCAGAAGCTCTGTTGAAAGTAACAGGATGGTATTTTCCACGCCTGAGGCTGGAAGCAATTTCTGAAAGGACCATTCAATCTGTATGGCTGATACGGCCATTTATTGCATCCGTAGTGCTTTATATATAACAATATGCTCGCATAATAGTTTTATTTTATATTCTTTTCTGATCTTCAGTTCTTAGGAAGTACTACGGTATCAGTTTTCCTTTAGTTTGATCCCAGAAGTTGGTGCTTTCAGTGAAGACATTCATGTGCTCATTCCGTGCTTGACAATTTAATTACCTAGTATTTCTAAAAGACGTTTTTTGGGTGAAAGGCTGTATTAAAAATGTGAAGTGCTGTTATTACTTTTGCGCCTTTCGTGACAGCAAGTTATTTTTAAAGGGACGCGATGCCATCTTCGCGTTTCAACAGGGAACCGATCAGTCATTTAACCTATTTTTAAAAGTCACTAATAAGGGGTTACGGCAGCCAGCCTGACTACCTGTTCAAAGCAAGGAACCCAACCTGCCGCTCTGCCGCTAAACATCCTGAGAGGGAGCACCCACCGCGGCGGCGGCCGCGGGATCCCCCGCGCAGGGCCCGCTGAGGGGAAGGGACGCAGCTCCACCTAACGTCCCCCTGACAGGGCCTCCACGAGTGGCGGAGCCCGCGCGATGGCCGCCGCCGCCGCTCCCTGCCATCGCCGCACGGCGCGCACTAACCCGGGGTTCGCAGCCACGGGGCTATCACGGGTGGATTAACGAGCCCACGGACGCCGTGAGCCGCCGTGGTGGCGGGGGGTGCCCGCGCCCAGCCTGCCACCGCCGCCCCGCGCCCTCCGGGGGCTGCCCGTCCCGCTGAGGGAGGCGGGAGGCCCGCGGGGGCCGCGCAGCGGCTGGCGCCGGCATGGCGGCTTTGGGGGCGCGGGCCGCCGGCGGGGAAGAGCTCCGCGGAGGGGCGGGCAGCCCACCGCCGGGGAAGGGTCGCCGTTGAGCAGGCGGCGGCCAAGCGGGGCAGGGACCCCTCAGCACACCCCGGGCGGCAGCGGAGCTGAGGGGCCAACGGCGGGGGCCGAGCGGCAGGGCGGTGTTCGCCCCCTGTGCTCGGCACTGGTGAGGCCGCCCCTCGAACGCCGTGTTCAGTTTTGGGCCCCTCGGGACAAGAAGGACATGGAGGTGCTGGAGCGTGTCCAGAGAAGGGCAACGGAGCTGGGGAAGGGTCTGGAGAACAAGTGTGATGGGAGCGGCTGAGGGAGCTGGGGGGGTTTAGCCTGGAGAAGAGGAGGCTGAGGGGAGACCTTATCGCTCTCTGCAACTGCCTGAAAGGAGGTTGTGGTGAGGTGGGGGTCGGTCTCTCCTCCCAAGTTACTAGGGATAAGACGAGAGGAAATGGCCTCAAGCTGCGCCAGGGGAGGCTTAGGTTGGGTATTAGGAAAATGTCTTCACTGCAAGAGCGGTCAGGCACTGGAACAGGCTGCCCAGAGAGGTGGTGGGGTCACCATCCCTGGGGGTGTTCAGACACCGTGTAGCCGTGGCACCTGGGGACATGGTGTAGGAGGCCTGGGGGTGTTGGGTTGGCGGTTGGACTCGATGATCCCGGAGGTCTTTTCCAACCTTAATGACTCTGTGATTGACGGTGCGTTCGAGCCCGGCAACAGCTGATCTCGGCTCGTTCCCGCCTCCCGCAGCCCGGCTGAGGGGGCGGCAGGTGCCATCCGGAGCCGTCCGCCGCCATGGTGAGTGCTCCCGCGGGGCGGAGGCCAGGCCAGGCGCGGTGCCACCCACCGCGGTGGCGGTGCCCTGAGGCAGCCGGGCTCTGCCCGCGCCTCGGCCGAGGGCGGCTGGCGGGGAGCGGGGGGCCGCGGCCGCCATCTTCCTCACGGTGCCTGTCACGGCGCGGCCAGTCAGGCGCGGCGGGCCGGGAGAGGGGTGGCGGCTCGGAGCAGCCCCGCTGGCCCTCGCCGGAGCATGACGCCGTTCAGGAGTTTCTCCTGACTCTGTCAGCCCTGGGCCTGGCCGAGGAGGGGGGAAGGTGGTTCCCGCCCGCCCGGTGCTGACAGGAGTCCGGGGAGGCGGCGGCGGTGCCTGGCAACGCTGAGGCGACCCTGGCCGCCTCCCTTTCTGCCTGGCTCTGGGACTCGGGCACCGCTGAGTTTGTTCATTTGTTTTTAATCCCCTCCATGGTCTTTTATTAGAAATTATGCCAGGTGGACGGATAAGGGGGGTGCCGCTGCTTCTCTCTTATTCCTGCTGCAGCAGGTATGGGGAGTGCACCTTGCCAGTGTAGGTCTCAGATTTGAACGTTTCTCTTTTGCCCACCAACACGCGTAGTGAATTCTAAGCGTGAGCTTTGGGGTTAAATACTGATCATCAGTGTTTGTAAGGGTAGGAAGTAAAAGCATTGCTCCCAGCGAGGCTTGGAAAAGGCTGTGCGTACGTGTGAATTATGCATACATATTACACAGGGCTGCACTGCACTAGTCTTGAGGAACTGATTCAGATCAGGAGCATTTTCTCAGGGAGATGAATCTGTTAGAAACGCTGCAGGGTGGGTTGTTTTATTTTGGTTTTACTTTATTTTTCCCCTTAGCAAGCCTGCCCCATTATTTCAAATCACTGCAATTCTGGTAATGCATCTCACCTGTTTGAGTCTCTTTTTATTCTAGTGAATCAGAATTTACCAGCCTGCTTCTGTGATAAGCAGATGCATGTACATCTTTGCATTTCTTGATGATTAATGCTGTTGGAACCCTTTCCTCCTTTTCTTTTTTAATTCTTGTCATCTTTCATTGTATAACTATTACTGTTTACTGAAATGCACATTCTAGTTACCTCTGCCAGCTTCAATAAGTATTTTCATTTTTCTTTGTTTTTAGAATATGTATTTCTGAATTGACCCTATGTAAGGGTTTGTTACAATAAGAATTTTAACATCTTTAAGAGAAAGAGATGCCCTGCAGAAGAGGAAGGCAGTCTACTCTGGAGGTGTTACTGATAGCCAGGGATAAGCAGCACTGCAGTATGGGCTACCTAAAGGATGTAATGCAGTAGTTAAAAGGAGTGAGGTCGTTGTCTGGCTGTAGTGGACATGAAACTTGGGGGGTTTGGCAAAAGTGATATCCTGCTTGTAATAAAGCGGTGATGTCTCTCCCTTCTACAAATACTGCTTTCATCTCCTTCACATTTTGCTTGCTGTTGCACATGGAAGACCTTGACCCCTCTGCAGCAAGCCTTTCATAGCAAGATAACTTTGATCTGGTTGCTGTCTACCGCAGCAGAACAGAAACTCTATAACAGCTCTTTCATGACAAATATTTAAAATTAAATTTGCTATTCATTTTAATCTGGCTTTGTGTTTTCAGTTGTATTTATGACAAAAACAAAGAACTGATGCCAGTGCCTCTCGCTCTTATAGAACAGCACATATGGTAAACTTTGTTTTGGCATTTGTGTAAATGAAGCGGTAAATAAAATGTTTGGAAGTGGATAGCATTTGTTAATACCTAATCCTGAAGTTCCTGCCAGAAGGTCTGGTAAGACTTTAATATTAATGCTTGAATTCAGCTCTTTAACTTTTCTAATATACTGTATTTTATTAACAAGGTAATTAGCAGAAAGTTAAGAACGGTTTACCCAGTTATATTAACAAGAATAGCTGCTATGATATAACAAAGTGAATTAAAAGTGAGCTAGCAGCATTAAGCTCTTAAAAATAATCATTTAGGCCAAGGGATGAGTGAAACAGTAATAAAGGAGTGCCACTTAGCTAAACTGGGCTCTCAGGTTTAACTTCCTACAGGCTGAAAGCTTCATGCCCAGGTGTATTATATTGTTGTAGTCCTGTCAAAAAGCACTTAACACACTAATATCTAAGACACTGGGCCTTCAGTTTCTGGAAAGGGATGCAGTCTTGTGCTTGAGCAAAAGTGATATCCCACAGAAAATTACATTTTCAGTAAGTAGTAACAATGGACCCTGAGAGCTTTGCAGAACAGTCTGGCGGTCAGAGGAGGGGGCTGAGAGATAAGGAAGCACTTATTTTACGTCTGTATCCTTGAAGAAGGACTGAGAGAGTGATAAAAGAGAACATCCCGCCTCAGAAGACGCCAAAGCCGGGTGATAAAGTGTGAAGTCAGTCAAAACTGTGGTAACGGGGGGAAAGGGAAAGGCAGCAGGGGGAGATCACCACCATCAGCTCAATTCAGGACTGAGAAGACTTGCTGCCCCGCTCCTGTAAGGAGCAAGCGTGCTAATTGAAAATGTGATCTCGGTGCTAGTTAAATATTTGCCAGAAGTAAATGTCACTTGTTCCATTAAGAAAGTGTATAATTAGCAAATACAAAGAGCACGCAGGTATACTTCTCAACACGTAAGTATTTATTTCCATTACTAAATAAGTGTATATAGCACAGCTCTAGCACTAAATTCTCACTAAGAGTCCTGATTTTTTAGCACAGCACAATTTAGAAACAGGGAAAATGATAAAAGTAGACAAGAAAAGTAGTGGGCCTGTTTTCTCCAAATGGAAAAGAAAGAGAAATATTTTGCAGTCTCAGAAGTATGTAAATTTTGCTGGGAGTGAGAATTTGGATGCCAGGACACCCTAGAATTTGCAAGAAAAACCACGTTAGCAACGCGCCTGTGACCTACAGATGATTCTCATTACAGAATGAGACAGGCTGAGATTAGTAAGATCGCATCTTCCTTTGCTAAGTTGTCATGTGTTTAATAGGTAATTACTAGGGCTTCTGAGGGTCAAGGGTTTTTTCTTCTGCAAAGTGAAGGAGGGAAATTCTTCTTAGCAAGAGATAGAAGAATTATGGAAATAAGAAAAATTTCTTTCTGGGGTATCATTTGTGAGAGAGGCTCTAAAAATTTTGCACTCAGCTAAAGTCTTTAAAGAGGTTTTTGACTGAGCTGGGCCACCAGTTTCTAGACCTGGTATATTGGCTACAAGAGGAGAAGACCGAGTATATTCTTGAAACCAGGAAGAGTGGCTCACCTGAAAAGCCCTGGGAGATGGAGAGCAGGTGTGAGAGAAAGAGTTGGCAAAGTGAGGGTTAGCGGTGGTGTGGTGGGTTGACCCTGGCTGGACGCCAGGTGCCCACCAAAGCCGCTCCATCACTCCCCTCCTCAGCTGGACAGGGGAGAGAAAATATAACAAAAGGCTCCTGAGTTGAGATAAGGACAGGGAGAGATCACTCACCAATTACTGTCATGGGCAAAAGAGACTCGACTTGGGGAAAATTAATTTCATTTATTACCAATCAAATCAGAGTAGGATAATGAGAAATAAAAATTAAATCTCAAAACACCTTTCCCCCATCCCTCCCTACTTCCCAGGCTCAACTCCACTCCCGATTTCTCTCCCTCCTCTCCGCCAGCGGCGCAGGGGGACAGGGAATGGGGGTTGTGGTCAGTCCATCACACGCTGTCTCTGCCGCTCCTTCCTCCTCAGGGGGAGGACTCCTCACACTCTTGCCCTGCTCCAGCGTGGGGTCCCTCCCACGGGAGACAGTCCTCCATTGAACCGCTCCAGTGTGGGTCCCTTCCCCGGGGTGCAGTCCTTCAGGAACAGACTGCCCCAGCGTGGGTCCCCCATGGGGCCACAGGTCCTGCCAGCAAACCTGCTCCAGCGTGGGCTCCTCTCTCCACGGGGCCACAGGTCCTGCCAGGAGCCTGCTCCAGCGTGGGCTTCCCACAGGGTCACAGCCTCCTTCAGGCACGTCCACCTGCTCCGGCGTGGGGTCATCCATGGCTGCAGGTGGATATCTGCACCATCATGGGCCTCCATGGGCTGCAGGGGACAGCCTGCCTCACCATGGTCTTCACCACAGGCTGCAGGGGCATCTCTGCTCCAGCGCCTGGAGCACCTCCTCCCCCTCCTTCTTCACCGACCTTGGTGTCTGCAGGGTTGTTTCTCTCCCATATTCTCACTCCTCTCTCCAGCTACAGTTCCTGTTGTGCACCAAATTTTCCCAGTTCTTAAATACGTTATCCCAGAGGTGCTACCACTGTCACTGATGGGCTCAGCCTTGGCCAGCAGCGGGTCTGTCTCGGAGCCGTCTGGCACTGGCTCTATTGGACATGGGGGAAGCTTCTAGCAGCTTCTCACAGGAAACGGCCCTTAGCCCCGCTGGCTACCACAACCTTGCCATGCAAACCCAGTACAGGTGGGAGGAGAGGAGAAGGATGTGTGCGGAAGCTCTGCTGCAGCTTGCAGTTGTGTGCACTAACCCACCTGCCACATTTGGCAGGGATGAGCTGTTCTGTCTCTGCAGGTGGATTCTTTATTTTTGCGGCAGTTGACATTTTGTGATACGAAATCAGAGCTGTATTTTAAGTTACGCCTCCACTCTTCGTACTTATGAAAACATGCCAAAAATGTGAACAACTGTTTGTAATACTAAGGTTAAAAGTATGAACAGCTTAATTTCTTCTTTAGATTGTGAATTTAATAAGAAACAGCAAAAGTTTAAATTTTCCCATGGACAGTTGTATACTTTAAAAGGAAGCAATAGCTGGTTTTCTGGTTTTTTTTCTCCCCCATCCAGGTGAATTTCACAGTAGACCAGATCTGAGCGATCATGGACAAGAAGTCCAACATTAGGAATATGTTTGATTGTTCCATGTCGATCATGGCTAATCAACCCTGACAGACTCCTTGGTGTGTAAAGCAGGCATCATTGCTTCAGCCAGAGCAGGAGAAATGCAATAAACAGACACATGGAAAGATGAGCAAGAAAGATGTACCACAATCAAGTCTAGGTAAGAATTTGTTTATATCTCCCTTTTTTATTTCATTTTAGTCTGAAGACAGAAAAATGGTCTGCTCAAAGCCTTCCATCTTGTCAGATCTTTTTTAAGTTGATATATGAATCAAGCTGTGCATTACAGAACAGAAGTTCACAGTCTTCAGAGTGCAATCTGGGCAATATTGGAGTAGAGCTTCTAAGTGATATCTAGTGACCGCTCTTACCTGCTACGGAGAAAGGCACTTTCAGAAATATTCATAGTAGTAATCTTCATTTTTACTGGATTGCTTACAGGCTAATAGCCTGTTCCTCCAAGCCACTGTGTTCCGTCTTGTTATTATTACCTCTGTCTTTGATGTCTGCAACTGCACAGTTAACAAGTTGTAAAGTGATTTGGAGCATGATTTTACAAGTGTCTGACAGTGATATTATGCTGTAGCTACTATCTTGAGGTGTTGATTTTGAATAAGAATAAAAATTAATTACACCCAAAGCAGAATTTTAGATCCTAAGCACTTTCGAAATTCAAATATTGAAGTCTTCTTGTAGTTTCTCAAGTACATCAAGAAATATTGGCACTGTAATAGAGCAGGTATAGTTGCCTGACCAATGCAAATTTTAAAATGAGCAAATTATGAATCATTATAAATTATTAAAATTAATTTTCTTCTCTTACAGGGCAATTTCTATCTATTATGAGCTCTCAGCCAACAACTTGGCCTTCATCAAACAGTGTAGGGATGGTACAGGTTTTCTTATTAACTTAATTTACTCCCCTGGGCATGTTGATTTCTACTCTGAAGTTACAGTGGCTCTCCATGTCACTGATGGTGCCCTTGTTGTGTTTCAGGTAAGCATGCTCTTCTAATTAGGAAGACCTCAGTGTATTCTATTTTCTTCCTCTTAAGAAAAAAAAAATCATGACTGATGGAGGAAGCTTCTTTTCTGAAAGTTTAATTTCTAATGGTATGAATTCTGATTTGCAGTGGCCTTTCCTGTGTCTTAGAGGATTATATCCACTTTGTATCCAGTTTGTGGGTTGAATGTAGAGTAACTGAGGAAATAAAGTCAATCTTTCAGTAAAATCTTAGGGAGTGGAGCTGTCTGACATTCTTTTCCTCCTTCAGTTAGGAAATGGAGCGGTACATGCAACTGAGTAATGACAGTTTCAGGGAGCACTGAGACTACCACCAAATTCCCAGTTTGAATTTCCCATTCACCGCTGTACAAAGTAGATTAGAGCTCTTGCCCACGTATATAATGTATGTTTTAATTGTGCTTGTATTTTTTAAGGGGTTTGTGTACAGACAGAGACTGTTCTGCAGCAGGCTGTTGCAGAATGTATCAAACCAGTACTGTTGATGAACAAAATGGATCATGCTTTGCTGGAATTGCAGCTGGAGCCTGAGGAACTTTAACAGACATTTCAGCATATTGTGAAAAATATCAATGTCATCATTTCCACCTATGGAGAGGGTGAAACTGGACCAATGGGTAATATTATGATAAAGAAAACTTTAAAACTTTGCTGTGGTTTAAATCCTATTTTGGAGCATACCAGCCTCGATATGAAACGGTTTATGGCAGTTCAGATCTCTGGCCAACCTGAAGGAGCCATTCTTCAGTCCGCTTCCATCCCCACTGTTTCATACGTTTTCTTTTGGGGATGTTATTTCAGACCAACCAACTGGGGAGTGAAAGGAGAGAATTCACAAAGCAGATCAGCCTCTAGTGATACTTTCTCACTAACAAAATGTGTAACCTCAAGCCAGTTGCTCAGTGTCATTCAAACATCAAATGTCAGACATTTGCCTGGGGCAAACTGCTGAAGGGAAGCTATGGTTTGAAATTCAAGGCAAAGGACCAGAAGCCAGAAGATTAGCTTTCTGTGCCTGACTTTGCTGCTTATGTCACTTAAACGACTAGAAACATGGCCTTTCTGCTATTCCTGTCTGATAAGACATTTAATTGGCTCTTTTCTGATCTGAAGATGTAAGTCTCTGTTATTCTACCAGTAATTATATCATAATATCCTGGGTATTTCTGGAAGGATGATTTGAAACTAGAAAGACAAATAATATTTCCTATATTGCAGCTGCGAATTGTAAATAAAAAAGTAAAGTCAACTGCAAGTCTTCTCTGGTGGCCCAGGAATTGTCAGAATCAGGCTGCTACAGATTTTTTTTTTTTTCCCACCAGATAGCTACCAGACATACCTTCTTACCAGAATTTTCAGACCTGGTCCCCTTTGTTTAAATGTGATCATCCTGCACTAGTTTGTTTTATGGCTAAAATTGACTGCAGCTTAATCTAGTTACTGGGACAAAGGACTCTTGGCTAGGATTGTATTTTGATTCTTATGTTTCATGAATCTCAGCCATTCGTAAGTCAGACCAGTTTTATCTGTGTGGCAGGAATGAGCCACCTGTATTTTCATTTCCAGAGAAAGTTCACTAACAAGTCAGTTAATATTCTTTACAAAGTGATAATCCTCCAAATCCTACTTAGCACTTTACAAATATGTCTGAAATTTTTATTTTACCCTTTGTTTTAAATATTTCCACTCTGTGGGACAAAGTAAGGTTCTTGCTTCAAAGTAATACTCAATTGACCCATTTTAGGGGAAATATTTCCTTTTTCAATGTTTCAGAAAATATTTGGCATCTTTACTGATCCTACCTGGCACTGAAAGCAAGTCGTGCATTTCAAATCAGTGTTTTGTCAAATGCATTCACTTTTTTCCCCCTTTCAAGAATTGATCCGGTTATATAACTCCATCCAGCTGAGCATTTAGAGAAAGTGGAAGATTTGATGAAAAAACTCTGGGGTGATAAGTAAGTAACACGGTACACATGGAATGAATGTAGATACATGCTTAGATACCACAGTGACACCCTAAGGATATCAGTGATGCATACCAGAGCACACTGAGTTTGTGCTTCTGTCAAACCAAGCTTTCATAGGCAGCTTAGAAAGCTAGTTAGAAACATGAGTTTGTAACTCTTACAACAAAAACATTTATGTATCTGAGAACAGCAGCTGCTTGTAATGCACATACACTGTACGTGCCTTCTGTGGTGAGTTCTGATAACGTGCTCCATAAGAGCAGAGAGAGATTCACTCTTCAGAACATAAGAACTTCAGAACATAAATGCTTTTATTGAACTTCATAGGCATAATTAATACACAACACAAGATTATGGACTAAATCCAGCCTTTTGATACCAATGAATGTTTCTGTGAATTTAACAAACCTCAAATTGTATCTCATAAACGATGGAGTTAATTTCCTACTAGATGTGTACACAACTTGCTGTTAACAGAATGCTTCATACATGTGTGAAAGCTCAATATATTTGCTTGTCTTCTGATGCCTTATAAAAAATTAACCTACCTTGACTAATTTAGCTCATAGGGTGCTCCATGAGTTATCTTGTATGGTATTTAAGTGATTTTAGCAAGGCTTCAAAAGACAGTTATAGGTAACAGGGTAGAGTAAGAGAATTCTTGGCAACAGGTTTGCTTACAGTGTCTAGTTCTCTGTAAGTCTAAAAATGCACCTAGAAGGCAGTGTTTTTAAGTGTAGTAAAAAACCTCAAAAATCTAACCAAACAAAAAGCCATCCTTTGCCTCCCCAAACATCTAACAGTTATTGCTACATTCAAATAAGGATTCGCCACTCTTCTGCTATTTTAATCTCTGCTTAAATGTGAAAGTTTGTAAGGTTTTCTTTTAAAAACAACTGAGTGGAAATTTGCGGGAAAAGAGGATACTCCTGAAGTTCAAACTGAATGAGTAAAAATAAACATCTTTAGATATTTTGATCCAGCAACTGGAAAATTCAGCAAATGATCCACTAGCCCAGATGGAAAGAAGTTGCCAAGGACATTTTGCCAGCTAGTTGTGGATCCTATCTTTAAGGTAAAGCAGTATTTTTGTCTGGATTTGACTGCAAGGGTGTAAGGGGAGACTTTTTTTGGTTTAGTAGGTTAGCTCTTAGGAAAGCCGTCCTTCTTATAAAGTACGTCCATACTTTCTGTAGAGACTAGAAAAATTCTGCAGTATAAGAACAATGTGCAAAAGGTGGGACAGAAGTAGAAGGCAGCAATTCTGAATGGTCTGTTCACTGAAATAACATATTCTGCATATCATTAGATTAAATATTTGTGTGTCTTGTGTGTGAACCTCTTCTGATAGGAATTTTGAATTTCCTTTGGAATTCGAAACATTTGATATAATTTGTGAATCTTCAGCTGTATGATCCTTGCAAATAGTTTCTCAAACAAAAGCCCGGAACAGAGAAAGCAGAGGGTTTTCAGACGTTGTTTATCATGTTTAAGATAAAAGGTAAGCAAAACCTGTCTCTTTTATATTACTTACTCCGGTCACTATGAACTTATTTCAGATCTTTGATGCCATTATGAATTTTAAGAAGAAAGAGGCAGCCAAACTGATAGAGAAACTTGATATCAAGCTTGACATTGAAGATGGAGATAAAGAGGGAAAACCCCTTCTTAAGGTAACTTGGCGTTTCTACTTCATTAGAATTGCCAGCATGGTAACTTTTCTTACCCTTGAGGTGTTCCTTCCTCTGGAGAAAGGAGGACTTCCCCTTGGTTGAGGAGGATTGGTTTAGAGATCATTTAGGCAAACTGGATCCTCACAAATCCATGGGCCCTGATGGGATGCACCCACAAGTGCTGAGGGAGCTGGCGGATGCTGTTGCTAAGCCACTCTCTGTCATCTTTGAAAGGCCATGGAGGACAGGAGAGGTGCCCCAGGAGTGGAGCGTAACCAGTGTCACTCTGGTCTTCAAAAAGGGGAAGAAGGAGAAGCCAGGAGACTACAGGCCAGTCAGCCTCACCTCCCTCCCCAGAAAGGCAATGGAACAGGTCATCTCCAGGCATGCAGAGGAAAAGTAGGTTACCAGTAATAGTCAACATGGATTCACCAAGGGAAGATTATGCTTGACCAACCTGATAGCCTTCTAGGATGTTGTGACTGGCTGGGGAGATGAAGGGAGAGCAGTGGCTGCTGTTTAACTTGAGTTCAACAAGGCTTTTGACACTGTCTCCCATAACATCCCCACAGACAAAATTAGGAAGTGTGGGTTAGATGAGAGGACAGTGAGATGGATTGAGAACTGGCTGAAGGGCAGAGCTCAGAGGGTTGTGATCAACAGGGCAGAGTCTGGTTGGAGGCCTGTAGCTACCGGTGTTCCCCAGGGGTCTGTGCTGGGTCCAGTCCTGTTCAACGTATTCATCAATGACCTGGACGAAGGGACAGAGTGTAACCTCAGCAAGTTCGCTGATGATACCAAGGTGGGAGGAGTGGCGGATACACCAGAAGGCTGTGCTGCCATCCAGCGAGACCTGGACAGGCTGGAGAGCTGGGCCCAGGGGAACCTCATGGAATTCAACAAGAGCAAGTGTCAGGTCCTGCCTCTGGGGAGGAACAACCCCACGCACCAGTACAGGCTGGGGGCTGACCTGCTGGAAAGGGGCTCCGCTGAGAAGGCCCTGGCAGTGCTGGTGGGCAGCAGGGTGACCATGAGCCAGCACCGTGCCCGTGTGGGCAAGAAGGCCAGCGGTGTCCTGGGGTGCATTGAGAGGAGTGTGGCCAGCAGGTGGAGGGAGGTTATCCTCCCCCTCTGCTCCGCCCTGGGGAGGCCACATCTGGAGTGCTGCGTCCAGTTCTGGGCCGCCCAGTTCAAGAAGGACAGGGAACTGCTCGAGCAAGTCCAGCAGAGAGCTACCAAGGTGATCAGGGGCCTGGAGCATCTCCCTTATGAGGAAAGGCTGAGAGACCTGGCTTTGTTCAGCCAGGAGAAGAGAAGACTGAGGGGGGATCTCGTCAATGCTTATAAATATCTGAAGGGCGGGTGTCAAGAGGATGGGACTGGACTCTTTTCAGCGGTGCCCAACGACAGGCCAAGGGGCAATGGGCACAAGCTGGAACACAGGAAGTTCCACCTAAACATGAGGAACAACTCCTTTCCTGTGAGGGTGCCAGAGCAGTGGAACAGGCTGCCCAGAGAGGCTGTGGAGTCTCCTTCCCTGGAGACATTCAAACCCCACCTGGATGCGGTGCTGTGCCCCCTGCTCTGGGTGTGCCTGCTCAAGCTGGGGGGTTGGACGGGATGGTCTCCAGAGGTCCCTTCCAACCCCTACCATTCTGTGATTCTGTAATGAGAACAATCTTTTTGGTCTTTGTAAAATCCACAGAAACTTACCTTAATTGTATTTTTATAATCTGGTCGGTGGTTAATTTGTGCATCAGGAATGCAATGATTTGAAATAAGGTGCTTGCTAATGTATTGCACTGAATTTGCTAGAGAGATAACAGGACTTAAGTGTGTTGCATCATACAAAATACCTGTTTTGATTTAAGAAAAGGGAGAAAATTTTTATTTCATACATGAAAAAACCCACCAATACCACCTCCCTCCCTCTTCTCAAGGTGTAAATGCAATGCTAATACAAAGCGTCTATTGCCACACATTTATTCTGTGGCTGTGTAATCAGAAACATGGTTTCTGGGTGGCTCTCACAAATTCCAATATATTTAAGAACAGTGCTGAATTCTGGTCAACTTTTTGAAGAGTAATGTCTGAAAGCACGTGATCGCTTTCCATGCAGTACTGAATTTTAAGAGCAGAGACTTGAAGGAAGTGTCCAGTTCCTGTGCTCACTCATATTCTCCTCAGGTGTCTTAAAAACCATATGAAAAAGGGGGCCCAGGGTATACATGTGGAATCTTCTTGGAATAATCACTGGAGAAGGGAAATCCAACCACATCACTGTGGCAAATGGCCAGAGATTTAATAAAACTCTTGGGTTTATTTTTATCTTCCATTTATGGAAGATACAGCCATAAAATATGACTATTCATGGACCTTTTTCTTTCTACTATTGTAATCTCTTGTCAGCAGAGAAGAAGGACATTTGTGTTTTATTTCAGGAGCTTAGTATAATCCAAGAACCCTAACCTTTCTGTTGAAATGTAAGTCAGTAGCCAAAGGAAAAAAAGAATGCAAGGAGTGCTGCTTTTCAGTAATTGAAACATACAGTTATGTTCAAATTGCTTGTTCTAGATAAGTATTTTACTCACAGTCTTTAACAAGATTTAAGTAGTCATAGGGAAATTTTAAATGACTGGCATGACTTTTTACATTGCATCCCTAGGTGTAGCCTTCTGCATGCTATCCAAAAGTTTTATTTGGGGCTCGGTTATTGTGTTTGTTGAAACAAGTATTAATTACAATGTGAATTTTGGGTCCCTAGGCCATGATGCGCCGCTGGCTGCCTGCTGGAGATGCCTTGCTTCAGATGATCACCATTCACCTACCTTCCCCTGTAACAGCACAAAAATAGAACTGTGAACTTCTTTATGAGGGGCCACCGGATGATGAAGCTGCTGTGGGTAAAAAAAAAATTTCCGAGCTTACCAGGGGCTGTCAAAAGTACAGCAGCCCTAGTGCACAGATGAGTAAAACTGCCTAAAATGGATTTGGATTAAGTTTCTGGGTTATAATGGTAATTACTAATTTGGGACTCTGTTGAGCAGGGTATTACAGAAAGAAGGAAAATCCTCGGGGTAATACACTTGGGGTAAAACTTGCTTATATGCTGGATGCTGATGTGTGTGAAACCACATTGTATTTATTTTAGATTCAGAGAACATGTGGTAGAGATGAGCAGGAATATGGTATGTACCAGCCTTGGGATATACTGTAAGAGATGGATGGAGCAGCAAGTTCATTACCCTCATTCTTTCTGCAGCATTGATTATGGTCTCCTAGTAAATCCCGTGATTTCTCCTCAGTCACAGTCAGAATCATAACAAGATACTTTACTTTCAAACACTTCTAACATGTCCCCTGGTAGCTGACATGTTGTTACTGTTCTCTGATTCACTCTCAACCTTAAAGGTGGAGGACGAAAATCTGGTAAAAAATGGAACCATCTCCCAGTTGTCTGAAGGTGTGGCTGAGATCATGACTAGTTAAAGAGCAAATAGCTGAACCTGAATCTGATACAGGGCTGTTGGTCTGACATTGATAGGAAGGAGTTATGTTTTGAAGAATTCATCTGTAATATGATCATCAGCTTGAGTATTTTCAAGAGGATCTGCATTTTTTGGATTTGTGTAGATTTGTCACTTCCCTCAGAAATCCACAAATATTGAAATAAATAAATCATATTTGAAGTAGTTTTCAAGCAAGTATTAGCAGAAGAAAAGCTTATCTGTGGTGGCATATGTGTTTAATCCTCTAATAAACTTAACTCTTTCTCACAAAACCAGAACAGGACTTTTGGTTAGAGGTCCTGCTTCTGACCATATCATCACTGAGGATGCAAACATCTAGCACTGTGTTTTGTCTTCTGGATTCTAATGGATTACAGGGGATCTTTAAATCCCCCTATTGAAAATTTTTCCTGAGACTAGGTCATATTAGTAGAGATTTAGTGATATCCTAGAACTTGCTACCAGAAGAGGGAAGCTTGGGCAAGCAGGGAATAAGCACTAACAGAGGTCTCAGTATGGAAAGAAACAACAGTGCTGATGATTTGTTACCTTAACAAAGAACCTTGGATAGCTCCCATAGCTATAATCTGTCCGAACGTATTTGTCCTTTACTAACTGAAAAAGAGAGGAGGTGTTAATAAGGTTCACTGAATTTTGGGAATCATGTCTATAGAGTTCTAAGTTTTGAAGTCTCACAGAAAATGTGCCTGATGCAGATACATATTTTATTGCAAGTGCCAAAACTGCGATCCCAAAGGCCCTCTGATGATATGTATTTCCAAAATGGTCCCCACATCCGATAAGGGGCGTTTCTATGCCTTCGGGCGAGTCTTCTCTGGTATTGTTTCTACTGGTCAGAAAGTTCGAATCATGGGACCAAGCTACACACCTGACAGGAAGGAAGATATTTACCTAAAACCCATTCAAAGGTAGATGGAAATAGTATATTTCTTTGGAATAGCCATGCATGCAAAAACAAATGTTTGCTTTTAGTTTTTGGAATCCTAATGAAGTGAAAATTATATTTCTTTACAAGAGTCTTCTTTTCCTGTTTAATAAAATCAGTAATCCAGAGGGATTACAGGCAAATAATAGGCAATTTTCCTTTGTGTGAAAAGGCATAGCTTTTTGGAAATACCGGGGATAAAACAAGTATTCAAGGATTGTTGCTCATCCTCTGTCTTTTAGAACCACTTTGATGATGAGTCGTTATGTTGAGCCCATTGACGATGTACCCTGTGGCAACATTGTTGGTCTAGTCGGTGTTGACCAGTTTTTGGTGAGGACGGGTACCATTACCACCTTTGAACATGTGCACAACATGAGAGTGATGCAATTTAGTGTTAGTCCAGTTGTACGTGTTGCTGTTGAAGCAAAAACCCCTGCTGATCTACCAAAACTGGTTGAAGGTCTAAAGCGTCTGGCCAAGTCTGATCCTATGGTTCAGGTCAGCGTTAGCTGTAAGTTTTAGCTTTAGAGCTACTGGTTTGCAGTACAATACTAAAAGCATTCGACTGTGTCATGGCTTAGCTCAAGTCAGCAACCAAGCACCACGCAGCCGCTCGCTCACTCCCCCCGGTGGGATGGGGAAGAGAATCAGAACACTAAAACTGAGGAAACTCCTGGGTTGAGATAAAGACAGTTTAATAGGTAAAGCAGAAGCCATGTGCGCAAGCAAAGCAAAAGAAGGAATTCATTCACTCCTTCCCATGGGCAGGCAGATGTTCAGCCATCCCCAGGAAAGCAGGGCTCCATCACATGTAACGGTGACTTGGGAAGACAAATGCCATCACTCCAAATGTCCCACCCCCTTCTTCTTCCCCCAGCTTTATATACTGACCGTGATGTCATATGGTATGGAATATCCCTTTGGTCAGTTTGGGTCAGCTGTCGCGGCTGTGTCCCCTCCCGGCTTCTTGTGCACCTGGCAGAGCACGGGAAGCTGAAAAAGTCCTTGACTACTGTAAGCACTACTTGGCAACAACTAAAACATCTCCGCATTATCAACACTGTTTTCAGCATAAATCCAAAATGTAGCCCCACACTAGCTACTGTGAAAAAAATTAGCTCTATCCCAGCCAAAACCAGGACAGTATCCACCCCTTATTCCATACCATTTACATCATGCTCAGGTCCCACACTATCCAATACAACCTCATTAACCACTACCCCTCTTCCCATCCTTTGATAAAATACACAGATATCATTTGTCATTCCCTTAGTCTATGGACCACCCCTGTAAAATGTCTGTAGAGGGTCCACAAATGTCCACAAAATGTCCACTGAGTTCATTCAGTCCATGACTTGGGGCTCCATCTGTTGTGGGGGTCACTCAGGACAGGAGAGGTGCTGTGTTGTGTGGAGTTACTGGGCACCAAAGCCAGCTCAGGTCGTGTCACTGCTGCACTTGCACTGCTTCTTGTAAGGCTTGTCCTCCATTGGTTCGGGTGGTTCCTGCTACAGTAGTTCCTCTAACATGCAACTCAAATCACGGGTTAGAACAATTTAAAGGTAGAACCATTACCATCTCCACCCCTGGCCCCGTTGGGCCAGGTTATAGGTTTTAACATTGCAATGAACTCCTCCCCTTGCTCCTAGCCTGGCTAGCAACAAGGGGTTTCTGCTATAGTAATTCCCATAACATGCAACTCAAGTCCCAGGTTGCACCAATGTAAAGGTATTTCCATTACAATCTCTACCCCGGTCCCTTTGGATCAGACCATTGGGTTTAATGTTGTAATGAACTCCTCCCCTTGCCCCTGCTCCGGCTTGGACTTATCCACAGACTGCAGTCCCTTAGGGTTGTACCTGCTCCAAGTGGAGCCTTACCTAGGAGCCACAGTCTCTCCAGGGGTACATCTGCTGTGGCATAGACTTCTCCACAGCCACAGTCGCTTTGAGGTGCGCCTGTACCGGCGTGGCCTTCTCCATGGGCCACAATTCCTCCAGCGTGGCCTTACCCACAGCCACAGTCCCTTCAAGAGTAAACATGTTCCAACATGGCCTTGCCCATGGCTGCAGTCCCTCCAGTTGCGTACCTGCTCTGTCGAGGGCTTATCCATGGCCACACACTTTGAGGTGCTCCGGCATGACCTCATGCACAGCCACTGATGCTTCAAGGTGTACCTGCTGCAGCACGGACTTATCTATAGCCACCGACACTTTGAGGTGTACCTTCTCCAACATGGACTCATCCTTGGGCCACAATTCCCTCAGAGGTATACCTGCTGTGGCACAGACATAACTAAGGCCACAGATGCTTCGGGGTGTGCTGCTCCCACATGGACTCATCCACAGGTCACAGTCCCTTCGACTCAAGTTCACGCTGCAGTTCCAGCCTGTCCAGCAGAGCAGCACAGAAACAGCAGCGATGCTCTGGCCATCTGCCAGCCCAGGCACCTGGCCATTGCTGTTATCAAAATGTTCCCAGGCACAGCAGAGTAACATGATAAGCAGTACAGCGAGCAGCAAAAGCAAAAAGCAGCCACTAACAAGCACTAGACTTCAAGGCATACAGTATACGTATATACAGTAAGGCAGGCAAGCCCCATAGCAAGCACAGAAGCCTGCCAATTAATAGCTAAGCAATAACAGCTATAAATTCAATCTAGCGCATTCCAATCAAACCCGTTGTTATCTCAAACCCTTCGTGCCCCACGTTGGGCACGAAAAAAGGACTGACATGGTTTAGCCCCAGTCAGCAAGCAAGCACCACGCAGCCACTCGCTCACTCCCCCCTGGTGGGATGGGGAAAAGAATCAGAACACTAAAACTGAGGAAACTCCTGGGTTGAGATAAAGACAGTTTAACAGGTAAAGCAGAAGCCATGTGCGCAAGCAAAGCAAAAGAAGGAATTCATTCACTCCTTCCCATGGGCAGGCAGGTGTTCAGCCATCCCCAGGAAAGCAGGGCTCCATCACGCGTAACGGTGACTTGGGAAGACAAATGCCATCACTCCAAATGTCCCATCCCCGCCTTTGGTCAGTTGGGCTCAGCTGTCCTGGCTGTTGTTGTTGGTTTCCTTAGAGCAACTTTCTTAAAGCAATTTGAAACTTTCTAGGAGTGAGTGACTTAAATCAGGTCAGAATCCTGCTAAGTGAAGGGTCACATCTTAGAAACTCCTGAGTACCATCACACCTTTGTTTTTCCCCTTTTAATACTGCAGGGTGTCTTGTGTGAGGAGAACATGAGAGGTGTTTCTTTTGATATCCATGATGTCACTCTGCACGCTGATGCTATTCACCGTAGTGGTAGGCAAATCATTCCTACTGTGAGGAGGGTTCTGTTTGGCTCTACTTTCATGGCACAACCCAGGCTTATGGAGCCCATCTATCTGGTAGAAATACAGGTATGCAACAGTATATTATATTTGAGATCACAGAATCATCATTTAGTTAGACCCTTAAGAACATTGAGTCTGGGAGGAGCTGTTGACACTCTCGAGGGCAGAGAGGCCCTGCAGAGAGATCTGGACAGACTGGAGAGCTGGGCAATCACCAACCGTATGGAGTTTAACAAGGGCAAGTGCCGGATTTTGCACCCGGGGCACAGCAACCCTGGCTGTACAGACAGCCTGGGGAACGAGAGGCTGGGGAGCAGCTCTGCAGAGAGGGACCTGGGGGTTCTGGTCGCCGGCAAGTTGAGCAGGAGCCAGCGGCGTGCCCTGGCAGCCGAGAGGGCCAGCCGTGCCCTGGGGGGCATCGAGCACTGCATCGCAGCCGGTCGAGGGAGGGGATTGTCCCGCTCTGCTCTGCGCTGGGCGGCCTCACCTCGAGCGCTGTGGGCAGTTCTGGGCGCCGCAGGACATCAGGGATATAAAGCTGCTGCTAGAGAGTGTCCAGAGGAGGGCCACGGAGTTGGGGAAGGGTTTAGAGGGGAAGCCGTACGAGGAGCAGCTAAAGTCACTGGGTTTGTTCAGCCTGGAGGAGAGGAGGCTGAGGGCAGACCTCATGGCGGTCTGCAGCTTCCTCACAAGGGGAGGAGGAGGAGGGGCGGGCGCTGATCTCTTCTCTCTGGTGACCAACGACAGGACCCGAGGGAACGGCAGGAAGACGTGCCAGGGGAGGGTTAGGTTGGATATTGGGAGAAGGTTCTTCCCCCAGAGGGTGGTGGAGCGCTGGAACAGGCTCCCCAGGGAGGCAGTCACGGCGCCAAGGCTGGCGATATTCAAGAAGTGCTTGGCCAAGTCCCTCAGAGACATGGTGTGAATTTGGGGTTGTCCTGTGCAGGGACAGGAGCTGGACTCGATGGTCCTTGTGGGTCCCTTCCCACTCAGGACATTTTATGGTTCTGTGATTCTATGAGTCCACCCATAAACCTAACACCGCCAACCACAGCTATGCACCAGATCTATAATCGTGTTTCCACATTCTTTTCCAAGAAACCATGATAGCTCTATTCTGTGTGATGCAAAGACTTTGTCTGAGGACAGGTTTTTCATTCCAAAGCTAGAAGAAGGTTAAATGGAAACAGGAAAATGTAGGTGCGGAGGTGAATTATGCTGTTCTTTATGAATTGCCAGTACTTTTGGGGAAGTTATGATCTGGGATTTTTCTTTTTCTCCTCCTTTCTTTCTGTCACTGTAAGCATTCAGGAGAACAAACAATGAGTACCCTAAGTCACCAGAAAGAGCAGCAAGGATTTTTACTTTTTTTTTAATAAACTTTTTTTTGAGCTATTTAAACATTAAGTTCAGTCCTTTGAATAACTGGATTTTCTTGGTAAATTAAATTCTTCCATGAAAGAGCCTGGAAAATATATTCCATGCTAAAAGTATTTATTTGTCACCAAGTACAGCTATTCACATACCAATTTGTCTTAACTGTCTTAACAGCAATTGGAAGGTTTAAAACCTGCTTTAAAAATTAATTCCAGACTGTGGTGGTGGGTGGTGGGCAGGAAATCTACCAGCTCAGCTGCTTGAAAAATGTCTTAGCCCTGAGGGCTGAAGAAGATGAATGCAAGTAAGGACGAAACAGCAAAATGGAGAATTTTTTCACCTCGATGACCTGTGAGACCTATCATGACAAAGCAGGGGAGTTTTGCAGCCTCAGTGGTATGTTTCTAAGCAAATGTGGGGTTTTTTTAAGTACAGGTTTTATCAGAGTGCTTGTCAGCCATGTTGTAAGTTCTAAGATAAGGTACGGTGAGATCCTGTTTGTATAAAATTTGCATCCTGTAGTAAACGCATTTATTACAAAGCATTAGAGGACTCTGCTTTCTTGTGCCCAAGGATTCCTGAAGGTAATTCACGGAGCAGATGAACTTTTTTCCTCACTTTGTGGATGTAAACTACAATCGGTACAGTATATACAGTTATTGGTAACTTCACAGTCATGTGAGGCAGAGAAGGCAGGCAGAGCTTCTGAAAGGTGTCTTGGAAATGAGAGTGAAGCCACTTGTTACACACGAGAGAAATTTCTTTCAGTGAGGAGCCATCATGAGAAAAACATCAAGAGAGCTGTCTAGAGGGATTGTCTAATGCTGCCTGGCTGTGTTTTAATAACTGGTGATCTCCTCCGTTTACATAACTTGATAGAATTTTTTTTATAGTGCCCGTAACAAGTGGTTGGTGGGATCTATGGTGTGCTGAACAGGAGAAGGGGACACGTTTTTGAAGAATCCCAAGTGGCAGAAATTCCAGTGTTTGTGGTCAAGGCGTTCCTACCTGTAAATGACTCATTCGGTAAGAGAACACTCTTTTTGTTACCCACATGCAATTAAAGAAAGACCTCTGCGGGATGAAAGGGACTTCAGAATTCCCATTTCATTAGCTCCAAGCTTCCTGCTGTTGTCCCTTCGCATCTTCAGTTCAGAACAAATAGTTTACTCCTCCTTTTTCTGGCAGCCTATTCCACTGGGCTTTCGTGCCAGCAGAGGGTGCCAAAAAGATGTGGCAGCTTCTGCACCTTAAGACTTTTCAGTGCACACCAGATTCGGTTTCCATCATTTTAAATCAAGTTCTTCCTCCGAAGCAAGCCTGGAAGAAAGAATTGGTCTTCAGCAGCAATAGGCTAGAAAATTTGGTACCAATCTGAATCTTTAAAGGAAGGACAGAGTGCCAGCCTGAGTAGCTTAAATGGCATTGAACCCTCTTGCCAATCTTAAGACTACCTTTAAAATAATAACCTGATCCTTCTTGTGCTGCCCCTGAAACTTCAGCTTTTCGGTGTGGTACGGAGCCCTTCCTCTAGTACTGTGGTTTGTTTGTGTCCCCCATCTCCCTCCTCCCCCTTTAAAAACGCACTTCAAGAGTCTCCTGTGACATCGCGACAGAAAGTTTACCAGTTTCACGGGGCGTGTTTGGAACTCCTCACACAGTAAAACTGTAAGAAATGCCATGTTTTATTTTGGAGGGGGGCTTCTTTGCCAAAGTACATTAGTGTGGTAACTGCTAAAATAATCAGTGGTGAAATAAGAGCTGCTTAACTTTTAAAGTCTAAACTGGCCATTTAACTTCTTAAAGGAACAATTTACACATGTGTTTGTGTGGCTGGCTTTTGGGTATTTGGGGTTTTTTTTTTCCCCTTCTCCAAGTTTTCATAGAGCTTAAAACAATTTCGTAAAGACACCCATTTTCCGAACATGGAAAACCAAAAAGAAGTGTAAGCTTAGACTTGCTTGGACGTGTATTACACTGGGCTTTCAGTCTCAACTTATGTAGCACATTGACATCCATCGTCTGCAAAACTGCCTCTCTGGTTCCTTGCCAAAGCTGCTGTTGACTCTCACTAAAACAGCGATCCAAAGATGTGGGAAAATATCAGTACTCCTATGAACCAGTGGTTAGAAGAAGTTCTACAGCAGCAAAGTCTCAGTTCACAGGCAGCAGCTCTTCACGGGACCGAATACTTGGGAGAAGGGGATGACACTGCTGTGAAGATGAGGGAAACAGCAAAGGAAACACGTACACATCTTCAGTTAAATGTAAAGTTCCTGTACTGTCAGACTAAACGTCGAGTTAGCCCAGCATCTTGTTCATGACAGTGCCTGGAAGTGAGCACTTAGGGAAGAGGAAGAACAAGGTAAGCTGGTGTAAAACTTCCCCACTCACTTTTTTATAACCACTTTCAGAGGCTTCCTGGGGCAGAAGTGGTTTCTAGATCAATTTAGTAACCCCCGATGGATTTCTTTATGAAGTTACGCAGTCTCCCCCTCATAACTGCACAACTTTATAATAAAGGTGCAGCTTTTCACTGGACATCATGTTTTCTTTTCTGTTCCTTTCCCAACAGGTATTAGCACTTGATTTCTCATTTTGACTGCTTCTGAACACTGAACTAACACTTCTGTGCTACTTACCGTAACCCTAAGATCTTAAACCGAGTGGTCAGTTCAGGTCCCGGGACATACGAAACATCATTTTCCCCATATACTTGTCTATCTATTGAAACTGAATTTTGTTTGCCTTTTTATTGCAAATTTACTTGGTCAGATGAGCTCTTTCTACACTTCCTTGGACTTGGCCTCATTTTTACCTGCTTGAAAGAATTACCTGCAAAGTAGCAGTTTCCTAATAGTACCACACCGAAGTTCTGGAAGAATGTTTTTAGGGTTTTTCTGTGCAGAAATTCACAATAAACCAGTTTTATTTTTTCCTGGAGCTGGCTCACCCCTTTTTAAATTTTCCTTCCCACTTAGGTTTTACCGCCAACTTGAGATCCAACACTGGTGGCCAGGCTTTTCCACAGTGCGTCTCTGATCACTGGCAGGTTTTGCCCAGAGATCCTTATGATGCAAATTCCCGTCCTTGGCAAGTTGTGGCTGAAACACGTAAATGCAAAGGCTTGAAAGGGAGGGTATTCCACCTCTGGATAACTTCCTAGAAAAGTTATAATCACTTCTGTTTCACATTGTGTAATACACTGCCCGGTTTTTGTCCTGATACCGTTTCCTCATAAAACCAGGAAGGAAATGGAAAACTTTGAGAGTGTCACACTGAATACACACACAGTGTTATCATGTTGTGATGACCATAGAATCGTTAAGGTTGGAAAAGACCTCTAGGATCATCAAGTCCAACCGCCAACCCAACACTACCATGTCCCCTAAACCATGTCCCCAAGTGCCACGGCTACATGTTGTTTGAACGCCCCCAGGGATGGTGACCCCACCACCTCTCTGGGCAGCCTGTTCCAGTGCCTGACCACTCTTGCAGTGAAGACATTTTCCTTAATATCCAACCTAAACCTCCCCTGGCGCAGCTTGAGGCCATTTCCTCGCGTCCTATCGCTGTGACTTGGGAGGAGAGACCGACCCCCACCTCACCACAACCTCCTTTCAGGCAGTTGCAGAGAGCGATAAGGTCTCCCCTCAGCCTCCTCTTCTCCAGGCTAAACCCCCCCAGCTCCCTCAGCCGCTCCCATCACACTTGTTCTCCAGACCCTTCCCCAGCTTCGTTGCCCTTCTCTGGACACGCTCCAGCACCTCCATGTCCTTCTTGTCCCGAGGGGCCCAAAACTGAACACAGCATTCGAGGGGCGGCCTCACCAGTGCCGAGCACAGGGGCACCGTCCCTGCCCTGCTCCTGCTGGCCACACCATTGCTGATACAAGCCAGGACGCCGTTGGCCTCCTTGGCCACCTGGGCACACTGCTGGCTCGTGTCCAGCCGGCTGTCAGCCAGCACCGCCAGGGCCTTCTCCACCGGGCAGCTTTCCAGCCACTCTTCCCCAAGCCTGCAGCGTTGCCTGGGGTTGTTGTGACCCAAGTGCAGGACCCGGCACTTGGCCTTGTTAAACCTCATACAATTGGCCTCGGCCCATCGATCCAGCCTGTCCAGATCCCTCTGTAGAGCCTTCCTGCCCTCGGCAGATCAACACTCCCACCCAATTTGGTGCCATCTGCAAACTTACTGAGGGTGCACTCAAACCCCTTGTCCAGATCATTGATAAAGATATTAAACAGGACTGGCCCCAACACTGAGCCCTGGGGAACACCACTCATGACTGGTCACCAACTGGATTTAGCTCCATTCACCACAACTCTCTGGCCTCGGCCATCCAGCCAGTTTTTTACCCAGCAAAGGGCACACCTGTCTGAGCCATGAGCCGCCAGCTTCTCCAGGAGGATGCTGTGGGAGATAGTGTCAAAGGCTTTGCTAAAGTCCAGGCAGACAACATCCACAACCTTTCCCTCATCCACTAGGTGGGTCATCTGGCCATAGAAGGAGATCAGGTTGGTCAGGCAGGACCTGCCTTTCATGAAGCCATGCTGGCTGGGCCTGATCCCCCGGTTGTCCTGCACTTGCCCAGTGAGCTCACTCAAGATGAACCACTCCATAATCTTCCCCAGTACCGAGGTCAGGCTGACAGGCCTGTAGTTCCCCAGATCCTCCTTCCAGCCCTTGTTGTAGATGGGCGTCACACTGGCAAGCCTCCAGTCATCTGGGACCTTCCCTGTTACCCAGGACTGCTGATAAATGATGGAGAGCGGCTTGGCAAGCTCCTCCGCCAGCTCCTTCAGTACTCTTGGGTGGATCCCATCCAGCCCCGTAGACTTGTGAGTGTCCAGGTGACCCAGCAGGTCGTAAACTGCTTCCTCCTGGATTATGGGGGGTTTATTCTGCTCTCTGACCCTGCCTTCCAGCTCAGGGGGCTGAAAACCCTGAGGGTAACTGGACTGACAATTAAAGACTGAGGCAAAGAAGGCATTTAGTACCTCTGCCTTTTCTTCATCCTTGGTGGCAATGTTCCCCCCTGCATCCAATAGAGGATGGAGATTCTCCTTGGCTCTCTTGTTGTTGTTAATGGATTTGTAAAAACAGTTTTTGTTATCCCTTACAACAGTGGCCAGACTGAGTTCTAGCTGGGCTTTTGCTTTCTAATTTTGCCTCTCTCCTTGAGTTGCCTGCCCTTTCTTCCAAAACTGGCAAACTCTCCCATTTTTCCTGAGTCCCAGCAAAAGCTCCCTGTTCAGCCGGGCTGATCGTCTTCCCCACTGGTGCATCTTACAGCACATGGAGACATCCTCCTCCTGTGCCTTTAAGACTTCCCTCTTGAAGAAAGCCCAGCCTTCCTGGACTCCTTTGCCCTTCAGGACTGCCTCCCAAGGGACTCTCCCAACCAGTGCCCTGAACAGGCCAAAGTCTGCCCTCCAGAAGTCCATGGTAGTGGTTTTGCTGACCCCCCTCCTTAGTTCGCTAAGAATCAAGAACTCTTATCATTTCATGGTCGCTAAGCCCAAGACAGCCTCCGACCACCACATCTCCCACCAGTCCCTCTCTGTGTGTGAACAGCAGGTCAAGCGAGCACCTCCCCTGGTAGGCTCACTTACCAGCTGCGTCAGGAAGTTATCTTCCACACACTCCAGGAACCTCCTAGACTGCTTCCTCTCTGCCGTGTGGTATTTCTAGCAGACGCCCGGTAAATTGAAGTCCCCCATGAGAACAAGGGCTAGCAATTGTGAGACTTCGGCCAGCTGCCTGTAGAATGCTTCATCTACCTCTTCATCCTGGTTGGGTGGTGTATAACAGACCCCTGTCCCGACCCAATGTTGTGGGGGGGAGGTTCGATATGATCCCAAGAGCGAGATTGAGACACAAATGAGGTCAAATGCCGTATGCCCGAAACGACTTTTATTACCAAAAAGCAAACAAAAATAATAGCAATAGGATAGGATAGAATAACAGGGCAGAAATCAAGCAAGTAGTTGGAACAGAGTTGCAAGAATAGTCATCACCACGGATCCGTGGCGTCCCGGGGGTCCAAGCCTCTTGGTGCTTCGGTGGTGGGCGATCACACCAGGGTCTGTCTCAACAGTCCTTTTATCTCTGCTCAAGGGCTGCAGTTTCTGATAACCGTGGTTGCTTCCAGGGTGACGGTGCACCTCCACATTCCTGATTTATGTGGCCTTGCAGCTGCTCAGCGAAAAGTTACAACTTTTCACCTAGACAAGCAGTCCACAGGTCCGTTTCTTGCACGAGCACTCTTCTGAGACAAAAGCTCCGCAGTCCAGTCTCTTACAACCCCCAGCAGGATATGTGCCTTGTTGGCCTTCCCCCTCATCCTTACCCATAAGCACTCGACCTTATCATCACAATCACTAAGCTCTGCGCAATCGAAACACTCCCTAACATACAGAGCCACCCCACCACCTCTCCTTCCTTGCCCATCCCTTCTGAAGAGCTTGTAGCCATCCACTGCAGCACTCCAGCCGTAAAAGTCATCCCACCGTGTCTCTTGTGATGGCGACTAAGTCATAGCTATCCCGCTGTGCAATGGCTTCCAGCTCCTCCTGTTTGTTGCCCATGCTGCGTGCATTGGTGTAGATGCACTTGAGCTGGGCTATCGATTTCACCCCCAACCTCGTCATGCCACCCCTAAGCTCCTCTCTAGTGGGCCTGGCTATATCCCCTTCCCCCCTTGAACCTGGTTTAAAGCCCTCTCGATGAGCCCTGCCAACTCATGACTGAGAATCCTTTTCCCCCTTTGAGACAGCTGAACTCCACGTGCCGCCAGCAGGCCGGTGCTGTGTAAACCTCCCCATGATCAAAAAAACCAAAATTCCTCCGACGGCACCAGCCTCTGAGCCATGTGTTAATCAGGTGAGTTTTCCTGTTGCTTTCAGCATTCTTCCCGGCCACTGATGGGATTGAGGAAAAAACTACCTGCGCTCCCGATCCTTCAACCAATCGTCCCCATGCCCTGAAGTCCCTTTTGATCGCTCTTGGGCTTCTCTCCGCAACCTCATCACCGCCCACCTGCATAACCAGTAGCGGGTAGTAATCAGAGGGCCGTACCAGACCAGGGAGTTCCCTAGTAACATCCCTGACCCGGGCCCCAGGGAGGCGGCGGACTGCCCTGTGGGATGGGTCCGGTCGGCATATTGGGCTCTCCGTCCCCCTCAGAAGGGAATCGCCTACGACAGTTACCCTCCTTTTCCTCTTAACAGAGGCAGCCGTAATGCGTGGGGCTGACCGACTCACCCTCGGCAACCCCCCAGGTGGACCTTCACCTACAGCCTCACTTGCCTGGCCCTCAAGTTCCAGAGCCCCGTACCTGTTGTGTAAGGGCAGCTGGGAAGGTGAGGGAGGCCAGGAGGGGATTCGCCTGCCGCCCCGAGCAGGGATCTGTTTCCATTCCCCCTCCCCGCCGCCTCTTAGGTCCTCTCCTTCTGCTTGGTGGCACCAGGGTAGGGGATCCTCTGCTCCTTGTGGAGCCTCCATGCACATCCGCTGCCGTGGCCCCAGGGATGGCAGGGTGCGGCTCCGCCAATGTCTCCCTCTCGCGCTCCCTGATGCTCCTTAACCTTTCCATTCCTCCCTCAGCTCTGCCACCAGGCCGAGCAGATCGTCCACCTGGTCACACCGCAGGCAGCTCTTGTCTCTGCCGCCCTTGGTACGAGCGCCAGGCTCGCACGCCCTGCCTGCGCAAACCGCCGCACCGCGCTCCTGGTCGCTCGCGTTCCCCGGGGGCTGCTCACGTACGTGAGGGGGTTTGGCCACCACCACTCGTGTCCCGGCGCGCGCCGAGTCAGGGCTGCCGCTCGTCAGGAGCTCGCTCCTTCCCGCTCTGGGGGGGCCGGGGAACCCTCTCTCTCCCTGCGCTTTTGCCTTCGCGGTTTTGCCGCTTTAGGAAGGGTCCCCCGGCGCGATCCTCCGGCCTGGAGCCCTTCACCTGGGTGCGTTCCCACCAGTGATGGCACCATCACCTACTAAAAAAAGAAATAAAAATGATGTGCTAATTTGACTCATGGGATTGGTGTTGCCTGTATCGTGTCCGTGGTCACTGATGCCCGTGTCAAAAATACACATTAAAAAAAACCCAAAAAACCAGTTGCCTAAGGACTAATGGTGTTCTTTACAGTTTGCCTAATTCGCAATTGTCTTTTAAGCCAGGAAGCAGCTCCCTTCATTGTTGCTCTTGCAGAAATTCTTGTTGAACTGTCAGGTTTTTGTCCTCTCAGCCAGCAGATGCATTCTTTCATTTCCAAACTTGAATCCTCTTGCGCTCTTGAAGACTTGATAGCGAAAGGCTTGCAGGTACAGGTAAGCTTTCTAGCATCCAGCCCCTAGATTTAAAGGCAGACACAGAAAATCCTCACTAACGTTGGAAATGCCTCAATTCTTGCTGCCGGCCAAGCGCGGAACCTCCCGGGGCTGGTGCTGTGTCGTTGGGCAGCAAAGTCCTGCCTGCACGGCTGCTCACGCTTGTTTCAGACAGCTTTATCGGACCTGGGAGCGTGAAAATCAGAAGCCAGCTCAGGCTAGTAGTCTTCAGGGGTAGAGGTATAGCCTTTCCGTAACTAGTATTTCGGCAGCTGGCTCACTTCCAGAAAAATGCAGAAAAAGTTGTAGCAAGTGGATGGGTGGGGGGAAAAAAAATCAAGCGCTCGCTCTTGCAGCACGGCTTTCAGTGTAGGCTGGTTATCTGTGCAGTGGAGGGACTTTGTATTAGTCTCCTAAGCTCTACTTTCCTTCTGCAGCTGAAGGTACCTTTGATATAGTCCACTCAAAGCAGTAACCAGATACTTCCACAGCAGAGACAAAGAGGTAAGAAGACATCTAACATTTTCTTCAAGATTTTCTTCGCGTTCGAAGTCCTTGGATAGATGTTCTGATGCGTTTTAGGACTTGTTGAAGGAAAAGCAAGCCAAAAACTCATCTAGCTACAGCGGACAGGTTGGCTTGGAGCAGGGCTAGAGCGGTACAGGCCTCAATTAAGCTGGAATCCCCAGTCCCCTCTGCACCCACCGCTGCTGAAGTCAATTCCTTCTCGTCTTGCGGAAGAAGGTGTTATCGATTGGGTGACACGACTGCACTGCAGTACTCCAGCCCTTTGATACACAACCGCCACAAACTCATGTGAATTCTAGGGTTTAGGCAAGTTACTACCTGCCCTGTGTACACCACAGAACTACGCCGTTCACCGGAACACTTGCAGCACAGCCTGCGACAAGCTAGCTCTCTCTTCAACGGGCAAGACTCAAGTGCCTCAAGTCTGCATTTGACATTGCTGTCACGGGTCTAGAAGGTGTAAAGCTAAATGAAACTGCAGAACTGCCCCAAACAGCTGGACAACACAACCGTACCTCAGCCCTGATAAGTAACTACTAACAGGGCACGAGAATTGACTTAAAATTCCAGCCATATTCTGTAATACCATGAATGGTTTAGAGCACGTCTCCTAAAACCAGCATCCGCCCTTACTTAACTTCCTCTTCTAATTAAAAACACATTATTTATCATGTGTTCAAGGAGCTTGGTTTCCTTAAAACTTGCCTTTTCCTGCTATGAGCATTCACTTAAAACTGTTACTTTTACCACATTATGAAAGCAATTTTCAACTTTTCTTTGGGGGGGGGGGGAGCAGAGGCGTGTGGACCCTTAACTTGGTTTCCAATACAAGAGCAGAGCACCCTTCGCGTCGCTCTATAAAGCGGTATTTACGCTCATTTTGCCTTTCTTAGTTTCATTCCGCACAAGTAACTTATAATTACTCCATGAATCCCCAGCACTTAAAAACTGCTGCTCTTTCATGAGTGAAATAAGGACTATTAGCGCCCCAACCAACATAGGGTATTTGAGGCCAGTAAGCCATCAGGAACTCAGTTCTCAGAGATGGGGTACCTCTCAAACGCAAAATCACTCGGATACATTTTGCTGGCACCTGTTAATTTCTGAAAGTAGCATTTCTAGCTAGCATTACAAATGTTCTCTCTTAACTCGTACAAAAGCTTACTTAAAATAGGACCCTAATGTTTTAAGGAAACCTTAAATGAACACTTGCACACCCGTAAAAGCGAGACGCGGGCGCTGAAGGGTTGAGCTTGTTCCTAACTTACTGTGCACAAGTAAACTAGCGTCCAGCAAATTCTCCCCATGAAAAACTCAATTTTCCATTAGGCCAGGTCCTCAAAGAAACACATAAGCTTTTCCTGAAGTAAATTCCTGGGCGCCAGATGAACTCTCTTTGGTTTAAGGGATGGTAAGAAGTTACCAGCCAAAAAGATAGGTGCAACAGAGAGCTGTTCCGCAGAACTCCCTTCCAGAAGGGTTTTGTTTAGACCCAGCAGTCCCAGAAAGATGAAGCGGGAGCAGAGATCTGTTGGCTACGAGGACACAACCGACACTGCCTTAATGCTAGGACAGCTCAAGCCTTCGAAATCAAGCTCTGGATTTTCTAACATCAGCAGGAGAGCCCTGAAGCGATTGCATTCTGCTGAAGTTTTTTATTATCCTGATATTTAGGTAGAAAGACCTCCCTCGCCCCCACCCCAAAATCCAGGAGTTGGACTTGACGCTCCTTGCGGGTGCCTTCCAACTCCAGGCATTGTATGACTCTACAAACTTTGACGTACACGTCAGATGTTTACATCCCTTCAGCAATTGCTTGGCATTAAGAGTACAAACCAGCAACAAATACCAGTTTTAAACACTTTATTCAGAATGACTCCGGAACCTCTCTCCACACTATTTAATATAGTTCAAGTCACTGTGCAATCGTGATGCAGAAAGCACCGATCTGCTGCAGGCCATTAGGAAAAAAACTTCATGAGTAGCATGGCTTTACTGGAAATAAATCACGCCAAAACCTGATCCTTACCAGGTACAAAAAGAATTCAACAGGTAAGGAAAGGAGAAGAAAGAGTGGATGCAATATTAAGACCAACACGTGAAGTGAAGACTGCTGGGAAAGATCATACAAAAAAAGCAATGAGGAATAGTAACGCAGCATTGAAGATGCGAGTACAGGGTAGACAAGAGTTACAATACATCCTGCTTCAATATTTCTTATCCATGTACTTCGTTCAAATACTGTAACAGCGGTGGAAGGCAAAAGCACCAGACATCTGACTAAAGATATAAGAAAAAAGGAACACAAAATTAGGAAAAAAGTAAAAGCTGGCAATTAGGGAAGGAGTAATCTCAAGTACAGTTACTCAACAGAAACACAACACTTGGAAAAGCTGCTATGTCAACATATATAGACAATACCATTATTCCAGCTCTATGGAAATGACTTGATTTTCCTGGTCTGTAACCAATTCCACCTATGGTACTGCTGAGGTTGTCCTTAGAAGTGCGTGGGGAGACGCTGCATACGCGCAGCAAAGCGGCAGATCCGTCGGAGGAGTGAAACGGGAGGAAGTTATTCCCATCGCATTAGAAAAGCCACGATTAGGAGACTATATAACATGGGACAAAGCATCATGAAGCCCTAAACACATCGTTCCAGTTAGGTGGGAACACTGTGCAGCTACAGCTTTTATCTTCCAAAAAAAAGCCAAGCCTCCCCACTAGCAAGTCAGAACACAGTATTCCCAAGCAGAAAACAGCAGTTACGGAAGTGACAGAAGCCATGAGCAAGAGATCCTAGAAAATAATCCTCCACTGGAGAAAGTAATTCCTAATTTGTCTCCTTTACGGCTGCCACAGAAAGCACGTGCTTTACCTCATCACCTGGTGAGGGGCAGCCGTTGCAAAAAGAGGGCCACCAAGGACTTTATAACCTAAATTTGAGGTTAAAGGCTTTTTTTTCCCCCCCATCACCTCTTAAAAGTTATAAAACCAAAAATTCAACTATAGCTCAACCAGGCATGGTCTGGAGGTTGGGTGATGGGGAGGTGTCCTAGTTCGGACATGACAGCCCAGAAATTGTGATGCAGGGTTTGCATAGATAGTTTGTCCTCTCCCCAGCCCAAAGAGCACTAAAAAGGAAAAAAAGTCACAGCTTAGGATTTTGCTGCATTTGTGAAAAACATGAAATCCGGGAAAATAAAAAAATCCCCTTTACAGAGGCCTCCCCTGCATCCCCAGGAAAGGGGGAAGCGGGGAGGAAGAGACATGGAACACAAGTCATGGCTATTTCACAAAGCTTCATTGTCTTAAATGAAGTTTATATTACAGGCCCCAGTGAAAATACTAAATTCACCAGTGCATACACTTCTGCACCTTTGTCCAGGTTGTTGGTGTTCTAGAGTGGTTAAGTGCCTTTTTTTTTAATAAAAAAATTCTCGTTTGTTTTTACATTATTGCTTGTGTTTTACAACATTAAAAACCATTCATGGAATCCAACCAGCAACAAAAAGTCAGTTTTCCCAGAACAAGCCGAAAGCATAAAAGCTATAACCAGCTATTTAATGAGCAAGAAAAAAACCCCCAAAACAACAAAAAAAAAATCTATCACTTCTGTTCCTAGTGTAGATGAATTTACTCCACTTGCCAGAAGGCAAATCCTTCCAATAAATATCAGAATAGCTTCCGAGATGCTGAAGTTCCAGAGATACGAGCAGCAGCTCTGTGCAATTTCTCCCGGAGTCCTTTGCTGCCCCCCTTGTTTCAGTCCAGTGAGATGATGTCGGGAGCGCTGCCTCCGCTGCTGGTTATCACTCCTGTCTCGCTCCTGCTGGAGGAGCTAACGTGCATGCTGCTCTCGTGGTGACTGGTTGATGTGATGATGCTGCCAGGCGTGCTGCTTGTTAAGGTTGAGGTGAGACTATCCAAAAACATAGGAGGACAGTACTGCTTGAAACAAACAACGAAGAATGAAGAGACTAACTGCACAAGGGAAATGTATGCTCTGAAGATACATCTTCCCTACAACAAGCGCAAAACACGTCACTGGCAGAACCTCGTTAACACATGCATAGCAAGAAACGGAGTTCTGCAAACCAGCAAGCAGAGATGGGAGCCACGAGCCCTTCTCCCTCATCCTCCCCATTTCCCCCCCTCCCCGACTAACTGGTTAGCTTAAGCATTTCCCAGCACATTAAGGAACGCTACCATGACCACACGATGATCACAAAACCACCCCTTAGCGTTTGAAGAACGTTCACTGCCCGCAGCTACTGGGCACAACTGCGTATTTCAGGCTCCGTTCATCACCCAAGGCAGCAGAATGCTTTTTGCTACTTCAGCGGAGGTTAGAATAATTTCATCCCCTCAAATGGCAGCAGCTGTACTAATAAACATTTTCATAGCATATACCTGCAATGACACATGCAGGTCTCTAAACATTTTAGCAGTGACAAATGAGCCCTGATCAAGTCTGATTAAGAGAAATTACTAAGTTGATTTCAATTTCCTGAAGTGGAAGACAAGCCTTCTCAAAGCAGAGCTGAACATTTTAAGCATTTAGAAACAAAACAAGGTTGCCAGGTGTCAAAGAGGATAATATGAGACAACCCCACACGCGTGCACACACACGTTGCTCAACACATCTGATTTTCTCTTACCCCATGGATTCCAGTCTCGGGCATATGTTTGGAACTGAGCCTGAACTGTTTGAACTGTCCAAAGTGGACACTTCATAGCAGCATACCTGCTTCCAGTCTCCCACATGAACAAACTTCTGTTATTCCCACTTTTGGCAGTTCAGATCTCAAGGTCAGGCACAGAGTATTGCAAGATGCAGTAAGTGGAAAGAAAAGGAGGAAGTTCATCCTTTGTTTTTAAGGCACCAGAAAGTCAACTCTAGAGTCCTGTTACTGTTGTCTTCTAGGGATGGAGAGACGAAACAGAGGGTCTGCTTCAGATCCTCTTGTCTTGGTTACGGAGCCACTATTTCCCCACATTTCAAGGCTGTAGCCTGCCTAAGAATCTAGTTACAGCACAAATCGTTCTCCCTAACTGCGTAAAGTTTAAGTTTGCAGGGAATGAAGAGCATCGCCTAGTTACTTTTGACCTACAAAATTTCCACATAGTCCAAAGCCAATGGGGTTTACGTGTTACATGGAGGGATTTATTATAAAAGTGTTCAGTCGTGCGCCCAAACTAATGAAGACATTTTCTTCAAAACTTCATCTCCTACTAATACCAAACCCAACAGAAACAGCAGTTGGTGAAGTGTATTTGCAGAGCTTTATCTGGCCTACAGATACACGGTACCGAGTAAGACCATGAAGTACATGGTGGGTGTATTCAAGTCACTGCTGTGCAAGTATCCGCTTTAGAAAGGCGGACTATCACTAAAGAGCGAGTTCCCATGCCTGGATTTATCACAGTGAAGCTAAACTGAATCCTCCCTTAACGCATCTTCGTCACCGCCTCTTGCTGGGAAAATGGATTTTCCCGGTCTGTGGTTAGGTCTAAGCAAGCAGACTGCGAACGTGTATGGATGATGACAGCACCCTGACAGTTACTCGAGCAGTACATCACAAAAACCAAACTTGAAAATTAACCCCATAGCGGTTCAGAAACGTACCTGTGAATCAACTGGGATTAGTGAAAGAAAATCCAGACCTAGAAAGAAGAGAAGGATAATAAATCAATGAGTCTCTCTTTTATTCACACACAATAAATTTAAGGAACTGTTTTTGTGGTCGTAGAACAGATTTTGCAATTGTTACACAGTTTCTAAATGGAATATACCACTGTGACACCACTCTCAACGACTACTTCAGGCAGCAGCAAAACGAGTTATCTAGTACAAGTGGCTCTTTTTAAGAATGAGAATGACATAATGATGTATTATTCACTGGATATTGCAGGGTGGTTCAATGTGGTTGCTTAGATGGAGGTTGCCATTTGGAGCTGTTGGTTCATAATGCAAGTTTCACTGCATATTGTACCTGACTTGGCCAAACTGGGACATGAAGAGTGTCATCACATTAAAGATGCTGGAATGAAGTAAAGTCACAACATGCACAAGTCCAAAAACAAGCAGCAGGTCTCTTCCTCCACCCATGGGCAGCCAATAAGGAAACATTTCTAATATCATCCCCGTTTTGTGTCTAGACAAATAAAAGGAACGAAGAAGAGGAAACTACAAGTAGTTCAACGTATATCCTCTAAGAGCAGTGACAACTAGCGTCTGTCTTATACACCGTTAGCGTGTAAGCATCTTAGGGCAAGATGTTTAAAATTATGAAACCAATGAGAAATTACAGCCTTTTTTTTTTGTTTTGTTTCTAAATATTGGCCTTGTGTTTGCTATGTCAACAGAAAGAAATGGGAAACTTACTCCCTCCCTCTTCCCTCACCTCCAAGTCTGTTCTGGCCAGTGGCAGCTCTCCTCTTCCCCATTAGAGGAAAAAAACTTGAAGGAGATTTAAGCTCAGCTGCGTTTACGGAATTGACAGCTTCTTTTGGTCTTGCACATTCTAGAACTTCAGTTGACAGAGATGGACAACAGTTCTAGAATTCCATTCTCTCACCTTACTCTCCTATCCAATTTGGGAACACAACAGATTTCTTAACAAGGGAGAAGTGGAGGGAGGGAGCAGTAAGGGAACCAAAATGGACAGAGAAACAAGGGGAATGATATCCATCCCATTGCCAAACTGGTGCTGAAAGAAGAGGAAAAAACCCAGAGATGTTGCAGGGGAGAAATGGAGACAGGCAATGGAGGGGGGAGAGGGAAGTATAGGAGGCCAATGTGACACCTGTCACCACAAGTCACCATTTCCTGGGCTCTGGGTTCGTTACAGCCGGCAAAGAGAACCCCCAGAGTCCCTATATACAGTGTTCTTTTCAAGGAGCCAGGATAGAAAACAATCAGTATCCCCACCTTTTGTGTGATATTTAGCAGCAGTGTTGAAGAATACATCATAGGCATTTAGGGTATGTCTAGGTAAAGAAAGTCAATAGAGGTCAGCTTACATATTGTAGCTCACCTTAACCTTTTTCATACATTCTAGACAGAGCACCACTAGAATCAGCTAGCAGAATATCTCTACATCTGGGGTTGGGATGAGTCAGCGCCATCACACGTCCATAACTTAAGTAAGCAGCTACTCTCCCTCGCATCTACAACACGTAACCACCAGACGTTTACACAAAATCTAACTGAATATAGCGAGAAGCGTTTCTGGCTGCCGTTCCAAAGTGCCAGTTTTTACCCCAGAAGCAACGTTTTTCACGTCACTTGTTGCGAAGCACAATCTGAAACTGGAAACACAGCCTGTACTGGACTCGTCTAGACATCACATCAATGCAATACTGCATATAGTCTTGTTCCATTAAAAAAAAAAGTTGATCAATGCTCCAATTTTTACCCACCCCGCAAATTAATAAGGCTATCAGAATATGCATTAAAAATAGCAATCACCTACCTGGCAAGTCTGATGAAATACCGGATATTGGTGGATGATGGAATGGTACTGGGTAGTCTGTTAATGAAGGAGGAATAGCAGCAGCATCGACCGTTGTCACGCTGGGCACTCTGACAGTAGATGGCTGATACATGAGAACCCTGTTTTAAACAGCATGGGAAGTTACAGACAGCCTGGCCGTTAGTTACAGCAGAGAAATTATGCACCGCTGTGCACTCTCATTCACAAGGTCACTATGTTACAACACAACTATAGCGTGGCTACTCACTACACCAGTATTCCACTCTAATTTTCTCTTTCATAACAGTCTTCATAATAACATGACCGTATCTTGGCTCTCAACAGCAGCTGTGACATAAGAGCAAGTTGGCATTAAAACAAAGTACAGTGCTGGAGTCATTTATAACAGTCTACCATTCAGAGACAGAAATGGACATCTGTGTCTGTGGAGCACCCTGGGAGGGATGTGCAGGTAGCCAGAGCCAGGAGGAAAGCACTCGCTTCCGTTTCTCCACGTAACCGTTCCTCGGTGCTAACCTGTCACACCAAGGGCACGACTGACCATTATTCAGCCCCTGGAGCACAGATTACACACGTGGGTGTCAAACCCATCTTCACTCACAGCCTGAGCCCAAGCTAAGTTCAGCTCTCCAGGAACATGCAACCAGTTAAAATCCTTCTACATCCCCACCTTCTGCCCTTAACTTAACTTTGCAGCACTGTTAAAGATGACATCACAGGCATTCAGGCACCAGCCACATGCATAAAATATTTCATGAACTCCAAGTCAGGTGGAAACACCCAGAGCCCCGCTCCCAGCCGCTCCGCATCACGCCCTCCAGCCCACCAGCCATGAGTGCTATCTGCTCACGTCTTTCTCCCCAGACTGCTGCATTGGTGCATTTATGCCACTTCTGATTTCAGAAGCTTGGATTTCAGACCCTCCCTTCTCAAGCACCTCACACACTTCAGCCTGTGTTGCTTCTGCCTATAAGGAAGACACCCCACAGTTTTGCCAAAACTAGCGTTCAGGCAACATTGCTTATGAGAGATAAGCTATTCCCCAAAAGCCTGGCTTTGACTTGCATTTGAAGAATGAAAACATGCCATTTCCATACCCAAACAGTAGGGAAAATACATTGGTCACAGATAGACAAGAAAACTCAGTCCTTCAACAATTATGGTTGCAGGTAGCCATCTCAGACAAACACAGGAGCATGGAAGGAAGTCTTGATGCCTTCTGAAACTTCATTAAGAGATGTATTTGGAGCTATTTTTTTCTCAGAAAAATAAGAAACAGAGTCTCTTGCAGAAGGACTCCTCCACAATCCTCACAAAAAGCAACAGCATTTCAGTATCACTGCTGAAAGTTGTTGAAGATGACCAACTATCTCCTCACCAAAGACCACACATTCCTGTGGACTAGAGACACAGTACACCTGCTCGTTACTTCAAGAGCTGGCAAAACAGAAGGGGTTTGGTTTTGTTACTATTATTTTAGTACAAGACATAAGCCACTACGCTGAGAGAGAGAGACACAGACACACACCTCATGCATGCAGCAACACTAGCTAATAAGCCATTACTAAAAGCTGACGCTTGGAATCGCCTCGTGGAGCGGTGACTGCTGGTCAGCCTAAGCAGCGCTCCTCTCTCCCTGCAGGTCTCCTGCGCCCTACAGGCCAGGAGCAAGAACTTCATGGAAACCACAAACAGTAACTGCAGCTGAGTTGCACAGATTGGGACAGACAGAAGGCGGCACAACAGTAAAAAAGCTGGTTAAGCCTGCCACTGAAGTCAGACACGACTACAAAAATGGAGCAGTTGACAGAGGACCCGGGAAATCGTTGGTTGTGCTAACCGAGGTGCAGGGCTGACTGATAACCATGGCCAACAGTGTCCAGGACATTCCAGAGTTTAACAGAGAGACAGAGGAAAAGCTTGTCTTGATTCAAAACAGCAAAGTGCCTCTCCCTTCCAAGACTGACAGGATGGATGAAACACGCAACGCAGCCTAGCCTCCTGGGTACCAGAGCAGATTAGATAAAGGGTAAAACAGACAGCAAGAGAAAAGCCTTTAAGATGACACTAACTTAACAAGAATGCACAAAGCTCCTCCACTTGGCATAATCTGCTTTCTCAGGAGAATCCTGTCCATTAGCTTAACCAGCTTCCTTTTCTATGGAGAAATATCCCTGCAAACACAGCAACAGTCAGCGCAAGTCTTTTGTGAGATGTAAAACTATTTAATAGTGTTTTGCCTGTACAAAGGTACTGTATCAATACAACCTTCTGCAAGGACAGGCCTAGAAATTCTCCTCTGGAAATGTGGAGCTGGATCCCGAAGAGAGATTACAAGTCCATTTGTCTACACATCAGTTTATCTGAGACATTACAGAATAACAACTAACTTTAAAATTGACAAACCCTTTGGTCGGGCTTCCTTGTGTTTCAGACATAAATATGCACTTCCTTTTGGCAGGAGGATCTTCCTCTTCATCGGAAGAGCTTTCTATTGTCAAGTCAATAACGTCAACTTTCTTCTTGTTTACCTCATTGGCCACCGTCACAGAACACGGTTTGCTAACAACACTGGAACCTAAACAAGAAAGTGAAATATCACTGTTTTTTAAAGGCTGTTGAACACCAGCAGTTTCTAGTTGCAACAGAACCAGGAACTTAAATCCTGTTTTAGCTAATCTTCCTGGCCACTACAGAGAACGTTACGGCCCAGGAACTGTTTTATTAGTGTTCTGTAACATGGTGATAATGTTAAAGCACAAGCTTTAATCTTCACTTATCAGTTTAAGGACCTAAAACAAGAGCAACCTTCTGTTTTCTTAATTGCTATTAGAAAGAACAAAGACAAAGCCCAAAAATGCACACTTTTAGAGATACAACCTCGTCTTTTAAACTTAAAAGACAAGAAGGTTAAAGGTGTTAAGCCCTCCACAAAAACAAACATCCATACACATTATCCAAGCTACAACTAAGCGTCCAAGCCTTTTTGTTGGCTTGCGACCAGTACCCAGATGTACATACTTTCAATTTTGGTGCACTGTGGACTTGACACTTTCACAGCTTCTTTCTTTGGCCTCATGGGGCACCAGGAGCCATCTTCTTGGAATTTAATCTCATCCACATCTGAACACTCATTAAGGATTTCCATGAAAAGCCTGAAAAATGAAGTTGACTGGTTTCATTTTTGATTCCAAGTGAAATTTTTATTCTAAGTGAAAAGGAGACACAGTTGAAAAGCTAATTATGATCACCTTCGACTCATTCATGTACTTTCTCCCTAATTTATCCAACCCGAGAACCTGTCATTACAGCCTTCACAGATATCCAGACATCGAAACCTAGAAGAGTACCCCAACCAACTTATATCCCACTCCAACATTACTGCAGTTCATAGATTTCCATACAGAAATAGACATTGTCATCCTTTGAATCAAGTTTGACACTTCTTTATGACTTAAAGTTTAAAATTTCAGGTTAATAGCTTCAGAGATAAGGATAGGTCTCCCCTTTTACATGACCCTAGGTGTCACATTTGAGCCTCAGTATATTCGCTCTGGAGAAATCCAAGAGTTTGACAGTGCAGTTAGGAGATAAACTTAGGTAGTTCGTTACCCAGGAGTAGAAAATAAGAGTCTAATGGTTCCTCCCAGTCTAAAGCATTTTGACAAAGAAAATAGTATGAAATGGCTAAACCTCAAGTCACAAAAGTAGCTATCAAGTACATCATGAAAAATTTTAAGTAACTGCGTAATCTGCAAACCCAGTCTCTTACCCATCTAATATTAGGCTCTCATAAGCTGCCTTTTTGTCACAGACAGGGCAGATCCAGGTAGGCTTCTTCTCATTCATTTGAAGATAAAGAGCAGCATCGAAACATTGCAGGTGTGTGCAAGTTACAGCCCGGCATGGGATTGTCAGTCTCATTTTTCCCAGCTGCAGGAGATGCATTTAAAGAGTGTCAGAACAGAAGACAGTGAAGTAGGCCTGGATGGCTAACAATGAAATCAGAGGCAGTTGGTGAAGTAACTTGTCTCTTCTCACTACAGAGGCGCCCAGTGCTAAGGTCGCTGCAGGCAAATCCACCCCACCAAAGCACACACAGTGCACTTAAAGGAAAAATAAAGCCATCCTCAAAGTCTTCACTGAGTTGAAAACAGTCAAACATTTTTAATGGTTCTGCAATGTTATTTCTAGGATTTTATTTTTATTAAAAGACCTACGGAAGCACCCGCTTTATCATTTTCTTCTAGCCATATATTTTGAGGGGTTTTGTGAGCTCCAGTTACATTAGACTCAGAACGGCATTATACCCATGTTAACACTCGAGTTAACAGACCAGTCACTAACACAAGGCCAGCTTCTACCCGGGAAGAGAAACCCCAGTGCAGCGTTACCTTGTTACATGGTGCTCAATTTCTTTGTTTGTTATGGTAGCTGGCAGTATAAGCAATACCACCAACATGAGGAGATCCAAAGTTTTATTTATCACTGTATCCTTCAATTATTCTGTCACCCTGCCCAATTAGTCTCAAGGCCTCCATACACAAGATTACTCCTTCTAAAGACCTCACTACACACATGGGAGTAGCAACTTGATCCTGACTGCATTACAACTGAGGCATTTGCAGTTCTAAACCACGGTTGGTTGAATGCTGCTACAATCAGGTGCTTGTAGATGCACCCTTCTCCCCACTATTTTATATTAATGAATCACTATAAACCAAAAGCCAGTGAAGTTCCTAAAGCGGGGCTTTTTCGAAGCAGCCCAAGTCTGCACTAAAGATGAATACGCAAATCTGTACACGGTCGTTCCCAGCCATACTTACAGGACACATCAGAGATACCCGCAGACTGGTTGTGGCAATCTCACTATCAGGATCTGCAGTTAGTTTTTCTTTAACTATTGAAATAAATCAAGACGTTATACAGAGACATTATTATTTTAAATGCTAACCATGATTCGCCAGTATTTGTACTTTATTTCCAGCTATCTAAAAAAATTAAGCATCTAGGAGACTAGTCCGTAGCAATATCAAACAATAGTTTCACTCTTTATAAGCAGCTGGCAAACACTGTGCATCACAGGATTGTCTGATGTGCAGCAGATGCACTAACAGCCACATTGGTTAGAAGAGCAAACTCAACTCAACACGTGGAGAGATAAATGAAATAATCATCAGCAAGTGAGGTACAAAGACAATGAGCATCACATGCAAGTGAAGAGAACCCGTATTTAGGACATCTACCTGCACCTCACAGCCCACCGCGGTAAGTGGTGCTCACGGCATTCCCATAAGAACATTTAGGATGGGATCTCTAGGTGTCCCTACCGGCTCAGGGACCCTCACTGACAAAGTGCATCATGCCTCAGCAACAGCAAAGGGAACCTTCGATACTCTGGGCAGGGGCTTTCTTTTCAAAATGCTGCAAATCCCTTAAGTATTACCAGTTCTAGTTTTAAGGAGCCACCAGCCACCCTCAGAAAGTACAGACAGGCAAATTAATTTGACTTACTTAGTGCTCTGGAATGATCGGGGTTTCTGATACCTTTCATTTTTAACCTCTGCAAAAGCATAGCTGAAGTGAGCTGACGAACGAGATACACAGACATGGAGTAATTCTACAAAAAGAGTGATTAAAGATTAAATATTGATTTCATACGGTACGTCCACTATGACAACAAATTACTATTTACACTACTTGTAGCGTAGAGTAAAAAACCAAAAACATGCCAATTTTTTGCTTAATACTTATGAAAAAGCATTGACAGACAACTTCATTACTGTGAAAGAGTCCAATCCTCTGCCAGAATTCTCCTGCCAATCAAGTCCAACCGTCCTACTCCAGTTGTGGCTTAACTAAGAAGAGTAACTCCACAACCAAGAGACAATCTGGGCTCTTTTCTTGGAAAGATGATTTAGACTGGCGACACACCTTCTCATACATTCAGTTTTTAAGAACTTCTCACATTTGCATCCTAAATCCTTCTCTTTTTTTCAGTGTCAATCTGTTAGCGGGGAGCGCAAAGACAATCAGGTGACAAAAGAAAAGATGAATGCTCTTTCAGGTGCAAAACACACCACTTCAACCAGCACACAGCTGCACCACTTTCATTGTACCTTTTCTTTAGCTTGCTCCGCACTTTTAAGCCAAGCCTCACTGCACCGTATCCACTCCCCTGAGGCTGACCACATTTACTACTCTTCCTGAATTCACACCACTTGCCAGCTTCTTTTGTTCAGTGTTCACTCTCTCTTCAAGGTTACTAATGAAGAGAAAATTCTGCAAATCCCACTACTGCGGAATAATAATGGTTTCATCTGTACAACAAACACAGCCTGCAGTCTCTTTTTTCCACTCCCTGCCAGCCACTTTCTTATGGCTCCTATACTGTCTGGGTGCGGCACAAGAATTTTAAACAAGAACACTTTCTGCCCTGCTCCTCCTTTACCACCTGTAGGAAAATGAGCTCTTGCTTGGATGAACAGATAAAGTTATCAAAATGCATAGGAAAACATTAAGAAAAATGGATTTTTTTTCCCCACCCTTAAAGAATGACCATACATTGCACTGTTTATTGCCTACAGAAAAAATGCTACAGGCTCAAGTCTGACCACCTCTGTGGGATTAATGCCTCCCTTGCTCAGAAGCCCTCCACTCTCAGTCAAGCACATGCCAAGAAGCCCTTACCACGTGAGCCCGCTGACACTCCACACAGTCCCGAAGGGTCTCATTTAGGGAGGAATAGCAACAGCTGCTATGCCAGTTCCAATACTTGGAGCAGAGCACCAACATTAAACCAGAGAACTTGCATCACCTCTCAGGGCATGGGGAAAATGCCGGGACAACCTCCAATTCATCTGCTTCCATGAGAATATGTTTTGGCAGATACGGGGGAGGAAGAAAGCAGGGGTCAGCGGGAGAGGCCAAGACCACACACAACACTGCAGTCATTTCAAGATTCGTGTGCTTTATGATTAGGAAGCAACGGCTTAGATCTCTCCCTCCACCTCTCTTTCAGAAAATAAACTTTACTGTCAGCACTGCCCTTCATTTATTTTCTGAACATTGGCTTTCTCTCCAATTTCTTTTTTAGGTTTTAATTAGTATATAAAAGCCTACACTGGAGTGTCACTTTGAAACATGTGGTGTCTCTGGTCCACAGATTTTGAAGAAAAAAAGTAAGAGGTAAGCTACTTCGATAATTGAATCCAGAAGGATTTACGGAATTAGCCACAGGTAGAAGAATAAGTAGTTCTTGACTTACCAACAGCTGAAAGGGCTGCTGCAACAGCTATTTAAACCTAGGAAGAATTCAGAAGTTCCTCACACTCTCCCTTTCTTTCCTTAGAAAATTCATCAGGGGATTTCTAAACAGCCACGCAGCCATTTTAAAGGCCAATTCCTTTTCAACTATGATTAATGACTGCAGGCACTAGAAAGCAACAGGTATCACATTTCAGTCACCACCTCCTGTACCTCCTCTCACCTGAAGCCTAGCATGCTTTTCCCCCACTGCAGCTTTCCATGAAGTTCAGAATTGCATTATGAAGAGGCTTCAATTTTCATTTTTTTCCCCAGCTCTCCATCCCTCCCCACACTGAGTCACTTCACCTCCAATTCACCGAAACTTCCAGAATACGCTTCATTTGTAAGAAAACACACACTGCTCAGATATCCTGCATTACAAACACAGACACCGCACAAGTATGGTCTGGCCAAGCATGGTTGAGATCCATCAAGCCCAGAAACAGCTGACACCAGCAGCCTGACACCTCCCCAGGAAACCCTTCCCAGCAACCCACCATCTAAGAGCTTTCTGAGCTGGAAATTCCACCCCGGTTTAGTTTATTTGCAAGTACAATTTTAAATCAACTCAGAGAGGCCATTTTCATGTAAAAAATGAATCTCAAAAGAATAGAGATAGAAATATCCATTAACCAGTTCTTCCTACGAAACAGAAATTGCTTTTGTAAAACTACTTTGTATTACTTGGTTAGAAAATACAAAAACCTCAAGAGCAAACGCGTGTCTCCACCCCCATGGCCTTGGCACATCTGGTCAGTTTAAAAAGCCTTCTCCAAGGGACAGTTACAACAGATACCAAGAAACACACCTTAAAACGCATGGCTATGTAACTTTTCACACCATCAGGCTACAAGGAAGAAAGTAGGTTTTCCTTCTGTTGTTTTGTCACGTCTGAACTGTTCAGTACTATTTTTTGTGGTACACCACAAAGATTTTGATGTTTTTGACACACATTTCAGGCAACACTTAACAGCAGGCTTTCTAATGTGGATTCTATAAGGAAGTCTTTGCCTTCTGTATGCAAATCTTATGTATGTTAACGTAAACTACCATACTTCTAGAGCAAACTTTGTTTCCTGGCACTGATAGTAAGTTCAGCCACCTAATACTAAACACTTGCTGGGGTATGCCTTGCCAACAACATCAGGCAGTAGGGGAGAAGGAATGCTAGATGAGGTTATTTAGATAACTTTCCACATCCTACAGACCACACAGTTTACCTTTCCAATTTCAGAAGCCCAGGAAATGGAAATCTGGTTTGGCACTGCTGATGACAACCTAACTAGAGATGTTATATTCAAAGGACGCCCAGGTCGCTTCTGTTCAATTCCATTTTTTGGCGGTGGAGCGTAGCCCTATGGGAAGAAAGGACAATGAAAGTGTTACCAAGTCTCCCCGCTGTACTCTGAAACCCACTGCAACAGACTTGTTAGTTTTAAACAGATCTATGGGAAGCAGGTAAACCTAGAGGCTCTCTAGGCTGGAGACTAAGTTCTACACTTATTCTGAGAAATATCAGGCTTTGATAGTCTAATACCAGAAGTCAACCACAATTTTAAAGCATTTTTTGTTTTAAAGTGGTTTTACAGAAGTGCTGAAAAGGTGGAAGAGAACGCAGTTTTGGTGCAGGTAAGTTTACTGAAAGAGGGGAAGAAAAAAAAAGCAATGTTGATGCTTTGTCCTTTTTTTCCCCCTACCCCACTGAAAGTGAGCAGCACATCGCAAGGATACAGCCTTAGTGGCAAACAAAGCAAGTCATGAAGAGTTAATTCAGTGTTTCACAGCCAGAAAACACTTCACTGATTCTATTTAAGAAACAAAGTCTTGTTCCAACAGCTCCCCATCTCCTTGGTGTCTGCTTTGCCTCATATCAACTACACCTAGCCCCACTGGCAACAGGTTGTTATCTGTACTCTGCCAAGGCCCCTGAAGAAGAGCTGTACGTGGAATATCAGCTGTATTTAAGAGCTAATAGGCTTTGCTGTTGTCTGCAGAAACAAAATAAACTATTTTGGTAAAATAAATTACCAGATTTATTTTTGGTAGCTGAGCTTTGAAGGATTTTCATAACCGAGACCGCTTTTCCCTGTAGTTTTATCTCCTATATGATGTTTGCAAATCAAATCAGGAGCCACCCAGTTCCCTTTTGCTTCTAGCACATACTCTCCAGCTTATTGTGAGGAGGAAGTACTTGTGCTTTGTGAAGGAGCACATGGCCTAACTGCGGCTTATTCATCTCACCCTGTGTCTGTCACTATGAAAGCAAGCCAGTCTGTAACAGGAACTCTAAGAATCTCTGTTTCGAGCTCACACAGACAGCCTGCAGTCCACTCATCTCAAAAACTCATCCTGTACCAGAAGGATGCCAATAAGAGATTGCAGCCCTATGTCTTGCACAGAACTGACTGCCAGATTTCATTTAGTTCAAGATAGTGTTGTTCTACGCAAGAAACTCTCCCAGAAAGGCTACGCTGGAAAAACACACACACACACATATATATCTTTTTTACCCAGAGAAACACACACATTCACAGCCTAGCGCTTGAAAAAAGCATTACTTTGAAAGACACTAAGTCTGGAAATAAAAAAACAGAAATAAACAGCCTCTTCCACTCACTAGTCAAGTATACCATCGGATAATCACTGCCTTTAATCCAAGGAGGACTTGATAATTGTCACATTATTTCCTAGGTTTCCAAAGCAGCTCTATTACTAGTCCATACGTTTCACCTGACAACCAAACCCTGGCTGTGCCTCACCACTGCCCTTTATTAATTTCAGACAGGACTCTTGCTTGCAGTGACAGAACAGGGACTCGGAGCTTCTACAGGCAGGTCTGCCAGGCCAGAGCGGTAGAGATCAGTTGCTGAAGAACTCTCTCTAAAATGGTTCTCACCCCAGATGATGAGTGACCCAGTAGTTATCAGGAACCTTAACATGTGTGCTTTATCACAGAACACAGAGGCAGCAGATGTATGGGGACTGCTGACAGTTTCACATTTAAAAGAATGAATGATTTGCCATTTCTTTAATCAGACATAACAGCTGCAGCCATTTAGAGAGTATATATCCTAATCGCTTTGCTGTAGTAGGCCTTTCTCTACTATGGTGACTTTATAATGAGCTTATGTGGACAAGCACACCACCCCTGCAATATTCAGGAGAGTATTTCCACATATACTGTACCAGCCACAATAATCCTGCTAGTCTCCAACCTAAAATGAAGCTGCCTTGCTTTCAAGAGAGCAAGGATGCACGTTCTCTTACATTGCCTAACTTTTTTCTCTCTTTTTTTTTTTTTTTTTTTTTTTTTAAGAGACAGGCTCTGCAGCACACATGCTTCATTTCAGTCAAGCTTTTGATGTTTCCTTCCACAGAGCAACGGTCTTGAGATCAGATTCAGTCTTCTACTCCTAGAGCACTTGAAAAACTTTCCCTTCCTAGCCTTCCAGGACTTGAGTAAAGAGCACTCTGCTTGCCTATCACAACCAGCATGGTCTGGCACTGTTTACGTAGGCTGCCAGTTCTAGTGGTTAGCAAGTGCCAACATTATTTGCGTCTTTAAGTCTTCCACGCTTCTTGCGAGAACCATATTAGTCAAAGCAGGTGGAATCTGTTATAGCCAGAAAATCTATCAACAGAAAATGTGACTGTAATCTGGCTATTTCCAACCTGACATATTTGATTTTGTCCACTGAAAGAGACCTGCAGTGGTCTATGGAGGTCCCGAGAAGAAAAAGCGAATTACTTCTCTGGACTTGTGTTTTGTCTTGCCTACAAGAGAAGTCACCAGGATAACCACCTGCTCTAGTGCATGATGTATAAAATCCTTGTTACTCACCAAGGCACCAGCATGCAAGGCTCTACATTTACTCCTTTTAAGTCAGAATCAACACTATAAAAGGAGGACACAGATAATTGTAGAAATACAAGAAAACACCACGTTAACATGAGTTGGCACAACCTGAAGCAGTATTGACACACCAGCAGCATTTCTCTTAAGTTTCTGGTAAGGATTGCAGCCACGGGAGATGAATAATAGACTAATAGAATAATTTACAGACATCTGCAGAGGCATGAACTGCTATACCAGGGAAAGACAGAACAGTACTCACTTAAGAACCGTACAAGTTGGCAATAGAGGCTGGCATCACTGATTAATTACCTAACACCAACCCTACCGAGTTGGAAAATAGCGGTCTTTGAAGCAAAGAAGTTATCTTACATTTCCTGCAACAGAAAGGAACCACCAGAGGGATGCAGGCACTGACCAAATCAACTAAAAATGTTTGCAGGAGCACTCAGACTGAGACTATATTGGTCATTCAGCTCATACTGAAGGAGGACAGGAAAGGAAGTTGCCAAGACAAGAGTCATTTGTTCACTTTCTCACCTAAAGTTTCTGCTGAACAGATTAAAGAATCATCTTATGATGCGCAGGAAGACCCTACAGGATCTAGATCTAAAGCAAAGCAATAACCCAAGGTTACAAGCAATTTTTGCTATGACTGTGACAAATGTTATGCACAAAATGGATAGCATAACAAAGCATAGCAGAGTGTAAACTATATTAGCACGATGGAGAACCAGCAGACATCGACGACCACAGGATAACATCACACCCAATTCTTTTTGGTAGGTTGCTTAAAGAAAGGAAAACAATCTGCAGAAGAAAGGAGAAAACCCTCAAGTTTAATCACAGAAAACATTACTAGCATTTGCAAGAAATACTGACCAGAAAACATAAGAAAGAAATCCTTTTACCTTTTATGGAAAACAGAACAGTCATTCAATGGTTAAAGAAGTAGGGGGAAAGAGAAGCTAGAGTGTGTCATTTAGTGAGATGAGGCAAATGAGCAGAGGCAAAAAAAAGCACTCATGGTTGCATATGGCAGGAGTGGGGGTACAGGACGACACATCTAACACACCAAGAAGGTGACAAACATTCTGAAAAAGAGGTTTCACACCTCTTCTTTCCACACAGCATTTTTCCAAACCCACTGCTGAAAAAACACCTCTGTACTACTGCTTTTTCCATCTTCTATAGCTTCCAAAACTATTTCAGAAGGGGTTGTGTAAGAGTTTCTCTCTGTTCTATTGTACAGAGATACCCGTTCCAGAGATTTTTCAAGAATAATGAGAGTGCTTTTCCCTTTCTGTATATATTCAAGCCTTGAGGTGACCCTGCCTACCTACTAACTTTTGCAACATCAGACACAAGTAAAGCGTACAACTGCCAATGCTGTTCTGTTCCAGTATTAGTAAATGCTACGAACTGTAAAATGCGTCTGTTCTTCATCCCCGCAATGAATTCTGCTCTAACCGGACAGATGCAGAGCAGCATACGAACTTGTACACCAAAAGGTGATACCATTCCCTTGTAACAAGAAGGGACTAAAGCCAATTGCAAATATAGATAGCCCAAACAGTGAGGGCTACTACCAATCAAGTCAAATAAACTCAGTCTGAAGACCTACAAGGATGATTCAGTACTCCACATCTGGAGTACCGCCTTCAGTTCTGGGCCCCCCAGTTCAAGAAGGACAGGGAACTACTGGAGAGAGTCCAGCAGAGAGCTACCAAGGTGATCAGGGGACTCGAGCATCTCCCTTATGAGGAAAGGCTGAGAGACCTGGCTTTGTTCAGCCAGGAGAAGAGAAGGCTGAGGGGGGATCTCGTCAATGCTTATAAATATCTAAAGGGTGGGTGTCAAGAGGATGGGGCCGGACTCTCTTTAGTGGTGCCCAACGACAGGACAAGGGGCAATGGGCACAAGCCGGAACACAGGAAGTTCCACCTGAACATGAGGAACAACTCCTTTCCTGTGAGGGTGCCAGAGCAGTGGGACAGGCTGCCCAGAGAGGCTGTGGAGTCTCCTTCCCTGGAGACATTCAAACCCCGCCTGGACGCGGTGCTGCGCCCCCTGCTCTGGGTGTGCCTGCTCAAGCAGGGGGGTTGGACGGGATGGTCTCCAGAGGTCCCTTCCAACCCCGACCCTTCTGTGATTCCCCGTGCAGACACTGGTTTGGTTTTGACATATTTTATTGTGTTAACTGTGGTAAAACACAACCCATGCAGTGGCTGTAACGTGATTAATAGTAGTAACGGCTATCTCACACAGCAAATGTACAAACCATACGCCTAACGTTAGTAACTAGAGAAATTTGAGTGATAACAATAAAAAGCTTGTTTTAGCAAGCTAACATTACAGGGGAAAAAAAACCCAAACACCACACACACCACAAGTCACAAAGAAGCCACAAACACGTACAAACAAGCTTACCGGCAACGGAAACAGCTTCCCATTTACTTTAATACACAAACTATTAGGGTAATTATCTTCTTGAGGGCAGCTTGTCTCTGCTAGGCATAACCTATATCCCCAAAAAGAGAAAGCATAATTTTCAAGTGTCACCACATTCATGTGTCCCCACAAACATCTAGACTTATGTTACATTAGCCAATTAAGAAGTTATAAGAGAACACTACGAGAAAGGTACCTTAGCTGAACTTGGACGGTGTAATCTCTCCTGCCCCCTGGCAAGAAGTCCCTGTGACAAGGAGGAAAAAAAAAGATAAGTACCCGTTTAGACAGCAAATCTCATATTCCAGTCATATGCAGAAAGAACTGGCACACCTGCCCCATCACTAAACTTTGCTCTTTTTTTTCTTTTACTGAGCTATGAATGAGTCTTACAAGTGACACCTCTGTGTAGCTACTGCATCCTCTGTCAAGAGTTTATAGCAACAATAAAGTATGATGTTGCCAAAGAGGAAAAAACCCTGTGAATTCTCTTGGCTTACACCCCAGGTCTTGCAACAACATGAACCCTGGGACAAAAGATAAAAGCAGCCTTCCATTCCTGCAGCCAGGAAACATGCAGGGAAGAAAAGCTTACCACCTCTCTAAATAGTCACAATTATTTGGAACCAAGTAACTCTTAACTCTTTAGTGGCGTAGGATTTACCCCAACTGCACATAAATTCTGTGCCCAGTAGTTCCTGAAGAAAACAGAAGAGAAACTCAGCATAACTCCAGCGAGCATTATCACTCTGCATCTGCAAGCTTATGCGATGCATAAAATGAACCAAAACCCCACACCTTCTCCTGAAAGTTCGCAAAAAAGTTTACCCCCGCTATGCCACGCTCTTACTCCTTACCTGGAAATACAGATTTCTCTGACCTGCTGAGGTGTTAAAGCAAAGATAAAAAACTTCTCTTGGAACCTCTGAATACTGCTCTGTACTAGAAAAAAAGAGACACAGAAGAGGTTTAACCGTGGTGATTAAAGTCATTGATTAAAAACAGGACCTGCAATTGAGTTTTTCCTGGAACAAGGCGTAAGTCACTTAATACAATCAAATTGTGGTTGAACTGCATGTAACTGTCAACAGGAAAGCAATGGAACAAATCATTCATTCAACTATATTCAGATGGCTTAATATCACATTACACTTCAGTACTAAAGCAGCTTGGCAAGCTGCACTATAATCCTTTCTCCCAAGGGAGAAAGGTTCAACCAGTCACACAACAAAATATAACACCGGGTACCTGGTGAAAAGAGTACCACAGAGATGTTTACAACTATTTTAACGTACTACAAGAAGAGAATGTGCACGAGAAGTTATTAATGGACAGCTGGAAAATTACTGAATTCAGAAACAGCTAAAGGTAACCAAGCCTTTGCAGAGGAAGGGAGGGAGCACAACCCCTAATGCCAGAGAAGCCAGCTGGACTTCATGTCTGGGAATTACCCCTCAGTGCCATTTAGCAAAAAAATAAATAAATACCACTTTCATATCAGAATCCTACTTGTCTGTCAGCAATGGGAAGCAGTAATATTTTAGTGTTAAGGATTCATAGTACGCACGTGTTGCTTTTCTACTTTCTTTCTACTTGAGAAGTGAAAAATATTGACCTGAAATAAAGGTAGATTGGACTTGTCCAACAGTTTAAAGTAACCAGCAAGGAGGACAAATGGAAAAGTAGCACAACTAAACCAGACAAATTTGGAAGCACTAGACTCTCCTGTACACGGTGACATTCAGAGAAGATGATCTCTATGCCCAGAAACACACACAAAAAGGACACAAGTGTGAAACAGAACCCAGGTGGAGCGAACAAGCGCACCAAGTTCCTCAAGCAATTCAAAACAGCTACATTGTGCATGTATGCGCACACACGCGCACCACAGGCAGCATTTTATATTTTAAAATAATACCTGAGCATGTGTAAAAGGAGATCATGGAAATATTTTTTTATTGATTTGAGTGTGGGTTAAAACTAAACCCCACGCCTACACCTGCTTTCGTGTTCTTATATTAGCGCAATACCTACACTCATCCTTTTTAAAAGAGTCACAGTGAAGCAGACAATACTCCTGGCTCTCTGAGCTATTTGATTTCTGAATCCTTAATTCTCAAACACAAAAACCTTGTTTGTTCCATGTCCCAATCACCCCAGTCTACTAACTGGGACTATAAGCTATCCGTATCAATCTAAAAATATTAAATAAAGCCACATTTCCAAATTTGCTCCTGAATCATGTCAGAGTGACTTTCAGCCAATGTTCATATCCTTCTAATGTCAGAAGGGCCCATTATTTGCATATTAAGCCATTCCTCACATCTCATTTCCCCACTCCTCCTCACACAGGTCTGAGTTGCAGCTCTGGCTGCTGCCACCTTCAGGTACTGTGCTCTGGAAAGAGTCTGAAGGCAAGCAAGTACTCAGTTAAATTAACCTTGCGTCCCTCACCCATGTCTTAAGAGAACCCAAGTGTTACAGGACTAGATAATCCTCATGAAAATCCCATGAAAATTGGGCAACATGCAACAAAGAGCCCACAGTCTTCAAACAAAAGAGGAATTTACATGCAGCTCTAACTATAACGGTGACACCCTTAAGGAAGCGTTCTCCTTTCAGAAAGAAAAAAAAAAGGATTGTTTCCAAAGTTGAGGAAAACAGCTGTTAGGGAAGTTTCTAGCGTATCACCGCCACCTCTAGATATCATTGACCAGAAAACAAAAGGTAACTCCACAGCAAAAATATAATGCAGAGCACACGCTGCATTATATGGGACAGAGCGACTTACATGGCTGGCAACCAATCTGGTTAACTATGAGCCAACAGTTGTCCCATAATACAGAATAATTCAGGAAGCTAGTTAAGATACTCGGCTACTGCACACAGCGAACATAAGGAGGAGTTAGCCAGGACATCGTGGCACTGACAGATTATCTTTGTAAAGGTAACGGCAGCATGAGCCACAGAGCTGTCCAACACCACAGCAGCTGTTGTACCAATACACGGGTTCGATATTAAACTCTTCTCAAACACACAGACAGACGAGGCATTGTAAATAATGCTTTTTATAATATTTGCTGCATTAGGTACTGGAGGATGACCAATCCATATATGCCTCATTGAGGTAAAGTCACCGCCTAAAAGGCTCTATTATCAGTTAAGAAACTAAAGTGTTTAAGAGGATGCAAACAGCTTGCAAAATGCCGAAGTGTTTCTAAGCAATATTATTAAATACTTCATGAAGGTCAACCTGTCTTACCTTACAAGACAGAGAACAATATATTTCCAAATAAATATATTTAGGAGTGAGGCATTTGAGGAGGCTAAACTGAGATTTCACGTTATTTGGCAAAGGTCCAGTCTACGTTTTAGAGTATGGCAACAACCAGTAGGCTGAAAAAGCCATCACTAAATTGCGTACAACACTGAACACTTGTTGCACAAAGTATCTATTTCAGTGCCAGATGCAACCTGCAGAATTGTTGCAGCGAGATAAACGCAAGCTAACAAACCAGTGAACTTGTTCTCCTTATGTTGTTGCAACTTACTAATTACTGACCCTGAAATTCTTTTCCTGTTGGCCCCGACAGATGTGTTCCTCACTTGCACCAGGCAGAGACTTCAGCTCCAAATCTTTCAGCCAAAAGTGGAGGTTCAGACTAGATATTAGGAAACATTTCTTCACCGAGAGGGTGGTCAAACCCCGGACCAGGCTTCCTAGAGAGGTGCTCGATGCCCCAAGCCTGTCAGTGTTTAAGTGGCATTTGGACAATGCCCTTTACAACATGCTTTAACTTTTGGTCAGTCCTGAAGTGGTCAGGCAGTTGGACTAGGTGATTGTTGTAGGTCCCTTCCAACTGACATATTCTACTCTATTATTTAATATTCAAAAGACAAAGATCTTTAGTCATATAACATTTACAGAAGAGAACGCTGTTTTCTGAAGCATGGCTTGGCACTGTTGGGGGCAAGTGGTGGAGAGGACAAGGGTAGAAGAGAAAAAAGGAAGACTTTCCACTTTTCCCCATCTGCAAAAAGCCATTTAACTCTGGACTTGGTACCATCATAAGCAACACCTATTTCATGAATTAAGGGACCTGCAGAGCTATTAAACACTTACCTAGACTTGTAGGTTTTATGAGCACATCAAGCACATCATAAAAAGGTAGGCTTTTCAGCTGAACATCAGGATGAACGGGTGGAATCGGAGGGGACGGCTGCTGCATCTCAAAGTGGGGCTTAGTGTCTTGGAGCAGCACAGAACTGACAGGTGAGGAAGGAGACTGAGGCGTGACCGAAGTAGAAGGGAGTGGGTGAATGCCAGCAACAGCCAGGTCAGGCTCGACAGGAGAGGAACTACTGTCCAAATTGAAAACCGCGGGCTTTATAGCTGATAAGTCCGAAAGTCCTTCAATTGTCCTTGGGTACCGACGCCTATAGAGTTCTCGGATTTTTATCTGAACTGCTGGGCTGCAGCCGCTCTTCAGTAAGTGCAGTGCCCTCATCAGGAGGTCATGTTTCCGCCCGCTTTTATTACGTCCAGCAAACCCCAACAACACTTGTAGTTCAGAAACACGAAAACTTGATACCATATTCTAGAACAAAAAGAGAGATAAGCACAGGTGAACCAACAGTACCCCATTTAGGCCTTTTTGAGGAGCACGGTGAAGCATCTGAGCTTCCATTGTTCTAGTTTCACACTTTTAAGTACTACCCATACCCTTACCCGACACAAGGGTATAGTTAAAGTTAAGAAGCAAAGCATCCAGGATCAAGGTTCAGTTTGGTTGTGTTACTGATTTCAAAGACTTCTAGTTGCTTCCACGCTCAAACAATAGCAACAACATCTTAACGCAACCCATGCAGTGCTATCTTAAATCCAGAGGCAGAAGCGTAAGCTCTAACATAAAATATGTCTCACTTCACAAAACAGACAAACAAAAAAAATCAGATGAATCAGTATATCACTTGTCTTCCAACATATTTTAAGAAATAAAATAAGCAACTGTTTAAATTCTGCATAGTTTATTCTGAAACATCCTCTGTTTTGGGTAGCGTGTTAAATACGTGCAAGAACAGAGACAGGCACGTCAGGTTTCACTCTGGAAAGGATGGCACAGCAAGGTGGACACTTTTTAGAAAGCTACATTATACGATACTAACAAACTGTTTAACCAACATAATTGATTCCTCCAGAACTTCACAGAAAACTTCCTGTCCTTCTCGTATCACATTCTGGTGCAAAGATATCTTCAAAGGAAATAATACTATTTACTTGGTTATCAGAGTTAGTTCAATCCCGTCTTCCACAATTATGAAGTTCATAAACAGAAAGATTCTCATAAAAAAAAACCCAAGAAATGAAAAAGCCCACTATGCAAGAGGAAGCGATCTTCTCCACCCATTACCACAAATGAGTAGTAATGAATGCATAGGCACATCATCTCACATTTTTGTGAGCAAGTTCTCTTCTCGGAGAGGTATAAAGTTGTCTAGAATTCTTCTAAGCAACTTCCTTCCTACTTCTGTGGGACTCTTCCACCATAACAAGGAGGTTAAGTTTTAAAGATGAAAGAACATCTGACTTCAATCTGTACTGCTGTACCGTACAGACTCCAGGCCCAAGGACTGGCAGACAAAGGCCCTAACAGTATGAAGTAGTAGACATCGGGGATCATAAAAAAGATTTTTAAAAAACAGTTCAAAAGTACATTGTTGACTTAAATAGTAGTCCAATATACAACATTTAAAGCTTTGGGCATTGATTTCAGAGGGGATACAAGTCAAAATGCAATGTTTTGGGTTCACCTTCCCTAATCCTTACTATACAGTTAAAGAGTTTATACCCATGTACTCTAACATAGATCTGACCTCAGCTGAAGTTTTAACGCAACTACACTACAACCACGCAGTCAGCCACCAAAAAAAAAGTCTGAACTCCCCCTGTGCCCCTAGCTGCTTGCTCCCTGTTCTCTCCTTAATGTTGAGAAAATTGTTTTTACAGTAAGACAGATGAGGGAATTGAGCCAGATGAAAACTGAACTTGTGCCGTTACAAGACAGCAGGAGCAAGTGGCCAGGACCTGCCTTTTCAAGGGCCACATGAATAATGTGTATCCAAACAACCATCTGAAATACTACGGCAGGACTCTCATCAGGCACGCCCTTTCCTCGTTGTTGAGGGGACGAGGTTATCCTATTTCAGATACTGAATTTCAACATTTCCAGACAGCCAGTTTGGGTACGGTGACGCTTCTATCAAGTAGCTATCTGGGAGCAGTCTTCAAACTAGTATTCCCCCAACACCCTACCTATAAATGCACCACGGATGCAATTGCTAGAGAAAGCAGTGTCACATGAGGTGTGGAGTGGCTCACCCTAACTTCTGAAGAAGAGACCAACAGCAGATGTCACCTTAATTTCATCCCAGCAACTTCTCTGAACAGCAGAAGGATACAAGAAAAGAGGAGATGGAGACAGAACTCCATCCAGTTTGCAAGCTGCTGGAGAAGGTTAGTTTCCACCTGCCATTCTCCTGCTACTTTTCCTTAGTCTCACAGTCAAACAGGGTAAAGAAAATAGTGTTTTCAGTACTCATAAAAAGTGTCTTGAAGTACTCTAACAGTTCTATAGTCACACCACATAAAAGAGAAATTACGTTAAAAGATTATACTGATATTCAAGAATTTACCGAGAACTTCATGTTACATGCTTCCATAGACAGTTGCATAAGCTTGACAGCAACATCAGCTCCTTTCTTTCAGGTGCAGGCAGTAAGCATTATTCTGGATTCCATCATCAGAATGCAAATGATTAAAATAATCCTTTACATTTAAGATTAAGGAAATGGCATGTATTGCAAAATACTTTCTATTACCCTGCCTGCTGCCTTCTGTGCATTCCTGCAAGTTAATCGAGGTGAAGTGTGCAGTCAATCATGCCTTGAAACAGCGAATGTTTTAGTGGGAATTCCACAAACTAGCATTTTGTTACAAGACGGATTTCATTTTATTAGAAGACACAGGCTGGCTTCAATGCCATCGTCAGCAAGATTTTAAATTGACACCTCCATTAAAACTGCTTGGGAGTTTAAAAAAAACATAGTTTTGTCCATCAACACAAAATCTTACACATGCTTTTGAAAGAAGTCTTGCAAAAAGGGAGTTTTACTGGAGGTAATTAAACAACGGCTTTTTTAACATTTTCCCCCTAAATTGATTCCACATTCCCTTTAAGGCAACAACCACCATGTGCATGAAAACGCAGCTAGTCTGATCTACACATTTTTAGCTTATTAATCCATTTACAGATATATCAAAGTGGACATTCGTTATAATCAACAAGGTTTTATGGAGGCATAACACATGCTTAGGAGCATTTATAATCACGGTGCAAGACAGAGATATTAATTCCAACAAACCCTAACAAGTTACTTTCTTTTGGGGTTCCAGCAATACTGCAGAAGACTGCAGCCTAGCTATTAACATGCTTTTCACATCACTGAATTAAGATTAGACATTCAAGTTGTGTCATGTAAATGCCATCAATTTTCTCTTAAGAGAAGTTTTTTTACAGCTGCACAGCCCAGTAAAAAGCTTTTTTAACACCGAAGACCAAAGCCATTTTATTTTTAATGTTTCTCCATGAACACAAAGAGTAGTTTGACAGAACTTCAAGGAAGGAAATCAGACTGGATAACTGAAGTACTTTTATATTCCAGAAACATTTTTTTCCCCTGAAATTCATACTTGAAGGTCATAAGAAGTTTCACAGGGTTTTTTGTTTCTTATTGTTATACTATAGCAACCATGATTCATAAGCAGAAATATTATTCTAAAGCATTAAGCCGTAGGTGTATCTGGAATGGCATTCATTTCACAGGGATGATGATGTTAAGGAGTCCAGGAAATGCTGACATGCCACTCAAATTAAGGGCAGGCATGTTTCAGAGCAAAGTAAGGGATCAAACGTATCTCTCAAACAAGAGGTACATGATTCTCCACACTCCCCCTGACAAAGCCACCTGCAATTTTAACAGTCATTGTACTTACATAAATTAAAGGTAACCAAAACCACCTGTTAAATTCTTAACATATGCCTACAATAAGCACTGATGACTGTAGCTACTAGGGCAACTAACTGCTCAAGTAGCCAACCCTGCACCTGAACCTGCAGAAGCAGTTCAAATCTACTCCAAAGTTCTAGTCAGTCCCCACTTAAGAGCTCTGCTTCAGCCCCAGTGGCTTCCAACCGTTTTCTGGTGTCTAAAGGCTATATAGGAAAGGGTCGCACCAAGGACCAACCCCACAAATCCTCACTCCTAACTTTAAGCCCTTTTCTGGGCACTTGTAGCAGAGAAGCACATTTGTGACATCTTTTGCAATAAATTTGCATACATGCTGATTTACAGCAGGCTAGAAATGTGTAATACTGGTAAGAAAGAGCAACTTGTGCCTTGGGATGGCTGAGGACTTGTATGCTGACCCTAAATACAAATATAAATGTATTCTGGAAACTGATGGAATGATAAAGAACTGCAAGTCCTGGGAAAGAATGAAGGTATCACTAGTTAAATCCGTATAAGTAGTACAGTGAAGTAAGAGCAGCTCTGAAGAACACACCAGTTGGCATACACAGCGTGACCATCAGGTCCTCAATATTACGGGGATTTTTCTTTGGACTAACTCTAGCCTGGCTCCTAAATTAGGCATTAGTCGTCAAAGTTGCGTGCACTTAATATAACAGTGAAAATCCTAAATCATATACTAGCGTTCATTTCACATGAGAGACTCAAAACAAAAACCTGACCCATTTCATCGCAGCCTCGTTTTTTAAGTACCATAAACTACATTATCTCCTTCCTCTCCCCCACCACTGTATCTCAGCACCATCATTAACTGTTAATTATACTAGATACAACAAACTTTTAAGGTACCACAATAAGCCTCACTGGTCTGAAAAACTGAGTACACATCTAGGAAGAACAGGGAAATAATGTACAGATACAAGATAACAGTATATTATCAAAGGTTATCTTATTTAATCGACCCAGTGTTAACTGCAACCTTAACATCACTACATCACCAACAAACTTCTCAATATCTATTCTGTCCATCACTTTAAATTTACCCCAGATCAACACGTGGAATTTGATTTCTACATCAAATGCCCAAACTGGTCGGCATATAGAAAAAAATGTTATTAACGCAGCTAAAATAAAACAGAGTACAACAGAGTGTTTGGCAATGAGCTTGAAGAGGACACATCAAAATAGCTCTGAGTGTTTTCTTCTTGGCTAACAATTTAGCACTAAGCACTGCTTCACCTGTAAACAGACAAACACTGTCCATTCAGACTAGAAAAATAAAGCAAGAGGAGTGGAAAGACACCAGGTCTGGTATGAGCGAGAGATCTACTACATACAAGAATGAGACTTCAATTTCCATCTTTTACTATGGTATCTGAACCAGACTGCTCTTCACTTTTCACAGAATGGCACGGGTTGGAAGGGACCTCTGGAGACCATCCCGTCCAACCCCCCTGCTTGAGCAGGCACACCCAGAGCAGGGGGCACAGCACCGCGTCCAGGCGGGGTTTGAATGTCTCCAGGGAAGGAGACTCCACAGCCTCTCTGGGCAGCCTGTCCCACTGCTCTGGCACCCTCACAGGAAAGGAGTTGTTCCTCATATTCAGGTGGAACTTCCTGTGTTCCAGCTTGTGCCCATTGCCCTTGGCCTGTCGTTGGGCACCACTGAAAAGAGTCCAGTTCCATCCTCTTGACACCCACCCTTTAGATATTTATAAGCATTGATGAGATCCCTCCTCAGCCTTCTCTTCTCCAGGCTGAACAAAGCCAGGTCTCTCAGCCTTTCCTCATAAGGGAGATGCTCCAGGCCCCTGATCACCTTGGTAGCTCTCCCCTGGACTCTCTCCAGTAGTTCCCTGTCCTTCTTGAACTGGGCGGCCCAGAACTGGACGCAGCACTCCAGATGTGGCCTCCCCAGGGCGGAGCAGAGGGGGAGGATAACCTCCCTCCACCTGCTGGCCACACTCCTCTCAATGCACCCCAGGACACCGCTGGCCTTCTTGCCCACACGGGCACGGTGCTGGCTCATGGTCACCCTGCTGCCCACCAGCACTGCCAGGGCCTTCTCAGCGGAGCCCCTTTCCAGCAGGTCAGCCCCCAGCCTGTACTGGTGCGTGGGGTTGTTCTTCCCCAGGGGCAGGACCTGACACTTGCTCTTGTTGAATTCCATGAGGTTCCCCTCATGGAGGCCCAGCTCTCCAGCCTGTCCAGGTCTCATTGGATGGCAGCACAGCCTTCTGGTGTATCCGCCACTCCTCCCACCTTGGTATCATCAGCAAACTTGCTGAGGTTACACTCTGTCCCTTCGTCCAGGTCATTGATGAATACGTTGAACAGGACTGGACCCAGCACAGACCCCTGGGGAACACCGGTAGCTACAGGCCTCCAACCAGACTCTGCCCTGTTGATCACAACCCTCTGAGCTCTGCCCTTCAGCCAGTTCTCAATCCATCTCACTGTCCTCTCATCTAACCCACACTTCCTAAGCTTGTCTGTGGGGATGTTATGGGAGACAGTAACATTTTAATCGCTCAACTTCAGTGCTGGGTGTGCAAAAGCAAAAATTAAGTGGCACATACTTTCAGCATTTATAAACCCTGATTTTCCAGTAAATTTTGTGTAATCTCCCCTTCCACATAGGACATATGAGCCCACTCCCATCTCTTCTCACTAAAATGAGGTTTTTCCCACGATGGCCATGAAACTGATTGCTACCATCACACAAATTAGTTTTGGCACGGGCATATTCATTTGCCTATAAAGAGCTTTCCCCTGCCCCCCCTTCCCCCAAAGATGGGACTAACACATTACTTCAAAACCCGATTAAATACAAACTATAAGGCTGAAGCTGTTATCTTCTGAACTAGGGGTCTGCAATGTTTCAAGGATAGCGTGCACTCTGTATCACTTGTTTCAAAATTAGAGTCAGGATGCCAGCAGAAACGTAGGGGACCCAAGAAACGTTCTCTCTCTCTCCTCATAAGTAGTAATATATAACCTATCCTCTTATCTTCAGTATTTGTATTTTGCTTATATGCAAACCATAGCTTCAAGCCAAATCTCGGCGAGTTCAGAATTTGTTGGGAGCTGGAATCGTTTTTCTCACAGATGGCTCTCAGAAGGAGCTGTAGTTCCCCACTCCTGGGCCAATTCTGTTCAAAAATGTGTTTACATGCCATCTCTGGCCTCCACACCAGACTGCTGACTTCTGTTCCACGTCCTTCTATGCCTGTGTAATCCCTCTGACATTCATCGGGCTGCTCATGAGTGAGGATTATTGATAAAGGTATGAGCCATGTTTAAACACACATCTGTGAACAGCAGGTCTGGAAAGTGTATCTCAAAAATACAACAAAGATACGGTTGTGCTCACCACATCTTCTCAGCAACTCCCTAATAGTCCACAAACTGGTGACCTACAGAGTTCAATAAACACGACTAATTAATTAAGGGTTAGTCTGAAGGTCTGGAAGGGTACGCTTTATACTAGACATTTTCACCAATATCTTGAAGACTAGTGACTGTGGTTACGGCTACTTCCAAATCCTTTAACAAAACTAAAGATTTCCAAAAGGCACGATGTAACAGCAAGTTCCTTTGAGTCTCTTTGTCTTCTTTCTCTACAGCCTCTCAGTTATCACTCTTTGGTCATAGCTCCCAAGAACTTTTACTCTGAAGATCCAGAGGATGGCAGGGATGGTACTAACAGATATTAAAACGATCCTTTGCCCTGAGAAGAGAAGAATGCTCCCCCCGCATGTTTCCCTCAAAAACAGGATTTAAGAGAGAACTCTGACCTCCTGCCTTTAGTCAGTCCTTAACAATTTACTAAAATAAATTCAAATCTCCAAATTGCCCTAGTGGCCTTTAATAAGGCAGGTAGAGATCATGTACTACAGGAAATTGCAATCAACAAGAGAGCAGCAAACAATACTGCCATAAAAACATCCCATACATTAATCTATAAAGCAGCAGTTTAAGTTCACTCCGAAAGGTCAATTCATGAAATCTGTTGGGGGGGGTGGGGAATGTCTCTCTTCTTTGGCCAAAAGCAGAAAGAATTGGTTGTCTGAAAAAAGCCTTAAACCTGCAAACCAAGTGCCTGGTATTCAAGCAGACATGTTCAAATGTATAGTCTTAAAAAAAAAATAGCAGTAAAGGCCTTGAAGACATGAGGCAGTCTATTCTCTTCCAAAAAAATACGTAGAGCTTTTCGAAAACGGACCATGAATTATTATCAGCCAGATGTTGGACATTTAGAGAAGCTCCAGGCTAATAGACTCATTTCACAAGCACTCCAGTTTACAAATAAGATGAATGGGAATATCAAAAGACATTTCTTCAGACTAGAATTTTTTTTAACTACTAATAACTATTCTTTTGAGTGACAAAAGGGCACTCCTGTATTTGGCCTGAAACCTAGCTCCCTTTTCCCCCAATGCTTCCTTTGTTACTTTTGGCAAGCAACCCAGGTGCATATATAATTTCAAAGGTATTTAGGTACCCAATTCCCAGAGAAAGTCTAGCAATACTTATGCATATCTAAATAAGCAATTACAGCGCTTTGGAAAACACAGGTAGCAGCTCCGGCTCAAGGCTGGAGAAGAGGAGCTACATTAAGAAGAGCTACCTCTGCCACGAAGTTAACCCTGGGGGGTTTAGCCACCTATGTAGCTACACCCTTTGAGAGACCTTGGAAAGAGCACTGAAAGTGAGTGAGGACACTAAACAAGAAAACATGTAAACACAAACAAGTTAAAAACATATAACTTAGGGAAAAAAAAATAAGCCGACCCTTCTCAAACCTAAGATTGAATTAAAGCACTGTTGTCCTCAAATAAAGAAACTCGGTTCTTTCCATGAGATTTTATACCTGAGCTCCTCAGCTCCGCTGCAGCCACTTCAACCCAAGTGGTGTCAGTGCTGGAAGAATCCCTGGTATAGGAAATTCTCAGCAATTGCAGCATATTTCCCACTACTGGTCAGACTACAGTCAGTTCAGCTATCAGACCTTTCTCTACACTAAACCCTAACTCATGGTGGTTCCTATTTAACTGGCTTTAATTCCTTCCGTAGGAAAGTCTAGGTCAGGGGTGGGGGGGGGGTCAGCGTGCACGTAGCATTCCCTCGGCGCCAATTCTGCAGGTGTGGATGCTGCAGAAGAACAACATTCTCCTCCTGAACAAAGATACTCACAGATTGTTCAAGAAACGTAAGAAAACAGAGAAACGATGTAGTCAGCTCTTTGTGTACACACCTTAAAGTATGAGAGGCCACCCCCTCCACTGAAAAATCTGTTATAGAAAGTCCACGAGTGCAATATAAAAGGCATACAATCGAAGATAAAACAGGTCTGAAAAGAAATACTGGATCTCACGCTTCACAGGCGCAGTTTTCCCGGTGAGAAAGCGCTTAATGAATTTGCAAAAAAAACAACCAAAATCAGTAACGATTAGTATTTGCAAAAATCCAGTAATTACTTGGCATCCCCCCCTTCAGTGGGCAGTAAGGGCACCGCGGCGCTGGGCCCTCCCCTGGGCGCCATGCGAGCCTCCGGCTCCGGCCCGGGGCCCGGCCTCACGCAACAGCCGAAACGGCTTTTAAAATGTCGGGGTGGCGTGGGAGGACACCCCACCGCCATGACAACCCACACGGCGGAGCTGGAGAGCCGCCTCCCCCCCGCGCCCCCGGGGCGCTGACGGGGAGGGTTGTGCTCGGGCACCGCCGCCGGCTCCCGCCGCCCCCCGCCAGCCTTTCGGGGCGGCCGCGCTTTCTCTCCGGGGAAGGCGCAGGCAACGGCGGGGCCCCGCTGGTTTCCGGCCGGCCGTTACGAGCCGCCGCCTCGGCGGGAGGCGCTGACGGCTCACCGGCCCCCCCCCCCCCCCGCCGCCCCGTGCCCCGGCGGGGGCTCCCCGGGAGGGAAGGCCGGGGGTGGGGGAGGCGAGAGGGTCCGTGTCGTGTCCCCCCGCCACGGGAAGGGCCGGGCGACATCTTATCCCTTGTCTCCCCCCGCCGCCTCTCTCCCTCCTCACCCGCAGCTCCTCGAAATCCGCCATTTTCTACCCGCTGCTGCCGCTGCCGCCGCCGCCGCCGGGCCCCGCCGCCGCCGCCACCACCATCCTGCACCCTGTGCGCGCCCCCGGCACGTGACGCGGGAGGCGGGAAGAGGGGGGCCTCCCGCCCGCCTGCCTCTCCGCCCGCCGGGAATCCTGAGGGGAAAACGGGCCTTTTTCGTGTACGGACCCCCCCGCACCCCGCCGGCGGTACCGTCCCGCACCGCCCCTCGCCGAGCCCGGCCCCTCCGCCGCCCCCGGGGCCCCCAGCAGGCCCCAGCCCGCGGGGCGGCAGGGGACGGGCGGCCCCTCAGGGCGGGCGGGGAAGCCCAGGGCTGAGGGGACGGTGGGATGAGAAGGGGGCACCCCCCGGGGACCCCGCTTCCCCTCGCCCCAGGATTAACGCCGCCGAGGACGTGCTCGCTCAGCGGTTAAACAGAATTATAACATTCACCAAAAAAAAAAAAAGGCGTAACAGCAAATAATAGAGTCGTGCGATGGAAGCGTGTTAAACAGAAAGGTCGGACTCGCGCGGTGACGATAGCTTTCTCCGTTGTATCTGTCTCATCAAAAACATTCTCGTAATTTGCGTGATAATGATGATGTGACACGTTTTAGTAATAAAAAAATGAAGCGAAAATGTCACTGGCAGTAAGATTCAAAACTGGATAATGGGTTTCCTGCTGCAAGGGAAATGTTGAGGCATTTACAGAAAAACAAACATCGAGGTGCAGCTGAGAATATTATTTTCAAGAGCACCCAGAGATCATTATCTCGTCACAATAATTACCTAGTCACAATATTCAGTTTCATTGGCAACTGGGCCGTTAAACCAAACAACTGATTTATTGCAAGAAAAAAAGGCAAAGACTGAGCCAACAAACAGGCAAACAGCCAAACCGACTCAAACAAGAAGCTGAAGAGAGACACTGGGGAAAAAAGAAGTCTGAAAAGCGAAATGTATTTGCCTATATTAACCAAAAGGCAGCAGGTTTTGCACGATTGGGGGATTCAGAGCGGTAGTTACAGCCGTAAGATATCTCAGAACGAATATGAGCGCGCTACACCAGGACCAAGCACCTTCTTAACGGGCCAAGAGCTGGGCCACGTCGGCAGCAGGCTCTGCTAGGAGGGATTCTGGCAGACAATTTTGGGAACAAATAGCTGAGCTTTTATAGAGGGTACCAATGACCGCCGTACACACTGGCTACGGTCACTCAACACCGCTACAAGATCTGGACACATTGGAACCCAATAATTCATGTTATTAGCGGTAATTCTGCAATAGCCTTTTGAAGCAGGCTTTCCTTTCGATTTACCGTTGGCTAATCCAAGATAAACCCTTAACTCTACTAAAGTTTTTAACCATAACCACAGCTAGATAGTTCTTCTCTGCATAAACCCGTTCTGTGCTTGGCCTTAGTCATTCCCTTGAAGATTTAAACACAAGGACTCTATTAATTTCAAACCCCTTTTGTTAGTCAAAACCAGGAATTCGCGGCTGGGTAAAGCGTACTGTCTGCCACACCGCTGCGCAAGTTCGACTCCCAACTCCATCAAACGTTTCTTTTTCCCTGCAATTCAATACCGGGCTAAAGGGGCAAGCTGCAGGTTAGGATCTCTTAGATCATTAAAAGCGCACACCAGACGAAAGCCTTCTCTCTTCTTCTTTCAGCACACCCTCACATGTTTCTTCCTTCAAATACACCAGGAAAGACATCAACATTCAAGCTCACATCAAAGCCCGACATTTCTTTTCTCATATACACTCACCTCTCACTTCATAACCACATCTTTCAACCTTCCCGTTCATCTCATCCGCAATATCTGCCGGGATAAGAACAGACAGATTATAGCGTGTGTTTTAACACCTCACATGCATAAGGTAATCAGAGTTTACATAATAGTTTATCGTAAGTTTTTGCTTGAAGAAAAGAGTTCTCTTCATTGTATTCCCTACCCCACGCCACCCCCGTTTTCCCCTCAGAACTTTTCTCCTACTCATCGCTGGGGCCATACCCTTGAAAAAACACCTACTCCTCACGCTTTTTCCTAGGTCCCTACTCCACAAAAGCACAGGCCTATCCTCTCCCACTCCCTTATCTCCACACCAAAGTTTCTCTCAAATCCCCCTCTTCTGGTTTTCCAGGAACTAGAATCAGTCTCCCCTTTTGCTCTAGTTCTTCAAAATCCCCCTGGTTTTTTGGAACTCCTCACACACGCGTCAACTCCAGACTTACGCTCCCCAGATACCAGGCTATCTTAGCAGCATACCAAAGTTTCAACTTTTCCAGCACTTCTCTTTCCACCAAGCTTTCAAGAAACCTACCTCAAGTGTCAGACATTCTTCTAACTTCTGATACCGCTGCTTCTTGTACCTCCACTTCCTATGCTTCTTTATCCCCCTCCTCTTTCTCCTCTGACAGCAGCAGAGGCAGCTCCTAAAGCATTTCCCACACTTCCCCCTTAAGTCCTTTCTGATTTTGCAAGACAAGCTTTAAGACTTGGCCCAGCGCTAACCATTGGAGGAGGAGGAGACAACCCACTCTTCTTCAAGGCAACCACTTCATACTCCCATCTGGTAGGATATCACTACAGCAATTAGTTTGTTTTCCCAAGAGGCTCCAATCAGGGTAAGAAGGGAGCCTATAGGTGCTAAGCATCCTGCCCCCTAAATTGAGTTGGGCTTGTTAGGAAAAAATACACCCAGGCTTCAACCTTCTCTAGTAATCTTTCTAGGACTGTGCACAGTATGTCTACACAAGCCCTGATTCTTCCCACAGCTGCATTACCTACTGAAATAGGGACATCTGATCATCTAAATAAACTCCCCCTACGTCCCACAAACAGACTGCAGACAGTTAAAGACAAAACAACAACAACAAAAAACCCTCTGCCCTCCAGCTGCTCCCAACATTGCAGCAATTACACTCATCAGCATTATACCTCAACAAACTCCTCCTGTGCTGCTCAACCAGCTGCTAATAGATGACTGAATATGAATTACAAGCAGCAATAGATGACTGGGTCAAAAGTAGATTTTTTTATGAACTGTGTTTAAAGGAAATAACGTTACAAGGCCAGCCTGAGGCTTCTCCGTCGTGTTTCCTATCCCAAAGACATTTATTTTTTAATGTTACACTAGAGAAAGTGGATGGCAAAAAAAGTAATGAGGTGGTGCTTAATGCCCGCACCCATCTTGGGTTAGGTCTGGAGCTGCCAGAGCTCGGAAGCTCAGAGGCCCCCGTAATTGCTCTGCTGCCCATAAAAATATGGGCTCTGCTTACAACACAAGATGTTCCGAGTTCGATGCTTACTCTATTTATTGGAAAGAAATCATACATGCGGGTGCTTTGTATCTGTACTTTCTGTGCAGCTAATTGACAAGACAAAGCTTAGATGGGAAATAATCTTCTGTTACGTGAAGACGTACAGTGAAGTTATTAATTAAAGCAATGTCAGACTCAGCAGAGAGATATGTATTATATATAGACAAAATGTAAATTAGAAATCTGATTTGTTCTTTGTTTTTATATTCCAATCAGTTTTGTTGATGAAATACATGTTAATTAGATTTGCTTGCCTATGCTAACATAGCAGGGTGATGCAGCAATATTTTGGTTATAAGCACAGCAGGGAAATATTTAAACATTTGCTATAAAGTTGTTTACCTGACCATTACTATTTTTATTAAATGATGTCTATTGAATGTAAGGCCTAGGTAATGAGTGCCCCAGCAAGGTTTCTTTGTAGGTTCTTGAATTGCCTGGGGACATCTTGATCTCGCCAACCAGCACCATCCCTTGCAGATTTAACTGCATTCATTTACTGAACTTTCTGTAAAGCTGAGCTTTCCTGGGAATCTCCCAGTCCTAAACACAGCCTCCCTGACTGTGAGCCTGCCTCTGTCTCCCAAGAGCAGTTTGAAAGATTCATTCACAAACATAGGGCGAAAATTACCCTCAAGTTGAGTGCTAAGGATAGAAGACTCTTTTTATGCATCAAAATAGTAGCAAAACACGTATTAAGATACCACTACTCCTTTGAGAGACATGGTAGAAAACTCTCTCTGGCAAAGCAGAGCCAAGAAGCCAGGCTATTCTCTCAACAGCAATGATATGATCTCGGAAAGCCAATTGGGATGGCCTGAATCCTAACTTCAGTTACGAGAACTTCTCTTTCACAGCCATAAAACAGAAACACCCAATGGAAATTGGTGAATAATGGATAATGGAAAATGAGTGCGCTACCTACTCTACTACCACATCAAGGCCACAAAATTAAACACAAAGTCTAGTAGGAGAGGACCTAAGTTGGATACAGGAATATTAATCTGATTCACTTTGAAAACTTCATGGTTTATGGGACAAATTTAATAAAAAAGATACGTATTAAATTACATGCTTAACAGGATGAAAGTACACTACATTTGCAACACAACTAACTGAGCAGTTAATGTGTGCTGAAGTCCTGGTTTTGCTTAGGACATCCTTGAGATTCAAATATATCGGAATGAGGGAGAGAAGGGTTATAAGGGGTATGTGCAGTTGGAGATACTTTCCAAAGGGAGCTTGAGGGAACAGAAAGCTTGTGTTGGCATATACTGATACCTGACACCAGCTTCAGAAAGAACATACGGCCTCCTTTAATTGGAGCAACATAGCTAAGTTTTGAAATACTTGGAATACTTTACAAATAAGATAGTCTTAAAATCTGCTATATGTGATTAGATAGAAGGGAGTTTGGAGACACTGTATCCTTGAGTAGAATAAATAAGGGAAATGTACTAGAATAAGCTAGTTTAGTATCAGTAAGAATTGTGTAACCAAGCCAAAAATGAACTGAGCATACCCAGGGACTGAGTTCAACCAGCAGACACAGTGAGGAAGACTATCGACGACTGCCAGAGGACACTGGAAGACCATTGCTGAGCATGAATGTGCATGTGTCAAGGACATTTGCATACGTTGATGAGTTCCAAGAATAGTATGAATCTAGTAATAATTTCCTAGACATCTAATGTATACATATATTTTTGATTGCATGTAACGCCTGTAGTAGAGCAAATCGGTGCGCACATTAGGTGGAGCGATCCCCTGTGCGCCTGGCACCGCAATAAAGAATGCCTGCTTTCTAAAACTACAAATTGAGTTTTAGAGGGTTCTTGTATTTGCCAACTTATGCTATCAATACTAGATTGTGAAGGTTTAAGAAAAGGCCTGGAGAAACATTCCTGCATTGCACCAAAAGGGGTATTGACCGTTATAGTGAGGAGACAGCGTTTGGAGGAAGGTTTGGATGTCTGGAGAACACAGGTTTCAGGATGCTAAGCAAGCGTAGCATGGCATGGATGTGAAGAATCTGGTAATTACCCTGTCCAAGTACAGCTGGTTGAACTGAGTAGCTGTTGGTCTCCAACGGGCAGGACCTGGGGAGAGCTTGCACCTGTAGCTGCCTGGTGGGGAAGCGCTCATGTACCAGAGGACAGGGTGTTTCCAGAAGATGGTTCTTCCTCATTTTGACCATTGCTGTCCCACTTCGTGCCCTGTTGCGGCAGTCACCGAGCAAGCCTTCTGCATGCTTTAATTCCCCTTTTATGTATTTTCAGGGATTTTTTTTTCTTTTTTTAATATTCTCCTCCAGCTGGACTGAAGCCAAACAGTATCTACCAAGCACAACTCACCCCACCAATAATTCACATCCTGAACCCAGGAGGCTGCAGCAATCGGGCAGCCGAGTTCAACAACAGCTTTCCGATGGTCTGAGGAGGGCCCTTCACGGCCCCGCCATTCCCTCAATGCCAGAACACCAGCAGCCTCCATTTTAAGGCCCACCGCCATCCTGGAGGCAAGGGGCAGACCACGCTCTGCTTCTTCTCGGGCGCACCTCGCCTGGCTGGGTGAGCTGGACATGTTTAAGAGTGGGCTATAGCCGGTCAGGGCTGGCTTAGTTTGGTTTGCTCCGGCCCAGACCGCTACCACCCCCTCACCTCAGCAGCCCCGCCGCTGCCCTCACAGCCCCACAAACTACTCCGCCTCCCCGCTCAGGTGAGGCTAGAGGCGATTGGCCGGCGCTACTGCAGCCCCACCTCTCCTCCCCACCGTGATTGGCCCATCCTTTAAACGGCAACCCTACTCCACTCGTGACTGGGTAGTTTTCCGGGCAATCTTTTACCCTTCGGTGTCTCGATTGGCTGCGTGAGGGAGGTGGGGCGGGTCTCTCCCTCACGGCGCCGGCTGGCCTCCGCGGGGTGCGGGACTGGGCGCCGCCGGGAGCTCTCTGCGAGTTGTACCCGCCGGTGTCCCGGCTCGCTGCCCGCCCCGATGGAGCTCTGCTGCCAAACGCTGAGAACCACCTACCAGGCGAGGGAGGCGGTAAGAAACGGCAGGACGGGCGGCCGCGCGACACCGTTGCTATGGAAATGGTCGGGGCGCTTCTGCGCATGCGCGGAGGAGCGGCGCGCAGGCGCCCGGGGGTGGGGGCGGTAATATGGCGGCGGCGACATGGCGGCCGCGGAGGGGCCGGTCGTACGCGGGGAGGCCCGCGGCGTCACCGGCGTGACGGCGGTCCTGGCTCTCCTTAAGGGTGGGGGCTTCCCACGGGCTCCCCCTTCTCGCTTCCCTTCTCGCTTCCCTTCGCAGGAGGAAAGTGCTGCTTGACCTGCCGGCTCCTCAGGGCAGGGTGGTCCCCCCGGCTCTCCTCAGCCCCCGTCCGTTGCATGAGGAACAGAGAGGGCGAAAGGGCATAAGTTGGTATTCCTTCCTTTCTCAGCCCCCTTTTCCATAAGTTAGGGCTGTACAGTCCCACCGTATCTCTGTCCCACGGATGGGTCGAGCTCCAGGAAGCACAGAATGAAAAGGATTTTGCTAAGTTTCTTAACCTGTTCTTTTGCTTCCATCTGCTGGTCAAACTCAACTGGAGGAAGACAGACTGTAGGGCTGCACTGCAGGATTGTTAAAAACCCTTCCCAGAAAGACGTTGGGTGCTCTGTATGCATACGCAAATCCCTGCTGTGTGTGAGTAGGAGAGGATTGCTCACAAAAAGGTAGTTTTGCAAGGGGTTCAGAGACTGAGTTTTAGGTTATGTTACCCTCTTAGATTACTAGACTATATGTTTACTTAGGAATGGGAGCCTCCAGCACAGTCTCATTCTGAGCACTGAAGTGAATTTGGATCCCAGCCACTGAGAGTGGTGCACTAAGGTATGGTATTGAAACGGTGTTAATGTTCAGAAGGAAGACAGGAGAAAAAGGGGTCTGATACCTGTTACCTCACCAATGGGGATTTGGATGGCCTGAGTCCCAAGGGTGGTTTTGACTGCTAAATGCAGAAACATTTGTGGGAATGGGAACTGGAGCTCAAGAACTCTTCCCCGTGAGCTGTACCACAGGGTTTGGGTTGGCTTGCTTTGTAAGCTGACTTCTGCATAGCCATTTGGTGTGTGGCTGTGAAGATCAGATTTCATGTTTTGGGTGCAGAGTAGAGGGAGGTGTTCATATTCTGCAGAGGGACAGAAGTTTGGAGCCTACTTCGTTTAAGCCAGTCAATGATTAAGGAACAATCTGAAGCTGCCAAGAGGATTTTTTGATTCTTGCTCTAAGGCTCTTGAGTTCTGCAGAGGGAGCCTAGATACTTACTTTTGGGTTTCTGAATTCCAGTATTCCAATGCAGTATCTATAAGTTAGGCCACTACATTTTTAATCTGTAGCACTAAATAGTTACTGGAATTCCTGGTTCCCCAGCTCTGTCCTTATCTGCACTGCATTTTTCCATTAAGCTGTTCTATAGAACGGAGATTATTGTTTTCTACCAGTTTGGGGAAAAGTGTTTCAAAAAATAAATTCCTATATAAATATAAATTCCCATATGCATTACAATTCTATGGCTGTTCACAGCTATCCAGTGTAGTCTTAAAATCAAATAAATTTGTTTTGTGAGGCATTTCACTGTTTTTAATTGTTAAATATTTCCCATGTTTGTTCTGTAAATCACTCTTGAAAAGCCATATTATTGTACTCTGCGGCAGAACTTTGCAAATTCGTACAAATGAGTGGGAGAATTAGTCCTTATTAATTAATTTTGTAAATTCAGCACCCGTAACTTTTATTGTTTAATAATTCACCGTACTTTGTGCCCATTCATTTTTATGTATTCATAACACACATCACTTCAAATTAGTGAAGTCTTGGCAGTGTAAAACCTGGCTTCAGCAAGTTCCTGTTACAAGAGGGAGATAATAGTGGTCTATGAGTGGCTCAGCATCAGAGCGTGAGTTAATGAAAGACAGCATGTAACTATTGCAACGGGGGGGAGAAATGGGAAGGTTTCTCTTTTCAGTGCACCAAACTCAAACTGTAAAATGTCTTCAGATTTTAAACGTAACACTTCTCATGCATCCTGGTGTTACTACTAGGACAGCCATAACTTCTATGATGAACTTGCTGTATGTCTTTAATTATGAAAGCTCTTTGTAATCCTTGTTGAGAAACTTTGCCAACTCTATTGTTCACAGCGGGCTTGTACAATTTGGAAGAGAGAAGAGAGTAAAGAATTGCCTTTCTTTGTGCTGGGAAATTCTATTCAATGACAGCCAAGTAATACATTGTTTAAAAGTCACCATTTCCCTTCTCTGCTTGTGTTTCTCAAAAAATACTGTCAGCAAGCCAAGCAATAATTGAACATCAGCCTTCTAAAAAGCCTGGCAAGGCTGCAAGTATAACATGCAAAGGGCTAGGGGAGAGGGAAGGCTTGGGCATACGGGGTGGTGGAGGGAGGAGGAAAACCGGGCAAGTCCATCACGCCTCAGCTGCTCTCTCTATGCTGGCACATGGTGCCAGCTTGATCTTGAGGAACCCCATACCTGGCAGCCATCCTGGGATCGCAAAGGAAAAAGAGGGAAGGGACGCTGCATGTGTGTTACGATAAGATATTTCCCTGTGTGATTACAGAGCTAACCGCTTGCCTCTTGTCTGAATTCCTGATTGCAGATCCCTCTGAACTCACTTCATTGACTGCCACAGTTGGATGTACGAGGGCACAACTTTACACCAGTATAGTTATTATTTCCAAGCTTCTCAGACCCTGACTTACTCTGTAACTTTTTTTCTTCATGCTATCGGATATATTCATGCAGAAATATAGGGCCAAAGGATAATGAAACATTATGGGGTTAAATTAATCTTCCAGTAGGTCCATTAATTTGATGGAATTACACAAGAGACTAGGTTGATTTATAATATAAATGCATTTTAATAAAAGGTATGGAAGTGACTAAACGAATAATTCCATTTAAAGATGCACGATTCTAATAGAGTTTAATTTTAAACGGCTGCAAAGAAAGGAGTACGTACCGCTTTTGTTAAGCTAGAAATACATTATAAGTGTTGGAGCTAATTAGTTAAGTGCTCAACTATTTAGTTTTTAAAACAAGATCACGCTTAAGTGCCTTAAGCTTTAATTAATTGCATGGACCCCAACATCCCCTATAGTAATTGAAAATTTAATTACATAAATTTTTTGTTCTTTTAAGAATGGAAGCTTATTAAACTTTAAACACTTAAACGTCCATTGAAATACCAGTGGCTATAAACAACATGCAATTCTAAATACTAATTAAACAGGAAGGCTAAATCACCGTAAAGCTAAACTGAATTTTAAGTAACTTTGCATTCGTAAGTACTGCTAGTTTTTTTTCATGCTGTATAAGATTTACCATTTCTTCTCTAAACACAGCAGAAGTCCTGGGCAGTGTTAGCATCTGTCTGTACTGCGACAGTCACGTTGTTTCGTGGACATATTTGCAGTGGGGGTCAGTCCCTAGAGGATAAACTGGAGTTCAGGGAAGGAGGCCATCGTGGGCAGAGAGCTGTTTGAGTGGACAGCTCAAGCTGCTGGTGGCACTGACACTCAGAGGCTTGTGTACCTCTTGGAAAGGGTACATGGTAGGCGAAGACTGGTGGAAGGCAGGGAAGGCTTTGTGGTGTTGGTCAAGAAAGCAGTGGTCTATGTAGTACTGACTCATGAGATTTATGATTTGGTAACAGGTACATGTTGAAAGGTCCCTAATTTTTTTTTTTCTTTTATAGAAACTTCACAGAACTGGGACCAGAGATATTGATATCTCTGTTCTGGTTTTCAGATCCAATCTAATGCAAGTCATTGTCAGTTGATCAACTGATTAACAGCTTAGTTAATTTATTTTGGGCAGGTGTCTGACTTCTCAAAATTAACCATTGCTCTTTTCATTCTTATTAACACAAGATAAAGACAGAATGAACCTCACAGTCTAAACTATCTTCTGATTTTAAATGGGGCTCTTTTTTAATGTAAAGGTTCACTTTTGCTTCTGCATGGTCAACACAACAAGAAGAATGTTACGATGTTAAGGTTGAAGTGGGTTGCTCGTACATAGACATGATGTTATCCTCCACCGCCCAAAGCAAGCCTCTACCTAGAAGAGCATTTGAGATGCTGCCCATCACTGTATTGCTGTCTATACTAGAACTTAAAATGCCTCTAGGAATAGCAGAAGTAACCTGGTGGGATTAACAGCGGCAGAAGACACACCAGAATACAAATTATTTTCAAGGAAGGTTCCAAGCATGGATTGTGAGCCCTGTCAGCTTATCGGGCAGATGCAATTCCTCTCTCATCAAAATATTACTGTAAATACTCCAATGTGAAACATTTGATGCATTTGTCTTCTGTGGCAACCACTGTGTTTTCATACTCTGTTTAAATAGTCAGAGGTAGCTGTGGTCTTGCCTTTTGATACGTGGGCAAATGCAACAGTTAATTTTTCCCAGCATCAAACAGCAGGAGTGGTTGCATTTAGAAGAATGTACAGGTGGGACTCTCAGCAAGTGGTGACTCCCGCTTCCTTCTTGCACCTCCAACCCTGTTTTGGAAGATTCAGACCATCCAGGAGAAGCGGTAAAAGGTCCGCAATTCAAAATCTGTTTTCCAAACGCCAGCACCTCAAAACAATAAGAAGGGAAAGACCCTTTGATCCCAGGGTGTCAGTGTTTTCTCTTTGCTCATAGCAGTTCTCAGAATTGGTTCATTTCTTGTTGTAGCACCTCTCAGGAACTGATCTACTTCATTCAAGAGTTACTGATCTACCAAGCATTGACACAGCACTCTTCCTCCCTAAAATGGTTTAGAAAAATCATCTTTGTATCGTCACTGAGAGGCAAACGGTGTTGTAGCTTCCTTACGGACTCAGAAACAGAGTGGCTGCATAACTTTATCAAGGCAATAAAAAGTAGTAAAGGCTAAAAGCGGGGTATGGGTTCTTCCCTTTTCCCCAGCTAGTTTGATTCTTTTCTCTAGAAAACCAGAATGAAGATTCTACCAATCTTTTTCTTAATATGTGAAATACAAATACACTTTCACCCCGCAGGAAGCATCGTTAAAAGCAAACCCCATCCCTTTCCTAGTTGTGTCACTAGATGGCCCCACGTCTGAAGCAAACATCCCACAAAATACCTGCTATACTGGGAGACCTTTTGCCTGCTCTACCCAGTTCTTTTTATAGGTTGGCAAACACACAGAGAGGTATTTGTTTTAAAATAAAACAATAGCTGATTGTGCTATCTCGAGTGTTTAAATTAGCAGCAGAGTGCTGTATGATACACGCTGCTGTGTACGGAGCAAATAGGTCCAATCTGACAAAGGAAAGGCACGCTAAAGAAGTAAGTTGGTTCTGCAGTACATTGCACCACCCCAAAGCACCTTTGCTTGAAGAAATAAATGATTCTCCGGTATCCACAGTTTGCTGTAATGATACTTCCTTCCAAGAGACCGGGAAGGGTAGGGTAATTGTCTTTCTGTATGGATATTCCTTTTACGCATCTTGTGGGATTTAAAAACTTAAGCCTTGGTCAGTAGTAATTCTTTAGCTTGTGTGTGTGTGCCAGGAGAGAGGAGCAGAAGTTATTGTTGCAGATGCTGGGGCTCTGTTTCCAGTGTGAAGGGGCCAAAGATTTGTGGGTTTGTCTCCACAGGTCCCTAATGCTTGGGCTAGGCTTTTTCTCAGGGATGGATGCAGGCTTTGTTCGATTGGCGTAGAAGGGAGGGAAACTAGGGGGGGAGTGGGAGTCTGTATATGCATTACTGTGCAACGTGATCAGAAATATATATGTTATGCAAGCAACATAAGCTACTGCTCTTTCCTCATCCACTGAACAAGTGCTAGTCTTTCATGATCACACTGGGTCCTCATAAATAATGCTGAACGTCGGCATCCTAAAAGAGAAAGGAAATAGTTTATTTGCCTAAATATGGATTTGGCCATACCTGCTTTCCCTGTGGTTCCCAGCTTCAAATCCCAATGAGGCAGACCAAAGTTGATATGTTAATTTCTAGAGCTTTCCTTGTAGCAACTTCTGTTATGACCCTAAAATCTTGGGGTTTCTCTGCAGGCACTCAGCATGTATGGCATGTTTCAACAGAGTAAGACTTTGTTCCAGTATCTGATGAGACTACTGTTTCCAGTGTCCGTATACTTGATATTGCACTTTATGATCCACCAGATGTAGCTTCGCTGAATGATGGCAAAGGTGTTTTATGCTGCCTTGTTTTTATCGCGGAACCATTTCTGAATGACTTTGGGTTCTCCAGTCTCTGTGAAGAAATCCATGGGACTGACTCCATATAGAAGTTTCTGCATGTCGGCACCTGACTTTGGTCACTCCTGTGTTAAAATTGGGCAACTTTGGTGTTATCCCAAACTACTAATTCTTCAAGTACTCTGTATTTCATTTGTGTTTATATATGTCAAGGTCCATGAACTGGGAGGTGCCAACAGTGCATAGCTGGTCTTTGTAGTGTAGTTATGCAGATCCCAGACCTCTTCTCCGTCCCCTCCCATTCTCCAGGCACTGAGAAAAGGGGTTCTAGTTTCTAGAGGGAGGGACACAGCCACACTGGAGCACAAGATTTGCTTGCACAGTCCTTGGAGACACTGTGCATGAGGTCTGCAAGAGTCCTACCCTGAAATTCGCAGCAACCTGAACATGTTGGAGGTCCATTGCCATAGTAAGGGAAGTAAGTTATGTTTTCAACCTCAAAGTAATTTTCTCTTCTCTAGGAAAAGGTTTCTACCCATCCAGTAGCCCTGATAACGTGTAAGAAAAATTACATTGAAAACCACTTTCCTTCTGTTTATTAACAGTGAGTTGTTTTACAGTTCTTACATGCTGGTGTCTTAATTTGTTTGTTTCCACAGGCTACATTTAGATGCTGTTTACAGCAATAAAGAGAATATTACATTTGATCTAGAGTTCTGTCTTAATTCACAGGATGAGATGCGAACAGAAGCCCGTCGAAAAAATCTCCTCATTCTAATTTTGCATTATTTAATGGAGGAAGGGTATGTTTTTTTAAATAATAGTGCTCTGCATTTTGTGTCTGACCTCCCGTAATGTGTCCTTCTGTCCTCTGTTGGGTGGATGGACAGCACAGCCCTTTGGTATGATGTGAGAAAGAGGTAAACTGCTGTTACATCTCTTGGCAGTTTACTTTGCTAAATTGTTTCAGTTTCTGGAACAAAAATGTCCTATATAATTTAAAAATTCTTCAGAGCAGCAAAGGGTTTTTAAATAGAGTTTATGGTTTTATAATAGAGTTGTGGACAGGTTAAAAATACCATATACTTACTAATGCTATTGTCTACTTTTTCTCTCAAAAGTCAGAATAAGATAATGACACTCAGTTTTTTGATCTTTTTTTGAAATTACCAGGTATGTCGATGCTGCAAATGCTTTGGAACAAGAGACGAAATTAAGTTTACGTGGCTTTGAAGTTTGTGACAACATTGATCTTGAGACAATTTTGATGGAATATGAAAGCTATTACTTTGTAAAATTTCAAAAGTATCCTAAAATTACCAAAAAGGTCCTGGACACTGGTATGTGGCTGTGTTCCTAAAAGAAAACCTTTGTTTCCAAAGCCTAAAATGTATATTTGCCTGATATGCTCACTGCCCTGCTTGTGTATGTCACCCTTTAATGTTTGAACTCTCTTATACTTGCAGAGCTATAGTTCTAGCACAAAAGACATAAGAATTGAGAGATGGGGCTTTGAGCCCTTCTGCTCTTCCTTCTCTCTTTATGTAGAGGAACAAGAAGGTGATATTCTTCTGTCTTGTAAAAACTGCTTTGATATTGGAAAGTGCCATGTAAGTGCAAAGTATTATGGCATAGATATTCACTTTCTTCTCATGGGGAGAGAATAGTAAGTCTGTTCTATTTTGGATTTAATTTTTAAATGAAAATAAACCACTTAAATATTATAATTTAGCTCATGCAAGCTAGTGCTTAAAAGTTTATCACCATTAGTCTCATTAACCATTTATTTTGCATATTTTCATATACTAAAGGTAATGTGCCAAACAAGTAATAGGTTTATTTGCTCCAAAGGACTTAAAGTTTGAGGAATAAATGAATGAGACAGAATAAGGGGAATCAGAATATGAGCATTCTGTTATGACCCCGAGAGCCTGAATGGTTTTGTACTTGAGCACAAAATGTAACTTACAGAAGCCATAAGAACAACTGTATAAGAATCAGTTATGAAGAGCTTGGAGGGTACAGAAAACACCAACATCTCTACCTGTTTGTCTTGTAAGAAAAATATAATAATCAGAGAAGGGGATGATTGGCCAGGGAACATCTCTGAGCAGTTGTCATTGTTTCATATGCCTGCCAGCAACTTTGAATTCACAGGTAAATGAAACATTATATAAATATAACAAAATTACCTGTATAGGTGAAATCCAGCCAAGGCTGGATCCATGAACTTAGATCCCTGTGAACAATTCCCCAAAAGCCAGTAAATCTCTTCAAACACTTAAAAGCTCTCAGTACCCATTTTTAGGTCTGTAAGGCTACTCAGACATGGGGTACTCTGCCATTACCCAAGCCCAGAATTGTAACCATGCCGGCAGGGATGTATCACCCTTTTTCCCTGAAGACTAAACAGCCTCCCTCTTGCATGCGTCTCTCTTGAGAAGCTCCTGCCTGGTAGTTTGTGACCTGCCTTAAATTATGTCCATGGTCAGATCATGGTATACGCAGGCCAAACAAAATGATTAGTGTGGTGTTCCTTCCTACTAAATTCCTTGTAACACTCTCAGCAATTCATAGAATCATGGAATCATAGAGTCATTAAGGTTGGAAAAGACCTCTAGGATCATCAAGGCCAACCGCCAACCCAACACCCCCAGGCCTCCTACACCATGTCCCCAGGTGCCACAGCTACATGGTTTTTGAACACCCCCAGGGATGGTGACCCCACCACCTCTCTGGGCAGCCTGTTCCAGTCCCTGACCACTCTTGCAGTGAAGACATTTTCCTAATATCCAACCTAAACCTCCCCTGGCGCAGCTTGAGGCCATTTCCTCTCGTCCTATCGCTGTGACTTGGGAGGAGAGACCGACCCCCACCTCACCACAACCTCCTTTCAGGTAGTTGTAGAGAGCAATAAGGTCTCCCCTCAGCCTCCTCTTCTCCAGGCTAAACCCCCCCAGCTCCCTCAGCCGCTCCCCATCACACTTGTTCTCCAGACCCTTCCCCAGCTCCGTTGCCCTTCTCTGGACACGCTCCAGCACCTCAATGTCCTAATGTCAGTGTCCTACAGAACCAACTCATTTCCATGCTGAATCACAGTTTGCAGAGCATTGTAGATGTACCTGCAGGATTACAAGTTTCATGCATGGGCTCTGCTGCCTCCAAGTACACCGTGTTCCCCAGCTCTTTCAGTGAAATGTTTGGGAAGGATTATTTTAGTAAGTGTATGAGAATCCAGGTGCAAAAGCATTGTACAGAGAACAGTGATAGGAGATGTATTTTGGAACAACTAGGTGCATGCTAGTATGAAACAAACCTTCAGCTTTATGAGTTCACATCTGGGCTTTGTGAGTGTCATGGTTTTAGCTGGGATAGTTGATTTTTCTTCACTGTAGCTAGCATAGTGCTGTGTTTTAGACTTGGTATGTAAATAATATTGATAACACCCTGGTGTTTTAGTTGTTGCTGGGTAGTGTTTACACTAGTCAAGGACTTTCTAGCTTCCCATGCTCTGCCAGGTGCACAAGAAGCCGGGAGGGGAGGGGATACAACCAGGAGAGCTGATTCGAATTGGCCAGAGGGTATTCCATATCATGTGACGTCATGCCCAGTATATTAACTGGGGGAAATTGGCTGGGGGAGGCAGCGATCGCGGCTCGGGGACCGGCAGCGTCGGTCGGCGGGTGGTGAGCGGTTGCAGCACTTGTTGTTTAGTTTTGGGGGTTTTTTTTGTTTTTTTTTTCCCCTCTTCTTCCAGTGTTTCATCTCTCTCTCGCTCATTATTTTCCTTTTCATTATATTAGTATTATTGCTGTTTTATTCTAATTATTAAACTGTTCTTATCTCAACCCACGAGTTTTCTTACTTTGGCCCTTCCGATTCTCTCCCCCATCCCACAAGGGTGGGGGAGTGAGTGAGCGAGCGGCTGTGTGGTGCTTAGTTGCTGACCGGGGCTAAACCACAACAGTGAGTTTGACATTTTGTGAAAAAAGCTTTTCTTTGACAGAAATTGTTTCAAATGGTATAAGTGCAAAAAAATAACATAGGTTGATAACCACCATTGTGATGTGACATCTATGCTGCCTTGGTATGTTGAACGGGATAAAATTACTATTAAGAAGAGTGAAGTAAATTCTTATTTCCCAATTCAGCAAAGAAAAGAATATTAGCATTATATAAGCATTCCGTGTGATAAATTCCATTAGTTTATTGTGCTTGATCTAATTTCTGGTAGTGTCCATTTTATTGTGAAAATTATATTAGTTTTAGAATGTAAGCAAAGAAACCAAAGACTGAATGAGCCTAAAATTTAAAAAGCCTGAAGCCAAACTGCTCTCTCCAATATCAGTTTGGTTTCAAAACATTTTTGCAAGCTTGCGTTGCTTTGTAATCTTGCTGTTCCTGTCTATGCATTGTTATTTCCAAGGTCATTAACGTGTGCTCAAAAATATGTTTGAAGGGGGAAAAAAAACAATCAAGTTGCCCTTTTTTATATCCTTAATTATTTTCCATTTTAATATTCATTTTGCCGCAGCGGAAAATAAACAACAGCTGAGAACTGGAGGAAGACCAAGAAGGTAAGAGAAATGTGGGGGGGTTGTTTCTGGGCAGAAAATTTTCCTATAAAAGCAATATGCAGCATGGTTAAAATAATGTTGTGATACCGTAGGAATACTAACGCCTAGAGTCACGCTGTTGACTGCGTGGTGCATCTTTCTGTATCTTTTAGAGGGAAATAGACACTTATTTCCCTAATGGAGATGCAGACAATTTACAAAGTTTCTGCAGCATGCATACGGTAGGGTGGCATGTTTGAAAGCCGTAAGCATTGAATTTTGCTGTGATTTTAAATTGATGCCTTAACTTCAATGGGAGCAAAGTTAGCCCCAAACTGATTTATTTGAAAACTCTGCCTTTTAATCTTTTGGTATTTTGAAGGAAAAAAGAAGTTGTGAAAGCCTTTCAAGATATTATTTTTTTAATTCTAGGGCAGCAAGCTCTTCTCAGAATCTCCCAAGGCTCAAACATCAGACAGTGCAACGACCATTGTCAAAAACTTCACCTGGGAGCACAACAGAATTTAAATCATCCACCACGGAGAGCCCCAAACAGGTTTAAACGTGTTTTATCTTGGCAGCATTACAGTTGAAATTAATGTGCTTTTATTTTGAGAGGCTATAGGCAGCAAGAGGATGTAAGTTACACAGTTAATAATTGTGTAACTAATGGGTTTTGCTAATTATGTAATTTAAGGATTATAGATGCAAGAGTTCAGGAGAATATGCTTTCTGGCTGTGAGTTGGGGAGCAAGTCACAAGCAAAAATGAGAGGAAAAGGAGTCATAATCCAACCTATACTGAAAGCAACCAGTTTTCCCATTAACACCAGCAGATTCATCCTTTAGTGCCAAAAAGATAGACAAACAAAGCAAGTAGAAAGTCTGGTGTCAGTTTTAAGCATCTTCACAGTGCATAAGGTGTTTGAGATTGGGGGAGTAATTTGGCTCTGTAATTTTCAGTTTTGTGAGTCTCATTTTGGTAAGATTGCTGTGAAACCTACTTTATTACAGAGGATGGAGCAGGAACAGCAGGTTGGTGGGCAAGCACCATGTCTGTTTTAGCTTTTGAGGAACTGGGTGAAGGAGAACCTCTTTTTTTTTTTTTTTTAGCTCCTTGTCTGTATTCCTGCATAAGGAAGAGCTCATCTCTGACCAGTTCCTACCTTTAAAAACATCAGCTTTTGGATTTTACAGCAGTAACTGCTGTGAAGTGAATGTCAAAGTAACTTATAGTCCTAAAATGGCTCCTCATTTCTGAGTTGACATGCTGTGCCTTGTACTTGCCTGTTGTTTCCACTGTTCATAAGTGTTTCTTCTCCTAGCTATGTAAAATGCAACTTAAAATGGAAGCTCTTTGCATGAAATAACTCGAAAGCTGAGCCATAGAGCCATGGCTTTCACCACTGTTGTCACCAGTCAGATGAAGCCTGAATGCACAATGGTGTTTGTCTGACAAATACAGGATTACTGGTGCAACTTCCATGTAAAGATACAGCTCATCTGGGCATGTATGAAGAGATGGGATGATACCTATAATGGAATGATATCTGCAGCTCATCTACTTGGCAACACATCTGTTTTAAAATTGATTTTTCTTTAGAATAATGACAGTGCAGTTACTCTGGAGCAATCTGACTTTGGCTTAAGCATCTCAGCAATCAACAAAACCGGAAGAGACAGTACTCACCCAAGAAGGGTTGGTGGAAACCTAGTATGTGATTTGCGATAGAAATATGTATGTAGAAAAAACACATGAAAGTTTTTCACAAATATCAAATGCGAGCTTTTTGTGTCTATTTTTCTATAAAATGTTCCTGTAAAATTAGCCAAAGGGTCAATTTTATGATTTGGGCAGTAATTCTTTGCATAGGAGGCTCTGCTTGCGTTGAATAATATTTCAGACATTGTCAAGAAGGAAAAATATTTCTGTTTTTAAAACCCAGTGGTAATAGCTAAAATTGAAGATAAATTTCAAATTCCTGAGTGAGATTCTAAGAGGCTCTGCAGTTAAATTGTTGCACTGACTGAGGAGATGTGCGTTCTTTTCCCATTGCTACCACAGATTCTGTGGTCAGGTTTTGTCATATTTAGGACTGTATGTGCAGTAAGGAAGCTCATTGCTGTAATGGCAAGCAAAATTTGACCCAGTGCAGTTTTAACAGTGGAGCTACCATCACGCTAAAGCCTATCACAACATTATTTCCTCCTTTAGGGCCAAGTAATTGACTTCCATGGGACAATTCAGGATGCTGTCAAAGTATCATCAAATGGAATAGCCTTGAACAGCCTTAACTGTGATCCAGATCCATCAGTAAGTGTTTCTGTTCATATTTCCATCCAATGAATATGAACATCAGTTTTACATAACCAGAAACAAAATAAAATGCCGCAATGATGTCGTCTTTGTTCCCAAGTGCTAAAAAAGGCTTAGATCTCCGAGTGGTGCATTTCCTTCTTGAATGTACAGTCATACTTGATACTGGTGTAACTTGTTGACAATTGTTTACTCTTTGAACATGAAAGCAGGCAACAAAAACAAATGCCACCTTATTCACACAAAAAAAATAATTGCAGAAACCCATAGAACTTCTGAGGGTGAAATTCTGGTTCCTTTGAATTCAATATGTTGTTTAGTGTTCGCCTCAGCTGAGACAAGAACAGAGTTTAGATGGTTGAGAGAAATTTTCAGTAATCACTCCGTGACACAAGCCATAGCTTCCCAGACAGGGCATCCAACTTCCGTGGTGCCAGTCTGCCTGGCAACTCCTACGCTTGAAGAGACTTTCAAAACAGAGAATGTGACAATGCGGTGACCCGTAGTTACGTTTTTCACTCCTCTTAATCTATGTAGGGCATGTTTAGGACTGCATGTGCAATAAGAGAGCAGCTCATTTTAATGTTAATTGAGGTTGAGATTCTGGCAGGTGAAAAGATGGGTTACTGCAAATATGGCTTACTTCAGAATCTTTGTTATTATCCATATTTGTACGGCCTTAAAAGTTGGTATTTTTATGGTGAATCAGCTTTTTTGAAACTGTTTCATAATTCATCTGTTTAAAAGGAATCGAAGTCTGACAAGAACCTATGTTTGTCTTTTTTAGGAACGATTATTGAAACCCCTTAGTGCCTTTATTGGCATGACCGGTGAGATGAGAGAACTTGCAACAGTTGTAAGCAAAGTAAGATCGGGTCTCCATTTCGGTTGTAGAGAGATCTTGGTTATATTTGTCATCGGAGAATGCTGTTTGTTTCTTTTAACTGTCACTGATAGTGCTCATTCTTGAATGTGCAAGCTATTTTTCTTATTATGCGACTCCCAACAAGTCACTTCTTTACATGTAATGATGTTTCTTTCCGATACACAATGGGAGGAAGTAATTAAGAGCATTCCTTTCTAATGGATAACATGTAATCTAATCATGCTGTACCCATAAGCCTGTGGTAGCTTTTCCCTTTGTTCTTATTACTACAGAAAATGTACAATACTTCACTGAAAAGAGAGATTTAAATACATCAGCTAATACCAACTATTATCTAACTGTGATCAAATGGTGGGAAAAACCGTGATTCAACTCTGCAGATGCAGTTTCTATTCAAGGCATTGGGCTGTATTCAGTGTGGATGGTGTGCCGGTATCGCAGCAATATCCTGATTCTGGCTTTATCAACTCGGTACCATGTACAAAAATAATTAGACACTGACAATCCCACATTCTTTTTAATACTGGTCCTGTGCCTTGCTTTGCACTTCCTGCGTGAGCGGACTCCTTGTCTTTTCTCGCTTGGCGCAGTTGAGAGATGCTATTACCGTAGGCTCTGCAAGCAGTGCCCTTCCCTCAACCCAGCACAGGAGCTGCATGGACAGCATCAGTAATACATTGTATCCCAGAGCAGACTGGGAATTCTTACAGGATGGGCAGTTTGACACCTGGAGGGAATCCCAGCATTGTCAGCACCATTCCATTTCACTTGTGGGTCGATGTGCGGTCTAGCCAACAGGCCCTGGGTACTGGGGATCAGTGGCTACGAAGCAGATAAATGCTTTGCATGCATCGCCTCCCAAACCCCGCTAGGCATGTGTCCAAAAGGCTTCGTAGTATCACAATATTTGATAGTGTTGTGACTCTTTATGGATATAAGCATCAGAAATGGTATCAGCTGCTGCTCCCACATACTTAAAATCAGCTGTTTAAAAAGCCTGGAAGATTTTTGCTGACTGATTTTTATAGCTGTGTATGGCCCAAATTCTTGGTCTGCAAGTTTTGCATTTGCAGTTTTGCAGAACTGAAGTCTAAGAAGTTTCCAACCTTAAAGTAAGAAAATTCTCATTCATTTCAATTCCTAGCTGCTTTTTAATTTATGGTAAACCTTTAAAACAGCATTGTTCTTGCTGCTACTTTAGCAAAAAGCAATAGGGTTGCTTTAGCCTTCGTTGCGGTATGGTTTTTAAATTGTGCTGGTATGTTCGTAGTTGCTATGGTAATCAACACTGTGTAAATCAATAAAAATAAATAGCATGTGGTATCTATTTCACAACACAATCTAATTTAATTTGGAAACAGTTATGGAAGTCTCTATTTAGTATCATAAATCTGATTCATCTTAATTTGCTGTTAATAGAAAGGGAAAGTGTAATCTACTTTATACAAATAATTTTTCTAATTGTATTAAATCAAATTTTCCCCTCGGATATAAGCACATAATTTTTCTTTAGTCTCTGGGGACTGTCTGTTTTTATTGGAGAGTAGAATTTATCCCAAGTATTTGTATTGAGGATATGATATTTTCTGCAGAACAATTAGTCTCTGGAACACAAAGCCAGAAAATATTACTAAGGCAAATGGAAAGATTCACAGAAGATTTGGAAAATTTGATGAATTAATGAAATTAATTTAGTGAGTGCTTGAGGGCATAGACTAATTACCGACTATCTTTTGACTGATGCCTGGGGGAAAATTTTCCTCCTATTACAGAGCTTCTCGCACCTTTTCTTGCACTATGTAAAATCTTGCATAGTGTGGAGTAAATAGCAGTTTTTCACTGTTACTTATAAGTAATAACGTAAGTCATAACATCAGTAATAGGTGCAACCGTAAAGTTACTGAGCAGCAAGTTTAAAACAAAAGTATTTTCACATTGCACATGATTAAACTGTGGAACTCATTACTACAGAATAAGTGCGTTCAAAAAAGAGGTAAGAGAAATTCACTGAAGAATGGATGTCAAAGGGTGCTTGAACTCAAAGACTTAAGATGTAATTTTAATTATCAGAGTCCTTCGGTTGCAGATTTTGGTGGATGTGAACATGAACCAACATGTCACTCCTATCGCTTATGCTTTTTTTTTTTTTTAAACATCCAATACTTGCCAGCATCAGAGACAAAATATTAGGCTTGGTGAACCTTTGTATCATGATAACTCTTCATATGTTAGTTGGTTACTAAAACCAACTAACAGAAGACAGATCTGAGAAACAGATCCGCTCAGCGTATACATTTGGCAGTGTATATGATCTTAGGGAAACTAGGGGCTTGAGGGGAAGAGCAAGGCACCATGTAGCACATCTGAGGAAATGATTGCTGCGTATGCTTTCCTCTTGTGAGGTCCCTAGTGTGTAGGGTTAAATAATACAGTTTGTATCACTTAATAGCACTCTTACGTTATAACTGAGCTGATTCTTTTACTTTGCGAGAGGTCGTTATCCTAGTGCAGAAGAAGTTTTACTAACAGGATGCGATGTATGTTGCAGGACATTTATCTCCATAATCCAAACGTGAAATGGGATGATATTATTGGGCTGGATGCAGCTAAAAGGCTAGTCAAGGAAGCGGTTGTGTATCCGATAAGGGTAAGGCGCTAAATAGTTTTGATAAAACCAGTGTTGGGCTCGTTAACATTTTCCTTGTAATTACAGTGATGTTTTAGATTTCTCACTATTTCTGTGCTTTTATAGGCAGTTCATGTTAGAACTGTTCCTGTTTCTGTTTCTGATAATGGCATATACATTCTCCTACAAGAAAATGGCATTTCAGTATTAAAATTGTAAGTGTTGGGTCCTATTCTTTGGCACCTTCAGCAATGTAAGAGGTGCTGGATTTGGCCTATATTAATTTGATGGAAAATGACTTATAGAAGATAATATCAAACCAAGTGCATTTGAAGAATTCACTTAAACCAGATTTCAAATGGTAAATACAGTATTTTTCTCAGTACTCAGATCATATATATCGTATTGTTTTGGAGGGTTTTTATCCCCCTCTCTTCAAATTTCTCAGGTTTCCTGAATGCATTAGGAGCAGTGGGGGTAGGGGTTAGAATCTCTTGCATTTTGTTATAGATGATACATTTTTAATCCCTGAAATACTTTCTGGTTTCCTCAGTACCCCCAGCTGTTTACAGGCATTCTCTCTCCTTGGAAAGGATTATTGCTGTATGGACCACCAGGTATGAAAAGCTTTATACCATATCCATTTGTTTATTCCTACTTCTGTTTTTGTCCCATGGATAAATCATTGATGCTAATTAGATCAAATGTGTTGATAAAGAACATGCTCTGTAATGTGAAATAAAAGGAGGCAACGGTGGATAATTACGTCTGTCTCACCCTCAAACCTCTCCATTTGCCTTTCTCACAACCCTGGACTATTTCTACACTTGAATCTTCCAAAAAACAGTACTTATACTAACCATTCAGAGGAGTGAAAACTCAGGTTGTATCTCTGTTTTCACTCAGCTTGGGCCATATTAATCAAGTTTGGCTTGACCTGGTCTTACAATACGTGAACAAATCTGGCATGGACTCACCTTCTTAAGGAAAACGTCCTTTCTTTCTTCTGCATTTGGGGGTTGTTTTGGAAGTGCTGTGCTAGCTGGGTGTTTTCCATGTCAGCACAGCTTCACTGCTCCCTCTGCTCCACCTTGACACAAGCACTGCCACCATGAGTGTGGCTGGGAGGGGACAGAGGGCACAAGTACCACCTGAGTCAGGTTGCGAAGGCTGTCGCTGCAGTAAATTCCATTTGTTCCCGTGAATGTTTAGATGTACTTGCCACAGAAGGCATCTGACCATTTCAGCATGTAGTACTTCAGAATTTGGGGAATGCTTTTGCAGTGCTGTATTACCTGAGTTTCTCCAGACAGTCCTGGAAGGGCTAGAAAAATGATCAGAAGCATGGAACACCTCTCCTACAAAGGAAGGCTGAGAGAGCTGGGGTTGTTCAGCCTGGAGAAGAGAAGGCTGCAAGGAGACCTTATTGCGGCTTTTCAATACTTAAAGGGGACTTAGAAGAAAGATGTGTACGGGCTTTTTATCAGGACCTGTTGCAATAGGACAAGGGGTAATGGTTTTAAACTAAAAGAGGGTGGATTCAGACTAGATAGAAGGAAGAAATGTTTTATGATGTGGGTGGTGGAAGAAATGTTTTATGATATGGGTGGTGAAACCCTGGCCCAGGTTGCCCAGCGAGGTGGTCGATGCCCCATCCCTGGAAACACTCAAGGCCAGGCTGGACGGGGCTCTGAGCAACCTGATCTAGTTGGGGATGTCCCTGCTCATGGCAGGGGGGTTGGACTAGGTGACCTTGAAAGGTCCCTTCCAACCCAAACAATCCTGTGATTCTATGACTTTTTCTATTTTTGTGTTTTTATCTGAGTGATAGTAGGATGAGGGGAATTATTCAACCATTTGCATTGTATTTCTTTAGAGAGTTAATTTCTTCAACACTGTTATTTGTAGGTACTGGAAAAACGTTGCTTGCTAAGGCTGTTGCCACAGAATGCAATACAACCTTTTTCAACATATCAGCATCCACCATTGTCAGCAAATGGAGGGGTGATTCAGAAAAACTTGTCCGGGTAAGAATTATTCTCTTATTCATTATAACTTAACAAACATCAGGTTCCCTCTTAAAGAACTGGAGTTTAACACAGAAGTGAGTATTCCTCTGAGACTCATAATCTTTCCTGTCTTGGAGAAAACATATGACTCTGTTCGTATCTAGTTCTTAAAATGGGAATAACATGACTTCTGCAGAAGCCTCACAATGGATTGTTGCTGTGGAATTTTAGTTCTGTAATGCAAGATGAAACAGATATCCTGAAGACAGCAAAGATTTTTGACTTGCTAAGATGCAGGCAAGCAGAGTTCCTAACTGAAATAGTGTTTGCTTAGTGACCCCTTCAAAGCGCTTCACATCCTTTCTGCAAGGGTTGGCTCCTAGGCTCCCTACAAAATGTGATTTAGATTCCCAAATTTGCTATTATTCTTAGTCTTCAGGGCACAGAATTGGCAAAGAATTCCCTTGTCACAAAGACCTTACAGTCAAACACAGATGTAATGTTGTTTTAAGGAAGGTGCTTTGATGGTAAATGGGTAAATGTATTTTTGCATATAGACTCGGAAGTAGCATGCATGGCTCAACTGTGGTACAAAAAAAACTTCCGGGATTCAGGTGTAGCATCCCTGCCCTAAGATGCCCATCCTAATCTCTCCGCAACGTCCACCATTTCAGTGTAAGAAATCCACAAGCTGTCAGCCTTCTTTTACGCTCATCTCTCAGGCTACACTTCAGATAGACACAGAGCTCTTGAAAATGACTGATTGTGTCAAACTGCACTCAGCAAATGGCATTGCAAGTGTTAATCTCTCTTGAAATTTAGGCAATGTCTGCAACATAATTGTTCTTCATGTCTCCTTTGTCCTTTAAAATGGCACATTTTTCTTCTGACACTCACCTCCTATATTTTTGATTCTCTTGACATCTGTCTTAGTAGCTTCCTAGAAGTTTCCCTTCTGGCAGGGGTAGGGATGGGACAGTCTGTTTTTTGACACCACTATCCAGAAGGGGTTTTGTGAACATGCTGCAGCATTTGCAATGATATTGAAGTTGTGGCATTTCACCCTTAGTTGAGTTTTTGGCAGAATCCAGAAATGAAATAACATTGTGGATTGGGACAGCTCTAAAAAAAGTATTTTGTGAATTTATATCATAAAATCACATGAGGCTGGTGCAGGAGTTTTCTGAAGTTGTGTGAAGTATATGTGGGTTTTGTGCTCATTTGGAGGAACGTCCGCTCATCCAGTTCTCAGCTGTGTTGGTGTGATTTTATATTTTAGATTTTAGTAAAATTGTAGAGTGCAAGCTGTCAGCACGTTTTTCATGAGAACAGTGATAGCGGATGTATAAACAGAACCGATATCCTAGCATCCAGTTTTTGTTTCAGCCGTCTTGGAAAAGCCACTTATGGCAAAAGTATTATTTAATCCAATATTCAACTTAATTGCAAACTTTTGCTTCCTTGAACAGTACTAATTACAATGCTGGTCGTGGAATCCTTGTGAATCTGGGCAAGTAATTTAAACCCTGTGCTTCATATCCAGGGAAAATAATATATGTCTTTTTAAATTTGTTTTTTTAAGTGTTCCAATTACAAAGTGCTGGATTAATATATATTGTTAGTGGTATTTATTTAAAAACTCAAAGAATGCTTCACTGAAGAAGAACTGACAGTATGTCTTTACTGCTAATATAAGCCTTTCCATGTTTAGAGAAAAATAGATGAAACTTCTTTCTCCAAAGGGCAGACCCAGATATTGTGTGTCAGCTTAATATTCCATTTTTAAATCTTGATTGTTCAAGCAGTTTATGTTTGTTTTCACCAGGAAAAACAAAAGAACTTCTCGATTCTTATCAAGAGAATCAGTCCGTTCTCTTTCATTATGGTTCAGCTGATTTTTTAAATTTTTTTTTTCTCAAATCCTTATTTAAAAAACTACAAATGGAGCAACAACAAAAGACGGACGTTTAATCTCTGATAACAATTTAGGAGTTCCCAGAATCCTCTGATGGATCGTTTTCTTCTATCCCATTATTTGCAGGGTACTCTGATAGGATTTAGCCAGAAAGATTTACATATAAAGACAGGATTACAAGCCTGTGTTCTTTATATCTCCTTTACAAACCTTTCAGAATTTGAGAGGATTCAGGGACCCTCAGCCTACCCAGAGCTTTTTCCCGGCAGAGATCCCTTTTTGTCCTAGAAGTTTGGAATGTGACTACTGTTATTTATCTTCTGTGCCAGCAGCCCTTAATGCCTCTTTGTGTTAGTTTATCTTTTCTTTCACATTTACTCTTCTCTCTAAACAGGTGTTATTTGAGCTTGCCCGGTACCATGCTCCTTCCACAATTTTCTTGGATGAGCTGGAGTCAGTTATGAGTCAAAGAGGCACTGCTTCTGGGTAACTGATGAGCACTTCCTATGGCTTTTGGGCAACATTTGTCCCCCTTTTACTGCATCTTTTCAATAGTGTGTGTGTGTTCAGCTGCTGACCAATGTTTAATGATGGAGCATACCTGTTAGAAACAAATCTTAGCTAAACCAAAGCCTGAGGCTACTCTATAAACTTCAGCAGGAGCATGGTTGGGCCCCTGAAAAACTTGTCTCTTAGATTTTATGGACATTCTGTTACTTTGAGTGATAATGGTAATTTTCTTGACTTTTTATTAAGCAATTTTTCTTTTGTTCTGTTACCAACTTCAGGAGCCTCGCAGTCTGTTACTGTCAGAATGCCTATCGGCTCCGAAAGTACCGCTTCGTGGAAGCGTTGCACGCGCTGTGGGGATTTAAAGAGCGAGATGTAGTGGTTGTTTCATTCACAGTAGATGAGATCAGTAGAGAAGCAAGCCTGAAAGACAGGTTGTGTGAAGATTAGCAAGGGACTATGGGTCCGGCAAGATTGTGAGGAGGAGGGAGGTGCACGAGTGTATAACTAGTGGTGCTGTACTCTAAAATAAGGGATTTGAAGTGGAAATAAAGGCAGTGGGAGGGAAACAACAGATGACTTGTTAGAGGCGAGGAAGAAGCAGCTGATTTTGTGACACTTTGGACAAGTTTAGGCGTAGCAGGGTAGGATGGAGCGTACGCCGTGGAATGGCGTTTTCGTTAATGGGACAAATTTTGGTGGCATTGTCAGGACTTCCAGATGCAGGAATGGGAGGTTGTTATTGTTGTCATCCGTGGTGTAGACAGTTTATAGTTAAAAACAGATTGAAAAGGTTAGGGATGGGGAAGAAGCAGGAGAAATATAAAATATTGTTATAACCATTAGAAACCCATTACAGTGGATTTTATGTACTGTAAATTACATGCTCACAAAGATTTATACATAGAATATGCCATATTGTAAAGCTACAACTAGTAATAATTGTCAGTTAATAGCTATAAATTATGGGCCAGATTTTGCCTTTATATACTTTTAAAAGCTCTCATTAACATCACTGGATTATATATTTTAATAAGGATTTTTATCTAAGATTATATAGTTATTTTTACATAACCTTATTAAATATTGACTTCACACTGATGTGTGGATGCCTTTGCAGAAATAAGCCATTAAACCGGAATTGTAGCTCTAAGGCCCTGATGTTTTCTCTGGGTTTGATCCAGCAACTCCAAGAACTCCACATTTGGGACCAAGAGTTCAGATTGGTTTCCTGCAAAATTGGCTACCTGGATCAGGGCCAGAATTCTTAACACTTTGCTTAAGTTCCCCTTCTCTTTTTGAGGAAGGATCCTTTCTGTGTGGTCTCTGCCCCATTTTTAAATTCATTTCAATACGGCATATTTTTCTGTTTGCTTTTGATAGAACATTTTGCACAATATTGAATTCAGTAGTAGGTGTATCTTCTTGTGGCCGCTTAACGTTCACTCACAGGAAAATGCCAGTCATTGCCCTGAATAGGTAGGTGTCATAGTTATTTAATGGCAACTATCACATTATAAATATTCTCTTGTACAGAACAATCAAGCAAAGCCTTAGCTGTTTTCCAGTAAACATCAGCATTGCGTGGAGATTAATACGAAGAAAAAAATAAATATTTTCTTTGGATTCAGTAATAGTAAATTCTCCTCACTTTAATGCACTGAAAAGAGTCCATTTAAGTAATCATTAGAAAGCTTGATTTTAATGCTTAGATGTTAGCTAATGGAGCTTAATCACGCTTTGAACTGGGGCAAAACTGTGACAAGGGCTCAGTTGCTGTGAATGACACTGTATAAATAAAGATGATTACTTTAATGCACTGAGCAAATAATATTTCTCTGAATCTTGGTAGTGGTGAACATGAAGGAAGTCGGCGGATGAAAACAGAATTACTGGTGCAGATGGATGGCTTGGCCCGATCTGATGATCTTGTATTTGTTTTAGCAGCTTCCAATCTGCCATGGTAAGAGATCCAGAGAGTACATTTTGAATACATTTGCATGAGCTTCTAAGCACAGATAAAGATTTTATTTAGACTTTTGTAGAAAAAGCCTTGATATTTGGTTAAAGCATTTAAAGATTAATTTGGAGCTTTTACTTTTAAATGCTACAATTCTTGCTATTTGTGCCACATGACAATAATCCATAATAAAGTCAACATATGCTGGTGCTGCCAGCTGCTAATATTTAAAATGGAGTATTTGACTTCAGAGGAAAGTTATTTACTATGTTTAAGCTAAGAAGGGTTTCAGCCTGGAACTATAAGGTGCTTAAAACATCTAGTGCTTAGAAGGATACTCCATAAATAGGAATGTTAGATTTTATTGGTATCAAATGTGACTTTTAAAAGTTGAGGGACAAAACTCTTCAGTTACTTTAACATAATTTAGAATAGAAGAATAAATGATTTAAGACTGGAACTAGGGCACTTCATCATGTTAGTTCCCAAAATGTGTATTGAGAAGGAGACAGACAGGAGAGGATGAGGTAGGGAGGTAACATTTGTAGTGTAACAGCTCTGGATGCTCGGGGGAGTCCAACAGAGAGCAGAAAATGGCCAGCTCATGTGCTCTCCTCAAATAGCATCTCACATGGCCGCTGTCAGAGCCAGCATGTTGATCTGCCTTGATCATTCATCTGAACTAGTGTAGCATATCTTTTTCTTTCATACAACACTGATAATGTGTTGTATTGTACCATTTGATAATAATGGTTGCAAATGGTGCATGGGGAAAACAACGCCTGTTGGTTGAACACAGCTATTTTTAACAGTCTGATTTGTAGCTCACTAATCATTTCGCAGAGTAGGAGCCAACACCGGTACAGGGAATTGAAGCACACTGATGATGGGCTTGTTTTTGCAGTTAGTTTTCATAGGTCTGGAACTAGTCTGTGGATTTCTGCCTGCCCTGAGATTCCCCCTGTCCCTGGGCTACCAATCCATGAAATCTTCAGTGGAGGAAGATCTTTTCCAGCAGAGAAATCTGGGCATTGGAAGCAGAGAGGGGAACCTCAGCAAAGTAAACTGTGGAAAGTATCTGGTGAGGGACAGTTTTGGAGGCAGATGTCTGCAAAAAAGATGAGTTAGGCATAAGAAGGGCTTTTTCCATGCTTCTTTCTCTCCCTGAAGTGGGCATGAAGCAGAGAAATACAAGGTGTCTGCTAGGGGCAGCCTGAATGGCTAACATTTTGCAGTTTGCCCATCACACTAGCACTGAGGTCTTTCTTGATATCTGGGTCCCTAAAGGTGTGCAGACCTAAGTGGGCCTATTCACCTCTTACATGTAGAGGTGGTCAAGCTAGGAGTGTGAAAAGGAGAAGACGGCCGTCCTGTTTCCAGAGAACTTCAAACCATGGTCTGGGAAACGTTTGGTGGAGCCCAATGGCAGGTGTGCCCAGGAATGACCTTGCGTGAGCAGCGGCTCAGCAGCATTTCAAGTGGCGATACTTGACATTTGACTGAAAGGCACGGTGTTCGCTGACGTGACGCTCGCCCAGCTCTGCAGCGTGACAGCTGCAGAGCAAGGTATCCAAAACTGGCTGGGAACAAGTGAGGGTTCTGCGCCCACAAAACCACAGACTTCATTCCTGGATTTTTTTTCATGATTAGTGATTTTTGGCCGATTCTCATGAGGTGGCCACAGGGAGACGTGTTGGAAAAGCCTCTCTGTGTGACAGAGGGCTCTGGGCTGTGATCAGCAGGCTGTCACTGGCTGTTGGGAGTGTCCGAGTCTGAGGGATACAGTGCGTGTATCCACAGCTGCTTGCGTTTGAGTACTTAGAAAAAAAGCGTCAACTCCCAGTGCATATTTTATTTTGTATAACGTACAAATGCACTTCTCGGTCATGACACACCACCTAATGTTCTCTCACAGAGTTTGTGGTAATGCTTTCTTCCTGTCCTCAGCTTTCCTTCCCCTTTTTGGCAGGCCTGGCTGAAAGGCCAAGGGAACAGGCAAAGAGAATTAAACAACAGAAGTGACGCTGGTGCCTCAGAATTGAGGCTCAAAGGTAATATTTTCGATCAGTCCCGTGTAAGCCTGGCCCATTTCAAAACATGTTGGTGCTGAGAAGCCTGAGTCCTTCAGAGGCACGGAAGGATGTGGGTCCCCAAGTCTCCCTGGCTCTGTGGACAGCTCTGCCATACGCTATTTCCTGCATGATGAACAAAGGGGTGTTGTACCCCAGTCCATCATCTTCCATGATCTTTGTGGGCAGTGTTCACCTAATTTTGACACCTAAGGTGGAAGGCAAGTTTCCCCTGCTATGAGACAGTCAACAGCAAAACAACAGATGCAGCAATTCGGAGCAATTGAGAGACCCGCAGGGGTCAGTGCTGTTTAACATCTTCATCAGTCACTTGGACGATGGGACAGAGCGTACCCTCGGCAACTTTGCAGATGATACAAAACTGGGAGGAGCAGTTGATAGACCAGAGGGTTGTGCTGCCATTCAGAGGGATCTCGACAGGCTGGAGGAATGAGCCCACAGGAATCCCATGAAAGCTCAAGCGTGAGTGATCAAACACTGGCACAGGTTGCTCAGGGAGGTTGTGGAGTCTTCATCCTTGCAGGTGCTCAAAACCCAACTGGATGCGGCCCTGAGCAACCTGCTCTGGCTGACCCCGATTTGAGCAGGGGGTTGGACTAAATGATCTCCAAGAGATGCCTTCCAACCTCAGCCATTCTGTGATGCTGTAAATCAAAGCAGGGGCCTAATCTAGGTACCGTGAGAGTAATTCAAAGTATTTCTCTCTTCTGAGTGTAAGAAAGCCTAAGGGGAGTGGCCTTCGAAGTTAGGCATAGAGGCACAGTTGCTGCATAAAACAGGCAGGGTGTTACCCTTCAGTATCCCTCATTAAAATTAGATAAATTAAAATAAATACCTAAGAAGTCACTTGAGAATTACTCAGTTCTTCTCTGATGTAAAGGCTGGAGTTACTGTCCACCACGGGAAGAGATCCAGTCCGCCTCCTCCTACAAGCCTGTCTTTCCCTCTACATTTTCTTTCCTAATGCAAAGCCTTATGTTCCCCATACAGTCAAGGAAGGATGCTTCTGAGAACCACCAGGCAGACATCTTACCTGCTGAAATTCAAGTGCCAAAGTGGCAACATATTCAGAGGCTTTCATCTGCCTCTCTCCGTGGCCTGCCCAGGGCTTTCAGGGTCTTTAACTAGGAGAATGGCTGTGTGGGCACCCAAAATTTATGTAGAAATTAGATGTACAAGTTAGGCTGGTTCCTACCCTGGCCCAACGGTGTGAGTACAAAGCCAGTGCTGGCTTTTATAGCCATAATAACAGAGTCTGTGTGTTGGTTTGGGGGATTTATGCCTTGAACAAACTCATGAATTTAAATCAGTACAAAATCCACCCCGTTTTGTGTTACAGTATCTACAGGAAAGGAACTGAACAGAATTTAATTATGTAGTGTAGGAAAATGCTGAAAAATAAATAGCTACCCTGTGTGTGAACATTTATGTTTGAAAGATAATTAATACATTAATAACCCATTCTTCTCTTTATGGTTCATTAGTAATACACTATAAATGTTTATGTATTGTAGCATCGTTACCCTTTTAGAAGGAGAAACTCTGAGCAATGCATTACACCTTTCCGTGGTCTCTTAAATTACCCTGTGAGTAGCTAAGCTTCACATGTAATGCTGCAGCATGGCAGTATTAAAAGGGATCAAGATGTCTTTAGAGGATCCATGTCTTTCTACACTTGCACAACCAGTTTGAAAGGAAAAAACTGGGTATTTGAAACCCACTGAGGAAGAGTTCAGAGATGGCAACTGGTCTGAAGGTCACCATGTGGCTGGTGATGGATCATGGGGTCTTGGAGATGTGTTAATGTAAGTGTGAGGCCGACCTCTCTCTGCTTCTGCAAAAAGAGATTCCTGCATGTGTCTTGTTACCATATGTCTGCCTTATGCAACCGAAAAACTTTCCAGAAAGTCATGCAAAAATTACAGAATACATTTTTCAGTGTTTTACACAGTTGATTTTGGATCATTTTGCAATTCTGAAGTGCTAATTTCTGCAAAATTGCTTCTTCGAAACATCAAAAATGACACAGCTTTTTTTAAGGTAGATCCAAAATGACAAGATTTCTATTTTGGGGGAACTGCTCCTACAGAAGGCTGGCAATCTGTATTGGTACAAGGGTGGCAGCTGAGATGCTGTGGGAAGCCAGCTCTCGCTTTTGAAAGTTTTATACCCGAAGGCTTAGAATTTCCTTTTGGACTTTCTCAACGTTGCTTACGGGCAGGTTGGATTTTGTCCTGTCTTAAGCAAATCCAACCTACAGGTGTGATGACTAGGTTGTCTGCAAGAAATGTGCCTACCGCAGAGAATATGCTTTAAGATGTGGCTGAATATATGCTTAGAAAGGTGTTTTAGGGGGACAAAGCTAGTGAAAGCCTTGAGCATCTTACATCATCATGGAGGCTCACAGCTTTGAGGAATTCAGGAGCATCTGCTTCCAGAGAGGTCGGTGGGGTTTGAACCCCCTTTAAGATCTCAACTATATGTTTAGAGATTATTTTTATGTGTAATAGGCAACGTTCAGTCCTACTGTAAGATCCCAGACTTCAGCTGCATAGGGGTATTTCATAACAAAGTTTCAAAATACCTAGCACTACAGTCCGAGGTTGTGCCTTCACAGCACAGCCCTTTGTTCTTGCAAACATTTGGTATTAAGCTGGATTTCAAGAGATTTATTTAACTTAGATATTTGTTGATCACAAAAAAAAAAAATAGTACCGAGCTGCTTTTAGATGAATGAAGAGAAGCTTTTTTAAGCTCTTTAGGCTGTCCTAAACTGCACTGCAGCTATTGATCTTTCTCTTCAGCCAGTGCTTGCTGCCCAGGCTCGCTTCCTGCTACGCATCAGCAAGGCACTTTCTATTGAGAAATTACGTGTTGAAATGATTCAACGTAATTAAATAAAATAAAGGCCTCATTAGTGAAGAAATAAAGTGATCCTTAAACACGTAGTGAATGTTTCCTAATGTATTACTGCATTTAATTTGAGTTCCATTGCAGTGCTGCTTTCTTCTCCCTCCCCACCCTTGGGCTGGGTGAATCATAGAATCGTTTAGGTTGGAAAAGACCTTTAAGATCATGGAGTCCAACTGTTAACTTCGCGCTGCCAAGTCCACCACTAAACCATGTCCCCAAGCACCACGTCTACATGTCTTTCAAATACCTCCAGGGGTGATGACTCAACCACCTCTCTGGGCAGCCTGTTCCAGTGCTTGACAACCGCTTTGGTGGAGAAATTTTCCCTAATATCCAATCTAAACCTCCCCTGACGCAGCTTGAGGCCGTTTCCTCTCATCCTATCGCTCGTTACTTGGGAGAAGAGACCGACCCCCACCTCACCACAACCTCCTTTCAGGCAGTTGCAGAGAGCGATAAGGTCTCCCCTCAGGCTCCTCTTCTCCAGGCTAAACCCCCCCAGCTCCCTCAGCCGCTCCCACCACACTTGTTCTCCAGACCCTTCCCCAGCTCCGTTGCTCTCCTTTGGACGTGGGCTGATAGACTTTGCCCTTCTGTCCGAGCTGAGTCCTGTCAGAGCCATGAGTGCGTGGCCAAGATGAGCTGAAGAAGAGGTGGGTTGTGAAATGCAAATCATATATGGGATTACCCCATAGTGAGCCCTTCCTTCACTCGCGGCAGTGCATGGTGTGTACGGTGGAGGACAGCAAGGAAGGAGGACGGAGGAGGATGGTGTGGGCAAGGCCTGAGAGGAGCACGAGAAGCTGTGGAGCGAGAACAAGCCCGCAGCTTGTGGGGTCTCTGCCCAGGCCATCCGCACAGAAGGACGGGAGGTGGGAAGGAGGAGCAGCTTGCTCATTCTTGGTGCCTTTTTCTCCAGAGCACTGCAGTGATGATCGTGTGAGATTAGGCAGGGATTAATTATGGACCAGTCAGCCCTTGTTGCTGTTTCTGGGTTCACTTCTGGGGTTGTTGAGATCTCTTAGTTTCTGCCTAAAACACATTTGTTACCCTTCTTCCTTCTGGAAATGAAAATAGGTGTCTTGTTTATTTTCATGAAATTTGGAAGTGATAACGTGGTGTGATGCCTTGTGATGTCAACCTGGAGGAGCTCTGAAAAGTCGCCCTCTCTTATAGGTCCTGTACAGCTTTGTGTATCTTTTCATGAGCATTTCTTAATACTTTTATTGGCTATTATTTCAGAGGATATTTTGGCTGGCTCGGTGCTTATTATTCTGTTCTGGTTAATGTCACTTAACCTTGCATTTGATCACTAACAAAACAATTTAGCAAACAACCTAAATGCTTAAGATAACAAAAATATTATGTCTTTATTTTCCTCTTTAGCCAACAAACAGGGTCACTGTAACCTTCCTGGATAAACAGAGCAACTTCTGTGCGTCAGGGGACTTATTTACAGAACACGGCCAAGGAGCTCATGGAACTGTGATCTTGGGGGACACCCCAGGAGTGCTCTGGAGCAGGAGGAGTGATGGAAAACGTCATCATTTAGAGGATTTGTAGGGTATTTGCAGAGACTCTGGCTGTGGTTTTCTTTTGCCTGCAAGGGCGGTTTAGAGTACCTGCATGGGCGCCTCTAAAACCCTGAGAACTTTTGCTGTTTTTGCGGAGGATGGCAGTATGGGTAAATAACAGCCATGGGGTTGGTCAGCCAGAGAGTAATTATTTCCAGTCAAGCAAAACAACTTTGAGGAGAAGTTGAGCTGAAAAATACATTTGGAAGGAGAGCGGGGGCACGTAGAGGAAAAGAAGGTTATCAGAAATAGTCAACATGGATTCACCAAGGGGAGATCATGCTTGACCAACCTGATAGCCTTCTAGGATGTTGTGACTGGCTGGGGAGATGAAGGGAGAGCAGTGGCTGTTGTTTACCTTGAGTTCAGCAAGGCGTTTGGCACTGTCTCCCATAACATCCCCACGGACAAGCTTAGGAAGTGTGGGTTAGATGAGAGGACAGTGAGATGGATTGAGAACTGGCTGAAGGGCAGAGCTCAGAGGGTTGTGATCAACAGGGCAGAGTCTGGTTGGAGGCCTGTAGCTACCGGTGTTCCCCAGGGGTCTGTGCTGGGTCCAGTCCTGTTCAACGTATTCATCAATGACCTGGACGAAGGGACAGAGTGTAACCTCAGCAAGTTTGCTGATGATACCAAGGTGGGAGGAGTGGCGGATACACCAGAAGGCTGTGCTGCCATCCAGCGAGACCTGGACAGGCTGGAGAGCTGGGCCTCCATGAGGGGAACCTCATGGAATTCAACAAGAGCAAGTGTCAGGTCCTGCCCCTGGGAAGGAACAACCCCACGCACCAGTACAGGCTGGGGGCTGACCTGCTGGAAAGGGGCTCCGCTGAGAAGGCCCTGGCAGCGCTGGTGGACAGCAGGGTGACCATGAGCCAGCACTGTGCCCGTGTGGGCAAGAAGGCCAGCGGTGTCCTGGGGTGCATTGAGAGGAGTGTGGCCAGCAGGTGGAGGGAGGTTATCCTCCCGCTCTGCTCCGCCCTGGGGAGGCCACATCTGGAGTGCTGCGCCCAGTTCTGGGCCCCCCGGTTCAAGAAGGACAGGGAACTGCTCGAGCAAGTCCAGCAGAGAGCTACCAAGGTGATCAGGGGCCTGGAGCATCTCCCTTATGAGGAAAGGCTGAGAGACCTGGCTTTGTTCAGCCTGGAGAAGAGAAGGCTGAGGGGGGATCTCGTCAATACTTATAAATACCTGAAGGGCGGGTGTCAAGAGGATGGGGCCGGACTCTTTTCAGTGGTGCCCAACGGCAGGACAAGGGGCAATGGGCACAAGCTGGAACACAGGAAGTTCCACCTGAACATGAGGAACAACTCCTTTCCTGTGAGGGTGCCAGAGCAGTGGGACAGGCTGCCCAGAGAGGCTGTGGAGTCTCCTTCCCTGGAGACATTCAAACCCCGCCTGGACGCGGTGCTGTGCCCCCTGCTCTGGGTGTGCCTGCTCAAGCAGGGGGGTTGGACGGGATGGTCTCCAGAGGTCCCTTCCAACCCCAACCCTTCTGTGATTCCGTGACTAACACGGTTCTTTGTCTGGTCTCGGTGGTTCACTGTGCAAGAGGTGTTGCACTGGATGTTGGATGGCATCTTAAACAGCCTAAAAATATCAATAATATACCAACAGCCACTGCTTAGCAAACTCTGGTATTTACTTCTGAGGCCTTGATTAGAAGTACTGGGATGGATCTGAGTGAATTCCTGTTGTTCTCCAAGTTCCTATTGATCTGGTTTCCTAATCTTTGCTTTCATTGCCCTTGGCTCAGCGCACATGGAACAAGCTGTCTCAAGCCAAGAGGTCCTTTCTGGGGAGAGAGGTGCTTCTGCTCCCGCTGAGCCAGGCGTGCTGTGGAGAACCTCGACAGCCACCTAGATGGGGATTTGGGAGACCATTTTTGGTTTTCTTTATGATGTGCTATGCCAGCAGAAAATATTTGCTATTAAAATAAAGGACAAGTCACCAGAGGTGACAGAAATAAGCTCTGTTGGTGTGCTACAGGTCTATCCTGAGCTGGTAGTTTGAGCTTCCTGTAAATTAAAGAGGGGTTTCATAGAAGCGTTGCTTGAATGTTGACTTTGCTGGCGAAAGGAGTTCACTCAGGCAGTCGGGAAAGGTAGAGGCAAGTTTATTTAAGTGTATCTGTGGTCCCAGATTGCAGGCGCAGTCCTCCAATAGTTGGCTCCTCCTGCTCAGCCGACAAGGGTGGAAATGGTGCTTAGGGCTCCTGTTTTTCTGTCTGCACGAGACACACTGAAGTGAGTTTCCCCTTGATCAGAGTTTCTCGGCAGGTATGAGGACTGAATTAGATTTTAAACCGAAATAACAAGTCTGTGACTGAATGGGGCCAGTAGAGAAAGATTGGTACAGCACTTGGAAGGATAATAGCTCAGAGCAGCTCCTGGAAAGGACCGGAGACTTAGGAGTGGGTCAATATTTTGTAGCAGGAATTTATTCTTTAAAACTCTATGGATGACTGGGCAACTTGTAGACCATTCCCATTACACAAGTGACAAGGGATGAACTGGAGTAAGAATTTGTATTCAGTAGTTTGGTTGTGTTACCGTTAGATGCAAACAACTGAAAAACACCTGGGGGGAAAAAACGAGATTAAAATGAACCATTTGGATGCGTGTCTGAGAGGAGCTGGTGTGCCGGGCGTAGCAGGACTCCTGGCACTTGACAGAATCAGGGGTGCTGGCAAGAAGGACTATTTCTAGATGGTGATGAAATGCATTGAGAAAGAAACAGAAAGAAACATTCATTTTTCTTTCAAGCTTCCTTTGTGCATCACAAGCAAGTAAAAAACGCAGAGTAGTCCCAATCTTTTCTATTTTACCTTTTTCTTTTCTTTTTTTTTAGGCAAAACACCATTATCAGTGTTGATGTTGACAGCATTGTGGTTTTTGGCTCACTGACACATTTATCTAGCCTGTCCATCCTTCACATGATCCTTTTTATAAGGATATTTTCCTTTGTGGCTGTATTATTTATAATCTGTATTGCAGGAGCAGTCTCAGATCGACATCTTGTTCTGCCATAAACAGGGGCCTCGCATCTAAGACCTTCAGTCTGTATTTTATACCTACGAAGCATCCCGTACAAAGTAGCAATGAATTAGTCCTGACAGTGCCCTGGACAATTTGTAGTATCTTCTTAATAGCAAAGGGAGAGGTTATCGCTGATGAGACATGCTGCAGATGAGTATCAGAGCCAGGGAAGATAACTACAACTTCTGATTGTTATTGGTAAGCCTCATTGTCAAAAGCCAGCGTATCGCTGACCTACTGAACAGGAATTCACTGGATAATTAATCTTTTTTTTTCCCAAAAAAATTTAGGTTGACATAGTTACAGGTGGGGTTGAAAAATATCAGTCCCTGCAGCGAGGAGCTTGCTGTCAAAGCCATGTCTCCACAATGAGACGTGCCGAGATGATTCCTCTCCTCCTTTGCTTGCAGGGAGTTAGATTCTGCCATGCTGCGGCGGCTGGAGAAGAGGATTTTGGTTGACCTCCCAAGTAAAGAGGCACGGCGGGTGATGATCCAGCACTGGCTGCCCTCTCTGAGCAACAGCGGAGGAGTGGAGCTGAGAACGGATCTGGACTACGGCTTGTTGGGCCAGGTGAGACAGCATCGCAGCAGGGACAACGCCCACTCGGTGCTTGAGGTCTTCCTGGGTGGGAACCGCAAGCACGAGTGACATACATCACCCACAGCGGTGGCGTTATGTTGTGGCGAAGAAGCCCGCAGCAGAGGCGTGGGACAGCACCTCTGTCTACAGAACTGCGACATCCAGAGCCGGGGGAAGGACCTCAGCTCAGTCTGAGGCTCCAGCCAAAGGGAGACCAGCGAGACACGGGGGCTGAGCATTTCACAGGCACGTGCCCTGCTGTGGAAATCACTCTTTGCTATGCTTGCAAATGGTGTATTCTGATCCTCTCTGTTGGGCCAGCTTTTCAGCCTTAAATACAGGGAGACTTCCAGCAACAGTGTATTTTATCACTCGTCTCACCAGGCTGGGAGCACTTCCAATTCATTGGGGTAATGAACAGTTAATTGTGTAGGGAAGGTTTGTCACAGCTCCACTGCTGCAGGAGAAAAGAGCATGTAGACAGTGAAGAGATTCACTAGATACCCAGGCTTTCTCCACTTAGCCCTTTGTCGCGTCCTAAATTCTTTGAAAATATCTTACAGCTTACCCAGTTGGCTGTTTTTATATCGGCTCACAGAGGCAATACTGCTCAGTTCTTGTTTCATAAATGTGAATGAGAAAATATAGTTATTTTATTAACAGGAAAGCTGGGAACAGATACAGAAAGATGAGCCTTACCTGACCTACAGAAAATTGCCCTTTAGAAAGAAAATGCCCAGTATTTTCCTTGCTCCTACAAGGTACCATGGACATTCAAAACAAGGACAAGCAGAATAATGTTGAGGGGAGGGTACACATAGAAATATATATGTGTTTGTGTAGATATACACATTATTTCAGCCAGGAATAGACTTTACAAATATTTTACATATATATATATATATATATAAAAACTATATATGCTTGTAAAAGCCATTCCTGTCTGCTTTGTAAGCCTGTAAGATTGATCATTCTGATCCCATCACAGGAAACAGACGGATACTCCGGCTCAGACATAAAACTCGTGTGCAAGGAAGCAGCCATGAGACCAGTGAGGAAAATTTTCGACGCTCTTGAAAATAATCAGCCAGGTACCAGAGCTCTGAGTAGAGAATCCGATCTGGGAAATGCTCATCTACTGCTGTAACTCCAGAAACTGTAATGTTAACCCCAGCAGGTGGAGCTCTGTTATCTGCTTAGGAAAGTTTCTAAAACAACTACTTAAGCTAACGTTTCCGAAAATCAGGCCTTTTTTTAAAGCTGTTGGTATCTGTGCTGTGTGCACAAATACAAATTTTTCTTTATCTCACTAGGTTTATTCTGTTGTTTTCGTATATTACGTGTTGCATTAGGCAGGGACATAGAAGAATGTGTTTTAGTAATAATAACAGTGTTTAATCAATTCTCTCCTCTTTAGGTAACAGTAACTTACCCGTGATCCGCTTAGACACGATCACCACGGCAGATTTCCTGGATGTGATCGCCCACACCAAGCCATCGGCAAAGAACCTAAGCCAGAAGTACGCAGCTTGGCAGAGAGACTTCGAGTCAGTTTGAAAAGAAAAACCCCAAAAGATTGAAAACTACCAAGACTATCGCTTTCCAAAATGGCATCGCCTTGCCTCCGAAAGATTGAACGGCGATGGGGAAGGAAGCGCTGGTGTTTCCAGGGCAGAGAATGCAGTGAGAAATGTCAGGGGGAGATCTTCACTTTCAAAATGTAACGGCGGGGGGGTGGGGGTTGTTTGGTTATTTTTTTTATTAGCCATTTTCAATGACTATTCAAAAAAAACATACTTCGTGGAAATAATGTAATGGCAGTTGCTATGTAATGAAGACTCCAGCCTTAATTTTATGTATAGAGACTTAAAAGATTGCTTGCTTCTCAGTCCTTATTCATGACCGTTATTTACAGGTTTGGGGTAGAAGAACTGGAGCAGAAAACTCGTTAAGAACAGTCAGATGCTTAGTGTAATTCTCCCTTTCTGAGACTCACTAAAGCATCACAATCAGCGTTGCTTTACCAGCAGAGACCTGCACACTTTTTAATGAAATATAAGTGACTGCTTTTAATGACATTCCGGAGCTTCGCAGTGCTTCGTAGAACCAGACATCATTTTCGGCTGGGATCAAAGCCGTCACGTGCCACATGTATTACTTGCCCCTTGGTTTGGGCTATTTCCAAGGTGGAAGAGGCAAGGAATTAGAGGAACTTGGAGACGTTGTAGAAAATCAGCACGTTTAGGCTCATCTAACTAGAAACCGGATTGGCTGTTACCCACTGGTTCGCAGCCGTGAAAAAGCAAAAAGCGAGTCTTTGCAGCGCAGTGGTAAATACTAGCCAAGTTGGAGGCTTTTCTGCTTATAAAGGTGGCCAGGTAACCAGTCAGGACTGCCACACGTCCTCTCATCTTTTAATTAGGAATTCTAATCAGTCACGTTTTCAGTGCAGCTGCTTTTCTATGAAGTACCATGGGCTTGCATGTTTTCCAGCACGCTCCGGGATCTCTAAAGCGCTCGCAGTCTCATTTTTTTGTTCTAGCGTCACTCACGTTGTCAGAAGTCTTTATGGGAAATGCCTTCACGGGATTTTTGGTTATAGAGCTCTCGCCTCCTGAACCTGAATGACTGCGGGCCAAAGACCTCCCTGATGTACTCCCAGCAGAAACCAACACAGGTTCAGAATTGTTGGCATGAACACGAGGTGTGCGGATTTATTCAAAACCGTAGGTTACGGTTTCTGAGGGCGCGCAAACAGTATCTAAAGATGGCCTTTGTCCCTGGCGGGGGGAGTTTATTGTTTCTTGTATTTCCGCGGCCGAGTCTCCTCCACCCACACGTTCTGCGTCGGGCAGAGATGAAATCTGAATGCAGGTAACCACCCAGCACGTGAGACTGCAGACAGACAAATCTTTCATGTGAGGAGAGCTTCCCATTCATTCATCACGATGATTTTTTTTTCTTAACAAGAACGAGCATGGTTCATTAACGCAAAAGTGTATTTTCAATAAGGTTAATACTCCAGTAACGTATAATTACAATCTAATAATTTAACACGCAGGAGCACTGTAAAACAACTGTAAAGGACTTCGATGACTACAGTTCGCAAATGGACCAGAAAAGCTATTTACCATCATTACAAAGTTGGTTCATATCGGTGGATTTAGCACATAGGAAAAGCGCTGCCTGCTACAGAATTAAATTTCATTTTACAGCTCTACTAACCAACTGTGTAAAAACCGGAATCTGTCCCCGTGGCTTGCAAAGGATTTTTCCCACAACATTAAAAAGAAACAAAAGAAAAAGCCCCAACAATAGTGAAATTTTGCAACTGTAGCATTAATAGGACCCTGCTGAAGTCTAATTTCAAAAATCACAGTCTCTAAGGCATTTCTTACCAGATTTTTGTTTCTGTACCATTCTTTTTAATAACAGCATCTAATTAAAACATCTGTAAAACGCTGACAGTTTTAATTTTATGGAAAATTTGAAAAAACAAAACCCAGGCTCTGTTCTAATGAGAGGAAAGATATCAACAGTAGTTATTATTAAACAATGGTGATATTTTAATTTAGAAGTCACTTCTGAATGTGCCTAATCTCTACCTTTAAATCAGAGCAGAGGCATACTCAGTGACATCACTACAGGCTGACTAAGGCTCTCTTAGTCTTTGAGCTTTATTTACTTGAGTATTTCCAGTGCGGGTTTTATTCAGTTTAGCTTATTCAGCAGAAGAACGTGACACTTTCCAGGCAAGGGCTTTTCATCGGTTATTTCTCAAAAACTGAAAATACACAAGAAAACTCTGCCACGCTCCCTATGTCATTCAGGAAAGCAGCTGTGTCGGTTGTGTAGCCTTTCTGTCTCACCTGCTGGGTACCCGCACTCCCTCATCACACCCTCGTGAAACTACTACAGGAAAGGGGCTCTGCCGTGCCCGGGCCGGCGCCCACACCGATCCTCTGCCCTTTCACAGCTCGAGCGGAAGGAACTCACGGCCGGGTTTCTGATGCAATGCATGCATTGATCCTGTGACCTTAATTTTTGAAGCAAGAATGAAGGAAATGATGTGAAACAGATGTCTCTTCAAACTAACTATTCCCTTTCTCATAGCAGATGCTCTAGGATATGTTCCACTGCCTCCGGGAAATTCTCACAGGTTAAGTAAGGCGCCGGATTAATTTTGTCTTCATCTGCCGGTCGGTATTTACCTGTAACAGATTAACAAAATGATGTATTTACCAAGGTCCTTTGAGAATCCTTTTCTCCCCTGAAAATTACAGCCTCTTCAGCTCAGTAACAACCAGACAGGGTAGGAGGAATGCCCAGCTGAGGTTCTCCTGCAACAAATATCCCACAAGTCTTCCCTAAACAAATGCTCAGCCTTACCCAAGATTCCTCCAGGGGCGGGTCTGGCTCAAAAATCAGTGTTACTTATGCACTGGTTTCACTCTACTGGCACCGTTCTTTCTCTGACTATTCAGATATTCGTGTTGCAGGTTCTTGAAATAATGTTATCACCTTCCCTTCTGGGTTTTATGAGGAAGAGTAGGATTACTTGCTTTCATTTTCAACACAGTGGACTGTGTGGCATGAGGAGCTGCTGCCTCAGAAAGACCTTGCCCAGTCTACGGAACCATCAGTAACACTGGTAATACCTGTCAGTCCCTTAAGGTTCCGCTTCTGTCTGAAGCAAAATTACTTTTATAATTGCTAGTGTAATTACTAGGGAATGTCACCAGAGTTCCTGAACGACGAGAGGCTGCATTACTCTGACCAATTTTGGCAATCTAAGATGTCATAGTAACAGTTCTCTCTGTTCTTTGACTAGCGCTCGGGATTTTAGAGTCACTGGAAAAAATTCACACCTACGAGATCAGCCGCCCCCATTTATTACTTCACATCATCCTGCGATCGGTTTGGGGTCTGTGCTCTGGCCCTGTTGTTGAAACGTGAAATGTAATGGCCTATCCTGACTTAACAGTAATTTACTGCTTGACAGGCTGCCGCGCAGCAGCTGAGGAAACCTATCTGCTGCATTCACGCCAAAATGACCGATCCATCGAGTACTTACCGGTCCGTACCAAAATCCCACGCATGCCCGCGTTCTGGGCGCCACCAACATCATCCCTGCAGTCCTGGGACGGAACGGGAGATCAGCTGGTTAGTGGTCACAGCCACTACTTGTTAACAAGTTTTTCTCTGCTTTGCAGATCACTAACAAGCCACTTAAAAGCGGCTACACGGAGTCAAATCTTTTAGATTTAGAATCTATTCTATTATAGATTTAGAACCTATTAGACAAACTGTCACAGGAATGCTTTACTACGTGCTTTTTGCCTGATTAAATAGCAACTGAAGTAGGAGAGCCAACCCCATGGACTACACATTAAATCCTGCACGTTCTGATGGTTCAATTTTCACCCCTCGTTTAATCCCAGTGCTTTTAGAAAGATCAGTTCGTGGCATCTGGGAGGCACGACACGCTAGGTTAACGCAAAGGTGAGAAGGTATTTATTTGGTCCCCACGTACATCACCGATCATGACGGCCTCCTCTGGGGCACAGTCAGTCCCCCGCAAAGCCTCGAGGAAGAAGGTTTTCTCTGGCTTCCCCACCACTGTCGCTTTGGTGTCCGTTGCGTATTCCAGCCCAGCTACGAAAGGTCCAGGTCCCAGAGCCAAACCATCTTTTTTCTTGAAATATCTGGCTTTATGTATAGCTATAAGAGGAGCCCCATCCAAAATCAACCTGAAGAATGAAGAAGGAAGTACAAAAATTATATTTAAAAAAAACCCCAAGCTTTACAGCTGAAGGCCTGAACTGGCTTTCGTTTTAAATTGATGATGCTGACTTTCACGAAGCCCCAAATTAACAATGCAAGCTAGCATTCATTTGGAGAGTTAAATAAAGTTCCTTCCTTTCTTTTCCCCAGAAACAGCTAATAAAACAAATCCCCCAAATAAAGAATTTATTATCTTGAGGATTTTAACAGGTAACTTTTAAAATCCTGTCTACATTTCTCATGCAATTAGGCCCATTACTCTAAGCAGCCTTACTTTTCACTAAGGCAAACATCCTAACACTACATCTGATTTCCCCACGCAAATATTTTAAAATACGTTAACCACAGAGAGTGGCTGGAGGTAGCAGTTTGATGGCTGGAGGTAACAGTTTGATGGCCACAGCCTTAATCTCCTTGCCTGGACTGAGAACACAGCAGCGCTTTCAGGATTCTGCTGCCAGGAAATCGGCAGCCCAGCAGTTCTTGGGGCTGTCGGTATCACTGTAACAGCCGAACAGCTCTGTGTTTCCAGCAGAGAGGGGTCCTCAGGTGAATCCCAGGAAGAAGGTGAATTATTTTACTTTAATTTATATTTTAACGGTGGAGGAATTACAATAACAGCTACAGGAAAAGGCACAAAGATATTAGGCGTGTTCACATCCCACCGAATTCCCCAGCTAACAGCGCTATTGCTGAGCCTTTTAGAAACAAACCTGGATTTGAGCTCCTTGCTATTGGGAACCAAAAATTCCCAGTGGAAAATAGTTCAAAGCAACAAGTCAGCAGATTCCTAATGCTTTTGAGTGCAATCAAAGTCACAGAATAAGGGTCATAATGCAGGCTACGGTGGTGTTGCAGGAGGGCTGTGGCTGGGTGCAGCACCTGGGAGCCTCAGGAAGCGAGTGCGGCGGTGGGCTGAGACTGGGAACAGCAGCTGAGGTCCTCCCACCTTCCACGGGCCTTTTTCTGCCCTGACGTACCAGCGGGCACCCTCCACGGGGTTCCACACGCACCATCATGGATTTCTGTTACCTGCCTGGTAGTTTTTCCTTAGGGCAGACACAGCAGCAACCTGTCCTGCAGCAAAGGGAAGCCACATAGCCGCTGCGCTAGAGGAATCCTCCCAGTACTACCAAGCACAGCAACGTTACTGCAATCCTCCCCTTCCCCAGCCGCAGCTTCAGCGCAAGAAAAGCTCGGCAGACAGTGTCTGTAACAGCTGAGGTAACGACCGCCAAACGCTTCCCGTTCGATTTTATAGCACCTTCTTCAGGTACTGCAGGCAACTCCAGTCTTTATCACAACAGGTAGGAACAGAACTAGCAAAGCTGGGGGATGGAGGAGGAACGTTGGCCGTTATCTGGGAGGAGTGGCGGATACACCAGAAGGCTGTGCTGCCATCCAGCAAGACCTGGACAGGCTGGAGAGCTGGGCCTCCATGAGGGGAACCTCATGGAATTCAACAAGAGCAAGTGTCAGGTCCTGCCCCTGGGAAGGAACAACCCCACGCACCAGTACAGGCTGGGGGCTGACCTGCTGGAAAGGGGCTCCGCTGAGAAGGCCCTGGCAGCGCTGGTGGACAGCAGGGTGACCATGAGCCAGCACCGTGCCCGTGTGGGCAAGAAGGCCAGCGGTGTCCTGGGGTGCATTGAGAGGAGTGTGGCCAGCAGGTGGAGGGAGGTTATCCTCCCCCTCTGCTCCGCCCTGGGGAGGCCACATCTGGAGTGCTGCGTCCAGTTCTGGGCCCCCCAGTTCAAGAAGGACAGGGAACTACTGGAGAGAGTCCAGGGGAGAGCTACCAAGGTGATCAGGGGCCTGGAGCATCTCCCTTATGAGGAAAGGCTGAGAGACCTGGCTTTGTTCAGCCTGGAGAAGAGAAGACTGAGGGTAGATCTCATCAATGCTTATAAATACCTGAAGGGTGGGTGTCAAGAGGATGGGGCCGGACTCTTTTCAGTGGTGCCCAACGACAGGCCAAGGGGCAATGGGCACAAGCTGGAACACAGGAAGTTCCACCTGAACATGAGGAACAACTCCTTTCCTGTGAGGGTGCCAGAGCAGTGGGACAGGCTGCCCAGAGAGGCTGTGGAGTCTCCTTCCCTGGAGACATTCAAACCCCGCCTGGGCACGGTCCTGTGCCCCCTGCTCTGGGTGTGCCTGCTCAAGCAGGGGGGTTGGACGGGATGGTCTCCAGAGGTCCCTTCCAACCCCGACCCTTCTGTGATTCTGTGATCTTCAGGGCAGAAAGGAGGATTTCTCTTCCCCTTAACCCCACCTGATTTACAAAAAAAAAAACCAACATAACCCAAACTCACTCCTGCTTTGCCCCTTCACTGCCATTCTGGAGCTCTGCTGCGGCTCTGCTCAGAAAGGGTGGCTTAGGCAAGTTTTACAGTCCTTGGAGGACGTCTGCTCCTTCCCACGTGCCTGCAGAGCAGCCTGGGTACTCTGAGCAGTACATAAATGACAATATTTCATTTCACTGAATTATCACAAAACACTTCTACTGAATCAATGCGTTCCAAAGCAAGCTCAACAGGAAGAGAGCTGGCATGTGTATCTGTGAGCAGCCAGGTATGTTCACGATGGGAGGATGCCTCTAGGATACAGAAAAATTTAATTTGACAGCAGCACCACAACCACTTACATTCAGCAGTTTGCAGGAAAGATCTCACCTGAGAGAATTCTTTTAAACGTGGCATCAAAATCCCACATATACAAAAAGAGAAATTTAGTCTCAGTCATTTCAAATGGTGCCTAGAGAATTGGCCTTACTGTGTCTGTCTCGTCTTGGGACTCGTATCGGGTTAGATTTACCTAACATAATGTTGGATATCAACCGAGTAGTTGCCTACCAGGTAATGAGTCAGCCCGGGCTCTTCAGTCAGTGGAGAGGAAAAAGCGCTTCTCGGGCACAGTTCAACTGTCCTATTTTAAGCGCTACTAGGGGAAAAATGAAAGACGCCTTACAAGCGCCTCCCCGCTCCCTCAGGAGCCCAGGTCACCAGCTCAGATGCAGGCATCGGCACTGGAGATACCTGCATTTAATCAGATTCACCTTAAAGTTTTGCTATGAGCAATGCAAATCCCAAGTGACTTAATTATCTGAGCAGCAAAGCACAAGGAATAAAGTAAAGGACACGGCATAAGGCTCGAGAAGAAGAGAACGTGGCCAGTAGTTAATATTTCCATTAGACCAAACAAAACTGACACCAGCAAAACAGTTTACCCTCAAGAGAAAACTGGGGGAAAAACCCGGAACAAGTCAGTGAGATGTTAAAGATGAGGCAGAGCCCGTCCTAGGGCCTCTGCCCAGCCTGAAACACAGGACCAGGAAAACACCAGGCAAATCCAGGACAGATTCACAGAGGATGAAACCTTCCTCTCAGGCAGACAAGTCGGCCAAGCGGCTGGGCATGCGTCTGTCACGAGGCAAGCGGAGATGAAGGACTCGGCCTTGCTCAGTACTCAGCCACACCACCCAGACAGCCCTGGATACAGGATGCTCATACAGCACAGGCTCCAAACTACCCCCTTGAATACATGTCCCTCTTGGGCAGCGAGGCCACGCCGTGCCTACTGCCTGCTGCAGGGGACTGGATCAGGCCTTCAGCACCTTCCTTCCATCGCCAGAGCAAGCGTCTGATTCTGCATTTCATCCAAAAAGCCCAAATCCAGCCTGGGATAACGTCGTCCACCTCTGCGGGGCCAGTGCTCCAGGCTTTCCTGTGTGTGCTGGCCCGGGGCCCTCAGGGTCTTTGAATGCGATGACCGGTTTCTTGTTTTAAGTGTCCAGGTCTCCAGCCCAAGGCAGCTAATGACTGTTATTCAACGGTTAATATATTCATGACAGAAATATCAATAAATAAAACTAGGTAAGCACTGGAATACATGATGGGTTAAGTTCATGCAGTTGTGAAATTACAGTCCACTCCTGAGCGTGCTGTAAAACTCTAAAATCAATGCCATTGGCAACGTGCACTGATGAGGCTGCCAGAGAATCAGTCTGGGTCAATACATGTCCTTATGACATAGAACTGGCATGCAGATAAGGACAGCATTGGCTTCTGACTCCAAGGAGCCTCCCTAAAATACTGGTGAGCAGTAATTGATACTCCCTCTTTGGATTTAGTGGTTATAAAGACAGATTAAGGTGCTTGAGATCAGTTTTTATCAAATCCCAAGGTGAAAAATTGTGTGGTAGCCATCATCCTGTGAGCAAAGGGTGGAGAGGACTCATCACATGTATCGTAGCACAGTGGGGAGTTATCCAGGGTGTTACGAGATGTCCTCTTTAGCTCTGAGATAGCACTGAAGTTGGTTACCTGCTGCCCACGGGGGTTAGCATTCCCGCAGCTGGGAGAGGCAGTGCAGGTGGGTGTTCCTCCCACCTGCACAGGTTAGGTCAGGCTGATCACCTTGGCCTAAACCACTGCAGAAGGACAGCAGGTTCAGAGAGCTCCCAGCGAAATGAAACGGAGGCACAGCAGGCTCTGGTGGAGTGCAGCGGAGGTGCGACGTTCAGACGACCTTTCTCTGCGCATTTTGCAACAGACAAAAGGCACATCACGGGGGCAAAAATCAGTGACAGGCTCATGTTCAAGTCTTTGAAGCTAAAGGTGTTTTTTCAAGTTAAAATCAAGAGTGCTGTGCTGAACTAGAACTGGAGAGAAGGACGCACGGCTATGCATCTCTGCACACTACCGCATCTTGGCTCCTTTATGGTCACAGATAAGTTCCGATTTACCCCTTAGCCAACACACCAAACAAAGAGCTTTAGAAATAAGACAGGCTGGATCAGATCCGTAGTTCATCTAGCCCAGCACAGGACAAGGGGATTGAGTGCACCCTCAGTAAGTTTGCAGATGACACTAAATTGGGCAACAGTGTCGATCTGCCGAGGGCAGGAAGGCTCTACAGAGGGATCTGGACAGGCTGGATCGATGGGCCGAGGCCAACTGTATGAGGTTTAACAAGGCCAAGTACCAGGTCCTGCCCTTGGGTCACAACAACCCCAGGCAACGCTACAGGCTTGGGGAAGAGTGGCTGGAAAGCTGCCCGGCGGAGAAGGCCCTGGGGGTGCTGGCTGACAGCCGGCTGGACACGAGCCAGCAGCGTGCCCAGGTGGCCAAGGAGGCCAACGGCATCCTGGCTTGTATCAGCAATGGTGTGGCCAGCAGGAGCAGGGCAGGGACGGTGCCCCTGTGCTCGGCACTGGTGAGGCCGCCCCTCGAATGCCGTGTTCAGTTTTGGGCCCCTCGGGACAAGAAGGACGTGGAGGTGCTGGAGCGTGTCCAGAGAAGGGCAACGGAGCTGGGGAAGGGTCTGGAGAACAAGTGTGATGGGAGCGGCTGAGGGAGCTGGGGGCGTTTAGCCTGGAGAAGAGGAGGCTGAGGGGAGACCTTATCGCTCTCTGCAACTGCCTGAAAGGAGGTTGTGGTGAGGTGGGGGTCGGCCTCTTCTCCCAAGTAACAAGCAATAGGACGAGAGGAAACGGCCTCAAGCTGCGCCAGGGGAGGTTTAGGTTGGATATTAGGAAAATGTCTTCACTGCAAGAGTGGTCAGGCACTGGAACAGGCTGCCCAGAGAGGTGGTGGGGTCACCGTCCTTGGGGGTGTTCAGACACCGTGTAGCCGTGGCACCTGGGGACATGGTGTCGGAGGCCTGGGTGTGTTGGGTTGGCAGTTGGGCTTGATGATCCTAGAGGTCTTTTCCAACCTTAATGATTCTATGATGTTGTGCTGGCCACTCCTGAACACAAGATGCTTCAGAAGAAATTGTTAGAAAACCTGCACTAGGTAGGTACGGAATAATCTGCCCTAAATACCCTATTTCCTTCCCTATAATATTTCAGCTCCCAAGGCTGAGGTTTGAACACAGAAGCCGTCTCCTGAACACTTCCCAACATCCTTGGTTTTGGGTATTTCTTGAAGCGTTGCTAACTTTTTCACCTCAATGACAACCATGACTGTGGTTCTATCGTTTATTTACAGAGTGAAAGCTATGAAAACCAGGGCTGGACTGCCTAAAGTTCAGGGTTAAGGTCCCAAATCCACCAAGGTTAGTGGCTCTCTCTCAGGCATGGAGGAAGACACCGTAATCATGCTAACGCGTGGATATTGCTATCACCTTCTTCTTCCCACACGAGAAGGACTTCCTCGCCTGTGTAGAGGTCCAGAGCCCAGCACAATAGGGCCACCATTCAAAAAGCCACGAGGAGGGACTGACTTACCGAAACGCTCTGTTCATCATCTGATAGTGAAAGTGCTCAGGTGCCAGTCCTACCACCACGGCATTGGGGTCATCGGTGGCTATCCCTGGAAAATCGAAACATGACTCAGTGAACAGAATTGGATTCATCCTTAGCAGTACACAGTCAACAAGTGCATTTAATAACTTTGCAGCAAAAATGAGCATTTTCTGACACAGACACATCACATAGACTAGTTTTATGCCTTTTAGAAATGAGGAAAGCATCTGTGGAAAAGGTGTTGATTTATCCAGACTCTGCCCTCCTTCATGATGAACACAACTCTGCAGCTGGATATTCTGAACAACGACTGCTGAGCAGTGATTCTCTCACTGCCTCCACTGAAATGCAACAGACCACCATCATGGTTTTAGCTGGGATAGTCAATTTCCTTCACTGTAGCTGGTATAGTGCTGTGTTTTGGACTTAGTATGAAAATAATGTTGATAACACCCTGGTGTTTTAGTTGTTGCTGGGTAGTGCTTACACTAGTCAAGGACTTTCCAGCTTCCCATGCTCTGCCAGGTGCACAAGAAGCCGGGAGGGGAGGGGATACAACCAGGAGAGCTGATCCAAACTGGCCAAAGGGATATTCCATATCATGTGACGTCATGCCCAGTATATTAACTGGGGGGAGTTGGCCGGGGGAAGCAGCGATCACGGCTCGGGGACCGGCAGCATCAGTGGTGAGCGGTTGCAGCACTTGTGGTTTTTTTTCTTTTCCCTCTTTTCCCCAGGCTTCATTTCTCTATCTCTCTTTATTCTTTTTATTATATATTATCATTATTATCATAATCATTATTGTTATCATTACCATTACTACTATTACTATTTTATTTTAATTATTAAACTGTTCTTACCTCAACCCACGAGTTTTCTTGCTTTTGCTCTTCCAGTTCTCCCCCTTCCCACTGGGGTGGGGGGAGTGAGCGAGCAGCTGGGTGGTGCTTAGTTGCTGGCTTGGGCTAAACCATGACAACCACACAAATCACTTTGATAACTGAATGACTTTTTGTTATCTAAGAATCTCTTTCTACATATATTCATCTGTTCTGTAAGACAGTAAAGCAGGAAGACTAGTGAATTCCATCCAGTTTTTCTACTCCCTCTAGTCACAGAAGACTTCACTTAGGGGAGAAAGCCTGACTGTTGTTCTGCATATATCAGTCTGGTTATGATGGCAAAGATGATATTGCAGCATGACCTGGAAGTTGTTACACTAGATTAGTTTTGGCTCTTCTGGAAGGTCGGTTTTTTTAACGTGGATTAGTCCCCTGGAGAACAGCTTGCACTTCTTTCGTCCTGCGCTGCTCCGGAGGAGCACAACTGTTTTTACATGGCAGTGCCACCTCTGAACAGAACCAGCAACTGAAGCAGAGTGGCATCTACAGGAGAAACAGGAGTACCAGAGAGTTTTATGTAGGACAGGTTAAATATCAGCTGCATCCTGCACTTGCTGGGGGTTTTATTCTGCCTTCACACAGCATATTCCCTACACCTTTCCTGGGATAAGTAGAGCTCCTGGGTCTCCAGCGAGCGTCATCGCAGCCTGCTGGCTGATGTCTCCTGCCGCGTGTCCTTCAGTTAAGCTCAGGCGGCAAAATGTACGCTCGGAGATGCCACGTGGATTTGTGACACCGTCCAAAAGCATCTGGGTCCCTTAACCAAGAACGGATTACATCCATCCATCTGTGACCAACTTTATAGAGAGATTAGCCAAGAATAGTTCAATAGCAGCCATTAACAGGAATTTAAAACATTCTCCGTTGTACTTAAATGTTTCAAGAGCAGCACTGAGAGAATATGAGCAAAACCACTTGTAGCAAAAAGAAACAAAACAATCCATTCCAGATCCAAGCAACACAGAAAAATGCCACCAAGGTACTCCGCTGATACCTCTATCTTTGCCATCTTTTACAAAATTAGCATCAGCTACTGAAAAACTGACGGAAGGATCCAAAATACACTGAGATTAAACTGATTTAACCACCTTCGGTGAAATGGCTGCTGTCTCTGCTGCTTCTGACCCAAGAAAGCCTTCCTGAGAACGCAAATACAGAATATTGCTGGGGGCGTATTTCTCTGGGTACGATGTTAGGTGGAACAGATTATCAGGTTTCATTGCTCTCAGAGCCCACAGAGGCTTTTCTCCTGAACACTTATCTTTCTGAAGATTACTGACTAGATTATGGCACTAAAATTTAACAGGAAATTAACAGGAAATCTGATCTAGCTCCTAGCAAGATTAGAACCTACTTAAACTACACAGCCATAAGGATTTCAGTTCATAAGGCAAGGGACAGGGACCGGTGGTATGCCATCCACATTTTTGCTGCCTTGACTTTAGATGAAAGACTGAATATACAATATACAGTTTTCAACTCTGAGTATGGTAAAACTGTGGGTATCTTCATGACTCTTGAAACAGCGATGTGGTTAAGTCAAAGACTAACTGCCCTAGCTTCAGGCACCTGCCAGACATGTCCAAGTTAGAATATATCATCTTCTAATCCCCTCATCAATGAGGGAGGGAAATGGGAACATCTGAAAGTAAAACAAGTTTTAACCAGGTCTTTAGAGATGACAATCTAGAGAAGTCACAGCGATGAACCTTCTGTCACCAATTAAGGTATCAAAGTATATGGAGTGAGACCTAGATGTTCAATACAAGGTAAGTAACAATAACTACCTGGAGATTTTACATTTAATAATAATGTATTAAGAGAGAAACAGCCTCCTGCGTGTGCCCGCATGCTGGCTTTTCATCTCTTTATGACTTTGCTCATGAAGAGCTGAAAATAGCCGTACAATAGCTGAGGGAAACCTGATTTCCAACAAATCGACACATCCTTGCTATAAAACAAATCAGCACTGGTAGGTGCAATAAATCTACAATGATCTTGTGGTAAGTATTACTTTTCTTGACACTGGAAATTAATAAAAGGTATCAAGTTTTGCCCGAATTCCTGACTATTTAGAATCATAGAATAGAATCATAGAACCATGGAATCATTAAGGTTGGAAAAGACCTCTAGGATCATCAAGTCCAACCGCCAACCCAACACCACCATGTCCCCTAAACCATGTCCCCAAGTGCCACGGCTACATGTTGTTTGAACACCCCCAGGGATGGTGACCCCACCACCTCTCTGGGCAGCCTGTTCCAGTGCCTGACCACTCTTGCAGTGAAGACATTTTCCTAATATCCAGCCTAAACCTCCCCTGGCGCAGCTTGAGGCCGTCTCCTCTCGTCCTATCGCTTGTTACTTGGGAGAAGAGACCGACCCCCACCTCACCACAACCTCCTTTCAGGCAGTTGCAGAGAGCGATAAGGTCTCCCCTCAGCCTCCTCTTCTCCAGGCTAAACCCCCCCAGCTCCCTCAGCCGCTCCCCATCACACTTGTGCTCCAGACCCTTCCCCAGCTCCGTTGCGCTTCTCTGGACACGCTCCAGCACCTCCACGTCCTTCTTGTCCCGAGGGGCCCAAAACTGAACACAGCATTCGAGGGGTGGCCTCACCAGTGCCGAGCACAGGGGCACCGTCCCTGCCCTGCTCCTGCTGGCCACACCATTGCTGATACAAGCCAGGATGCCGTTGGCCTCCTTGGCCACCTGGGCACACTGCTGGCTCGCGTCCAGCCGGCTGTCAGCCAGCACCCCCAGGGCCTTCTCCGCCAGGCAGCTTTCCAGCCACTCTTCCCCAAGCCTGCAGCATTGCGTGGGGTTGTTGTGACCCAAGGGCAGGACCTGGTACTTGTCCTTGTTAAACCTCATACAATTGGCCTATTTTAAGGCTTTGGCTGCCATTTCCATTACTCCTCAAGAAGCTATAACTTCAGACTGTTTAATGTTTATTTAAAAAGAAGAAAGGACCTTTATGACTCTGGAGAGTTCCACATTTCAGGCTTCATCACAGCTAGTGGTATAAATATGACTGTCATTCTACAAAACGGAGAGCATTGTGTTTCCTTAGCTGCTCAGTAACTTCCCCCATGCTGTTCTCTGACCACCTCACCTGTGAAATCAGGCAGGGCCTTGTCGTCCACCAGTAGGAGAGGCCGCACCTGCTTTTGCTCCAGAAGATTTCTGGCTGCTGTCAGAGACGTAAAGATCTCATTTTCTGCAATGTCAAATCCCAGTTTCGTCAGCCTCTCCAGCAGGTCTCTCTTGCACTCCTTCGTTGTGTTCGTCACAAATCGAATGGTAACCGGAGCGCCGCGCAGCCTGATGGATGAAGAGCAAAGGCAAACTGGCCACAGCATCCTTCTATTTATATCTTTTTGGGACTGAAAAAGGACCGTTTGTCTAAAGGCTACAGATTAAAAGACTGTACACATCCCAGTACTGTACTGGTGCCACACAAGAACCAGGAGGTTGTTAATTTCTGTGGACTGGAGGGCAAGGTGAAACAGATGGCAAGAATTACAGCTACCAGAACGAGACCAAGTCTCCCCTGCTTTGCTTCTACCAGGAAAAGTCTGGAGTAAAATGGCGATTCCAAACTCCATCTTCATAGTAATATTAAACACATCTATCATCAACAACAACGAGTTTGAAAAGCCTTTTAATTCAAACTAGATAATAAATGAACCAGCCCTGTATTCTGGATCAACAGCATCCTGAACCAAAATAAATAAACAAAAGAACCTTGTTGCTAAATTAATATCTTGAACTCCACATGCCGGGTGAATTTCACAGCAGCTGCGGCTCAGAGATGCAGCATGCTCTAGGAGCCTCTGTTACCTGTGCGGTGACTTTACACCAGCTTTTGCAGCCATTTCTCCCTTTACTGAGGAACACCGATATCACATAAAACCACATTATTGCCCTACACCGACAGTACATGCTACCAAACAATCAAATAATTTTAAGTGACAATTTCAATGGCGTTCCCTTTAATTATTCCCCCACCATCACTTGCTCTGCTTGTTGCTATAGAAACAAATACTGGGATCGCGACTGCACGGAGAACATGAGAGTGAAGTTGGTCAACGCTGGAGACTCGCTTGCACCTGCCGCTTCTTTCTGTTGTTTGTCAGATACGCTGACCCTTCACAAGAATGAACTGGTAAAAAAGTCCCCTGGTTGCTAATGGAATAAAAATTAGTACTTTTTTTTTTTTCCTATGGACCTCAATACTGAGAGTAAAAACGGAATCTATCCATTTGTTCCCTAAGCAAGCTGCATGCCAAGCAGTGTCTCTTTAGTAAGGACAATGACATGGATTAGCAGAAAAGAGCATGGGAAAATATTTTCTTCAAACCTCTAAGCAAAAAGACCTGGCTGTTCTTGGCAGTGAAATGACAGCTGCTCTCCATAGCTGTGACAGCAGGTTGAAGCTGCAAACAGCACCAGACTCCCTCTGTGCTTCGTCCCCTTCCCTAACCCCCTGCCTCGCCAAAGCCAGTACAGGGCCTGCGTGAGCACGGCTCAGTAGGAATCAAGCAAAAGACGAAGGAAAATCAGTGGCTTTGTAGAACAGTTTGTCTTTTGATTCTACAGAAGCCATTTCTTCTGTCCAGTCTGCTGCCGGGAGGTTTGGAGGCGACACCAGACAGGACAAGTACTGAGCTCTTCTTGACAATATCACCACTTTTATATACGTATATATATATATGGATTTTCAAGAATGCTGGCTCTCACCTGGCCCAAGTTCTCCCTGCAGCATGAAATACCAGGCAAACAAGGTCCAGTGAACGAAGGGGTAATGAATGAGCAGCCAATACTTTAGCAGTTTTGACTTCCTTGCAATTTTACATCTTTAGGAGATGATTATTTCCACAGAATTATTTGTGAAAAGAAATGCAGAGTTTCCTAATCCCTCTGTGAACTCTTCCTCTGAGCAACGGTCCAGCTTTATAAAAATCTAAGCAGCCAATGCAACTCCAGTAAAAACTTCTCACCCTTAATTCAGCCCTATTCCTCTCTCCTGATTAATTCTCACTGCCCCAGCATCTTAAGGTGTCCTCCCCCACTCGTCATGAGAGCATACATCACTTCAGGGTTTTCTTCATCCATTGCAAGATGTCTTCTCCAGGAAAACAGTTTCATAACACAGCACAAAGATCCCTGGGGTTGCGTATGCTATCTTGCCGCTGACTCAGCCGATTAAGTCATTTTACTATGCCTCAGTTTCTTTAGGCATCCCTTTGTCAGAACAGAAAGAGGTACTTAACCATCCCGTTTATTAACGTGTTGAAATTCCTACAAAACATGGGCTGTATTATGTTTCTCAAACTAAAAAATGACTGAGGTTGTTTACCTAGCAGAAAAAAAAAAACTTTAAAAATAATAAAGCAAAGCCTCGGCTGAAAGACCAAAAGAAATGAGAACTCTGCAAAGGATGCCTTGCTCACTAGGCCAAGTTATTCTCTCTGTTATTCCACTTTAGCTCACCACAGACCTAAGGGCTCAGACAAAAAAATCAGCTTCCTGTAGTTAAACAAAGCACCGAGGAATGGCTCAGCTGAAGTGACTTTGGTGTACCTGGGGTAATTCAGGTTAACTTAACTACTTTCCACTTTGGCTAAGGCTGTAGTCCCATACGAACTAGCGGAAACACTCTGAATATTGTCTTTTTCTATGTAGAAAAGACTTAGAAAACACCTAGAGAGCAACTTAGGAAAAGCTGCAGGGGCTCAGGTGATACATGGCAACTTTTCAACATCCAGGCCCTTTGCTGATTTCTCTTGGTATTAATAGAGGCGTAAATAAAAGCAGAATTTGGCCGCATATTTGCTTATCCAGGATAGCATAAAAACGCAGAAGCTTCAGGCCCATTTACTTAGAGAAGCGTCTTTGTGCAAACAGCGCCGACATAACCTATCAGAGGAAATCGAAAAAGGTAGCTTGCCTTTTAAGAGCTTCCTGCGCGCCGGGCACAGCTGAGTCTTCAACGTGAAGTGTGCCACTGAGATCCACCAAGACAGCTTTCAGCGCACGCCGAGCTGCCATCCTTCCGTCCCCAGGGAAAAGGCAAATAAATGAAACAACAGAAAACTGGTTAGCAGACAATGGATAATAAAAATAAGGAACTCAGTTAAGCGCCTCATTTGTGCCAAGCCCGGTATTACTCAGAACATTACTCGCAGTATTAAATGGGCCCCTTTAGACAGAGAAATAAAAGGCAGTGTTTAAAAAAATACATAATTGATGGGGTGGTATTTTCCCAAAGACTCTATATATGGAAATCAGGTGCTATTTGTTTTTTAAGTGCCTTTATTTGTGCGTGTCAAAAAATTCTCTGAACAACTAAGACTGGTGGGAAGAGGATCATTAGGTCTGGTATTGCCGGTTCAAGGCCTCAGCAAGAACATTTCGGCAAGTCCCACCGACACCAATGGCGCCGTTCAAGTAAAAATAAATACAATACTACTAAGCGATGATACAGTGCTCCAACTATAAAACTCAAAAAGCTCTGCAGAAGTGGATATTGCTAATTTTATTTTCGTAAGCGAGATCTACGGTGATCCAGCCCACCACGCAATTCAGGTGCCCTAACTCTTGGGTTATTCAGGGTCAACTGCCTGTGTGCCAGCGTGGATTTAGCCTGGAAGCTCTCAGGGGTCAAGGATATTCAGCAGCCCGAAGGGTTACTTCCCTCCTCTTACAAAGTCAAGCGGTTTTTCTACAGCAAGCTTCTGTGTCACACAAAAGGAGACTTTGCCCAAAATAGAAGCCAGCGTTCAAAGGGTAAAGGCACCAGGGAAGAAAACGGCGAGGTCACGTGCAAGTGATCTGGCTAAAAAGCTGTCTTCAGAAACTAGTAATTCTCCTTACCTGTGCTGCAAGTGCTGTATTTTGCTCCGCAAGCAAGTTCGCTGAGCTATTTCTTAACAAATGTCCAATATGGAAGCTTTTCTCCTGTTTATATAATGACTATCTCATCTGTCATCACTAGCAAGTCATCGCGATTTTACATTGAGCCCTTCTGGCTACAGACAGAACATTTAACGTGTGTAGTTATAAAAAACAGGCAGCGGTCAACACCATGATTAGAACCTGCCTTAATAAATTTAATTTTCTATTAGGACAGTTTTATCTTTGCAGACAGTTTTATCAATGATCAAGATCACGTGAACTTGATGTCTCGGGTACAAGACACAGGCAGGAAACTTTGAGATTCCACTTTCATTATTCTTGCTGGTTCCCTGCAATACGTTAAAACAATATAATGCTTATTTTATAGTGTGTCTGTTGCTACACAGACCAAGGTTAAAGGTCTATGCTAAAGAGCTGATAAGAGAATTCCTAAGGGAGCGTCAACAATTGCATGGGAAAAGAGGGCACCAGGTTTCTAAGACATATTCTCTAAGTAAAATACTTAGTGCAGACAAAGTGCCTGAACAGAGTGGAATTTCCATGACTCTGCATTATCTCCACAACAACAAAAAAAAAAAACAAAAAAAAAAACAAAAAACCCTCTCTTCCCTCAGGCACTTCAACTCTAGCACAGGGAATTTTGAGTGCTGAGAGATTAAAAAAGAGGACTGAAGGAGGTGCTATTATGAAAATTCTCTAGCCAAGACACGACTGCAGAGCGACTGCACCGTGCCTGCACAGACAGCACAGCTAAGGACGGGGACACAATACCCTGCGTTAGCAGAAACGGGATCTTTTTTATTATTATTCCTCTTTTACCCTCGATCTCCTCCGGTTCTCCTATTCCCAGTGTATTTATTCAGGTGGTATCGAAGTTATTTGCACAGCCAGTCTTCAGCATGGCTGATTTTAAGTATAAAGCTCACGGCCTAGCAAGAAAGCCCTGAAACAACTTCAGTACCTCGGTTTTCTTAATCGCAGCCCCACACATTAGGGGAACCTCACCTTCGTGCTGGTATTACAGCCTCAGCAAGGGGACGAGGCCGCACGATAGCTCGGGCTCGTCACGACGCGGGGAACCGTCCACTTCAGCTCCCGCCCGCTCTCTGGCAGCCCAAGGGGCCTATGGGCCCTGCAGGGACGCGACAAGGTGCTCGCAACCGACGGGGAAGGGGTTTGTAATGGCTGAGGCGCGTTGGGGCAACGGCGGGGCCGCTCCCCCGGCCCACACCGCCTCCGGGGCCGGCCGCCCTCCCCTTCCCTCGCCATCCCGCAAAGGGTGTGAGGGGACAACCACCCCGCCCACCCCCAGCCAACGAGATGGTACCGCCTCTTCCCGCCGGTTTACAATGGGCAGGTGGGCTGGTCCATTCGCTGGAGGGGGGAGTCACCGTGCTCGGCGGGCTCCCCTTTCCCGCCACGCGGATGGCTCCGCCCGCCCGTTCGCGCTCGAAGGCGGCGGGCGGTACCACTCGGAGAAGAGGGGAGAGCAGCCTGGCGGCGGCTCTCCTCCCCGACACTAACCTGCCTCCAGCCGCCCCGCCGCCGCCCCCGCGGACCGCCCGCCCCGCCCCGCCCCGCCCGGCGGGGCCCTCGCCGAGCCGCGGCTGCCCGTCTCAGCGCCGGTGCCCGTCCGCTACCGGTACGGCAGCCGCAGCCGCAGCCGCGGCCAGGCGCGGAACGGCGGCAGCGCTCAGGGACAGCCGCAAGGGCCAGTGTCCCCGGCGGGGCCCGGCAGCCACCGGCGGGCAGCGCGGCGGGCAGCCCGCGGCGGGCCTGAGGGGCAAAGGGCGCGCGGCGCCGCCTCATCGGGAGGGCGGGAACGGCCGTCAGCTGCGGGCAGCCATTGCTGTTGGGGTGCGGATGCCACCACAGGGGGCGGGAGTGTCGGTCTGCCGAGGGCAGGAAGGCTCTGCAGAGGGATCTGGACAGGCTGGATCGATGGGCCGAGGCCAACTGTATGAGGTTTAACAAGGCCAAGTACCAGGCCCTGCACTTGGGTCACAACAACCCCAGGCAACGCTGCAGGCTTGGGGAAGAGTGGCTGGAAAGCTGCCCGGCGGAGAAGGACCTGGGGGTGCTGGCTGACAGCCGGCTGGACACGAGCCAGCAGTGAGCCCAGGTGGCCAAGGAGGCCAACGGCGTCCTGGCTTGTATCAGCAATGGTGTGGCCAGCAGGAGCAGGGCAGGGATGGTGCCCCTGTGCTCGGCACTGGTGAGGCCGCCCCTCGAATGCCGTGTTCAGTTTTGGGCCCCTCGGGACAAGGAGGACGTGGAGGTGCTGGAGCGTGTCCAGAGAAGGGCAACGGAGCTGGGGAAGGGTCTGGAGAACAAGTGTGACGGGGAGCGGCTGAGGGAGCTGGGGGGGTTTAGCCTGGAGAAGAGGAGGCTGAGGGGAGACCTTATCGCTCTCTGCAACTGCCTGAAAGGAGGTTGTGGTGAGGTGGGGGTCGGTCTCTTCTCCCAAGTAACAAGCGATAGGACGAGAGGAAACGGCCTCAAGCTGCGTCAGGGGAGGTTTAGACTGGATATTAGGAAAAATGTCTTTACTGCAAGAGCGGTCAGGCACTGGAACAGGCTGCCCAGAGAGGTGGTGGGGTCACCATCCCTGGGGGTGTTCAAAAACCATGCAGACGTGGCACTTGGGGACATGGTTTAGGGGACATAGTGGTGTTGGGTTGGCGGTTGGACTTGATGATCCTAGAGGTCTTTTCCAACCTTAATGACTCTATGATTGTATGATTTCATAAGAAACGAGGGCACATTAATGAAATAAGTATGATATACTTTCACAGGTTTGTATTGTGATGGTACATTAAAAAATCCAAAGTAGATAAGATAGTACAATTCTAAATTCATAATCTTGCAACCTAAGGTCACATGTCAAGGATAATTAAAGTGAGTTTGCGATTCCTTTATTTGTGTACAAACCCATTACCTTCCTCTTCCCTTCGTTTGTCCCTGCACCCTTCAAAAAAACAGTAACAGTACACTCTTCCGTTCTTCCTGTCTGTAATTGCACTAAAGACTCTGTGAAGTGTCCCACAGGCTTCATTTTCAGCACAGAGCCAGCCATGACTGGTACCACCACACCGCAATCTACTGCTGTGAAAGCACCTTCTGTTCACAAATCCTTACTAGAAATGAGCTAATTATTCAACAACAGAAAGTCTTTGTCATCATCCTGATCTGTAACGTGTTCTGGTTATTGTCATTTCTGTGCCAGGTAGGAGTGATAACACTCTTCATGGTTTGAAGCAACTGCTGGATCGCAGGCTGCTTTGCACATTGAGATCTTTGCCAGGTGGAAACTTTTTTGCCTGTTCCCTGTTCCTGAAGAAACCGAGCTCGAAGGTGCTTCACCTTGTTTGAACTTAGTGGCAGCAGACATGTTCCAGAAGTGCTCAAAGCTGCAGGAGACGGCAGCACTGTAACTACTCCCTTGCTGTTTCTCTCTACGCTCCTTCCTTCTCTGCCTGTTTGCTGTCCACCCTTTGGCCCTCATCCCTGCTCATTACCTGGGAGACCTGATCTTCAGCTGCTGCCCGACTTTGAATCACTGTTTTGCATCTTCCCAGGTAAAACATGTCCCAGTTTTGTTTCAGATGCAGGATTCCTGCTGCACAGAACCACTGCTCCTTTTTACTGCGTACTCCTAATTGATTTTGAAATCATCTGCCCACGTGCTATGAGCCATGTATTGAAACTTCAGCCTTTCTGAAAGGACAGGAAGATGGGGGAAATCACTTTTTACCCATTTTTAAAGCTGCTGCTGGTAATCTCTAGTCCTGGCTTTTATTTTAGGAAGAACTAGTGTTTTAACAGTCAATACAAAAAAGGAAATGATACTCAAGCTGTGCTTCAAATCATTCTGTACTGCAATCCAATGCGTCAGCAATGGAAACATCTACCACAGCTTTTTTTCAAAGATTTTACAGAAATACAAAAAGGCCTGCATACCTTCCATGTTTTATCCATTCCACGTACATACTGTCCAGTTTCCATGAAAAACAGACATACGAAAATAACTGATCCAGACCGTACCCTCATCACCTCTGAATTACATGAAGATTATTAGAAGGGATACTTTATAAACAGATCTACCTGCTTTAAGGACTAGCACGATCCTGTTCTGCCTCAGGCCAGTGTTACCGCGGCTCATTAGGTTTGCTACATAAACCGAACTACAGCTTCACAGTAGAGAGATGATACTCCCAAGAGCCACAGGAAGGAGAAAAAAAAAAAAAAAGTATTTCATGTAACTCTGGTATCTGGAACCGGGTGAAACTGAGTTTTGAGATACTCCCACTGTACGCAGGCAGAGAGCGAGTTACGAAAGAGAGGGCTTAACTTAGAAATTAGGAATTTATTTACAAGTTTTCACTAAAAAAAAAAAAAAAAAAAAAGGAAACAACATAAAACTCTCCTCCTGGATATACTCTACCCTGTGAAACACTGCAACTGAAGATCATTAAATTCATTTACACATTTTACAGCTTTATCTTTGTTTACAACAGCATATGCTTTAGTCATCAAGACAAAGAGAGGATAAACTAAGCTGTTTCAAAACAATGAAAGTGCCAGCTTTCCTTTGGCCTTCCCCACTTTAAAAAAAAAAAGAAAAGCTAAAGCACTTTAGCAGAGGAACAGACGTGAGGCTTCTAACTTTTTTAAAAAGGTACATGAGGATCAGCCTTCTGCAATTCAGACTTGCTGTATGACACTGGACCTAACCCAGCAGTCTTAACTGAGACAAGATCCGCACGAGAGCAATGCGCAATATTCTTGGCGACAGAGCTGCAAGATCACACCCACAGTTCCAATCTCAGTAAGCTGTTAAATTAACAAAGGAAGATGGAGGGTGGGGGAAGAAGCAGGGGTAATAGAAGAGGCTGCAAATTCAAAGAAGCTGCAAATTCTTTGGTTTTGAAACAAAGAATTGCATTTGGAAAGGGCGCAGCATTCCCCTCCCACATTTCCCAAGAAGCTTGGAGTACAAGGAGTTCCCCACTTCCAACATGCCAATCGCCACGCAGAAGTTTAACGCGCATTTTGAAAAGTAGAATAATCCTTAACAGAACAGTAACAAATGCTTATTACTAACATCACCCGCTAGTCTAAATTAACACAGAGTTGCCCAGCTTCAGGTACAGCTTTTTTAGATTTTTTTGCATAGCAATTGCACCTATTTTCAACTTACTACCCCATCAGCATGGAACGGTATTGATTTTAAAAGACTACCAAGAGAAAAATCCTGTTCTCAATCAAACCAGGAATATTCGACTTCCAGCGCTAACTGGATCAGAGCTTTACCGAGCTCCTTTTGTCTCCCTCAATATCGCAACTGTACTTCAATAATTTGTAACACATTTGTAGAGCCTAACTCGTATTCTCTTCAACAGTACCGTGGTAGTAACTGAAACAAAAAGCACTGTTGCTTTACTTAATTTAAAAATAAACTGCGAAGCGTACTGGAGGAAATTCATCCCTGAGTAACAAGACATTTAAAAACTGCATCCTATCGACAATCATTGCAATGTGTTGCGACGCGTACTCTAGCAGTCAACGCTATTAACAGGCAGCAACAGAACTTGTCACAGTCCAATAGATTCGCAGCGTTGTTGCATTGATCCCGTTATCTTGTTTAATGAAACTGCAAGTGAACGTTAGGAAATAGCATAAATAGAAATAGTGTCTTTATTATTTTAAGTTGAATGTCAAATTGACAGCTAAACCGTGCTGGATCCCAGAAAACTCCGAGCAGTGGTGGTTAGCAACCTGCTTCTTTGGATGTCCAAAAGATTTCACAACGGGTTATCTTCAGCCGAACAACAGGAGGAGAACGATTGTAACGGAGTTCACTGCTATTAACGGCACTGTAGGAGAAAAAAGCAGAAGAGCAATCGTGAAAATTTTCTTCTGCACACCACAAAGTGACAGCACTTCTTGTTATCTTGGGACACTACCTTTTGAGGAGTAAAATCTATCAAAATTTTTTTAAAAATTAAAAAAAAATTTAAAAACACACTGAATTTTCTTATGCAAAAATCAGATTAGGGGAAGGAGACAGGATCAAAGCCTAGGATACTAAAAATCAGGAAGCCACAGCATAAATACTTTTATGTGGCCCATTATAACTTTGACCCAAACAATCCTTTCTCCAAATGAAACAAAACCACCTCAAAGTCAGTTTCTACCCTCAGCTTTGCCATGATTTAGAAAAAAAACATATCAGTTTTTACTCTGGGGTGGGCAAGACAGGTTAAGATTTGTTACTTCCTCTTTATCATCACCTACAAAAGGCATTTTTGGTGTGCTTTATCGTGAAAAACTATTAGTAACTTACAAAAGTCTTATTGTTTTTCCCCATCCTTTGCGGCACTTAAGCCTGGCTTACCTTTAAGAATCGCAGGAATTACATTTCCCTCACCAGGTACTTCACATAAAATTGAATTTAGCCAAGGTGAAGCTAATTGCACACTCTGATTGATCACCAAGCTTCCCCCCAGCTCCCAAACTCCGAGGAAAGACAAGACGCAGCAGCGTCGTCGTCACAAGCCAGAGTCAGGGAATGTTTTACACTTTACTCGGGGCGCCTTAGGTGGGACCTGCACCCTCCTACACAGAGTCGCGCGTGAAGGAAGGAACCCGACAGAAGGACAGGTTGGAAATGACGAGCAAAAATAGCAGCTGTTCGGTAAAAGAAAAGAGTCAAAGCGCCGAGATTATTTCGTTAAAGCACAGAAGCAAAACTTTATGGACAAGAACATTTAAATGAAAGATCGTCACCTCACCTCTCATAACGGTTCGTACAGATCGGATAAGGTTCGTTAGCTGTGCCTTAATTCCTGGTTCCTCTCCAAATCCTCCAATCCCTTGATCACTTCCCCAGCCAACTGCGTCACATAAAAACAGCCAGCCACGTTAGAAAGAAACCCACAACCACGTGACAAACGCTATCGGCAATATTAACGAGCGACCGATCTCGAATATCATTATGTTCATCACTAATGTTAGAAAAACAAAATACAAACCAATCCACTTTATTTCACGATCAGATTTTAAACCAGTCTACCAAAAACTGTTAAACCTTTTAACGAACGCATCCGTAGTGACAGACCAACGTCTCTGCAAAGGAAACCCGGACCTTTTTAACGCGCCACTATCCCCTGTGAGCCAGAGGAACAAATCAGTTTATGCAGACTTCAAAAAAGCACCCACAGGAATAAAACCAAACAAACTACATCCGTTCACTGTCCTTTATCAGGAGATAAAAGAGCAAATAAGTGTCGGGTATGAAGTGATGCTTCAGCACTGAGAAACGAGCTGCACGACAGGAAGCGCTCGGCACAGATCCCAAATCCGGATGATGATTTTTTTGTAACCGCTATTAAAAAAAAAAAAAAGAGATTTGGAAACTTCTCAGAGGGCCAAGAAGTACTGTGGCTTTACAAAGCCCTTCAAGGGAGAAAACCCTTCCCTGCCCGCTGTGAGGAGGCAAAGCGCACAGTCCCAGCGACGGGAGCAGGGAGTTTTGAGTCCTGACCCACTCGGGGACGAGCGGAGCGGAGAAGGGAGCGGCTGGCAGGACATGAAGCCGCACTGTGCAACCTGTGAGTTTCTTTTCTCCAGAAACAACTTTCCAGTGATTTCTTTTTTTTTCCTTTTCCTTTTTTTTGTCACCCTCGCTCTGCTGGCACCGGGCTGGGGGCGGTAGGCGACTCCTCTCCCTCACCAGCCGCTGCTTCCCACTCGGATGAGCCTGGAGTTATTCCCAAGTCTCCCAGGGCCAACAAGTGGGTTGACCCACCCTGTGAGCCCTCACACCTCCCTTTTCCTCGAGCTGCTGCTCGTCAGGAAAGCAAAAGAAAACCCCAAACCCAAACCGAGCACGTCCCTCGCAGTGAATCCTCCTGGGGAACGGGAGGAAGGGATAACTATCCGCACCCCTGCCAAAAACCCAAGTTCAGCCTGGCTTGGAGAAGGCGGGACTCTCCGTATCAGGAAATTGGGAAACCTTGGATCGTCGGTGATTTTTTTCTGGGGCTTTGTAGATCTTTGCGTCAGTGGCTTTCAGTTTTTGTGGCGGTTTTTCTGTGTTTCGTTTTCTGTTAAAGGAGGAGGGTGCCCAACCTCGGGGATCTTTCGCCAGCGCCGCAGAAACCTGCGAAGGCTGGGAAGCGCGCTCTCGTCAATAGAGCGCACGGCGAGGTGTAAGACACCACCTCACGCCATCGCCACATCCTGACGGGCGGCGCAAACGGGGACGAAACAGTGGAAAGGGACGGAAAAAGGGAATTATGGAGAAAAAAAAAAAAAAAAAAAAAAGGAGGGACAAAGCAATGGTAGGAGGGACGTGAGCCACAGCGGCAGAAAACCCGACCTCAGGCCGCAGAACCCCGAGGCGGATCCCGGCTGGGGGATGCTCGGGGCGAGGGGGCCGCAGCACCGGGCCCCGGGAAGCCCGGCGGGTCGGGAGGGGCCTTCCTCCCTTTGCCAGGCCTCCCTCCCTTCCTCTTCCTCCTCCTCCTCCTCCTCCTCCCTCGGCCAGGCCCGGCGGGCCCGCTCTCCCCCGCCCGCCCCTCGGTGTGGGCTCACCGTGGCGGAGGAAGCGCTCCTCATGCAGCACAGCCACAGCATTGACGATGAGGAGGGCGGCCTGCAGCAGCGAGTAGAGGGTGAAGGCCATGGCGCGCTGCGCCGCCGGGGCGGGACCCGCCGCCCGAGCGGGACGTGGCGGGGCGGGACGCGGGGAGGGGGGCGTGGCCTGGGGCGGGAGCGGAAGGGGGCGGGGCGGGGCGGGGCGGGGTCGCCGCGGCCGGTTTTCCCGCCACGGTGGCCGGGTCCCCGTTGAGGGCGGGAATTAGGCGTAGGCGCGCACCCCACGGCACACGCGGGGCCCGGCCTCGCCGTGGCTAAGCCCTGCTCGCTGCTTTCCCCGGTCCATCGACCGGGACTTCAGCAAGGCCTTCGACACAGTCTCCCACAGCATCCTCCTGGAGAAGCTGGCGGCTCATGGCTCAGACAGGTGTGCCCTTCGCTGGGTAAACAACTGGCTGCATGGCGGAGACCAGAGAGTTGTGGTGAACGGAGCTAAATCCAGTTGGCGGCCGGTCACGAGCGGTGTTCCCCAGGGCTCAGTGTTGGGGCCAGTCTTGTTTAATGTCTTTATCAATGATCTGGGTGAGGGGAGTGAGTGCGCCCTCAGTGAGTTTGCAGATGACACCAAATTGGGCAACAGTGTCGATCTGCTGGAGAGTGGGAAGGCTCTGCAGAGGGATCTGGACAGGCTGGATCGATGGGCCGAGGCCAATTGTATGAGGTTTAACAAGGCCAAGTGCCGGGTCCTGCCCTTGGGTCACAACAGCCCCACGCAACGCTGCAGGCCTGGGGAAGAGTGGCTGGAAAGCTGCCCGGCGGAGAAGGCCCTGGGGGTGCTGGCTGACAGCCGGCTGGACACGAGCCAGCAGTGTGCCCAGGTGGCCAAGAAGGGGACATGGTTTAGGAGGCCTGGGGGTGTTGGGTTGGCGGTTGGACTTGATGATTCTAGTGGTCTTTTCCAACCTTAATGATTCTAGGATTCTAGTCTATGCAAAAATACGTTTTTTTATATTTAATTTTATGGACAATATCTGTGTTCTCCCCCCCTCCCTATTTTTTCAGTACATGTTGATTTACATTTTTCTTCCAGCAGGAAATCAGCTCAGAGCCCAACTGTTGTTGATCCAAAACGTAATGACTGCGGAAGTCAAGATTCTTAGCAGAATCCAAAAGAAAACAATTATATTGGATTGATCGGGGCCTCTGGGTACTTCTGCAGTCAAATAACAAAATATTAATAACCGGAGCTCAGGGATACTGTACGGTTATCAATGCATAAATATACATTTTTTTTTTTCCCTTGCACCTTGCAGTCCGATTGGCTGAAGGGGGTGATTTGCATAATCGCTCTGATTTTATTTCTCAGTAATCGTACAATACGCAAACCCCTTTACTCCAATGGTCGATAGCTTTTATTACTCAATCAGGGTACAACGATTTGCATAATCACTGTACTTTGATGGTTATTAGACTCATTCGCCATGATAGAAATGATAACTTTGTGCTTAATGCGGTGGGCTGGCGAGACCCCGTCCCGATTCCTTGCCCTGCCGCAGACTTCTGATACAATCTGGGTAAATTATTCACAGTCTATCAATATTAAATCTCCACGTTTCAGCTCTGGGTTAAGATCCACTCACCGGCAAGCCCAAGATGATCTGGTATTTCAGCAGCGAATCAAGCATCGGGATCGGATGATGGACAGACGCTCAGACACCACACAAATTAGCCACCAAGAAACCTGCACCTAAGCTTCTTCTCTTCTTCAGCTTTCCCTTCCGAAACACTTGCTTCAGTACAGTCGATGACGTGGAATTATGCATCTAAATAATCAACAGAGCCATAGCGTATTTTGTTACTCACTTACCCCCAAAATTACTAATATTACATAAGGGAGGTAGAACAGAGAACAAAAATCAAACACATTTGTCAGAGTTTTGTCATCTGGTCAAAAGAATTTGTCATTCCAGTCTCAAAAAGAGATACAGTCTCAATTCAGGGAAGCGAGTAAAACTTCTGTTGGAATTCCAGTGAGATCAGTATTATTTAAGCATATGCTGAAGTGTTTTCTTATATTATTTTTAATTATTAATTAATTATATTAATTAATAATAGATAGTATTTCTGAAAGTATTTTCAAATGTTGGCTCTGATTCTGCAAACACATGTACAATTAACTTCCTGTATGTCAGCAGTTAGTGCCAGTACTCGAAGGTACTGACACATGCCAGCACAGACTTGCAAGCTCAGGAATTCCAGCGTAACTTCTTTATTTCTCATCTAGATTTTTAAATTCGGTATAACTACAAACCTCCTAAAAACTATCAGTTTAACATTTTAAAATGGAGCCATTTCTAGTTATCCAGGGGCCCCCAATGTTTAGAAAAAGCTTTTTTAAATCATTCAAACCATCTTTTTCCGCATGTCTATAAATAATAAAAAAGGCTGATCTTGGTTTTTACTAAACTCCACACACACACAGAGAAAGTCAATATGGGGCTGAAAAGATTTCATCCCAAAGGTCATTACTATTTTTTAAGAAGTTGTGAGTGCTGGCATGTAATGGTCTCACAAATGGAATTGCCTCTTGTTCTCAGACACAACTTAGGGCATTATGGCCATCATTCTATAATTAAATACAGATAAATATGAGGGGTCACAAACAGGCACGTCTAATAACCACCATCATCAAGTAGCATTTCCTGGGCTACCTCCTTACGGTATCCAACCTATAAATAAATACTAACCTCAGTGAAGTGCTAATGTTTAGAATTATGGCACTGAAAAAAAAAAATGAGGTTTTTAAAATAAGTATACAAGTTATGGCTTAGTATTTTTACCCATAATTAAGATATATTTCCAAAGAGCAGCTGCTACCAAGTGTACATAAACTTGACGTGATTTTCCCCTTTGTAAAATCCATCATGGCAACTTAACAACCACACAAGTCCTGTCTCTGAATCATCGTGTTACGTGGTTGAAGGGAAAACCAGACAAAGTTGCTTGCATTAGAAGGAAAGCATTTTTTCTTTTCTTCATTAAGGTGTTATGTTTCAGTGCAGTAAATTCCTGTGGTGTCATCTGCAGAGCACAGTCAATCACCATAAAGGAGAGTTTTAAACCACCTTACAGATGTCAAAGGATTAAACTTCAGGCTGGTGAAGTATTGTGAAGACCTTGGTATTTTTTATTCTCTCGGTTTATTGGTCAATGTCATCAGACAGAGCATAGCTCCTTGGGTCTCACTATCCTCTGCAGTTAACAAGGCTCGAGCTTGTTGCGTGCAAGTTTGCAGGATTACGTTAGTTTATTCCTGGTGAGCAGATACCAGGTCAAAGGAAGGCTTCTCATTACTTCAATCCCTACATCCTTCACCTCACTTGCCACCATCTTCCTGAAATATCTTTGACGGTTTCCTCCTTTAGATATTTCCCCGTAGGCCTGGTAATACTTTGTGGGCTGAAGATGAGCAAACTTTAAATATTCACCGTCGGAGTCCAGAAGGAAGCTTGTTACATCGTGGTTTTACCTTAACGGGGCTCTGAATGGACACAAACAATCGCACTATGCGGAACAGGTTATTGAATCAAGGTGTTGAGTCCTTACACCTGCCTACCAGGTACCGGCCTCTGCCATGAGTAACTCCAGTAACTGAAAAATTCTGCATATGTGAAAAATTTAGGTTCTGCAGCCCAGTTATGTGCTACAAATAAATCCCATAGCTACATTCCGCAGTTAAACTAAAGCCTTTGTCATCCTTTAGTCATCACACCTATTGCACTGTCAAACTGCTGCAAAGGTTAACGACGCATCCTACAGACATAACGCATCCCTGGTAAGCACAAATTGAATATTTAACTGTTTTAATTTCCAGTTGTTTGTTTTAACCACCAAAGCTGGGAATGCAATAAGATTTTGTACGTTTGAGAGAATTAGTATCTAGTTCTTACCCTTCAGCAGCTAAATACAGAAGAGATCTTTGTCTTATCCATGACTCCAAACGTGCTGCGCAGTGTCATCTCTGCCCTTGCTTATTTGGAAAGTGCACAGCCATCCCCTTCAAAAACACAGCCTGCCAGCTTTCCTAAGATTTGTACCTTGAGAGGACATTAATATGGCGCCATACACAAAAGGAGACTGAAGAACAAAGAAAAAACAAGTACAAAATTCTGAATTTACACCAAAATTTATTGATGCCACTTCCTAAGTTTATTGTGCTTGGCTCCATAACCGTAACAGCCTTTAAATATCATTTCTTGTCGTGCATGTGCACGTGCACACGTGCTGCTGTTCATCTTGTTATTATCAATAGTACAGTATTACGTTATGTTACATTATATTGTACCGCGATTATTGGCATCTTCACCCCAGTCACCGTTTGCATTGCGTCCGTGCTGGAATACACCAGTCCAGAACCAAACCCTGTTACGCTCGGTACCATATAGGTATTTTTCAGAGATGACAGGCACAGGGATTTTCCAGTCCATGCCTCAGCTGGAAAACAGCGGATATCAAAAGCAGGCCAACACAGGGAATGGGGCAGCAAGAAAACAAATAGACTTTGTCAGAGAATTGGAAGTCTGTGCTTAGCCCTGCCTTACTGCTGACAGACGGGCAGGGTTTGCAGGCATTGAGGCAGCAGCGGGTCTTAAGGAGGGATTTACAGGAGGATGAGGAAACAGGTCCATGAATTTTGACAAGGGGGAGGTGGATTTTGTCTCTGTGCGGCAAGCGGCATGAAGAAAGAGCAGGGGTATTAAGGAGAGCAAAGAGAAGGGGAGCCTGAGGCGGGTGTTACGGGCCGTGGACAGGCAGGAGCAGCTCACTGAACAGAGGTACGGAAAGAGAGAGACCGACATGGCACAGGCTGTTACAGGCAAGAGGTTGGTTTTTGCCACCACGGACATGCAAGCACGTGTTTCCATCGGACCACGGAAAACGGCATCAGTAGCGGTATTTTGAATGGGAATATGGCTAATGTCAGAGGCGAAAGGACCCTGCTGCGGACGAGCCTCCACCAGGGATGGCCAATGTCTCCCTGCAGGTTCAAAATCAGGTCTGGTTTCCATCTCTGCTAATAGAAAAGTTACTCAAACTCCCTTTTGGGACAAATACGGAGGTGTTGTAATGGTGGCTGAAGTCTGATTGCCTTTGCAGCACAGCACACGGATTTTTCACTCAGGTCTCTGAAATGCCTAACGCCTGCATGGATCTGTGTGGGAGACCATCTTTCTGTGCCTGCCCTAAGTCAGTTTTGATGTGTCACATACGGAAGCTTACATGAGCCTGTTGGTGTCCCAGCACGTCCCACTGCGGCCAGACTCTCCATAAACAGCTTCCCCAGTGAATGGCTGGCCCCATCCAAGCCTGGAAGAGGAGGAAATTCATAGGCTCTAGCCTTCCTGTTCATACATTTGGTGGACCTTAGGTCTCCCATTTGAAAACATGAGCCCTGAGAGCATTACTCCCACCATAGAATCATAGAATCATAAAGGTTGGAAAAGACCTCTAGGATCATCAAGGCCAGCCGTCAACCCAACACCCCCATGTCCCCTAAACCATGCCCTGAAGTGCCACGTCTGCACATTTTTTGAACTCCTCCAGGGATGGTGACCCCACCACCTCTCTGGGCAGCCTGTTCCAGTGCCTGACCACTCTTGCAGTGAAGATTTTTCCCTAATATCCAACCTAAACCTCCCCTGGCGCAGCTTGAGGCCATTTCCTTGCGTCCTAAGGCTAGCTAAGGCACAGTCATTGATGCCAACCGCCCTTCCAACCTGTTGGCAACTCTGAAGCGCCTTAATGATCCCGCAGATAACTTTCAGTGCTCTGCGACGTGTGAGCACAAAGGGGAAATGGACCATGCCAGACCCCTTCTGGAGGAATACCCGTTGGTCAAAGGGCTTTTATCCTGCTTTCTTCAGCTTTCCAGCTACTTGTATGGAAAGCATGTAAGAGGTAGGCCAAGAAAGTTGGTAAGATAAATGGAAAATTATATACCTCGCAGCTCTTGTAGGGTTCCTAGCAGCAGTGAGCAAAGGGCGTGAAGTTGGACTAGGCTGGCCAGACCCAGGGAGCACACCCATCCCTCTCCGTGCCAGATCTCAGACTAACCTGTCCTCTGTAACTGTCACCTGAACAGGGAGAACAGCCAGGCTTATTCCTTAGCAAGCTGGTGACACGCCAGCGGCAGAGGTTGTCGGTGCCGGGAAAGTTGCAGCACTTGGTTTAAAGATTAATAGATGGTATCTTCCTTCAGGCTGTAAAAGCAGGCAGATTGAAAAAAAAATATCACAAAGGTGGTGACTTAAGAAATTGCAAAGCATCCAATAACATTAGCACAGCCACAGACATGTACAGCTAGTACGAAACCATGTGCAAAAGGTTAGGTCTCGGCATAACATGTGGGATTCACATGTGAGTCAGAGGGATTGAGAAATCATTGTAAAAATTACCAGAAATTCCCCCCCGTATTTTTTTCCCATGACTCATCCCATAGAAAGAGACAATATGGAAAGATGTATGTCTCTACAGTAAATTTTTAACACAACACATCACAGAGATAAAGTACATATATCTACACTTTTTCTCCACTTCCATAAAAAAAAAATTCCATTTTCCTGCATTTTCTAATACTGGTGTGGTACAAGTTCACAGTCCAAAGCCGTGGTGGAGAAAACGAAGTGGGGAATGTCAGTCCGTCAGCTCGCCAGCATACGCTCCTGAGTCCTTCATCCACTTTTCTCTCCGGAAGAAAGCTGCAGGTGGAAGAAGCCGTGGGCCATCACTGCTCTGGGGCTTAATTGGGGGGTGTTACTGAGACAGCAAAGGAGAACGGTAACTCAGAACTGGAAATTGTCTCTTTGGAGATGGCAGTCTCCGGGGATACAGTTCCCTTGTCAGATATATAACTTAGACACACCGGGCCAGTCAAATCCACCGTTGAAATCTTATCGGAGCTATTGTTCGTCATTGTAATATTTTCCACCACCACAGGTGTACTGAGATCTTTGGAGGAATAATTAGACGTGCAGCGCCTGGCACAGCAGAAATGGAGCAAAACAAATCATGAGGTGTTAGATAAGCATGAAGAGCTGTTTGTATTTTGAACCCAATCCAATTAATAACAGGCTATAACTAATGGCAGTACAGACCTGATAGCTGGGATGGAGCTGATTTAATTAATTATGGAGGTGACCTTCTCCTCTCCCCCTAATTTTTTTTGTCCTTTAGCATAAAACACATCTTATGACCCTGTCGCCCTCCTCCATTTGGCTAGTTGCATTGAAACTAAAGCTGAACAAAATTTTTCTTTGAAGAGATTTCTCAAAACATTATTGTTTACTTTCTCATCATAGAAATAAACACCTCAAGGAATGTCCCTCTTGTGACTTCAGGTTGTTCTTGAAAAAAATGAAAATGTTGGCAGCAGTGAGAAATTTGGGGTTTGGGTCTCTTAATTTTCCTCAATAATTTTACAATACATCATATATATATAAAATCTGGGGAGGGGGAGAAGAATTTGGACCAGATATAAAACAAAACCAAACGTCATTGCCCTAAACTGGTATTACCCAAGCACCCACCCCAGCAATTCTCCAGCCACCGTTGATGCACCCTGCTGCGGGCTGATGGAGAAAGAGCCTGGGAGGACCCCAAGAAGCACTGGGGCTTGGCAGGCTCTTCCCATGGGCTCCCTGATCTCACTCGGCTCCTGCAGGAATTCATCGCTGCACACATCTCCTTGGCGACCCCGGGTCCTCTCCTACTGCCCTAACACCCACCTCCAGAGAACGGTTACTGCTACGCTGACGGCAACCAACAGTAAGAGGCTTCCACTGAGAGACAGCATGACAATCTCATAAGTAGGCGGTGATGAACCTTGAAGAGAGAATGGAAATCACAGGTGAGCTTTGCCAACAGATAGCTTTAAGAAATGCAACCTTTTGTGAAATGACCCCAGGTTGTTACAGGCTGCGAATACTGATTGTCCTGCTGCCCACTGTGGATGGAGCAGGGTGACCAGCTCTGCGTTAGGAGGGTGTTCCTGGGAAACTACTTTTTCTTTAAAAACCTCGCAGCTCAGTTAATTAACTCATGGATCTTCATCTACTTACGTACAAACTGCTTTGCAGGGCTGAAACCCAGCCCTATGGATCTGAGGGTGGAAAATGTGCCCTGCGCTGCTGGACCACAAAGTTATTTCACATTATACACCTACTCACAGTAAAGCTGTAGCAGGATCCCAAATCTTACTGCCTCTCTAGCCAGCACTGTCTACCCACTTCCACCCTTATCAATCTCAGTTTCCATCCTTTTTGGCTCTTGGGTTTAATTCCAAACTTAAAGGAGTGAAATTTGGCTTACATCCTCCAAGTTTCCCCCTCCTCTCTTCCGCTGCAGCAGCTTCTTCTATTTCCACCATTCTTCCCTCTCTAAAACCGCAGGAGAAATAGGTCTAACATGGCTGATTCATTCATTCCTTTTGCACCCGTTCAACACTCTGTATCTGCTAATCTTACATACTTGATAACACCGCTATTGCCTGGCTTGCTCAGTAGTGTCGCCACACAGATAAACACTGCAAAACTGATTTAAAATGCTAACAAACAGGAAAGTAAAGCACCTTCTTCCATGGAAACCACTGTGCTGTGGAAACCATCTTCACCAACATGGACCATCCTGAAAAAGAAAGCCAGCAGACATTCAGCTTGCAGTTTATTGTTCAAAACTAGCACATTTATTTTAGTTCCATTTATGATGTCTGAGTATTTCACCACCTCTAATATGAATTATCTTTACAACTTCCTTGTGAGACACATTCTGCTATTGCCATTAACCTGAGGTCAAAAACCTGAATGTTTCTCTTAAGGCAATGAACTTCCCCAGGTGCCTTGAGTTTTACTTCGTAGAATCATAGAATCATAGAATCATTTAGGTTGGAAAAGACCTCTAGGATCACCAAGTCCAACTGCCAACCCAACACCCCCAGGCCTCCTAAACCATTTCCTCTCGTCCTATCACTGTGACTTGGGAGAAGAGACCAACCCCCACCTCACCACAGCCTCCTTTCAGGCAGTTGCAGAGAGCAATAAGGTCTCCCCTCAGCCTCCTCTTCTCCAGGCTAAACCCCCCCAGCTCCCTCAGCCGCTCCCCACCACACTTGTTCTCCAGACCCTTCCCCAGCTCCGTTGCCCTTCTGTGGACACGCTCCAGCACCTCCATGTCCTTCTTGTCCCGAGGGGCCCAAAACTGAACACGGCATTCGAGGGGCGGCCTCACCAGTGCCGAGCACAGGGGCACCGTCCCTGCCCTGCTCCTGCTGGCCACACCATTGCTGATACAAGCCAGGATGCCGTTGGCCTCCTTGGCCACCTGGGCACGCTGCTGGCTCGTGTCCAGCCGGCTGTCAGCCAGCACCCCCAGGGCCTTCTCCGCCGGGCAGCTTTCCAGCCACTCTTCCCCAAGCCTGCAGCATTGCGTGGGGTTGTTGTGACCCAAGGGCAGGACCCAGTACTTGGCCTTGTTAAACCTCATACAATTGGCCTCGGCCCATCGATCCAGCCTGTCCAGGTCCCTCTTCATGTTTGTGTACGGCATCTAATCTTGGCATGGACAAGCCCGTTGGCATCACACTCTAGCACATCTAGCACACACTTTTATCTAATCCCAGCCCATTTGCCCCCAGGACACAGAGAGAGCAGAAAAGGTAACTGAGCCCAAGTTTCTCAAGCCCAGGTTATACCTTTTCTTTCACTGCCTCCAGAATTGGAGTGCTGAACTCCTGTAAAAAATCTCAGCCATCACATAAGGAAGTAACTAGGAATAATCAACAACTAGATGGAAAGATGACGGGGGCCCAAAATACAATTCTTGCTTTGTGGCAAATAACAACATTACTTTACCACAGCAGTAAGGTTTGTTACCAAAAAACCTCATCCAAGCACCAACTTTCTCAAAATGGTGGGTGAAGCTCTCTTCACAGCAAGCATGTGAGGTGGATCATTAACCTACCATCAAGACAGGGAAATGGAGGCTAACAATTCATCTTACATCGGTCAGAGAGTCTGTGGCATGGCTGGAATTTCAAGGAGATCTCCTGCCTCTTGTTTTTATGACAATAGTCCTCTTGTAGATGCTTAAAACTATGACATGCCTTATTACTGGCAAGTATAATGGATAAAAATCAAATGCTCAAATCAGATTCAGGTGTCATCTTGTACTAATACCGCCACACACGCACACAGACACACATACAAGCACTCACAAATTTCCAGCTTGCATGTGTGATACGCAGATTTCCGATCATTATTTTATCCTATGCTAGCTCCTCTTCTGGAATAGAAATAAAATGTGGAGTCACAGGATGTATCCTGATGACATCCAGTTAATAAATACAAGAATAAATTGTCTGCCAATATGTTCTCAGGTATAAAAAGAGCTTGTCTTCTATGTTGCACTTTAAATTCTACTCTCTTTGCATCAATAAGCTTAACTTAAAATGGAATTACTGTGAAAAATCTGTGTAGCCACAGGTTGCATAAGAAGAAAAGCAAGTGACTGAAGAAAATACAACCCTACAGGAAAAAAGCCAAGCCAAACCCATACTCACATTTATACAACGAACGATACCAGCTCTGAAATGCTGCTCGGACTGAAATACCGTATATGACATGAATCAGAGGGATCTGCAACAGCTCCTACTTTTATAAAGCTTGGACAGCAAAACCAGGCAGCATAATTTTGCAGCTAAGTAAACTGTCCAGGCTTTGCCTCTTATCTATTAGCACATGTCTGCATGTCTGTGAATAAACTGAAATACGGGCCCAGAATCTGTTTCAGGATCTCATGTGAAATTTCCCCTGGTGCAAGCAGAGCTGAGCTGAGTGTTACTGAAAATGGAAGATCACTTGCTTACTACAGGGTCCTCCATCCCCCCGTGATACAATCTTTTTGTCACATCAGTAAGATGTCCTAAGGAGCAACCCAGTCTCACCCTTCAGCTTGAAAAAAAAAAGTTAACATGGTGATTTAAATCTAGAGCAGAATAAGATTACAAATTTCTGGATTACCTTGTGACTGCTGGAGATCCTTCCATCAGCATCACGCTGCTAAGACCTTGCATGAAAGTAAAGCTGGTCTGAAGGGTTTCAGACAAATTGCTCACTTCATTTGCCTCTGTTGATTGCTTTCTTCTCTCTGTGGTTTTTATTAGGGCAAAATAATCTCTTCCGTTTAAAGCCAATCAATAAAGTGTGGAGGTGGATCGCAAAGAGGCTTTAATCAACATCCTTTTGTTAAGCAATTCCTTTCCTGATCTTTCTGGTGGAGCAGGAGACACAGCCGGACTCCACCTAGAGGTCTGCCAGAGCTTCCCCTGAGCACTGGACACCTTCTGGCATGCTACGATTGCATGAACTCCTCCAGCAAAACTGCCTCTGTAGTTTGTGTTCAGGAGTCACTGCAGAAACACGCCATGTCCCAAGAGTGCTGCCTTTGGGTCTCCTCCAGCAGGCTGGGCAGAGGGGGCAGGCAGCCCCGTGGTTTGGGGGCTCTCCAGGCAAGGGCACCCCGCCAGCTGAGATGGCTCCTGGCCAAGGGGCAACTGCCGGACCACGGTAAGTCTGAGCCCCATTCTTGCTTTTTGGGTGTTACGCAGACCGACCTGGCTCTTCACACTGAAGGGCACGAGGTAGGAATTTAAGGAGCTGTTGTTGAGCTGTTCATTGGTGATGGCCAGTTTAGGGTTGGGTTTCAAACACGCTTCATTTTGGTGTTTCTTGCAGCCTGGTTTAGCTGTTCTTCACTGCACCATGGGCAGGAGGATTTCATCAATCTTGCTCTGCAGCACCCACCTCTTCCCATGCCTCTGTTAGGGAAGTCACATCTCCGCAGATCTGGACCTTGTTTTGCTCTGCAAAAGCCCCTAGTCCTTACTGCCAGACTGGAGCTGAGCTGGCAACTGCACTGAGTTATCGTGAAAAAATGTGATTACCTGTGCTTTGTGGTCAGAGAAGGAGTGGTGCTCTAGGGTGGAGACTCCTTTTTTGTTAATAGGTTCACACAGAATGCATTAATACACTCCAGACTGGCAGGTATTTCAAAGCTAACAATAAGGATTGACACATTTTTCTGCTGGGCCTGGATAAATAGCTGCAAAACAATTTTGGCTCCTGTTGCCTCACTGCTAGTATCAAACAGGACCAAAGCACCTCTCCAAATCCCCTGGAGATTGTTTGGCAGGGTTTCAGGTGTCCACAGTCCGAATCACTGAGCACGTTTAGGTAATGACCACGGCTGTGAATTTTCCTCTATGGCATAAGAAAACAGTGAATGAACGACATTAGATTTTTCAGAGAGGTGAACAGCTCTGCAGATATATGCAGATGTGGTTTTGGTTAAGCCAAACCCCAGTTATCCATTCTGTACCATCCATAGAGGAGGACACTTGGTATGCAAGTACCTTCTCTTCCTTCTCCAGGGCATCATTGGCCTTCTGCTTGGCTCTGAGCCAGAGCAAGCATGGTGTTAAAAATGTTTTCCACATTGTATATGCCACAAAACACTTCTTGAGAAGGGAGGACTTTATATTCAGGCAGGTGCCAGTGTTTTCCTTCTTTATTAAACAAAACAGAAAGCTCAAACCAAAACCTAAATTGCTTTGTGAAACCCATTTGTGATTTTGAGTTTGATCCAAAGCTCACCAAAGTCAACAGGAGTCTCTTTACTGACTTCTCTGGCATTCAGACCATGCCCTGAGGGGAAAAGATGCTAAATACACAGCAGACCGCACTCTTGCAAGCCACTGAACATCTGCATGGTAGATCTCCATCCCTTGTATGTGCCTGGTGTGAAGACAGTTATTACCATGTGTAAGCTTTCACAATTTCTAAAGATATTTTGCATTTTTTTCGGTACTTAGTGATGTCAGAGTCTCTTCTACTAGTGGCAGACATATTTGTTACATATGGAAGTGGGACACATTCTTCTTCGCAAACTTCTCTTTTGAATGGAAATTCACTTTCATAACTTTCAGAGACATTAAGGAAAAAGCAATGGGACGCTCTGAATTTTCCTGAAGGGGATCTCTAACGTCTTTTTTTTTTTTTTTTTAATCCCAGTATCCGCCTCACTCCAAACTCAGGTTTGTGGAGAAGCTTGAGATTATAGAGAGGGGAGCTGTGGTGGAGGAGGAGGCAGCTCTTTCTTGCAGGACCACCTTATCTCATGTGGATTGGGTGCAATCCACCACTGCAAAGTGCCAGTACAGATAGAACAAACCCAGTGAGACCAGAGCAACCAGCCAAGTGTGAACGTGACTGCAGAGACGCATGCCACAGGGCCAAGGATCCGAGCCGCATGCAGGGCCTCAGCTTCTTAGTACGGCTGTAAGTTATTTACCTGCTCTGGGATTTATTAGTGAATATTTGGCTAGTAGTTTGGAGATGAAACACTTCATATCAGCATAGGTATCAAGGATAATCTTACTATAGTGAAAAAAAGCCCTCTCAAAAATGTACTGAGTAATCCAAGCCAGTTGAGTAAAATTATGTCAAAATACATTTGGAATCACAGAATCATAGAATGGTTTGGGTGGGAAGGGACCTTTCAAGGTCACCTAGTCCAACCCCCTGCCGTGAGCAGGGACATCCCCAACCAGATCAGGTTGCTCAGAGCCCCGTCCAGTCTGACCTTGAGTGTTTCCAGGGATGGGGCATCGACCACCTCTCTGGGCAACCTGGGCCAGGGTTTCACTGCCCTCATTGTAAACAATTTCTTCCTTGTATCCAGTCTAAATCTCCCCTCCTTTAGTTGAAAACCATTACCCCTTGTCCTGTCACAATAGGCCTTGCTAAAGAGATTGCCCCCATCCTTCCTATAGTCCCCCTTTAAGTACTGAAAGGCCACAATAAGGTCTCCCCACAGCCTTCTCTTCTCCAGGCTGAACAACCCCAACTCTCTCAGCCTGGCCTCACAGCAAAGCTGCTCCAGCCCTCGGATCAGTTTTGTGGCCCTAAAACAATCTAGTTCCAACCCCCCTGCCACGCTCATCTGGGCATAAACTCCACGGACAAAACCCTTAGAGGAAAAGGACAACTGAAGATGACAGGAGAATAGTGAGATGTCCTACAGAAGCTCTCCTGACAGTTTTGCTTAGCAGAATGATTCTGCTTTGAAAGCCAGTGGGATAAAAGTGGTTATCTAAGAGGGTCAGAGCAAATGCTAGGCTTTGTTTTTGTTAATTCCTTGCTGATATAGCCTAAAAAATAGAGTTTTGCTGAGAAGGTGCTATTTTTTGTACACTACAAAATTTATACAAAACTTTTGGCACAACTGCTTTGAAGTTTTACACAAAAGTTATGAAAAAGGAAGAAGAGATTTTGAAGAAACATGAACTTTAATCCCTCACAGACCACAAAATTCAAAGGAACAGTCAACAGCTGATCAGTAATACAAAAAATGTGCAGAGCTTTTATTTACTATTCATTAGCAGAGCCTTATCTTGCTTGCCATACCCAGTTTCGACAAAACTTCCAAATCTTCACTGTAACGCCTTCGTTAACTGGCTCTACTCATGTGGAGATAGCTTTTTATAACAACCAAGGTATTTATTCCTCAGTATGATTGATCTCAAGAGCAGTAAGTGCTCAGATACGCTGTCCGCTTCAAATAACGTGTTCATGATTAACTGGATTTCACCTGCCATTTCAGACCGAGGTCAACAAAAGGTAAATAAAGGTCTTTTAGGGAGATGGTTTGAAGGCACCTAAAAGCACCGTCCCGAGAGAAGTCCTGTTTCCACGCTCTCGAGTAAGGGAAAGCACATACCTTCATGCTTTTGCTTGGTGCGCTTCTTCACCAACATAAATAACTGTGCTGAAGGTATCTCAGAAGCAAATGAGATAAGTTGAAAGTCCTGGAGAAGCACCACCATGGCTGAAGGGCAGAGCTCAAAGCAGTTTGGAGATGTTGTGGGCAGTTCATGGAAACCCAACTCTGTGGAAAAAAAGACTGTCAATCGCTAATGAGCTTTCTGTGTCTATTTATTGTTCATTCAAGCACCCAGGAAAATTCAAATCACAGCTCAGTGTGTAGCCTGTGCTGTGGGTTTTGCCATTCTCAGGGGATTTTGATGAAAGAAAGGCTAAAACTAAGATCTGTAATACAGATGTTACCTTTTTTATCTCTCTTGTGGTAACAGCTGTAGAAGTAATATTTGGTCAACCATGCAGGCTTCTTAAAGGTGTTGACAAGGAAAGCTGAACGTTTATTTTCCACTCTAACACGACATTAATTCTATCTTAAGGACAGCTACGATACGGGCTCTCCTATACCAGTAAATTAACTGTGGCTGGGACCATGCCCATGTGGCACCGAAAAGCTGCACCCACACCACGAAACCCTTACCTTTCAGTTCAGGGTGGCCACATCCAAACAGCCATTGGGAAAAACTGTGTGTCTGGGTCCCATCCACGCCGGGAACTGCTCCCCGGGGCATCGGTGGGCTCCAACACAACCCTGCCAGGGCCACTGTAACAATTTGACTATATAGCTGAGTTCAACTACAGGGGAAGGCGAGTATAGACACAGCCTTAGGGTATGTATCCTGCATATAGAACCATATCAACTATTGAGTAAATCTTCCAGCATCCTTTTTTTTTTTCCTTTTCTTTATGACACCGGCTGGTGGAAATGTTGAGGGTTGAGTCTGTGAAACTCAAGTGTTCAATGGGATCCTCAACACTTTAACATGTACAAACTTTGGCACAAGAGGAAAGCAAACAAAAAGCAACCGGTGATAAGAAGCTTCCTTGCATGTTTACTGAGTAGATTTGTTTAGGCGGTGGCTGCTCTGTGTTTGTTTTCTAGGATCATGTTCTTGAGCTTTATCGGTGTGAGGGATGATTTTTTAATTAAAACACTTCATTCATGCTGAATTCTGAGACGTACATTCCATGTTAACATTTGCAGTTGTGGTCTGTCGACGGTTACAAACCAGACAAGTGGCGTTTCCGTTTCCTGACTGGGGCGGTTCAGCATTAACGAACCAAGTGTAAAATGGACATTTCAAGTTTCAATGGTCAATTTGAAACATAATTGTCACATATCCATTCTGTCATTCGTGTGAGCTATGTATTTAAAACACTAGTTTCACAACTTCAACAGCACACGGACGCGCTACTTACTTGCTGTGGAAAGTCACTGGGGAACGTGATGGTCTGAACACTACTGAGCAGAAAGAAGAAAACAAATAAATCTGCTGTAGATCCTTTGTGTCTGCTCCCGGGCCTGAACAGGCTGGTTCTCAAATGGGGAGGGACAACAGGTTACTCTGCATGCCTGACCACATCCAGGAGCTCTGGCACTCAGAAGCCATTAGAGCAGTAATTTCTTATTGAGCAACAGGATTACTTTATGTCTGGGCAAAATTTTTGTTCTATAGTGGTAAGACATTTTACCGCGACACTACAGTCGAGTTCATTCATCACAGAAAATACCATCATGTCACTCTGCACTATAATCTATAGAGTATCCTGTATCCTGAATACTCTACGCAGCTAATTCCCCATCTCAAAAATGATATAGCTGATCAGGAAAAGGTACGTGAAGGCTACAAAGCTATGGGACTGCTTCTATTGGAGGGATGACTACAACTCTTCAACCTGGAAAAAAGACAACCGAAAAGGCTTGATAGATGCCGATGAAATCACGACTGGCGTGGAGAAGGTGGACAAGGATTGCCAGTAGTCAACTGGCAGCCGGTCTCATCTGGTACAAGAAGCCCAGGGCATAGAATGAGGATAACGGGTAGCAGCTCCAAACATCAGAAGCTGGTTTTTTTTCCCCACAACCTGTATTTAAGCTGTGGAGCTTATTCCCGTAGGATGCTGTAAGCTGCTAAAAGTGTGCCTAGGCTTTAAAAAGTCACCGGATGAGTTCATGGAAGAAAAAAATCCATTGAGGGTTATTAAAAACAAGACATCATGTCCAGATCAGAAAACCCATGAGCCGTAAATCATTAGAAGCTAAAACAATATTCTGGGAACATATCTCTAACTGCTTGCATGCTTTCACAAAGTATCTGATTTCATCTACTATTGGGAACAGGGTACTGGTACAGATGAACTTTTGGTCTGACCTGCTCCAGCTTTTCTGGCACTTTCATTGCTTTTTTTCCACGCTACAAAAGCCATAATGCTGCCAGTTGAATGAGTCTTGTAAGTTGAATCTTGTCAGCTCACCTACTAGAGGAGCAAACTACGCAGGGAAGGGCACGTAAACAGGCTGTGCCCTTCCTCCCCTGCCTTCCAGATCTGTCGGGCTGCACTAAGGAACTGTAAAGCCAGCTGATTTAATCTCCCAGGGATTTGCTGGGAACGAGGGGAATGCTGAGAGAGCAACTCTGCGACATATCCAAACACCGGGTGTGGCTGAAAGCGCTTTCAGACGCTGGTGGTGCTTTACTGGTGTGGGCCATCTTCTACACAGTCGTATGCTCAGGGACGACTCCGTGCTTGGGACCGAGACCTTTTGCGTGAAGACGAATTCCCCTCAGGAAAGCCCTGGCAACCGGGGTGTTGCACATCATCAGGAAAAGACCTGGAAGACTACGGCTGTGGTCTTCAAAAGTCGACTGACTTTGGCTTAAGTCTCCCTTTACTTCTGTGGATCCACAAGGCACTTCCTGAAATTCCCCTACAACTACTTCCAAACATTTTCTAAATAACCAGAGGCAGAGGATTTCTGCCATGAAATACTCCAAGACGTTATTTGTGAATTAAAATACTTCTAAAAAGATATTCTTGGGGATAAATTTCCCGGTTCTTTTCTTTAGTGGAGTAAGCATAGCATTAAATTACAGGGAAGCTCAACTATTATCTCATAGTTTTCTTTTTTTTTATTATAGACTTTTTATCCACATGAATGATAAAGAAACTACAACAGAGTTAAATACCTTTTTTGATAACAGTGATTATATTCTTAATTACACTCAATATTAAATTGTAAAATATTTCCAGAGGAGTACAATCTTAATTCATACAGCAGGCAAAATACCAGAGGAGGAAGGGGCCGAGGGAGAGGGGTGTGAGAATTTCCAGTCTGCTTTTAAAAAGCACTGTGTATGGCTAATGCTGCTCTATCCATCCATCCATCCATCCATCCATCCAAATGTGGTTCTGGCCCATCTGGTAAGACGCGCATTTCTTTCCATAAAACAATCACTATTCAAAAGCAAAAGGTGAACTGGCAGATGTTGTCAGTGTTTGTGGCGTTGAAAGGATCGGCAGTTCCTTTCACAGCTTATCTGTACGATTCATCGAAAGCGTTTTCTCTATCAAGTTCAGTAGTCCTTCTAAAAACACAAAGACTTAAACTTTGGTACCACCAAAAAAGATCCAGGACAGGCATTTTTTGATTTTTTTTTTTGTTGTTGTTGTTTTGTTTTTACTAATAAATGGCTGCTACATTCTATTTTACATGGTTGTCCATGATGCTTTGAGGTCACTTGTCCTTGGGTTCAGAGGAACCTGATTTGTTTGTTCTTTAAATTCCCAAGCCCTTCCGTTTTCTCAGTCTTTATACAAGTCAGGTTTCTGAGTGGTGGGTTATAACTTACAAGGTAACAGCTGCAAAAGATTCTGTGCTTCTGGGAATAAAAGAAAAAACAAAAAAAAGAGAAAATGTTAGCAACACTAAGCCAAATTGGAGATTTCTTTACTCACAGAATTACAACATTTATTTACAATCCTTGAAAAAGGGACACACGTTAAGTCACCTGCTCCAGAAGCATCCTCTGAGACTTTCCTAGTTGGTATCTGTAGAGTCACGTGGAAATACTCACATTAAAGACGAAGTGCAATTTGCAACTGACTGAACTATGACTAAACACAGCAAGACCTGCTGTAGAAAGGAACACAAAGTCCAACGAGGGTAGCAAAGGATTGCCGAGAAACACAGAGCATTAATTGAGTGGCTGCTCTGCAACGCAGAGGGTCTTCGCCCCCTTGGTGTATTGCGGGGGTACGTATGCGCATACGCGTTCCTTCTTGAGGCAACTCTTTTCTGCTTGGCACATTGAGAACCTGAAATTGCTTCTGAACAATATAGTTGTGATTCTCTGCTTGACTGATTTAGCTTAGCAGTTAAGTAACAACTAATCTTTCAAAAGCACTAGGGCCTACTTAGAGAAATCCCTGTTGTCTGCAGGGATGGTGTGCCACTGGAAACAAAAACAGCATGAGAAATGCATCCATCCTTCACACTCTCGGCAAATAAGCAGGGAATGCTTGTAGCTGTGATGCCAGCACCCTCCTTGCAGGGCTTGTCAGCCGATGAAAACCTGATGCTGGGAACAAACAGTGCCGTTCATCTGATGCTGCCATCCTCGGGCAGGCTTCTATGGTAGATCAGTGCTTTGGACAAGGCACTCGGGGCAGGACCTGCTGCTTCTCATCTGGGGAGGCATACTGTTTTATTCAGGATATTAATATCACTGAATTTATTTTAAATCAGTGCTCAGATTAATGTAGACTCAACTGGAAAATGCTGGCAGTCAGTAAGAAAGTATGCACAAGAGGGCAAAACAGACCAACTTGACGCTTAGACTAATCTCCTTATCTCAGTAGGCAGAGCTCGAGGCCATGGATACTGGTTATCTGGTTACTCCATGCTTACTCCTAATGTTTTAATTTTAAGTATCTGCTTCTTCCATAGCTCAGGCAAACCTCCGTCATCTCTACTATCAAACCCTTCTGAGATGCCCCAGACTTTCTCTTGAATACCTCTACTTTGTGCATTACTGAGGTCTCTGTGTATGAATAGCTCTTTTTTTCTAATCTGCCTACTCCGCCTCAGGGATTTTTTCAGTGAATCCACAAGCCAGATTTTGTGGCATAACACAGTAGCAGGGCTACCAGCTCTTTGCCTCTCTGTCTCTAAGCCCTAATCTTCCTGTTTTACCAGGAAAAAAAAAAAAAAAAAGAGAGAATGCCATTTAAATGTTAAGTCTTTAGCACTTGAAACTGGAATCTCCCAGGCCACTGATGATGGACATGGTGTTTCTTCTAACTGAACACTTCTAAAAAACACTCCTGAAAAATGCAGTCTTGGGTTTAGGAAGATCCTGCACATGGGCAACAGCGTAATCAGCATCTCCGGGAGACTGAACTACAGAAGACAGTATCGGTGTAGTTCTGTAAAGCTCCCAAAATATACTGCTTTTTCCTGGTGCTGAAGAAGCTCCATTACGGGCAGAAAAAGCCATCCCTATCTGCCCATGTCTGAACTTTTACTGCATTGTGAATGCCAAGGTATCTCCCTCCTTCCACCGAAGGTACATGACCTTGATGCCACTTTCCAGTCCCAGAGAGTAGAAGCACAGGCTCAGGCGATTAGGCCTGGATTCACCCAAAGGTACGTCCTACAGCAGCGAAGCCTCATAATTTGTGTGACATGTCAGTCATCAGTGTTAGACCATAGCACGACACCTCCACAGACAGAGCTTTTAGACCAGAATCAGTAACATCATGCAACAGAACGATTCTTTTAATTCTGGCAGTGCCTACAAAGAAAAACGCGACGGCCGGGCCAGGCAGAATAAGATCTCTTCTTCTTTCACAAGCTCACCTTTAGCTTTTGCTGAGGTGTGCACCGAGCTTTTCTTTCCTGATCAAGCTTGCTGCATAGGGAATCTGCAATGACACAGAAACAAAGCCACGGCTTTATGCCAAGGTTTGGCTAACGAGACATCCAAGTTGGAATCCCTGCAAATGAAAGGTTTTGCTTGCCTCCCTACATCGTTTTAGGAAAGAGTGCCTTAGAGGATTGAACTCTTAACAAAACTGCAAGAATGCTGAAGCACAAACAAAATGGCCCAAATTAAAACAACAGATAGATCTTAAAATCCAATGTAAAAGACATCTCTCGACGTCTCGCTTATATCAATTGCTGACAAAAATAAAGCCACCACCCATTCTGCTACCTGTGAGACGACAAAGATCAGCGGTCTCTAATGGAGCAGGCAACAAACACTCATCTCTGCACCGCCGAAAGGCAGCAGGTTAGGAGTACGAGACTTCATATATTTCTGTCACCATAATTAGGAAGTTCATAATAGTCATCTCTGACTTGCACCAATCTGAGGGAAGCCACTGAAGTGGAACAAATAATTAAAGAAAAACAGAGAACATAGGCATATTAGGGAACATAGTTATATTTAGAAACAAAGTGGGATGATGTGCTCACTGGCTACTGGGAATACAGCAGAGGGCTGCTCTTTTTCAGTGCTGGGCCTCTAGAATGCAACAAAACTAAATTGCTCTGAGATTTCTCCATAGCTGGGAATCCAAGTGACTCCAAATTCACTATTCTTCCATGCTGCCTTTTGGAAGGGCTGTTGGAGGAATTCAGGTTGGGATCGTAAAATCTGTGTCCCTACACTCCCAGGCGCTGCTGCACATTGAGGTGACCTGCTTCTGCCATCAGGCACTCCAGAATATATTCACAAATAACATCAAATACGTTACTGCAAGGTGACAGATAGGCTGGGCTGAAGTCAGGAGCAAGGCCTTAAGCTGCACGACCAGCAAAAGGATCAGACAGGCAAATGCACAGAGTTCAAGTGACCTACCCCACGCACCTAATAACATACTAGAAGCACGTGAATTTACATCAATATCCACCGACTATATACCTAACGTGTGTTCTCGTGCACCCCTGTTTTGGTTTTAATTACATTACGCCTGCAGTATGTGAGGACATTTGTGGGAATTGTGCTCAGCGTGTCTCTGGGCTGGTGTAAAGTGCAGTACCCGCAGTGTCATCTCTCTCCATCCCTGCCTTCCTTAATAAGGAAAAGAGCAGGGAAGGCTCAGGATGAGAGGAAAGAAAGGGGCATTTGCAGCTCAGGACCTAACCCTTTCATCTCTCAGGAAAGGAGGTCAATCTGATTGAAAGCAGCAGCCCCAGGAAGCAGCAGTGTCTGCAAAGACAAGCCGTCTAGCTGAATGAAAGCAGAAGGGGCATGCCGCTTCCCCCACTGCACAGCCCTGGGAAAAGGCAAATATGCGTGCATGAACAGAGAGGTTCAAACCACTGATGACCTGAAAAGACCCAGGATCCAGGCGTTTTGTCTGACTACTCTTATAACCCTTACCCTTCACAGAAGCTGAAAGCTATCAGGAAGCTTGCTGCCAGATCCCCCCAAAAAACAGAGCTCTCCCCTCAACTGAGTCTTCAAACGCAGCTGCCTTCCAGGGCATGGTGTTTGCGAAGGCTGGAAAACTCCTCTCCGAACTGTGGCAGAGAGGAGTTTGCAAAGAAACTGCTTACCTGATCACCCATTTGCATGGTTTAGATTCAAAAGGGAGCCACAAACAAACTGCCTGAATAAGCACATTTCAGCCGAGACCCGTGATGCTTCACCAACTGCTTTCTTCCTCTCTCCCACTCACAACGGCCAGCAGGCAACATCAGTTTGCATGGCCGCCAGTTATATAGGACATCTCCCAAGCCGTACTGACCTAGATAATACAACGGGGTACGTTCTGTCAGAAATTAACTGTTCTTAATCCACTTCTCTGCTATATTTGGGACATCAGCATCTTTTCAATGTGTGTTGGTTTATCCATCCTCCTGGTAATAAATGAAACTGGGAGAGGTGGGTGTCCAATAGGGAAATGACTACTTTCTTCATGAGTTAAAACACCTCCAGTGTCATCTACTTTTGTCACTGGAAGAGCATTTGGTAACTCCGGTGCTGCAGTGGAATAGTATTTACGGCTCTTCATGACAATCCAGTCCCCTTTTGCACGTCCGTGGTGACTGCTGCAACGCAGGATAGGATCGGCACTCAAATGGACACGAAGATGCAACGCGTGGCCTTTACCGAAGCGTGTACAGCCCTGCCAGCAATAACAGAAGCACAGAGAGTTTGGTTTTAAGTAGCAAGTAATCTGTCTCTTATGACTAAGTCCACATGAATAGGAAATACACCGCAATGGGAGCAGATCTGTAGGGTGCAGGAGGAAGACCCGGTGTCCATACTGCATTTCTCTTGGGGTTTTTTTCTTCAGGCTAGCTCTAGTCTGGTCCTGGGTACTGATCACCCGTTAGGAGCTAGAGCACACTCCTATGTGCATTCCTGGAACACATCCTCGTTTGCTTTGTCCGGAAGGAATCCAGTTTGCAAGCTGAGTCTGCTCCACAACATGAACGAAAGCGCAGAGAAGCGGATAGCATTGGGGGTTCATTTCTAAAGCGCACATCTGATCCCTGCTACACTTAGACATCAAAGAAGCTTCTGTACACCATCCTCTTTTGGAGACTTCACCTTTGCATCCCATCTCTAGGTGGGGTACACAATGATGCATCACCCTGACTCCTGTTGCTTGAAGAGGCAATCTTCAGTACCCCAAAGCACTATTATCTGATGTGTATCTACAGGTGTTTAGTTAAACAATTCTCACTTCCAGAGAGCGCACTTGAGACCTCAGTCAGAACACTGTCCAGCCAAGACAGCCCTTCCAAATGCAAAGCATATTTATGCAGGAAAGGAGACAGACGTGCAGCTGAACTGGCACTGGAAAACTACAGTCTCTGCACACATGGTGCTTCTGGACAGAACGATGCGTGGGATTAAGGAGAAGAAAAAGCATGCGCTGAGCCTTTGACAGCGGGAGGAGGAATGGAAGTGCCTCCGGCTTGCCCTGGAGGGTGAGTCTCCGCTATTGCCCTGTGCAAGTATTTAGAGCTGTGTGGGCTGAGTTCAGAGACTCTTCCCTCCCAGGTGGGTAGTGGCACGTGCTCATGGCAGCGTACTGGTCTGCACAGGATGCAAGGCAACAGACGGGCACGGCTGGAGTACGCAGTCTCTCCCCTACGTATTTTTAAGTACAGGAGCACACTATTACAATAGAAAGAAGGATTTTGCAGACAGGCAATAGCAGAGGCTGGCTTGTGGCTCTCTGGTACACATGCATCCATTTTTGACCAGAATTTCTGCAGATTCTAAAGGAAAGGAAGCTTGTACTTCTGTTTTTAATAACCATGAATTCTACAAGGCATTGCTTTTCTGTAACGTTTTAATTTACTGAAGAAAGAGGCACAGCTCCATCCTACTAACCCAAGGCATACCCAGATGCATTGTCAAGGTACAAGTTTCACTCTCCTGTCTTAAAAAAGCAGACAGTGGCAAATAAAATTCTGGTGAAAATGATACTTGTCAGCCCCCTTTTCTGTACACAGTCAGGGACATGTATGCTACCTTTGGCATCAAAAGGACATATTTCCAATTAGTACCACTAACCTGGAAAGGAACTCCATCAAAAATCAAATGAAGATAACAGAACATACAGAAAGAGACCTGCAGCGTCATCCCAACTGCTAAAGCACAGAAGAAGAAATTAATGAGAAAAAATATAAACATCTCTCTGGTTTGCGGGGGGGCAAGGTAATGAAATCTGCCTTGGAGTCTGCAAGACACAGTAAAAACACAGTTCCAGAAATGCCCTTTTACCTGTTATTATCTGGGTGTCAGTGGACAGGCACTTCAGCACAAGATGCAGCTCAAGAAATCCAAGAGCCATTCTGCTGAACTGAAGTTTGCCTCTAACATTCTTGTCAAGGTCAATCAATCTAGCTGGACCACTTTAAGCAGAGGACCAAAACAGAAATCCCAATAAAGCACTGCTATTTCCTACTTCCACTTTTTGAATATGGAGTGACAGGCATGCAGTGACCAAGGTCTCCACACACAAAAAAGTGGATGTTCCTTGTTTGTATAATGAATACATTAGTTGTACAGAGCACCTACTTTCCATATACAACCTAAAATAGGAATTAAACGTACTGGTGCTTTTCTTAATTACAGTAGGACCCAGAGGAACATGATCTCATACCTCTGAAAGATCTACCAACACTACCACATGGTAGATGTTTTTTCTTCTTTTAAACACTCCTCGTGAATCTTTAAAGATGAGGATGAAAGACGATGGAGAGATAGAAATCAATTTTGCAGGTAGACAGTTCTTGATTTATTTTATTGTCTGCCTCTGAAGAACAGAGTTGATTCAAAGCAGCACCGAGAGTAGAAGGCCATCAAACGTCAGAGGGGTTCCAGCTGGATCCAGTTCTGAGCTCTGAACATTATTATCAGCCCACAGTTAGGCTAGTGAGGAGGAATTCAGTTCATGGGAGTATAAAGAAATTAAAAAAAAAAACAACAAAACCAAACCAGCACTTTCCATTTGAGCTGGAAAGACAAGGGACTGCCTGAGTAATTCACATTTCAAACATGTCTCAAAGACCTGCTGCCTTTTAGCTTGTGTAAAATGAGTGGGATTGGTCACTATCTGATCTCAGTTATCTAAACCACAGTGGCAGGGTGACGAATACCACCTTAGCTTTTCCTGCTGGACAGGTTACAACTGTGGTCAGTGCTTCCTGGGAACCCACAAACTACCTGTAAGGGACCCCTGAAGGGAAATTAAGAAAAGCTAGCCTGTTTGCAGGAGCTTGTATTTGCTCCTTGGTGTTCTACTTCTCTGTGGCAATGTTTTAGAGGGGTTCAAAAAACATAAAAGGATAAAAATCGTCATGCTGGGAATGCTGCTTCCAATCCTTTTCTCCCACCAGGCAGCTATGAAGAAAGTTCATGCTTTTTAAATTTGATCCACTAACACGGTTGCTCAGAAGACAATATCAGACAGATACAGAGTCTCAAGCAGGAGCCGGCTCAGTACTCTGTTAGGCTGGCTGGGCTGTCCTGACAAATGAATTCTGGTCACACTGCACAGAAACCGACTACTCAGAAGGCAGGTGAGCTCTTCTGAGGCCACACCACATGTGCCTTGTGAGAATTTACCCCGACCTGCTGGGCAGAGATTTCTTCTCGGCGGCCCTTTCTGTGCAGCTTAACAACAGAAGGCAGACGATCCGTGCTTGAAGTAAAATATGACCTCCGAGTGCAAGCATTGTACTTAGCCGATTTGAGAGACAGCACTTTGAAGGAGGAAGCAGCAAAAAATACATTCAGTAATTTAAGAACCATTTTCTTGTTAAATATGACGGTTACTTCCTGGCGCTTGGCCGAGAGCTTGGCACAAACAGGTTGCGATACTTTCTGGCAGCTGCTCCAGACACTCTGACCAACTCCTTTCTTAACAGAAATTGCTGATGGCCGCACAACGTCCCACTACTCCAGCCACCTGCCAGGTCAGGTTATGTCCGAAGAAGCCAACATTCATCACAGAAGATGGAACAGAGAAGGACCCACCCTCCATTTTCCCAATGATCTGAGCCTTACTCTTGACTTTCAGGAAGCCATAAAATTATTTTTTTTAAAGTCTGGAGCGGCCAGAGCATTAAAATAAAAGCTCATTGATTAAACACTGCTTTAACTGAGGCTTTTAATGAAGAATATTAGACCCAGGTCCCCGCCAGGCGCTGCGGGTGCAGTGACCGCCGGGGAGCGGCAGAGGGCAGCCGGAGCCCACGCCAGCGCCCCCCGGCGCTGCCACCCCACTCAGCGCGGCCGCCCTCCACGCGTGGAGATCTATCATCGCCTCCTGCACTGCAGTTTCACAATGTCACCCAAGAACTGTGAGGAAAAAAAGCGTTACGTTCAGTGTTCAGTACTGGCGGGGCACGAAGCACTACCTTCCAGAGGTCCTTTCTGTGTAACAGCCAGGTTACGGTGGGCGTTCGCACTAGGAAGTTTTCAAATACAATTGTATCTGGTTAATTATTTCATGCTTAGCTTCAGCTTGCTGTATTCCACACATCTCTGACACACCAGACACCCCCAGGCAGTTTATTTCAAAGTCTGACTACCCAGTTACGCAGCTTGAAGCACTCCAGTTGAGGGTGAGTGAAACCATCGTCAGGGCAAAGCCTGCCTCTGGTACCCACTGTTACAGGAGATGCCTTTGTGATCACATACAAGTCTTCAGGAAGGACTAATTTAAGTTGTATAATCCTTCAGTGGTGAGAAAAGCCAAAAGAAACTGACTCTGTGCATTTATATTGTTTGTAAAATAAAAAAAGCAATTAAGCCAAGTTCTGTGGCTATTATATCAGTAAATTTTGAGTTTAATACTACAAAGGTATACACCTATGAAGCTGTAAGTAAAACTAAGATGTGAGTAGGCATTAAACACTTCTGCTTTTCTCTTTGCACTTCTGCGTTCGCAAGAAAATTAGGGGTGGGCAGCTCTGTTAACACAATAGTTTAGCGTCCCAGGTACATGCAAAACCAAACAACCCCCCCCTGTTAAAAACAAAACCACAACAAAAACCACAAACAAAAAAAAATCAAACGTAACCAAGCTTTAATTTATCCGTGCCATAGCCCAAGAAGACCAAAGGTATTCTATCGTTAGCACATCCAGCTCAATAATCTTAATTCTAGATACGTATAAAATATATTCACATGAATGGATTAAAGTAACTGCAGGGATTATCACATCAGAAGTGCTGACTCCATTTCAGTTATCAACCAAAACATCACTGAAGATTTCTGCACCCAGCTTAAACAAACAGGCTGGTTATTTGCAGCAGTCTCTCAGTTCTTCATATGCAAACGTCTCTCATCGGTCTCACTGACAAATAACCTGCCTCGCCCGTACTGGGAGGAATACCCAAATGTGAGCATAAAGACTTACTGATGATTAGACAACATTTCTATTAATGATAAGTAAACTCAGGCAGGCACAGTCAGTGAAGAGGTCCTGACTTGCTGGTGCAGTACATTAAATGTTGAAACTATTCTCTCTAAGTACATTCAGGCAGCTCTGTTTAATCACTAAGTGACTATTAGTCTTTCTGTAGCACGCATCAGTAAGTGAAAAGGGTGTGAATTACATGATCATATTTCTTTTCCTGCCTGAGAAAAAGCACTACACTAAACCTTGTGATTTCTCCGCTTCTTGTAAATCAGAAAAACCACCACAGCTGGCTCACTGGAGGGCTGGGATATCCAGTTTCGGAAACAACTTCACAACTGGTCCACAAAGTGAATGGCAGAGATGATCCATTCTCTCCCTGGGAGGGAGAGTTATTTAGCTTCAAGTTCAGCTGACACACGAGATAAAGGCTGAAGTGGGCCCACAAACTTTGTGTACTTCACAGCAGGAATCAGACAGGTCACCTGCCTCAAGTCCAAAGCAGCACTGAAAGTACTTTTCAGGATGGCATCCTAATTGCCATCTTCTGTGGCAATGCAATTCACAGATCAAGCCAAACTCCTTGGCTGGCATCGAGAGACAAAGGCGAACACAGTAACGACCAGACACATTAAAGGAAAAGAGTGGGGACCAGCAGCAAAAAATCTCCAAAGATGTTCTGGACTTGAATTTCCTCCATAAACAACCTCCTTCAAGCACCCTCCATCTCTCATTGAAATCTCTTAAGTCAGCAGGAACGGGGAGCAGGAATGTTCGGTAGCTCTAAAAATAAGGCCGCTCCTAAACACCTCTAAACAGAGGTGTACACGTTTGACAGTCCTGGCCTTCAGCTTTATTTTTATGTCCTAACCCATCAATTAGAAAATGACAGTACCAGAAGGCTGGACAATGCCTTCTCCGCACCAGGGTCTGTGACAAGCACAAGGAAAATTTAGATGTTCGAGCACAGGGCTGATTCAGGTAAGTGGGGATCTTTGGCAAGCCTGCCTCAAAAAAACCCCTGCTGAATAATGTCAGGCTGGTCGCAGAAAAAGCACTAGCAAAACAAGCATTAGCTGATAACCTCCCATTCGTTACGATGCCCTGCTCTTACAAGCACACTAAGCAGTATCTGAGTAAGAAACAGCTTCACGTTCTCCACCCCTTGCTTGTACTGGATTAAGTATGTCAAGTTCCCAAAACAGCACAGTTGTACGCAATGATCTAGAGTTGCACTAACACACACACACGCAAAATCCCTCTTGATTTTAAAATAACAAGCAAGAGACCAAACAGCAACGTGTGCCTGCACTGAACTGTGTTTTGGCAACTCGATCCTTTACTGCTGAGTTAAGCACTTCTTCTAGTGGCTGAAATTTGAAAGAGACACATTCCTAAGGTTTACTTGCCAGTGAGAAGCTGGCCTCGCGCCGATTCCCGACTGAGGGCTAAAATGCACCCCTTGGCAACTCGTACGAGGTAGAAACATTTAACTGCTTAAGGTTTACTGATTCAGTGCTCCTGTTTCTCTCTGAAGAAGCACCTCTCAGTGTTGAGTCAACACATTTCATTTAGTTGAAACGTGAAGACCCATCTGGTTACTGTACGAAAGTAAATCTCCAGGTAATTAGACTCTAAACCAGCTGAGAACTGCACGCTTACATCTTGCTAAGTATAAGGTAATAGGAGCTTGGTAATAGTACATCTGCATGGCTCACAAAGGAAAAGTATGAGGAGTGCGTTTAAAAAACGTAACGCTTTTAGCAGAGGAGGCAAACTTACAATTTGTAGCTGCTGTACCATTTCTTCTCTGTATGCCAGTTCCCGCTTCATCTGGTCTTGAAAATTATCTGTAAGCGGGGGGGAGTAGATGCAGAAATTAAAACAGAGACCACACAGCAGAATTCATATATATCAAGTTAAATCAAACCAAATCACTACTGAGGAATTGTGAAGCACTACGAAGCCCTTCACCCAATTAAAACGCATGCCTAACAAAAACTTCTTCTCTAGTAGGAGATTCTGTAGACCACGGAAAAACCGTGGAAATATCCAGTTCAGCTACTTCCCCAATGAGCAAATGTAAGTTGCTACGTTTCTGTCGCTAGCATTCATTCTCACAGTGATTTTCTCAATGGGCCAAACTCTGCAGTCATTAGTCAAACTTTTACCAACACTTACGAGAAGAGCAAAAACTGCTCTTCTTTGCTTTGGCATAAACCTGTTGACATCAATAGGGATGTCCAATACGGGAGAACAGAAAGCGTTCAAGGATGCAGGGTTTGATTTGTAGTTTGCAACATAGTGCTGATGGCTTTGAACAAAACTCCATGAACAAAACTAAAGCTCCATGAACAGTGACGTGGAACTCAGAAAGGAAGAAGTCTTTGAAAGGCAGATCCTGGACAGCCGGGTTACAGCACAGGCCAGCCTTCCTGCTCCAGTAGCTCCTCCTTCCCTTACTTTCCTCCTCAGTAACCATTTCAGACAAAAGTTCATTTGGCAGAAGATTAACTGCTGGTCTGTGTTCCATAACATTGCTGTTGGAGGGTGGGAAAAAGACAAAAAAATATAAACAAAACTACTGACGAGAAGCTAAGAGCTTAGAGAGCTGCCGCTTGATGGAGACCTAGGTGGAACGATGGACTATTAAATGGAAGAGGAAAGAAAACCCATTCCAACCAATATCACTTTGATCCAGGAAACAAGCCTGTCCTGGACCATGGGAGCAGCAAGGTGAATGCCAACAGAAAACAGCATGGAGCACCTCAGCACACAGCACTGTCAAACTGGAGAGAGCCTGGAGAAGGGCATTACAAGACCAAGGCAGCCAGAATGCTTTATCTACAACTAATAATTAAAACAGTAAAACAGTCACGCTGGTTGCTGGGACGCTAGCCCAGGACTCGGAAAGCCTGGGTTCAATACCTGGTCTACTGGACTCTGTGCGGTGCCTCTCCATGCCTCCCTTCATCACCAGTAAAGCAGGAATAATAGCTCTTCTTCATCTGCCAAGTGCATTGGGAGGATTAATGGATTAAATGACTGTGGGATACTTGCATAGCACAGTAATGGGAGTCACAGAAACACCTAAATTGCAATGGAAAGATTTGAGCCCAGGTGAGAACGAGCGGCTCCTATTAATACTCTGCGTGCTGCCGCAGTGCTGGGAGCTCACCCACTCCCAAACCAGGCACACAGCCTCGCCACGACTTCTCAACCCCAAAAGCAGGAGCTGGAAGGCAGCGAGCGGTCGTGGCACAATACAGTGGAGAGGAAGGATGTACCTCGCCTGTGGGGAAAGGGGACGTGTCCCCATCAAGTGCAGGCATAGGAAGGGGCTAGAAGAAAGTACAAGGGGGGCAGAGCTCTGTCCTCCTCTTTCGCACAAGAATTTTGCCCTCCCTGAATGACAAGAAAGTTGTTGTTTAAAAGGCAAGAAGGCACTTCAGGACAACAAGAAAACAGCAATGAAACAAAGAAAGAGTGAGAAAATTTGTAAGGCTGAAACCATCAGGATCCAGCACAGCCACATAGAGAAGGACGTGACAACATTATCTTAATAAATTTCTTCAGATTTCAAGTAAATGCCCACAGAATTTTTCAGCCTATTCCCTCTATTCCAACTCGATCAGAAAAAGAAGCCGACAGAAATAAAGCAGGTTTGCACTTCCTCTCTTCCTAGCCCCAAAAAAGCCATGCAGTATAAAAAGGTCACCACCTCCTGTCCTGGACACTAAAGGCAGATAGATCTGTGCTAGCTACTCCTGAGGTCCTCCAGTTTCACTCTGAGTAGGCTACATGGAGAAATTTTCCTTCTGAACGCTTTCCCCTCGACTGCCTCTTCACAGGCTCATCACCTCTCAGAACAAATAGCTCAGAAATCTTGCTCAGCCCTGCACTGCAAATGTCCAAGCTCACAGTGGAAATGGGGTGTTAATGGTAAGGATAGTGGTTTTTCCAGCAGCATTATATGAGTCTGAATGCTTCCAGACAAAGCCATAAGCAATACCCAAGAGAAAAGATATGAATATTTAAATAGTTTTCTTAACAGAAAATTAAATACTTTAACTATCCAGGCTACGTCACCGCCATTTTATTACCATGTTGTTAAACGCAGCCAGACAAAATGCGTGCCAGCCGACACCAAAGGTACAAAGCAGCGGAGGGTTCTGGGAGCACATGCTGTCAACTGTGCACAGGTGCTCATATTTCTATCAGGACAGCAAACTCTTTGATTTCCTTCAAGCGATCTGATCTTTTTTTATTTTCTTCAAGTGACCTCTGCATTGAGAGATCTTACAGGCAAAGGAAAACCACATCTGCAGCTTTCAAGTACAACAGCAACATAAAAAATAAAGGTGCAAACAGCAGAAGACAAGATCTGCTGTTTTATAAATTATCACAGGCCACATTTCGAGCAGGTACAAGAAGCCAGAGAGAAGCGTGCGGCATAGTACTGCTAAACGAGCTTGCAAATAAGATCAGTTCTCATTTAACAGTGATTTCCATGAGGAGAACGTGGAAACCAAACACCACCTACCCACAACACTGCATCATAGCACCGCTGCGGGTGGTGCTTTGATGCTATCAACGTGCAACGCCCCGAACGTGCTCAGTTCCAAATGCAAGGCCCAAAAAAAGGCGACTTTCAAGTAACCTGACAGGAGCATTTTCTAGGGAGACATAGCATTACCTTCCACATCTCACACGTTGGCTCCCTGCTGAAACAGGGATGAATTTTCTCCTTTTTAAAAAAGGTTGAGAAGGCTTAAAAGCCAAAGGCACTTACCCACAGACAGTGCAAAGCGCAGGGAAAACCATCCCCACCCATGGGATCGAGAATTACGCCGGCAATGTGTTCCTGTCCTCAGCAGCTTTACGGATGGGGCAGAGATCCAGTCCCCATGGCCACTCAGCCCAATGCTGCAGTGAGCCAGACTGGGATATAAAGCCTGCTACCTGCCTGCTCCCTCCCACAGCCTCAGGTGTCTCCAAGCCATGATAAATCCATCAATATAATTCTAATTTTACCTCCACTTTCCTTTAGTTGGATCTCTCCCTAGCTCCTCCCTATCCAATACCACCGCAGGCAGTTAGCAACTCGGGGAACCTGGCAAAACAAAGTTTCTAATACCTGACCGAAAGCACCAGCCCTGTCCAGCAGTGATAGCCCGGAACAGACCCCATCTCTTTTTCCAGAGCACATACTGCTCTAGAGGATAAACCCCACTTACCTTGGATTTTACACTTCTTTGTTTCACAAAGACCCTTTTTCTTGTTTTATTATATGCAGAGGAAGGGTGGTTTTTTTGGTAAATCTAAATCTGTAAATAGGTTTTACGGTCACTTGTATATATTGTTTATAGCACATTATCTGTTTTTTATTTTAATCCTGAAGAAAATTGACCACTACTTTGTGGTACATTGAAACCACATATTTTTCAAGCCAGTATACAGTCGCCACTTCCTTGGTTGGCCGTAGTGTTGTTTTCTGTTATTTGAATTGTATTTCATGTGGTTTAATTGCAGTGCTTATTTACATGGCAATGACAGAGCATTAATTTTACTGTAGAAGAACAAAAGGATAAATGAGTGACCTGAATGGCAAAACTCCAAGATGCCATTTCGCCAATACCACACATCAGTGTTTTGATCTACACAAATTATTTGAAAATTACCTCGCTCCCAAACCCAAGTAATGACTGAATTTATACTGAAAGATGAGGTTATCCTCCTTTCATTAATATCTGTATCACCTCAGGCAGCTCTTCTCCTTTATTTATGAAGCTGTCTACACCTTTTGATATTTGGGCTAAAGATGGAGTCATTCCCCAGGTCCTCACGCTTCCTTGCTTCCCTGAACTTACTCTGTCTGATGCTGCAGAAAGGGGAAAAATGGATTTTCTTTGAATAATAGGAAAATGCTCTCTGTGTTCCCACGTTTTCCTGCAATCCAGGAGGAGCAACAGTCCTCAGCTTGCAGCAGTGGGTTTTGGTTGACTGACTTACCTCAGGGGTACTGGCAATACTAGTTTTTGTCCCTGGAGTTTTTATAAAGGAACTCGGAGGACTAACAAAACAGAAAGTTCCTGAACTCTTAAAGAAACGATGACAAACCAGCACGAGGGCATTTTGCATTGAGCACTGGTCAAACATTTCAGTCACGCAGCAGTTGAGAGAAGTTAGCAAAGGGCACAAGAGCCTGACAATTAGTCTGGGAAGGTTTTAATGTATCTATCTTTGGCTTACTGTGAGTCAAGTAACTCCGCAGTGCTTCATCCGCATATAGTCTCACAGGAAAACAAGACAAAAATTGTGAGTTTTAAAAAGCAGAGTTTAAAAAAAAACAACTCACATCATCAACGCTAGGAAAATACTGAATGGAGATGCTGTCAGACCTCCTTTGGACTTCATGAAGAAGCAAAAGGTGGGTGCAAAGACGCTTTTTCTTTTAGGTTGCCTTTAATACTGAACTGGGCGGACGGTCTGGGCAGGCAGCTGCAGAGCCGTGACAGCCAGGCATGGGGAAGCCTGCACGACAGTACTGATCTCTGCGTGGTGCTCTGTTACAGACGGGCAGAGAGCAATGGAGATGCCGTGATCACTCCAGCTCTGTAACGCTACATTCACGGCATGTTGAAGAGCCCTCTCTATGTCCTTGATCTACGTGGGTTTTCTCCTGGAAGCATGCTTTCCCCTGTTGCTGCCAGTGTAATTCAAAAGGCCTCAATCAATAGGTCTTTTTCCATATCCTTGCACATGCAGTTCAACTTCCTGACAGCTTCACGAAAACCTTACTAAGTGTCCATTTTGTTTTCTTTTATTTAACATGCGCCCAGCAATTTCCATCGCCCCTGGATAGCAGCACCCCGCTCACCAGCTGTGCTGAAAGGGCCATCTCAAATAGCCCATCTCAAGAGGAAAAAATTCAAACAGGTCTTTCTACTCCTTTGACACAGGCAAAATCAATTCTCCAGCACCAGCCAGAACCACCTAAAGGTGACCATGATGCACCCTGCCTTCAAAAGCCTTCACGAAGCTGGTTAAGACCACCGACATCGCTGTACCCCAAGAAGCCCCAGACATATTTCTGTCTACTCACTGTATTCAGTGTTATCAAAATCAGTAGAATATACACCAGAATAGACATCCAGCTTCACATTTTCCCTACAAAAGACCTGCTTGGGCAGCCCAAAAAGCCACAGCAGAAGTGCCATCAACCTCAGCAGAACTAAGCCAAAGATCCTGGCAATGCAACTGAGAACACACCTCTCCCCTTTTAACAATCTGACAACAAACAACCACCCACAAATAACACCAAAACCACAGATATGTGTCTTACTGAAGACTGGGAAAGATGCATTTCCTTTCAACACCTGGAATTCCTGTTCTAGTCTCCTCCGTAAGTCAATCTGTTCAAACAAAACCTTCTGGAGTTCCTCTAACAAAGAGAAAAGAAAAGTGGTTTTGCTAATCTGTATAAATAATTCTTGAAAGAATAGTTGCAGAGCAATTCATTACTATAAGACAAAATATTTTAGCAGTTATAAAAAAAAAAAAGTGTTGCATAGACCTACAATAGATTTTGTGCAGAAAGCCATGAATATAAATCAATGTAATATATTATTTTAAAGTATTATATTACAGTGTCATGTATTGATTGATATATATGCATTAATCTCAATTATATCCACCCAAAGGTCCATATATTATTCATATGTTACTTGACAAGCTTAAAATATGGTGCCGAACAAAAGTGCCCCCTATTATCCTCATATTCTATTAAAACAAAGAGCAGTTTTGTAACGTAAGAGGCCCTTATTCATTTTACCTTTCCCCATGTTTTCTACATCCTTCTTCAGTGAATGAGGTGAATTGGTTTCTTGTGTGTGTTCGCCTTAAAAAAGAGAAAGAAAAACATTATTGATCTACTGATACTGCTTTTCATCAGTACTGTCCTTACTATGCAACTGCTTCAGAGAATCTGGAGAAAAAAAGAGGAAAAAAATATACAGAAAGGGTAAGACTGAGGTTTATCTACGTATCTCTGCGTGCGTAGCATGAATGTTTGCAAGACTTGTATTTGCTTCTAGTTCAGTAAAGTATCTACCTGCACCACGGCCTCCTGCAGACAAGACCTGACGTCTCCTCTGTACCTGGGAGAGCTCCTCTTGCTTTCACTCGAACCCCTCCGGAAGATGGTCTTATCAGAGAACGACCAGGAGAAAGCCGAGAAAGGGGCAGAGCCTTCGGTACAGTTTCACCTCCTCTTTTCACAATGGGAAGCTATCTAGCTGGGCAGGACCCTGTTCCCAAATCCACAGGCAAAATCCTTTTTGCTCCAGCCTCATTGTCTTTACCACCTTCTAGAGCTCTATGGCAGGGGCTTGTTGCAAGTGGATGTAATTTATATCCAGCTGAGATAAAATTGACAATAGTGGTATTTGCATCTGAAGGATACACCTCTGAGGTCAACCAATTCAGGGATTTCTGTCTTAGGTTGCTCATAGAACTCTTCATCGTATAATAGTAAAGAATTTTCTAGCTAACAGAATTTGACTATTTCCAGATACATGCATGCTACTTTTTCAGACTTTTGCCTTTACAAAAATAAATAAATAAATAAATAAAATCTTCACCAGGTGTTAAGTTCACCTGGATGACAGTTTGACTGAAATATGAACCTTCTGACAGAAGGTGTTATTTTCATTATCCTCTGGAACTGTGAAATTTTCGGCTAATTTCTATGAAGAGGGTTTTGAAACAAAAAGCCATGAAAAAAAGGGTTTTAAAAGAAAAAAAATACCACTTTACCTGAAATTAATGGGAGATTTTCTATTATTTACAGCTGCAGTAGAAATGGACTCTCAATAATCAAGGAAATATTTGGTAAATAACCAATTATTGAACTAATTGGACTAATTCTTGGTTTAGTCCAGCCAGTAAATACACATCACTAACTCTACTGATGAGTAATCACAAGACAGACAGACACGTAAAGCTCCTCATGTGTTTATGTATTTGGAAGGAAGAATCATGGAGGAAATAACTTGGGGTTTCTTGAAAATAGAAAGTCATACCACTGAATAGGTCACCACACAACAGATAAGACAGCAGCCACTTAAAAAACTCGTACTGTCACCCTGCATTTGATAGCAGGTCATCACAATTAGCTGATTTTAAAGTTGAATTGGAAAGTCTTGTTTTATACGCAGTCAGAAATCTTTCTGCAAAACATTTATTTCTGTTTTTAAAAATCAATGCATTCTTGTATCCAGTAAACCTTGAAGTCATAATATATGAAACATATCCAATAGCTATGCATTTTAGCATCTGCTATCTCTTTGTTCCTTAAAAAAAAAGCAGCCACTCATTCAGGCATATACATTTACACAACTGATATGTGGTGCCAGCAATTCCATTTTAAAAATCTGTTTATGTAACACAATGATTAAAAAAATCATTTGTGTATGATATTTGATATAAACAAAGTGTTTTCTACAGGTAAGTTGTCTCACCACATAGAAATAAATAGCAAGCTTAAGAAGAAAAATACATCACTTTTTGGGCAGTGGTTTGAGTTGTTTCCATAATGTAAAATGGTCTTATTTTTTTAGTTAACATAATTTTGATTTTAAACAGGATTGCTAACAAAAGAAGTATTTTGTCAGATAAACTAGGAATGAGGGTATGCAAAATCAAAAAAGAAAGAATTTAAGTTTAGGAAGAGTATTTATTAAATGATATATTTTTCCTATCATTTTCTTTCATTGAGGCATTCTTTTCTGAATGTTTTATGTGCGGTTCTGATAACAGACTCACAGACAGAAGGTAACTGGATTCTTCAAGGGGGAGGAAGAGAAAGGGGAAGAGATTAGATCCTAGCACAGAGCATGGCGGCAACATGGCTCTTTCCCACTTGCTCGGTTGAGCTTTCAGGGCCGTACGGTTTGAGGCTGCCGACTCGCTGGGACTGAAAGAACTGCATCAAAATAAAAATAAGGGCATGTAGCATGAAGAGTAACTCTTGCAGCATCTGCAGCCTCCCTACCAAGCTACTGAAAAGGCTTATGGGAAAATCCCCCATCCTTGCCCCCGAAATAAGTAAAGAACAGGGTGGGAAAAGTGAAGGTATTTAAAGGCAAAATGCAGCACATATGGTTTTAAAGAAGAACTGCATTTTTAAACTGCATTCTGATGTTCAAAAAAAGCCTCGACATTATTATTGTTAACGGTAATAATAATCAGATGGGTTTCACCTTTCCAGTCCCCCTGAAAACGATAATCAGGAGCCTGCTCTTCCCTGTTTTTCCATACTTCCCAGAGGCCTCATCATGCCTTGTGTACTGTTCTACCTTAATTGAAAGGGAGGACGTATTGAATATTTAACCAGCTTCCTTTCTCTTAAATGTTAATTAAAAGCTAAATAGGTGTTTAAAAACAAACAAACAGAAAGCCCAAAGAATTTTAATCAGTCCAAGAAAAAAAATCACTTCCTCTTCTAATAGCTCCACCATAACTCTCTTGGGCCTCGTCTATGCACAAACTTCTAGGAGCATTTAAAACAGCAGCAATGAAAGCTTTGCAGCCCCCCGGTACCAACACCTAGGTTTTGTTTAAGAGAGGTCTATTTCAGTTTATTTGGAAAAATCAAACTATACCTCAACCGTCTGCTGGCTGGGGGAAAAGGGGATGAAGTACGCGCCTAGCTAGTTTGCACTTCAGTTAAAGCTTTTAGTACCTCTGTTCTTCCCGATTAGCTCAGGTGCACAGACATTGTTATTCTGTTATTCTGTTATTCATCATTATTATACTTATTATAAAGGTACACGGGCTGTATTTTACACGAACGGCTTCCTTAACCTGGAATGTGAACATACGCCCATGGAGGAAAGCAGAAATGATGTCTGTGACGAGACACACCTCAAAGTACTTCATCAGTACTCTGAAAACCTGACATCCCAATTTGTACCTTGAGACAACCTCAGCTCTTGTGATGCCACCATTTTCTCAGCTCTACACCCGCTGGAGTAGTTAAGGTTTGAATTTTTAACGCAAGAAACAAACAGAAACATTTCTAAATTTATTCTCCTTGAAAGAAATGCACATTGCCCTCGTTGTACAAAACCAAACCAGATGTAGCCAGGTTACCTCTTCACGCTGTGCCACCTGGAGCAATCTCCTGCAATCCTGCCTCGGGAAGCTCTCAAAGCACTCTTCGAACAGCAGCTAAAAATTTCCATGCTGGCCCAGACAACTCAGCTACATCAACGGGCAACCGATTTGCCCAGCGCAGAGCTCCAATGGAGCGCGAATATAACTCCGCTCTCGTGACTTTCAGCCCCGTCCCTTGTCCTCAACTCGCACTCTCTACAATTCTCACCACATCTGCAGTGCCAGAGCACATCAACCGAAATCATCCACTCGCCTGCGTCTCAGCATCGGCCCTGTTATTCCTGGATGGTACTCGAGTATCGCAGAGCACACGATTCCTGCCATCCAGCTCTGCAGCTCACTCCCACCAGGTGAGATTTACCGTTGTGAAGCCTGCAGCATCCATGGTCTACCATAACTTAAACATCCACCGGTATTTTTAGCTGGAGAAAGCGCTGTCTGCAGACACAAAGAGCGCAGCGGTGAAGATGTCGATATCTTCTGGTTATAAATATATATAGATATCCATTTAAAAAATATAGGCAGATGTAAACCGGCAGGCTTTCAGAGCTCCAAAGGCTCCATCTGTATTTGAAATTAATTACTCGCTTTAAGACATGCACAGTTCTTGTGTATGTCCTGAAGAAATCCTACCCTTACTGAAAATATTCACGTGTCGTGCATATTCATGCCGCTTTTTTGGGGAATAATCAATAGGATAATCAGGACTTGGGAAAATACGCCTATTTTAGGAAACTCAATAAGCATCTTTTAAGTGCTTTTCTGTACTGGGGCCGATTTAAGTCTTACAAAATCTGAAGCTTCAAATGTTAATTTGCCCTGAAAGTGGTTTAACTTCAAAACAAACTAGTTTGGTTTTTTTTGCACAGATAAAGCCTCATTTGTACCCTCCATTTAAAGTTTAAAACATGAACATCTGATTAAAAAACATTCGCCTTGAAATACTAACGGATAGAGGAGAAAACAGTTTCAGGATTTCAAACTGAACGTTTAAAAACTGTGACCAACTTAAGAATATTAAATGTTTTAGAGAGACGGCAAATCAGCTGGCTTTTGGTCTAAACCTCATGCATATACCTGGGAAGTATTTTATAACTTTATTCTAGAAGCGTGAGGGCTAGAAAATTCCTAATTCTTGGTTTCTTTTACATGGAAGGTGAGATTCTCACCACATTCCAGAAGATGGGGCTTTAAAAAAACCTAATGTTGTGAGACTTGCAAAAAATAAGGAAATTCAACCACGTTCCACCCTCAGGAACTCCTGAGCTCCTTAGTAATAACAGAAGAGAAAAGAGACAGGAAGAGTAAATAAGGACCCAGTCCTACAGTCCGTCTGCAGTTTCGTCTGTCGTGCAGATCCATGTATTTACAATCTTATCTACTAATACGCAGCACGGGGTCCCACATCTGAAACTTCACCTCGTCGTCCCCCATTTCAACTTCTTTCCTTTTTTGCAAACACCTTCCATAGTAAAATTTTATGTCTTTTAACTTCTGGATCCAACACTTTACCGCTTATCCCAGTAAAGAGTACACGACCGTCCAGTCTGCCTTATATAATGCTGGGCTGTTTTCAATCCTCTGCAAGCTACAGTAAATATACAGCAATTGCACCGATATTTGCAGAGTTATTCTGGATATATATTTAAAAGTAAATGAAACAAGAATCCGGCTCACTGTTTCTAGTCTGAATTTTCCTGACCTGCCTACCAAACCTTTTTTTTTTTAAAAAAAAAAATCAAAAAACAAAAATGGGGAAATTGTAACAAGATTTGAGGAGGTGACTTCAAGCTGTTATTAACATCCAATTTTAGAGCCCAGGTTTCTCATTAAAACATAAAAAATTACATTGGTTGGGGAACAGCTTACAGAGCTCAACTTCTCTTTAAGACATAAGCACTATTTGCAAGGCAGCCTTGCAACGCTGTCGCGTGCCAGACGCACGCAGCTCTTCTACCCTTCGACTCCAGCTGCTGAAGGAGGGTCGGGATGGCAAAAGGCAGCTTTCCCAAAAAACTGGACCAGTTACGTAAGGTAGTCACTGTTATCTTTCAAAGCTGCCGTGGGAATTCGAATAATTTTGAGCTTTTTCCAAGCACTGCCTGACAGAAAAAGAAGGGAGATTTACGCTGACAGTTTCCTGGCTATGCAGGACGAATGGCTATGGGATCTTCAAGCCCGTATCTATTTTGGCCTTGGAAATAGCTCTGCTTATTATGAATTTTTTTTAAGTCCATCGACACACTGAGAATAAGAAGCAAACATACGCACTTAGGAATGATCGTCTCTGGCACAGAAAATGCTGCTTTTGTTTTAAGACTCTCTTTACTAGGTTTAGTTAATAAATACAAGTCCATCTCACATGGAGAGGAATTTCCAGGATCGTTTAATCTTTCTTAATCTTATTAGGAAGGCACAGCTTTAAG